>JADMLD010000553.1:2400000-3000000 GCA_017589585.1 Phylloscopus whistleri
AGATGAGTTATCACTACACTATGAAAATAATATTCCTGTCCTGAAACATATATGTAAGTCCTTTGCTGTGTCTTGCTGACCTCCTCCTCGGCAGTGTTGTGAGAACAGACTGTCATCCAATGTCCTTAACCATCAATAGAAAGAACCTCATGGGTCTCAGTTATCTTTGGATCAGGTCCCAGAACATTCCCAGATCTGCAGGACTTAGAAGACCACAAAATTATCTCATGAAAAAAATACTGATCCTGCTGCTTCTTAGATAAATAAATTTAGATGATCTCAATAAGACAGAGATCCAGCCATGATGCATAAATGCATCACCCTGCTAATTTGTTGTTAGACATGTATTATTTCAAGTCATTAATGAACACATTACTAAACACAAAAATCTGTATGGAAATTATAATTACAGCTCTTATTCAGCTGCATAATTGATTTTTTAAAAATGTTTATTTCATTTTATTGTATCACATTATTTTTATGCAGTAAAATGCGACAGTACCACATGCTTCTGAGTCAGCTGAAAAACGTCCTAAAGAAAATTGCTATCAGCCTGACATATCAAGAGCAGGTGAATGGTATCCTCTGTGCTGTTCACATCTATCTCCCCTGCTTCTCTTCTGCTTATTACCTGTTGTAATTAAAACAATGAAGGGTAGATAGCTCACAGAATGGAATTCTTAGCAGGTGATGCTCCCAGTTAATGACCTGAAATTTCAATCTCCATTTCTTTGTCTGCAGAATGAAGAAGAAGTGATTTAATCATGCAGAAGAAAAGAGAGAAAGACAGGAGAGAAAACATGATGTATTTTTTTTTCTTTATTCATTTTCCTCCACTTTACTGGTCAGCAGCAGAAAACATGAGCTGGGAGGAGAGTCATAGTTCTAGAGATGGACAAACAGACAGATTATTTGTTCCTTTTTGTATTCACGAGAAGTTGACTGTCTCAGCACTTTCAGTAATGAATCTTAAACACTGTTGTGTCATATTATATTGGACAAGTCATTTATCTGGAGTATATGTAAGACTAAATAAGAAAACAGCGAGCTGAGCTTTTTCCATACCCAAAGGCTGTATAAACAGTGTCAAATCAATCTTTTTATGTTCTGCTTGGTAAGAAACCATTATGCAATCCATCTGCATCCTTCACAGCACAGGTCATTATTTGACATTCCAAGCAGGGAGGAACCTCATAGCAGTAACGTCCCAGATTCAGACTAAGGCTCCATCTGGGTCAGTATCCTGTGCTCAGCACTAACCAGAAGTCAGTGCTGAAGAGCAAAGACAAAGAAAAGCATCTATGAGACCTCTCCTGACTACCCTCCTGGCCTTGGGCTACCTTCAATTCATGGGATTTCCTGAGCCAGGAGTGGTTTACCTACATCTCCCTGACTGTCTACCAAGCATTTGTCCCATTTTCCCTTCAACACAGCTAAGCATATTTGTCCATAATATCCATTGGCAAATAGTCCAAAAGGGCTTATGAACTTTGTATGGCAAAAATCACTGGTTTTGCATGCTAAAGTTGTCACTTCTTGGCTTTTCTTTGATGGCCCCTAGTTTTTGTGCTGAAAGACAGTCTAGGCTCCAGATCACTAATGGCTTTGCAAATACAGTGAAGTATTGGTCATAAGTCTCATTAGTGGGCTCTCTCTCTCAAGCTGAAGAGTCCCTCTCTGTTCTGAAGAGTCCCTCTATGTTTTCCTGTTACAGAAGCCATTTCATAGCTACAGTTATCTTGGCAGCCCTGCTCTGACTCCTTTCCACTCCTTTTCACTCCAGGGAATGTGAACTGCACACAGTACTCAAGGTTGGGGCAAACTGTGGATTTATGCAGTAGCACAATGACATTTTCTGCTTTGTTCTCACATTCCTTTTCTAACAATTCCTAACTCTCCACATGACTTCTGATCACTGCTGAGCGCTGAGCTGATGTTTTCAAGGACCTTTCTATTTTGATCCTCAGGTCTTGCTCCTGTATGGTAATGGTCAAGAGGTCACAAATCTTCATGTGAAACTAGAGGGATTTTTGCTTGCTATGCGCATGGCTTTACATGATCCATCTTAAAGTCTTTTCAGGTCCTTCTACAGTTTCCTGCAAACTGCATTCATCTTTAGTCTGCCAAATAATTTTCTCATAAGCCAGTTTTCTCACTGTACCATCTGATCTCTTTTCTGGGTCATCTATGAACATACTAAATGGCACAATTTTCAGCCGAGTTCCCTGTTGGACTCTTCTAGGATCAGTTTCTCCCGTTGCAAGAATTAAATGTTTGCCCCTGTCCTGCATTTCTTATCTGGAATTCAGTTTTTTATTCAGTCTAGGATTTCTCCCTTTATTCCATTCCTTTATTTCCTTAAAAGATTTTGTTTAAGGATTTCTCTAAGAGCTGATGGGAAATCAAGTAGATTGTATCGTTTAGATCACTCTTACCTACATGCTTGCTGACCCCTTGAAAAACTCATTAGGGGTTTGCAAAACGGGATTTTCTTTCATGTAATCTGTGCTACTCTTCCCAAATGGGTCATATTGATCCATATGGCCTCTCATTCCATCCTTTATTACAAACCCTACTTAACTGCCAGTGCAGATGTCCAGCTTACAAGTCTGTAATTGCCCACTTCCTGCATGAAAATCAGGGTACGAGTGCAGTACGGTTACTTACATCATGAGCTATGACATTTTCTTTCTAAATCTTCCTGTCTCTACATACCTATTGATCAGTGCAGTTATTTGTCACACTGATTTTCTTTCTTTCTGTTTCTCTCTCTCACTGGAACACAAGTTTCTCACTTTTACATTTTACCCCTGAACATGAAAATGATGCCCAAGCTGGTTATCATGACAAAAAATTAACAACTGGTAATATATTTATAGCAAATTTTAACCTTAAAAGCACTGTATAAATTTATCTAACATAATTCATTAATCTAACCTAACTAGGCTGGTAAATATAGATGCACAATGAACTGCATATATCTATATTTGATGTTAAACTTCCATTATTTTCTTCTGTTGAATATGTTCCCTGAGTTAGATGTGATCATGGACATCTATAGGATTTATCCCAAGCAAGCTAGAAGTCGTATTTGCTCAGTTCCAAGAACCAAAGGCTTTCACCCAAACAGGAAGGAGAGGAAGCTTTAAGAGTACCTCAAAGCCCTCATTTGTTTCTGAACGTAAAGCAAGTGGTTCTGCTCCATACTTCCACTGGATGTGTTTCCCCAAATGCAAAGATGGACATAAAGCAACTCTTCTGCTTGAACCCCAGTCTCTTGTGCCTGCAGAGCCATGTCTGACACAAGTGTTTGTATTTATACTGTTCTTTGAAAACTCGATGCCCCCGTTCTTCATGTTCAGATCTAACTTGGTGAGTGCACCCTATTCTACATTCTTCCTTCCAAATATTAGAAAAAGTTGTTCTTTTCATCAGACCAAGATCTCTCACGTGTGAAGTACTTGTCCTTAAAGTCTCATAATCCTGGGACACTTCTGCTGTCCAGACCACATTCTGCCAACGACAGATACAGGATGGTCAGCAACTGCTGATCAGTAGACAGTGGGATTACTTTATCATAGGATGACAATATTTGTCAAGGCCTAGAACTGATAAATTGTTTTCTGCATCCTAGGATAGTTTTTTTAATTTCACATCTGCACAGTCCTATATCTTCCTTAATAGCCAGCGCTCTTTACAGTTGCTTGCTTTTTAATTTTAGGTTAGCATACTTTAATTTTAGGTTAGCATACTTAATCCTATGAACTCCCAAACAGTTTTATATTTTGCAAAAACCCAACTTTCTGCTACTGGTCTAGTATGGTAAGCCAGAATAGAAACCGACCATTTGATGGTGTTATTGTCATGAATAGAAAATGGAAAAATAAGATACATCCAAGAAACTAAGAATTACAGATTTTGATGGTTCTCATTGTGGAGCAGAAATCACTGCAAGCTATAGCTACAAAATGCATAAAATACATTAAATCCCAGTTTGGTATGGAAGGCATCCAGTTACAACCCCCTGTCGTGGGCAGGGACATCTTCTGCTGGACCAGGCTACTCAGAGCCCCATCCAGCCTGGTCTTGAACACTTCCAGGGATGGGACATCCACAGCTTCTCTGGGCAATCTCTTCCCAGAGTAGTGTGTGTAGTGCCTCACTACGCCCACAGTAAAGAATTTATTTCTAATATCTAATCTAATCCTACTGTCTTTCAGTTTGAAGCCATTCCCCCTCATGCTGTCACTGCATGCTCTCCCTCTCCATCTTTTTTGTAGACTCCCAACAAGTACTGCAAGTCTGTAATTAGGTTGCCCCCTCTCTTTTCTAGGCTGAACAATCCCAAGTCTCTCAGCCTTTCCCCACAGAAGGGGTGCTCCATCCCTCTGATCAATGTGGTGGCCTCCTCTGGACTCTCTCCAAGGGTCCACGTCCTTCCTGTGCGGGGAACCCCAGAGCTGGATGAGTTATCCCCTGACATTACTGGACTGATCTGCTCAGATTCAGCCCAAACCAGACATACTGAAAAAAGCTATTTGTAAAACAGAGTTACTGTGATGTGCCATGGGGGTCCAAACATGTCAGACAACCTTCCCACAGGGATGACTGACAGCTGGATTATTTAATATAGATCGATTCGTGATAGAATAGAAGTAATGGGCTCAAGCTGAGACAGGGTGTGTTTAGGTTGGATACTAGGAATAAATTCTTTACTGTGAGAGTGGTGAGGCACTGGAACAGGCTGCCCAGAGAAGTTGTGGATGCCACATCTCTGGCGGTGTTCAATTCAAGCCCACGCTGGAAGGGGCTTTGAGCCACCTGGTCTAGTGGGAGGTTTCTCTGCCTATGGCAGAGAACTACAACTGGATGATCCCTGCCATCCCAAACCACTCTGCGATTCTGTGTTTCTACACTTTGCTATTCCCCAGATGGTTCCAGCGTGGGGTTTATTATGAAGTAGAACCTCTGCCTGTCACCGCTTCTCTTTCTTACACAGGCCCGACGAGGGCTGGGGGCTGGCAGACACCGGTCCCGTTCGAACACACCGTGTGGGGCTGTGGCCGCCGAACCGGCGCTGTCCCGCTTTCCCCTCAGGGCGGGGAGGGGAGCCGGGGTTGAGCCGCCCGGGAGGGGAGGGGCCGCGGCTCGCGCCGGGGGCGTGGCCACCCAGCCTCGCGCCGCCCTCCCGCGCAGGCGCCCCTGAGCGGAAGTGGCGCGGCGCGGGGAGGGCGGCGGCCATGGCGGAGAAGTTCGACTCCCTGGAGGAGCACCTGGAGAAGTTCGTGGAGAACATCAGGCAGCTCGGCATCATCGTCAGCGACTTCCAGCCCAGCAGCCAGACGGGGCTCAATCAGAAATTGTGAGGGGTCGTTCTCGGGGCCGGGCCGGGCCGGGCTGGGCTGCGGGGCCGTTCCCTCCGCCAGGCCCAGGGTGGTGCCTCGGGGCTCTCTCCCTGTCTCGGTGTCGCTGGCCTCGCACGCACCGTGAGGGGCAGCGCAGCGACCCCGAAAGCGGCTAAACCCGGCCCGTTTTTCTTCCCAACAGGAATTTCATGGTGACGGGCTTGCAGGATATCGACAAATGCCGGCAGCAGCTTCACGATATCAGCGTGCCCTTGGAGGTTTTTGAGTAAGTCTGTGTGTGCCTGTAAGGGGAGGTGCTGCAGTCGGTGACTCGAGGTAGCCCGGCTTCGCAGCGTGGGTATTTTGGCTGAGGGCTGCTTGTCTCAAACCCGATCCTTTTGAATGCCTCGTGAGAACGTGGCAGGAGGAGGTCAGAAGTACCTTCTGCCTGTGAGAAGGCAGGAAGGTAGGAGAAGTGATAAAATATGTATACACACCTGTCTCTATGGAACCACAGGACACTCTGAATTGGAAAGGACCTTAACGCACATCTAGTTCCAATTTCCCCACTGTGGGCAGGGATGCTCCCTACTACTTAAGTTGCTCAGAGCCCTGTCCAGCCTGGGCTTTCAGATATTTTTTTTTACTTCTACATATATAGGCAGTAACACAAATTCTGTCGAATTTAGTGATTTCATAACATCGGAGAATGGGTATGGTTAGAAGGGACCTTCAAGAACATCTGGTTCTAACACCCCTGCCGTGGGCAGGGGCACCCATTTAGTATGTCAGCTTTCATTTTTAAAAATAAACTTTTAGACTAGATTAGGATCAGGATTTAAAGTTGCAAGTGAAAATAAAGTAAGTCCGTAATCAGGTGTTTAGTTTCAGGGGGGCGGTCTGGCAGAGAATTGAACATTAAAAGAAAAATTAACATAGAGGAAGAGCTGTTCTAGAGCTTTATAGCTATACTAGAGAGCTTTTGTGATGTAGCTGACAAGTTAATTTACTAGTGTTTCTTCTCAGTCCAGATGTTACTGGCCTGCTGTACTGCACTGTGTTACTGTACACAGCTTTCTTCGGCTGGGCTTTTACTCCAGCTGTAAATTTGTGATGGCTCTCTTAAGTGTTCCCTCTAGCAAGCTCCCCTTTGCCAGGAATTGTATTGCAGAGCAAAATTGCCCATAGGTTTGCTGATACAGTAGTGCTCATTTCTTACTCGTTGCTGTGCAGCTCCTCCTTATCCTTGAATTGCTGGGTGCCATTTTCTCGTGTGCCTAATGCTCACCACGTCCTCACTAGGCCACTTCCTGCTTAGTGCCTTTTCAGTTGCTTGGAAAAGGACCATCTTCCTTTGAGCATCTGTGCTTATTGCCTGTGAGGAGCATATATATATATTTTGTGTGTGTGTGTGTTTTTAATGCTTTGTTCTAAGCTCTCCAGGCTATCTGGTTTGCTGGCCATGGCCTCCTCCTTGAGCTGCCTTTTGGAAATGGCTGAGCTTAGCTGTGGTGGTTTTTAAAATGCACTTTTTGGATAAGAGTAGAAAGAAGAAGAGAGCAAGATGAGTATTTCTGTGCCTTGGAGAGCATCCTGGTAGGAGTATGATCATTTAGTAGTGTCTTTTCTGTTTTCAGATACATAGATCAAGGGCGCAACCCTCAGCTTTACACTAAAGAGTGTCTGGAGCGAGCTTTGGCTAAAAATGAGCAAGTGAAAGGAAAAATTGACACTATGAAGGTAAACCAGAATTAATGGAAGTATAATGCAATAATGTATTCGATAAGTTTTTACTTTCTGTAAATATCTGGGTATTTTTCACTTGTGCAGTTATTAACTTCTGTTATTGTGTGATTTGTCTTAGCAATTGCTCTGCATCCCTGTATGTTAATTGATGCTGATATAGCCTGTTCAGGAAGGGAAACCTGTGGTTCATCCCACAGCTGGGGATGCAGCTTTCACTGTGATTTATATTGGTTAAAGCTATATGTAGCAGTTGAGGTATTTTACTCAGGTTTTTTGCAGGTGTGTAATTTTGCTGTGTGCAAACTTAGAAATAAGCAAAACAAAAGGGGTATTTTTCCAGTCTTGAGTGGATAGCAGAGGGTTAAAATGTCAGATAGCCTCTATAATCATCAGTTCATCTTTATAAAATTAGTGAAAATGCATGCCAGTGTTTAGGGGTTTCTGAACTCGTACTTTCATTTAGTATCAACCTAAGCATTCTGTGATACTGTTTAACTCCTGGAACTACTGCAGAGAACCACAATCAGAGAGGGAAGTTTAGTGAGTTTTGAGAATGTTCTTTGTTTGGCTGAACTTAGTGTGGAGGATGACAAGCTGTACTGCAGAATGTAGACATATGGAGATAAGTCCTGAGCTTCTCTTTCTTTTCTCTGTGCTTATGAAATTGTGTACTGCTAAAGCAGGCATGAGTTGCTTTTCTGAAGGTGGAGTAGATTCCATATGAAATCAAGAGGACATGTCCTTAATCAGCTTTCCTTAATAAGGTCAAGCAGATAATTGGTGCACCGGAGTTTACTAGAGAGGTCCAACTGCTTTGTATTTCTTAGGAGAGAATGCAAATGAGTTTCTGGGAATTCAAGGGCATTTTAGTTTGCCTGGTGCATTCCTCATGGATTTCACTTGGGCATTTTCTGTGCATTTTGTAAATATGACTTTCTTTGTGTGGTTTTGGGGGTTTTTGGTTACTTCAGTTCACTGAGAGGTGTGTTGGGTACAAACAAACATTTCTGTTCATCAGGTAACATTGCTTGATGAAACCTAAATAAATTGTCCAGATGATGTATATACGTTTTTTTTCTCTTTCCAGAAATTTAAAAGCCTGTTAATTCAAGAACTGACAAAGGTGTTCCCAGAAGATATGGCAAAGTACAAAGCTATTAGAGGAGAAGATCCTCCTCCTTAAGTTGGCCTTGGATAGCTCTAAAAATGTCCCATAAATTGACACCACCTTATAAAAACATTGATTGGAGAGAGGGAATCCAAGCCCTCCTAACAACTGTACTAAAAGTGGCAGTGGTGACTGTAAAGGAGCTTGATGGTTGTTCATGGTTTGGTCTGAAGCTACTGAATCTTTCTGAAGACTTCTACTGAGTGATTGTGGTTGAAACTTCCTGTGGTAATCTGCTTTCCTTTCCTGAAGGGTTTGAGAAATGTAATTGCCTACAGGTCACCAATGCAGAGCATTTCCCACAAAGTGCATTTCCATAGCAGAAAAACATGGTTTTTTTGTCTTCTGAAAAGCGTGCCTCAGGATTGTGGGCTCATCTGTTTTTTAAGAGAAATGCATTTATTACACTTGATTATTTTTCATTTGTAAACTCCAGGGTGATTTTTTTTTTACTGCAATATGAACAGCTGACTGCTTTTGTCTTGCCAAATTCTACTGAGCAGGAGCCTGTCAAGGGCTGCAGTTCTCATGTGTCATAATTAGTTGCAGCCAGGAAAACCTTCAGATCTTGTTTTGTTCTGGGAGCTGCAGTGCAGATGGCTGAGGATATAAAAAGTGAGCATACCTGGGGACTAGCTCCTCTACGACTTTAATATTTTGTACAGTATTTAATGTAAGCTTTTGTTTATTCATTTTCTGCAAGCAGGTTGTTGAATAAAAATTTGAAAAAATCTAAATCCTGACATTTTTCTTTTGTATGCTTCTCTTTGGAGCATGAACTGAAAGCTATGAAAAAATAGCATATTCCTCAGTTCCACACTGATAGAAATAAAATGTGTATCAAAACTTGGCTGTTAAAATTTTACGTGAAGGTGGTATCAGCTTGGTATTTTGGTTTTATGATGAAAATTTCCATTTTGTTACCTGCAACTGGAGATTCTGGGGATCAGCAATTGTCACCTGAAGTCCTGGTTAGCTGTGAGCTCGTCTGTGGGATCTCCAGCTGTTCATGGATAAGGGAGCCCCAGTATGGAACAGGATGCCCAGGGGTCGGAGGTTTGTGGGATGGATTGAGTTTGCAGGGGGAGCAAGAGGAGCCCTTTTAGTTTCGGGTATTTGTGAAGATGGAGTTCTTTGTGCTTATGTTTGTTCTCCCAGATGTGTCTTGCCTTTTTTATCAGCATCTTATTTTACTACTTTTTTCTGGTTGCTAAATGGAGTGGTTTTGGGCAGGAGCTCCAAAACAGCTATATGCATGTGCTCCATAGCAGGCCTGCCTAGTCTGCCAAAGACTTAACAGGGATTTAGGCATGTTTGGAGTTACTGATGGCACAGCTTGCACACCTGCAGCACTGTCTGTGCTCAGTTACCTGCCTGAAGCAGAGCCCATCCATGATGCCAAGTACCACCAAACTTTGACATAGCAAGAGGAAAAACAGAAAACCAGGTGTTGCCTACCAGTCTAAGTTAATCTAATTGCTGCCTGATATTACCCTGCCCTGCACACTTGCTTTTTCTTCTGTTTGTTCCACCTCTAATCACTTTCACCTTCACAATTTTACTGTATGAAGTTGGAAGAGTGCCAAGGAGGAGGCGCTCTGTGTTTGTGTTTGGCTGGGCCTGGATTGCCCTGGTTCCCTAGGAGCTGTTGGACCAAGGTCTGTGACTGCCAAGTGGGAGGTGTATGGGACACAAGGAAAGAGATTTTTCATGTGTGTATAATGTAATCGGAAAAGGAGCTTAAGAACAAAACTGTTGACAGCAAGCAGGGGAAGCTGTATTGAAATGATAGTTGAGAGAACATTTAGGAGGCAAGAGGCCTGTAGATACTGGTCTGGATACTGGAGTATTCTGTCACCTAACACTGACACCAGCTTGTGTGTCAGACCTGGTGGAGTAGAACTCTTTAAAACTGGTGCTTCCAAGAAGTCCTGTTTGTATCTCATGGATTCATGGAATCACAGAATAGTTTGCATTGGAAGGGACCTTAAAGATTATTTAGTTTCAACTCCCCTGCCATGGGGGAGTTGCTCAAAGCCCTCTCCAACCTGGCCTTGATCACTTCCAGACATGGACATTCGCAGCTTCTCAGGACAACCCCATTCCAGTGTTTCATCACCCTCACAGTGAAGAATTTCTTCCTAATACCTCACCCAAAACTGCCCAGTTTCAGTTTGAAGCCATTACCCTTTGTCCTGGGATTAGCTTGGAGTTAGAGAGCCATGAGGGATAAGCAGCTCCACAGCCCAGAGGCTCTGAAAATGCATGAAATGTCTGCTCTGCAAGTGTATTGATTTGTTGTTGTTGTTAGTTAAAAAATTAATTACCCAAGGCTGGCCACAGTGAAGATGGCTACTCCCATAACACTGACACCCACACCTGCTGATGAGAAGAGGGTCTGAGGTTTCCCCAGCTCAGAGAAGTGATCTACACCACCCAAAGCATGGATCACAAGCTTTCCCTGGATATCTAGGTGGTTGTGGTAAACATGACGACTGGGATAGTTAGTGGAGATGGAGGATTAGGAAACAATATTAGGTCACATCATCACAAAATCTCAGCTGCCTGTGTTTTGTGAGGAATCTAAGAAAACATTTTTTGGGTGGTGGATATATATATTAGGAATAAAAATAATTAAAAGAACCAGAAAAAACCTCTCAGTTAAATCACCAGGTTTCATGTTCTGCTCAGCTTCTGTTCCAACTTTTTGATACTTTCTTATTCTATTATTTTATGCTTGCTTCACTATACTGTTTCCACACTAGCAATGCAAATACTGCCATTGCTGCAACTATCCATATTTAGCATAATATTGAAGAGAGGTTACTGTGTAAATTATGTTTGTCTCAGAGAAGAAAAGGTGGCCAGAATGAGTGCATATGAGTTTATAATGTAGGATGAGAATTGCTAGAAACAGTGGTGTTTTCCATTTCCAGTTGTATATGGAACAGAAAAATCCAACCCAATTTTTCTCATTTGTTAATTGATTCTCTGAAGAGGAGCACATGTCTGAATTATCCTGATGTCTGCTTTGTTTGATGATAATCTTCAAGGCATTTGGTAGAGGAGACTGTTAGGTCTTTCCTCTTCTGCTCTCTTACCTGGATTGTGTGGTTGGAGGTGAAACAGAATTTTATTTAAGGGTAATATGAAAATAATAGCCAGGGAGCAAAGCTTCTAAAATAGATTTTTGTTGCCCTTTAAATATCTCAAAGTAAAGTTTGTAGCCATACAGGTTTCAAGTGCATCCTTGAATTTTTAGTAAGATTGATAGGATTTTGGAAATAATAGGAAATATGTATTACAGGTAATTATTTTTTTAACAAATATCTTTATTACATGCATTGTGAGATGAGAAGATGCTAGATAATGCTGCTCAGTACACAGTTCTTTAAAATGGAGTGTGTGCTCCTATAACTCCATTTAGGATAAACAAAGTCAGTGTAAAATTATTTTGCTCAGCCACAGAAAGAAACAGATCAAGGTGGTGCTAAGGATTTTGCTGCAACCTGTTAAGGCTCAGTGTCCTCTCTGTCCCTTTTTTTACTGGAAGGAGAAGCCTTCTCCTGTCCTTGAAACATTTTTTGCTTAAACCTCCTTGTGAAGAACAAGTAATGCAGAGCTGTGCAGTCTGACAGGGACAGACATGGCTGCTACAGGAGTTGGATGCTGCTCAGCTGTTGGTTTATCCAACCTATAGCTCTTGCTAATTTGTTTTTTCTTCATGCAGATCAAGGCACTGTCATTGTTAGCCAGTTCTCAGCGTAAGATGAATCACCAGTGTGCCTGAGACAATCTGTTTCTCTCATACCGCTCAGAAGAGAGTCTCTTGATGGCAAAAAGTCATCCTAGGCAGAGCAGTTTGGGATTCAGTGACTGACCTTTCTAATTCAGTTGGATGAACTGCTAAGTGGTGGGAATGGTTTGACAATTTCCCAAATACTTCATATTGTGATGTTTTTATAAATTGCTTTCTTCAATGAATGCAGTTCCCGAGTGATTGAAAGTGCTTACTGTGTGATTCTAGCAGTTACCCCAGGTACTCTATAATCTCATCTCTGACTCTTCTCTGATCACAGAAATAGAGCAGATAAACCGTGCAATCCACTTTTTTTCTGCCCTAAGTGATCTTTGAGATTTTAACTGGATCAGTTAGAAACTACTCACTGAACTTGTAGTTTTACTGAAACCTTGCTAAATAAATGTCTTTAAAAGGTGAATTCTATAAACAAAGACTTAAAAAACATGTAAGGAGTGTTCCAAACAGTCAGTTTAACAGCAAGTTCATAATAGAGAGATATCCCTGCCGAGAATATTTCTGGATATTCATATTTCAACACAAAGTCATTTCTTACTCTACTGTGATTAATAGCAGCAGTCTTTCTGGGCAGGTGCCAGATGTCCTTCCAGCTCTGCAGAGCAGAGAGCCAAGGTGACACGAATACCTGCCCTGCTCTGAGAAAGCTCTGCTTGCTGCATGTATTTCAATTACTTCCATATGCTTAAGATCCTTCTGTATATTTTCTTAATTAAAGCAGTGGAAAAGTGAGCACACATTAAAGGATACTTCTGTAACAGCTCTTGTAATGCTCTTATATCAGGAATCTGTATTTTCTGTATTGTGACATATTTCATACTGAGAACTAGATTGTATTTAGTCTCAACAAGATGTAATGCAGACAGTGAAAAAGAAACATCTTTCTGAACAGTATGAAAAATTCCAAAACAATTCTTTCTCCTCTCCTGGAAGAAAAGTCCCTTCATCTGCTAAGGAATGGCACTTAATTTTTTTTCCTACAGATCTGACCTGACTCTACTTCACTTGCTGTTTGCAATTTCATTGTATTAAACAAATTTATCCAAATATTCTGCAAAGGAAGACAAAGCTACTTTTACATATAATCTGGGAAAATGTAATTCAAATTAGTGTCATGCTGCATTATTTAATAAGTTACTTGGGTCATATTTAGACCATTTCTGCAGCAAAAAATAGCATTTACTCTGCATGTTAATTATTGACATTCATAAACTTTTATTTGGAGTGTTACTAGGGATTCAAAATTCCTGTGTCTATAAAAATGTCACTGCTTATACCAAGCCACTTCTGTACCATCATGGAGACTTTCAGTCCTTGTCAGTAAACAAACAGAAGCTTACAATTGTCTCTAAAATCACTGGTAGGTCCCATTTTTGTGGAGAAAATATTTTACCCTTAGTCACCTTAGAAACACACTGCTAAATTAAGAGATTTTCATTTAAATATATGAGAAATTCCATCTTCAAGCTTATTATTTGTTTTAAAGTATTACTACATTTTCAATAACAAACTATTAGCTACTATTTTATTCCATTTGACCAATACTTTTTTGAGACATTCTCTGATTTGGTCAAAGTGTAAGACCCAAGAAGTTCCAGCAGATAAAAATGGCTTTGAATAGGTCTCTAATCAAACACCAGATGTCACTCGGTCTAAGATTATTTAATGTAATTTCCGGTCATCACTTATTAGGTTACAATACTTAAATGAATAATTGAATAGGCATCTGCTACTCAGTAAAACAAAAGATGGATTTAGTGATACAGCAAACCCTGTTTAAGAGAAGTATGATTAAAGAAACCCAACAACATTTCTTCTTTCAGAGACCTTAGGCATAAACTATGTGACATTGCATTTTGTCCAGCCTGGGAATTTCTCTGCTAATGCAGCACACTGCAGGAGACACATAGCTTCACAGATACACTGTTTCCTTGGACAGACTTTGCTTTTTTATAAATGGACTTCCTAAAGTTGCTCTGGGTACATGTAACCTCTATCATCTCTAGAGGTTGATACTCAGGGTTGCAGAGCGTTAGGATTCCAAGAAAAATCAAACTTGCTGCTGAGCTTAGATGCTGTACTTAGATTGAGTGGAGGGGAAAGAACCCTTAGGAATGCATGTTGGAACTCACTGACATCATGGTGAAAGCAAAAGAAAGGAAGTCATTAGTAAACCTCTTTTTTTTCTCTCATCTTTTTGGTCCAAAATTTATCATAGAATCAGTTGCAAAGCCTGCCATGCAAATGTTGCTGTTACCTTTTATCATTATTTGAGGAACACAAACAGCCTAAAGAAAGAACACAGGCACTTGAAGAGAGGATTTACATGCAGAGAAAATTGTGCCTCAGAACAATGTAGCAGTACACAGCTGGCTGACTGGCTATGCTTCCCCAATCTCCACTGATTTAGGATGTGCAGATACAGCACTTGGGGACGTGGTTTAGTGGTGAACTTGGCAGTTCTGGGTTAATGGCTGGGATCAAAGATCTTGAGGGTCTTTTCCAACCTTAACAATTCTGTGATTCTGTGACATCATCTTGATGTATATTAGCTTTGAGCTTTATAAGTCTCAATTTTTTTCCTCCATGAATTTTTTGGGCTGCCCTCTGAATGCCTTTAAACTGCAACATCTACAAAATCTTAAAGCAAGGAGTTCCACAGTCCATATTTGCATTATGTGAAGAAGTCTGCTTTCATTTGTTTTGATTCAGTCATCTACTAATTAAATTCTTAGTGCTTGCATTGGAAGATGTATGGAGAACACATCTTCTCTCCTCTTCACTTGTGGTTGTATAGAATACTGCAATATTCCCTTCCCAATCATATTTTTTTCCAGGCTTCAGGCTACTCTGTTTAGCACTTCCACATACAGAAGCCTTTGTATGCTTCAGATCATACTTGCCACTCTTCTCTGAACTGTTTCAAATATTCACTTCAGTCTTTCTAAAACCTGAGATGCTCTAAGATTCTTTATGTATGTATCTTGTTGAAGACCACCAGGAATCCAGAGTCTATCTATGCATCTTTGATGTCCAACACTCACACACACTTTTAGGGAGCGTGTGTGTCTCCAGCAGCCCTCCCTGTATCTATGTAAAGCCTTCCCTGCACCAAAAGCTGTGTTAGCTTTTTTCTAATACATACTTCCCTTAATATATAATCTTGTTTTTGCTGTTCCTCTGTGATTGAAGTGTTCCTCCTTATCATTTCAGGATTACAAATATAGTTGGCAAGTCAGATTCCTGACCTACAAAGATATCTGCACACGCTGTATTTATCCAGAACCATGCCATTTAAGGCAAAGACAATGTACACAGCTTTTGAGCAAACATTTGCATAAAGTATATGTCAATTTCAGTTCACCTATAAAACTCTCAAGTATTTTTTCAGAGGATTTGTCAATATTGATAGAATGTTTAGAAATCCTCTTTTCTAAATGATGGCAAAGGTAAAGAACCTTAGCCACATGTGCATTTGCTAGATCAGGTACATGTGCTTTTTGAGAGTAAATATTAAACTGAGAGTTATAGAGACATCCTCCTTTGCACAAAGATCCTCCAGCATAAAAGCATATTGCTGTGCCTAAGACCTCTTGCCACTGATATAACATTGAGTTTAATTTCAAAACAGCTTAATAGAATGAGTTTTAATATTGTAGCATGTTAACTCACCCCTGTAAGCCATCTGGGAACCACATCAGATACATTTTGAAAAGTACAGAAAAAAAATTCTGTCTCACAGCTTTGGCATTTCCTTTTCTTATCTTCTTATCTACACTCTGGGGCTGGTCAAGTAAACACAGACACATTTAAATGAATATGTAAAAGTTCAAACTATCATAGCCTGCAGTTGTACAATCATTTAAACAGCCACAGACTCATGTTAGCGATTATGTGTAAACAGATATAAAAATGGCGTTTAAATGTACAGGTATGCAGTCATCCGGCCCTACACAACCAGGAATTGTGCATCTGTCAGGTTCTAATGGTTCCAGAATTATATCTCATGTAAGAATCCAGGGGTCCTTTTTGTAGCTATAATTATATACTCTCTACTAACTTATATTTTTATAAGTGACTATATGTGCTTTGTGTAGTAGTCCTGAACATTCTCCAGGAAGCGATGGCCATATTGTAGCTCCATGAGCTGTAACAGCTGCTTTATTTACTTAGTGCTTTAGCAATTTCATACAGATTAAAGCCACAGCACAAGAGAGCTATTAAAAATTGAAAGTAATTATAGCAATTTTGCTGGTCTGTTTTCTCTAAGTGATCTGGTAAACTGCAGAGCTAGAAAACTGCAGAGCAATTTTCACACCATTTTGTCCAGTTGATAGTAGAATAAGAGGGGGTTGAAGTGGGTCCTAATAATCAAATACATGGCTAATGGGATATGTATTCCCTTCAAAGAAGGCAACCTGAAGATTCATCAATAATTATAAATTGCTGCAAATTATTGAAGCTGGTTTATCTCCTGGTCATAGAAACAGAAAAAAGGTATTGCAGAGGCAGCAGTATTTGGGGAGATGTGATGATGAAGCAAAAGGCTATTCTGATCCATTTTTATAGTAGCTGTTTTTGCAACAGTCCTGAGGCAGCCCCAGTAAGGGCAGGATGAAAGATTGAGATTTGCCTGAGGAATTGACACTATTCTCTCATTCTTCTATTGGTCTGAGCTGACTGTTCACTGGAATAAAAACCTTGTTTAATTTTGCATCTTTTGCAATAACTGTGGAACCAGGGGGCCTGATGGCAAGGATCGATTTACTGCCTCTTTAGTGTTTAGGTGCACTGACCAGCAAATTGCTTGCTAATTTCAAAGGGCTGACGTATTTTAAAGGAAGATGCTGCCCTATTGTTGCAGAGAGAATATGCAAAATTGACTGGATTTTTTCATACACTTGAAGCTCTTATAGAACAGCAACCTTTAGTATTACTGCAACAAGGATTAAAAAAAATTGCAAAACCAGAGCGACTGTAAATATTAAACCCAGAGAATTCAAAAGAAGATAAAGAACTTAATAAAATGCTTATGTATAAGGCTAGAATAGACAAGATCATCTTACCAGCCCTACTACATTCCTGAAAGATTCTTAATATTGGAGAACATGAGGTTTCATTCAGGTGTTCTTTGACTTAGTTATAAAAGTTGAGCTAGGCTAAAATACTTCACTAAAAAACAGGCAGAATCCAAAAGCAGGTCTTAGACATGATGGCTCTGATGTAAACTAAACCTTGTGACCTGCAAATTTATGAACAAGCTCTAGCAGTTCCGTGCCTGATCTGAACTATCAAAGTGATGACTCATTGTTTTCCCCTTGTTTTTCTCTTTGTGAGTGACTTATCCATGTTGCTCAAGGCAGACAGGAACAAAGCCAAAACCATAAGAGAATAAGTCTTGTTAATGGTGTGCTGGGAATAGTCTGTGAGGGGCAGACTGGGAATAGTGAGGGACAGAGGTCCATCCTGATGTCCTCATCAACACCTCAGGTAAACACTATCATGGAATTGTTTAGATTGGAAAAGGCCTTTAAGACCATTGAGTCCAACCATTAACCCAGCACTGCTAAGTCCAACACTAAACCATCTCCTAAGTGCCACATCTACACAGCTTTTAAACAGCTCCAGGGCTGCAAATATTCAGCAGGCAAAGTCCTCTCCTTGCAGAGCTGCACAGTTAAAGCCTGGGTGCAGTCTGCAGGTGCATTAGGCTGCAATTACCTGAGGGCCTTCAAAGTGCTTTTACATCCTGTCTGCAATTTCATGTCCCCACAGCATCCATACCCTGTATCAGGAATCTGCCCCAGTATGATCTAACACATATACACCCTTTATGTTTTTTTAAGAGTAAAAGTCTTCTTGGTGCTCATTTGCGTGAAACAGTGTTTAAAAATGGAACCCTACTGCGTAAATAAACAACCAGCCCACTGTCATCCAGAAAATAGCAGGAGTGAGGGTGAGGCATCCCCAAAAAGCAGTGCAAATACTCATTTTCACAATATTCCTATGGCAAGTGTGGTTCAAGTTGCAGAATTATAAGGTGAATGAACAACATAAGCACAGACACAGGAGATGTAGGAACCAGACTCCAGCTGTCTTCGGATCCATTCCTCAGATAGCCTAGAAATGTTTTACATGTGCAGTACAGATAATCAGAAATCATGCCAGCCTTAAACTGAAGGAGTGCTAAACTGATCAATATGACAAAATGTTTTGAAGCAGCATTAGCTTGCAAAGCTGCTCAAATCTGTTTCGTTGAGGCTGTGTTAAAATTAATTTTAATGCATTTTAGCAAGTGTGTCAAAAGAATTCTGAGGGGAGAAGTCTATTCATACAGATCACTCACCAGACCCAGAGTGAATGGTTTTACAGCCTGGCATATAAAAACAACTTTTGTCTATTTAGCAAGATGCCCTAGGAACCAATTTTCTAGAGCCATTGTAATTGCTCACCATGAAAATTGCAGGTTGTGTTCAAGAAAGGCTAAACACCAGCAGAACCTTTGTGCGTTTGCTCCACTTTCTGCCGAGCAGCTTTGGCTGCAGCTTTCTGAGCATCGTATCTCATTTGCAAGGTGACCCAGAACACAAAACCTTGTAATTAGCCTGAAAACCCAACCTGCTTTCTCTCCCTGCCTGCCAGCCCCCTCGCCTTCTGCTGTCCTTGGTTGCGATGGCAGCGTTTTCCCAACAAAGGGGGGTCTCATGCAGAAGGAGAACAGTGGAGCCAAGATTTTGAGAGCTTTTGCATGCAGCCAGATAAATATTCATGATGCAACTGTGTGCTTAAGAGCTGCTTTCTGAATTAAGTTCTGAGGCTATTGTTCACCCTCAAATAACACCCAGAAGAAACTTTTCCTTATTTGAAAATAAACAAATTCCTAGATAGACTGCAAATGTGAAATTACCTTTGTTCCCCAAACAGCAATAAGGAAGTGCCAAGAGAGGAGGAAGAAGGAGGAATCAGGTGCTTGACCAGTGTAAATTGGTCTGTTGAGATCTGTAAAACCTCCCCAGCTTTCACTGGGTGACAATTATCATCTGGCCTATGTATTCATGGTACAGTCGAAGGCAGAGTCATTCTAACTGATGAGAAGTTATGCAATGATCTATGTATTACTTCTAAGTATGTGGTAGGAATTTCTTACATGATACAAATCACAAAAGGTCGTAAGTAAATACTTACATCTGCAAATGTATTAAGCTGTTGATCTTCTTTTCAATGATTTCCCATCTTACCCTGTGTAGCTTTCTCTTTTTTCCTGTCACTGAATTTTTTTCTTTACCTTCTGATGGTACAACAACCAAAACGTCTGAATATGCTTTGGCACCTATTTCAGCACAAAGGGAAAAAAAAATACTCTGGGATGATTTCAACAGCATGTTTTGAAATAGTTAACATCTATGCTGACCAGGCCATATTTTAGCTCATAAATCTTATAAGCATCAAAAAAGATGCTGTACCTTCAGCAGAACACTGATTACTATAATACATCTTTCTGCCATAAACTGACAGAGATGCAGATACAAAAAACCAGAAGGACTTGAGTGGTAGAGATCAGGTTTGGTGACATTAATACATCTCAAGGAAAGAGGAAAAACTGAGGAAAGAAGGCTACTTTTATCTGGGAATCCACATTTGGATTAAGAATTTTATATTTTTTACCAGTGTATGAATGTTATATGTTAGTGGCAGCTGCTATAAAGTGAAAGACTGAGAAGTACTCTATCACTACAAAGTACATTTTGGTTTCTTCTAAATAATACAAAATAGACTGTAATTCATTATTGAAATAACAGAGTTTACTTAAAGTTGAAATTAATAACTTACGTAGTTGCTTAGCAACTCAGACAATACTAACATCCTTAGCCAGGTATCGAGTTCCTTTTCTGAACTTCTGACAGAATCTTTCCTTTCATTTAAAGCTTTGGAACAGCTTCCCTGCCTCTTCTGCTCTAAACCCAAGGCTCTCCCCTTCATTTTCTCTCTATACAAGAGGTAGCCTTGATTTAGGAGAAGTGATTCCACAGAATTGAAAACTGTGATGTGTTTGATACATCTCTATGGCCTTTGAACCCTTCATGAGGAAAGGCAGCTGACTTTTGTTTTCATTATGTAATTTGGTTAATTGTAATTGATTTTTTTTAACCTCTTCATTGTCCTGAGCCACACATGTTGTTGATTTGACTGGGATAAGCAGAAAAGTGGACTCCATAGGATACGGGAACAAACTTTCCTTTCATGCTCTAAAATAGAACTTTGCACCAGACTTGGATGCAAAATGAAATGACAAGAGGAAAATTTTCCAGCAACAAGGCAGAGGAATAGAAATGCCAGTGACATGTAAGGAATGAATTCTTCCATGGTGAGAGTAGCTAAGCACTGAAACAGGTTGACCAAAGAGATGGTGAATTTCCTCCCTTGGCAATTCTCAAGACTCCCCTGGATGACTTCCAGAAATCCTTTTCCAATCATGTTTTCTGTGATTCCATCTAGGGGACAAGTTATTTGTATTTTTCTGTGATTTCTGCACCGGGACACATTATGGATTACTTTCCCCACTGAAATACATTATGAAGATGACTAGGCCCCATGGTGAGGCTTAGGTAATGGAACAGAGCATGAGAAAATAGGGTAAAAACCAAGGGAAACTGCCAAACATAACAAGCAGCAGAGTGAGCAGCTGGCAAACATTACAGTGTAACACCATGAAAAATGGCTGGATTTCACAGCTGGTTATGGGGAACTGTGTGAGAGAAGGACAAGCTTCCCAGGTAACTGTAATAGAACTGGAGAGCAATACTGGAGTCTTTTTGGGGAGTGCAATCTTAGGAAAAAACCCACAATGTCCAGGTTACCATATCAATAAACCTTGTAGAGGTTTGGGAAAACTTCTTCACAGAAAGGGTTGTCAAGCATTGGAACAGGCTGCCCAGGGAAGTGGTAGAGTCACTATCCATGAAGATATTTGAAAAATGTGTAAATGTGGCTCTTGGGGACATGGTTTAGAGGTGGACTCAGCACTGCTGGGTTAACAGTTGGACTGGATGATCTTAGAGGTCCTTTCCAACCTTAAGGGTTCTGTATCATGTAAGGCTGAGCTGTAATAGCTGAAGGTATCAGAAATGCCAAATGTGGTTATGGGTGTAGCAAAACTTGAACCAATGGGGAAAAAGTAACTACAGTTGCTTATTTGGGAGGAGACAAGGGTGGGAGAAGAGATGGATCAAGGTGGGGGGCAGGAATTACAAGCATGGGAAAATGGAGAAAAGTGTGGATGGATGAGGACAGCTGTATTGACAGCAAGCTGCTGGTTGATATGGCTGTCTGATCAAGTCCTGCATCAACTGCAGTTTCTCTGATCTTCTTCTATATCCTATTCTTTACTGTATTTTTCCTGTGCATTCTCACTCTGTAGCCTGTGCTTGTGTGGAGAAGTCCGTGTCAGCAACCAGAGGAGGGGACATGGGTCACAAGGGTTCACAGTGCCAACAGCAGGAAGGACAGCACAGGACACAGACATCCCTCTGTGATGAGGGAAAGGAGATTAGGGCTGGGGCCTATGAGTTGCCAACATGAAATGGAAGACTTGGCAGAGCTGCTTCTGGGAAGAGCTGAAAGCTGATACCCAGTCATTACAACACTCATTCCTTAGTCCCTCCTCATTCCAGGTGGGACAGGATCAAGCTGAATACCTTCAGCAAGAACAGAACTTTGAAGGGCTGGATCTAAAATATTTTGCCCTATTCAGTAACACAATGTTTTAAACCTTGACATTTCTGATCCAAACATCATAGTACATAATGCTGGCAAACAACAGAAAATCAGGAAGAGGGCTGAGGGAAAGAAGCGTGCAGAAGTAGATGTTTGCTTATTCTTTTCTTAATTGCTTGGCTGCCATGGAGATAAGTGTAGTGCATAGTTCCAGCAGGAACTACTGTTATTCTTGCACATGCAATTCTATAGCTCTGTGTATGTCTATCAAGCCTTAAAGTATTTCAGGAGAGATTTGCTTTAGGAATTCTGAACCTCACATCTACAAACTGTATTGTCTTTCAATGGTCTCTCAAAGACTTGAAACTAAGGACTGTCTCTCCATATCTGAGGTTTTGAAATGAGTTTTGAAGAACAAGAATTTTATCTTTGAGTTTTCATAATAATTTATTTAACTCTATGAGATTTGTTCTGTGGTTTTTTTTTTCTTGTATTTCAGTAAGGCTTAAGCAGCTGAGCAAAAAGGGGGAGATGGTGGCAAACTATTGACATTTTATTTGAGATTTGATTCCTTTTTCCATAGGGAACTCTTCCCGAAGAAGGATTTCTACACTTGACATCTCTGGTCTGGTTCCACAGCTGGGAGGAGTATATCTGCACGTATAGACAGCTGTTCTTGTTTAAGTTACTGCCTCTGGAAGGCTTCACAGGTATATACTCATTCTGTCTCATGCATTCTCTCATGCATTCTGACACCTACAGATAAGAGAGAAGAAAGCCCAGCACCTTGAGAGCCTCTCCAGCTCACAAAAAAGGTTGAGGAAAGGCACGAGCTTTAAGGCTCACTCTCAAAGTCTGTCATGCCTTCATCCGGGCCAGAGGAAAACATCTAACCCACAGTTAAAGAGCAGAAATACACAGACTGAGGTGACAGCATGAGTGGAAACAGATCTACATGAAAGCACCCCAAGGAGCACGAGAGCACAGGTTGAAAGAATGGTCAGCATCAATGGCCAATGATGTTTGGGACAGAAATAAAATCAGTGGCAGCGAAGGAAGGTGCTGCTTGCAGCGAGGCAGCAGGACAACTACCCCAGCAGTGGAAGACCAGCACTCTGACAACAAAAGAATGGCTGCACGGCTCTATCACATGGGTTGTGCCCCTCTCATCCCAGAATTGCAGTAGGAAGACAGACTGCAGCCACAAGACACCCAAAATGAGGAAGCAACAGAAAATGGGCAGTCACCTTACCTAACATTTTTGGAGGCTGTTGTAAGTGAATTCCTGAGGCAAAAGATTATACTTCAATAACTGGGGACTCCTGAGGGGTTCAAAGTAATTGGCCCAAAGCAGCTACCAGCAAAGAGATTCAGAATACATAACAAGGATTTGGCAGCTGGCACCTCTAGTTCTTCATGTTAAGCAGAAGTGATCCATCCCATACTACCAGTGTACATGTTTATATGACTAAAACTGAGGAAGGAATGATAGGATGGATGGAAAATAAGTTTGGCTTAAAATTAATATCACCTTTCCTTCTAATAGGGTTTTGTATTGATTTTCATTACTTTAATTTAAAAGGGTTACAGTCCTTGTTTTTTGAATATATCACTGTCATATTCAGCAGCTTCTAGGCAAGTGTTCTAAAACTTGAGCTATAGTTGCCATAAATCTCTGATTCAATAATCAGTAATTATTCCATACAAAGTAGGAGAGGTTGGGATGCTGAGGGCTTTTTATCTCAGACTTCCTGGTATCAAGAATGTTCCAGCTTTTATTTGTGGGGTAAGCTCTGACAAATTAAAGGAAAGGGAATATGCACATGCAAAGGGTTGGATTGAGAGAGCAAGGATTGAGCAGTGGTACTCCAGGTCTACTTTACTCTTACTGCAAAAGCCTAAAAGTGATCTCTGGCCCTTCCCTCATTCACACAAATTTATCATATCCTGTGGAGTTTGGTGGAGAGAAAGACTCCTGGTATCAGCATAATAGTTGTTGGTTGCTTGCAGTTCACATTAGCCTGTGAGGTGCTGCTTGGGAAACTGCAGTGTAGTTTCATGTGGAGAGTGTTCAAAAAGAGCTTTAGATCCTGATTTCCACAGGCAGAGAAACACTGTCTCTGCAGCACTGTCTCTGATGTCAACCTCAGGGTTCTTCTATAAAAGAGAAGACACTGCTTTCTCTACTCACCGTATTCTCTCTCCTCCTTAGTTCCTGTCTGTGTACTAGGTGAGACCATCCTCTACAGGACTTTAAAGAATGTGAATTGTTGGCATATAAACATTGAAACTTCTTTTTAGGGCTTAGGTATCAAGCAAATGGAACTTTGAGAATCTAAAATTTGAGTATAGGCACCAGGAGGGATAACTGGACAACATTTGAGTGCATAACTCCTTGCCTTCCTAGAATTGTTAATACCACTCCTTCCTTCCTGCACTTTGACCTTCTCATCTGGTTATTCCCAGACCAGTTCCACTTTTGAAATAAAGAGAAGCCAAGGTGATATACATGTTCGTTCTTAACACTAATGCAATGCTACTAACCCTGTAAATCAGAATTCAGGTGGAAATTATTTGAGTCCCTCCTTCTAATGAAATAACTCACTTTTACTTGAACACAAAGAGGCTTAAACAGCAGCTGTAGCTCCAATGGTCACTTATTTAATTACACTTTCACTATGTAAGTCAGCATGCAAAGGAGACACCATAGGCTGTAGCTGTAGAAATCATTGAATGGAACACAGTAACTTATTCTACTACTAAATATTTGTAACTTTATTAATCCCAGCTCACTTTTGTGACACTCACCAGCTTTGTTGTAAATAATAATTTGCTGGGAGCATGTCTCTGCTTTGTGATAGAAGCCAAATGTGGATTATAATCGTAAGCCTTTTAGTTAAATGTGTATAGAAACAGTAAAACAATCCAAGCAAGGAATATTATGTACAGACAAGCAAATACACAAGCAAAACTATAAACATGTAACAAGCAACACATGGACAAATATCAATGATTCTAGTGGAAACTGGGTAAAGATCCCAGATCAAAAGTTATCAATGGAGAGGCTGATGCTGCATTCAAGTCTATGTGCAAAGAGGAAGCACACCTTGTGTATAAAGGCCAAGAAGTTATTGTTAGCAAAGGTAAAATCTTAAGTCTAATTCAGGAATCATTATTGGTCTAGATGTAAGTATTACAGAAAAAAAAATGACAGGTAGAATATTTATGTACAGATAAAAAGCCATAGTAATAGCAGTAATACAACTGTAATTGAAAAGCACACACCTTTTAGTTTCTGCCATTTTCTTAGTGTAATCCTCACCCTTCCTGCTCTTCTGTGTCTGAAGGTCCGCAGTTTCGTGCTGGTGTCAGCAGGGGAGGGAATATTACAGCAAATGGACAACATGTGGAATCCTTTACCAGGAGAAATATAATGTTCATTTTGACAGTATGATATACATAATACCGTGTACACACACATTGTATGTTTGCTAATATGCCTCTACACCTTCCTCTTTCATCCTTGGTCTGCAACTCCAGGTTACATAGCACCATTTATATTAAATTTAGATTTCTGTATGTTATATACTATTTCTTTCCTCTTCCTCCCGACCCTAAGCCCAGTTTTGTTCAGCTCCAGGTCTGCAGATTAATTGATCATGACTGATCTTTTTATAGCATGGGGTCTCCAGTGCCAATCCTGTGCCCCATCTCTTCTCATTCCATAGCTGTAATCCTGTCTGCCACATCTTGTGGTTGTCATTGCAGATCCGTATTTCTCTACTCAGTAGCATTTTATTTGAGTTGTAAAAATCTTGGTATACCTGGAACAACTGCTTGTTACTGTCATCTATAGCACACAATGCTTCTATCACACATAGATGAACCAAACATATTTGGTATAGATACAGCAGTTAGAAAAATTGCTGCCACATCCAAACCACATGAAATAAAGCTGCAGTTACACTGGCATGATGCCCAAGGGAAAAAGCAACTAGGTGAAAGCAACACAAAGGCACTACCTAACTCCTATTGCAGTTATGGAGCTTCATGCCTGTGGCAGGAGGATGGCCTTGTGCCAAGGGAGCAAGAAATGTGAGGGAGCAACAAGAACAAGGCTTCTCCACAAGAGATGACTCAGGAACTGAGAATGACCACATCACAGGCAGAAACTGTGTCCTCTTCAATCAGAACAGATTTGCAGTACCCAAGTCCAGCAAGTGGTAGTTTTCCTTCTGCCCAGTGACATCTCCTTATCAGGTCTTCCGTTTCCACTCCTTTGAAGCCATTCTTGATCCTGGCTTAATGACACTCTTGTTTGTGGGAAATGACTGTTTGGTGTGCTTAGAGAAGAGTGTTTCTAAGGGCAGAAAATTGACTTATGGTGAGTTACTAAGGACTTTGCTCTTCTTCAAGAATGGATGGAAGTAGTGATGGAGAACATCATTGCAGAAAGCTGATAGAGAAACAGGTCAGCATCAGCCTGCAGAGGTGGTAGAGTTAAAAGGCAAAGGTGTGGATGGGCTGCCAGCATGAGGAGGGGGCTGTTCTATGGTTGTGTTCTTGCTGTTGTCTTCATGAGTTGGACAACTGGGGAGCTTTTGCCCCAAATGAGGAAATATTTTCCATACGCTGATGAGAGCGTAGGTTTTGCCATGCAGAAAGCAAGTACCTGTGCCCTGTTCCTACATCCAGTGTCTCACTGCTGTCAAAAAGCACCCTGAAGTTGCTGGGGGCTGTTTCTGGAAGAAGCTACTTCACAGAAACAGGAATGGTCTGTTCAGGCCCATGTGAATGTGCCTGTGGGCAGCGTGGGGTGGCTTTGGTGCCCTTCAGGGATGAGCATGTTGCATCACCTATAGAGATCTGCAGCAGAGGGCTTTGGATGAGTTTACCTAGAAAGGGAAGACCTTAAAAGCAGTGGTGAAGGTCAAGAAGAATGATAAGTGTTGATGGCATGTGACAGAGAAGGTTCTCAAGATGTCAGCAGATCTCTATGCAATGCCTTTACTTACTCAGATGGGAAAAGTACAGGAAAGACAAAGGGAAGGTGAACCTGCTTTTGGCTGAAGAGCAAGGAAAGACTGCAGTCTCCAGACAAATGCTTTAAACCTGCAGGTGCAATGCTACTGGTGATTCCAGAAACGTGACTGGTTATTGTCAGGGTGAAGAGAGGCTCAGAAAGTTTCTTCTACAACTGCTGCTCTGATATCTTCAGTTTCATGTCCTGTTGTTGACACTTCGGTTGTTTTTCCTCTCCTCATTTGTGGCATTACCCCAGGTGCTCTGCCAGCCCATATCCACTCAGCTGGACTGCAGATCTCCACCAAGAGATGTGGGTGTGCACCATTGCTTATATGTGGGAGAAAAACCTGTCAATACAATGGAAATCTGTATTGTTTTTTCACGGAAATAAATATGAGAATATCTTCCCTATATCTGCAGCATGGCAAAGCCATAAGTTGACTCACATAACTATTTATGTGAGTTCTTCTTCCACACCAACCCACTGTGGTCAGAAGCTGCTAAGGACCCATGTGTTAACTGGTAGAAATAGCACAGAACTTTCTTAGTTGTAATTTTTAATTTTTAAATTGAGAGAAGGAAGAGTGTTTTAAAAAGGGCTGACAAGTACTGAAGGCAAGGTCAAAGTCATCCACTGCTCTCCCTTTGTCCACTAGTCCAGTCATTTTATCATAGACAGCAATCAGATTGCTCAGGCAAGACTGACCCTTGGTGAACTCATGATGATTCTTCCTAATCACTTTCTTCTGCATGGGCCCAGAAATGTGCTTCAAGGGACCCTGGTCAAGGATTTTTGCAGGCTGGCCAGCCTGTAATTCCTGATCCTTGCTCTCAGATCCTTGTAGGCACTTTTGACCCCACTGATCTCCTCTGGCAGTGTTATTGGTGCCCATTTGGATAGGCAGCAGGGAGTGATAGCCCAAGACCCTTGGTAGTTCCTTTGCTACATCTTGGATCTGAGCCCCTGGCAAGCCATGAATCGATCTAGATATCAAGCCAAGGAGGCAGATGGGGGCTTCTGTCCACCACAAATGGAAACCTACCACTACTGTCCCCTGCCATTGCCTCCTGTCAATAATATGTGGTTTATGCATGGACAGCCTGGATGCTTCCACAGGTGCAACATTCTGCTTCTCTCCTGCTACCAGGTCACCAAACCTGTTCTGTTACTGTCCTGCAAATGGAGAAGGAGCCACCTTCCATGTGCCAGAAATCAGGTTAGGCAAGTCAATTTGATTTAATTCAGTAAAAATTGTTTCTTAATTATCTTTCCCTTTGATGTTTCATATTACAAAGACTAAGCTCATGCATTAATGCCTCACTGCTACTTGGGGCCAGTCTTGATTCTTTGATTAAATAATAACAGGGAAGTCAGTCTACAGTTTCCAAAAATGCATGCAAATCCTTGAACACCTGAATGTTTTACTGTCTCCAGCATTGAAATGGTGGAGGAGGAAAGTTATTCCAGATAACACAGTGTCTAAACCTGATGGCTTGTTCTCTCCTTCAGTAAGAAGGCTCTGAATACTTGTCAGAATACAGGGTTAGTAAACAGAATATGCTAAGGATACTGCAGAGCATGTTTCAAATTTGAATACTCTTGCAACTGTACTTTTCCATTAAAATGAGTTTGTGAAGTTTGCGGATTATTATTGTTGCTTACCTCCTTTTAATTTAGTTGCTATATGCTAACTGCATAATATTCTCCACATTGAAGTATTTGTTGATTATTGCTTTCATTTTCTATATTATACCTGCTTTTAGTGGCTTTTCAAACATTTATGTTCTTCACTAAATGAATAAGATGGGAAGATTTTAATTTGGATCTCAGGATGTGGGACTGGCCATGAATAAGTCTTGCAGGAAAATCTTTTGAAACTGTAAAAACAAGAGTGAAACTTAGAGCAAATAGATATGTTCTTGAAATTTTCTGGCTTGTTACACAAGTCTTATCTTCCCATTTTGTAATACTACTTGAACAATAAACCCCAGCCCCATGCAGAGTGTTTTACTATTTTTAAAACCACAAGACCAGATTCATGGACTTAAGCATAACTAATGCCTGATTATGAAAACAAAGCATACGAAACTCCAAACACTCTCTCCCCACTGGAGCAGGCAGGCTTTTTTTGTGAAGAGAGTGGGGCTGGTGCAATCATGTCCTGTGCACAGCAGCCACATACAGCTCTGTTCCTGGCAACCTACAGATGCTGCAGCTAGCATTTTAATGACTTTTTTTTTTTTTTTTTTTCAAGAGACCTGAGATAGCAAACAAAGGTTTTGTGAAAAAGCCATGACCAGTGCCTCACCGGTGCAGTCCATCCTGTCTTCCCCTGAAATTCTGTTTTCTCTTTTCCTGGTTTTGGGGCTCCCTGTTCAGTGTGTGTTTATGGGGTTCTGTGTGCAGCAGCTGGGGAGCAGCCATGGATCACAGGGGCCCCTGCAGGCTTGAGGCAGCATCCAGAGCAAGTGAGAGCATGTGTCTCCCTTCTGGCTGCTTTCCAGGCAGTCTGCAATTCCATCTCAAACAACTCATAGTGCCAAAAGGTAAAGAGAGGATGTGGAACTTCTAATCCAAACCTTTTCTCTTTGTCTCTGTCTCCCAGGTCCTATGTCCCAAACAGCCTGTGGCCTAATGAAACTTTATAATGAAAAAAGTTTTCCTACTTTTTAATGAAACTAGGAAACTTTTTGAGGAGACAGAAGAAGATACAGTCCCCATTCTTACACTCTAAGGCAGCAAAAGAAAAAAAAAAAGAGCCTGAGTGCTGAATTATGAGGGAAATTTTCTACCTGCTGTTACAGAAGGATGATGGAACAGTTTTCAGCAGCTGAAGATCTGCCATGGAAGCCTCCAGAGAAAACTCAGACTTAAGAGTCATATGTGTACTGAATATTCTCCATCAGCTTGCTTTGGGCAGACCGTAGCTGTTCCAGGCGACATTCATTTGACTAAAAGAAAAGGTTTACAATTTACATATTTACATCCAAGCCAGGCACATCAGGGTCCATGTGTAACCAGCAGAGAGATGAGTTCACGTTAGCTTGAAGCAAATATTCACAACAGGTTGTCTGGCTGAGCTGGCTTTTAGAGTCAGCATCTGGATGCACCTTAACTCTCTTCATGTTCTCTGTGGGGAGCTCATACAGCTCAAAACCTGCTCCTCAGCTCTAGGCTGGAAATTAGGTAGTTTTACTTGACTGACTCAGCTACATGGGGGGATTTGCCCATGCTTTTGTGCTCTGAAATCAGGCTGGTGCCACTTGTGCTCTCTTTGGGAAGATGGAATCTGTGAAAATATTCAAGGCTGTGAGGTGAAATACTCCCCCGCCCGACCCCCCTGGGCTCCTGTGCTAGCTCAGTCTCCTTGAGGGGCTTTGGAGGAATACCTCAGGGGATAGGATAAAAGATTCCAAAAGAGGATCTTACCCCAGGATTAGTCCAAGGCTTTATTCTCGAAGGGTTCCAGGGAAAAAAAGAGCAAAAGAGGAAGGATCACGGGTTTATCTAGACTGTGTCTCAGGATAGATAGCTGGCCCTGAGCCAATAGGTTAGAGATAAGGGAAGGTAGGGTCAAACTATATGGTCACAAGTTTTGGGGGGTTCTGGGGAAAAACCATTCCCCAGAGGAATACAACAGTGAGGAACTCAAATGTTACAGTTGTGTTTTAAATAGCAGACTAGAGAATCACTCTTTGGCCTGTAAAATTAAAGTTAATCTTGTCTAATAACTAGGAAAATGTAACATCATGCTGCTGTAGTAATTTCTCTTCCATCTCCTCTTTCTCTATTGCCTCCTCCCCTTGCTCACCCCCAAAATAATTCAGTTTCTAACTGCAAATGCTTTTTAGTGTTGAAGGAGGTGAATAGGTCAAATCTATATGTCTATGTTGTTTTCTTGTATATATGTAGCTGTGGAAGAAGCTGTTCTGCTGCTGCTTCTTCAGAAATGTCCTTGTCTTTACAATTTATCTGCTTCTACATTGGAAGGCTAGAAAACATTTTTTTTTAAAAACTAAGGTTTCAAAATGTTATGCTGTAAGATTGTTTGCAACAGGGTGTGTAATTGGACTATGAGACCCTGTATCTTTAACCTTGTGTTTCAAGAGAATGTAATGATTCAGAAGTATGAAGAAAATGTAAATACCACGATTATGAACGACTTCAAATTTTTCATAACAGATCTGGAACAGAGGCAGTGGCTGAGAAGGTTATATCTGAAATCATAATGAAGTATAAAATTGGCTTCTTTTCATACAGTTCAGGTTCCTGTCTTCTTACATCTATCTCCATCTCTGTACTGTGGTTGCACATTGCTGTAACTTTCACACTCCACAAAATTCTATAAGCTCTTCCAAGAAGACGTCACCCCCAATTGCTTGAGCAATAAAAGCACTTAAATAATGTTGCTCTGCTGAAGCAGATTTGCATTTCTGCAGAAAGCTAATTCTGCAGTGGATTAATTCTTTTTTGAATTGCTGCTGAGAGGAAATGAACCTGCAGAGAGACAGCTGAGTCATAAATTTCTTGTCTAAGGTTACTTAAGGTCTCAATGTTCATTCCATACAACTCACTTGTATTGGACAGATCAATATTTACTTAACTGAGAATACACTAAGCTAAATTACTATGATTTTACTAAACTGGCAATGCATTAATAAGCACAATGATCAAATTCAGGTTAAAATTTAAATTTAATCCCTAAATCAGCAGTTTCATTTAATAGAACACCATACAAATGCAGCAAACTCAACCTCTGAACCACAGAGATTGCAGTGTGCAGATTTGTCTTGGGTAATTGTAGATAGATTTTTTTCAGTACCTAGACACAAAGTCTTGGTTGATTTATGTTGGTAAATAGCTGTGCTACCATCAAAAGTGTGTGGCTCACCTCTGAAATAATGCTATGTATAGAGTTTAATCGTAGAGCAGCATCACATAATGGTTTAGGTTGGAAGGGACCTTTGAGCTCATCTACTTCAACACTCCTGCAATGAGCAGGGATACCTTCCATTACAACAGGTTTCTCAAAGCTCCATCCAACCTGGCCTTGGCTTTTTCCAGGAATGGGACATCTACCATCTCTCTGGGCAATCTGTTCCATTGCCTCACTGTCCTCATTGTAAAAAATGTCACCCTTACAGCCCATCTCAATCTCCCCTCTTCTGGTTTAATTGACCCTTGTCCTGTCACTACATGTGCTTGTAAAAACTCTGTCCCCATCTTTTTTATAGGCCCCCTTTTAGTACTGAAAAGTTGCTCTAAGGTCTCCCTGGAGCCTTCTCTTCTCCAGGCTGAACAACACCAGCCCTCTCAGCCTGTCCTCATAGGAGAGTGCTCCAGCCCTCTGATCTTCTTTATGTCCTTATCATGATGGCCCTGCACTTTTAGCAGTAACCTTCACGAAATGTTAGTTTCTGCTCACATAACCTAGGTATAATCTACTGAAACAGCTTTCAAATAGAACTGCTTTTGAATCAATGGCTAAATCAACTGACTTTTTAAACACCTTTAGACTAATCTTTAGAAAATTGCTAAATTCTATGCCATTCCTCTACTTTTAATTCATTACCTTCAGCAAGCAGAAAGTGCTTCACCACAGCCTGTAAGGGTATCAGGGTGCCCTGCCCTATTGAGCTTCTGTCTGTTGAAGTGGGTCTCTCCAATAAATCAAGTCTTTAATCTCATCTTTCTTCTCTAGACTTTCACAGGCAGGGAAAGATTTGGGGCTTCATAGGTCTGTGCAGAGCAGGAAGAAAGCTACTTCTCTTCTGCAGGATCCCTGTTTCTTCTTTGAGTGCCAATGTAAATTTTCATAAATGAGTGACACCTCTGTGCAAATGGTATTAGAAATATAACCTTTTATTTCAATGCTGCAGTATACTACCTCGCCTTCCTATCCTTAAAAAAAGTGGGCTTAGTCTACTCTTACCTCTCAACACTTCTTTTCAGCTTGAGCTGTGTTTATCTCAGATTGCCTTTTCTCAGAGTTTTAATTTGTTTTCCTCTCTCTCTCTCTGGATGCCTTTGCAAGCAATCTCTATGAATCCTTGACTTCAGTTTTAAGGCAGCCTTTCAACTCATGTGTGGTTGATATGGCTTCAGTCTTCCCACCTGCTTTCAGACTGCTTACAACTAGATTGTGTGGGGCAGATTGGATAAGAAAACAATCTGGGCTGATTTGGGCTGGGGTTGAACTGATTTTCTTCACAGTGGCTGGTATGGGGCTGTATTTTGGATTTGAGCTGAGCACAGGGTTGATAATATGGAGATGTTTTTGTTATTGCTGAGCAGGGCTTGCTCAGAGCCAAGGCCTTGTCTGCTTCTTACACTGGCACGATGGTGAGAGGGGTGGGGATCCATGGGAAGATGGAAGGGGACACAGCCAGGTCAGCTGACCACAGCTGATGAAGGGGATATTGCAGAGCATATGACATCATGCTCAGTATATAAAACTGGGGGAAGAAAAACAAATAGAGAGATATTTAGAGTGATGGCATTTGTCTACCCAAATCACTGTATAAGCATCCCCTGCTTTTCTGGGGATGGCTGAACACATGGCTGACCATAGGAAGAGATGAATGAATTCTTTGTTTTGCTTTACTTGTGTGTGTGTTGCTTTTGCTTTACCTTTTAAACAGTCTTTACCCCATGAGTTTTCACACTCTTGCCCTTTCAATTCTCTCTCTGATCTTGCTGGAGAAGTGATCAAGTGGATGTGTGGTATTTTGTTGCTAGATGGTTTTAAATCCTGAGACCATCCTAAAACTGTAAAAAAATGTTGTTTGGCAGGGAATTTTTGGGGTCTCTACTCCAACCTTCTTGTTGTAACAGGGCTGTTGCTGCAGCAGACTAGGTAAGTCATGTTTATGTTTAAGAAGTCTTAAAAACCTCCAAAATCATAGATTCTGGCTGCCCCTTGAATAACCCGTTTAAGTGCTGCACTACATTCCTGGTGAATGTGTCTTTTCCTAATGTCCACCTTAAGCCTCCCAAACTGCAACTCAAGTCCATCTCGAGCTTCTGCAAAGATGAGTGACACCACCAGCTTTTAGCTGACATTTGCACAGACTTAGGCTGATCACACCTCTGAAAGCCCAGCTCCTCTGATCACCTCTTCACAAGACCAAAGTCCAGCTCCTCACATACCTTCTGTGTCCCAAACCATCTTAAGCTTTTATCTGCTGGACCCTCTACAATTTCTCCATGGCCCTATTTAACTTAAGGACCCCTATCTGCACACAAATGGGGGATTCATCAATAATACTGAGAGAAGGAAGGTAAGAGCTTCCCTCAGTCTGCTCACCATGATCCTAACATGGGATAGTCCATAACCTGCTCTGTATACAGTAGTACCACACTGTCAGCTGGTACTCAGCCTGCCATTCCCTGCTGTCTCTGGGTTCTCCTCAGCAGGACTGCTGTTCGTGCAGTCAGTTTCAATGCTGATTCAGTATTTTGCACTTCTTATTGAACTTCCTGTCTCTGATCTCCCTAATGATTATTTCAGCGTTGGATTGCTAGACGCTTGTCACAGTCAGCAAAAGTCTGCTTTTATAAAAATATCTAATGACTTGCTGAGCACATTCACTTTATTATGCCCTCTTTCATAGTATGCATACAAGCATTGCTCAGCTTTCTGGACTTACAGCAATTCAGCTTTAGGGATGCTAATAGAAATTCATGACTTGTCCTATTGGCTTGTACCTAAAAGACCCTGGACAACCCTACTTTTATATTCTGTCAGAATAAATCCTACGCACGATAACATCACTGTTTTGTCTTGATCTACCTCAAATCTGTGTTCCTGACTGAACACAATCTTCCCTGCTTTATTTTATTCTCATGAAACACAGTGTTTCTGTTCATTGCAAAAACGAGTGGAGTACACAGAAAAAACTGTGATGTACTGTACCTGTACTGATATGCTTCCAAAGAACCAACTAAATGGCTCCCTATTGACCCTTGTAGACAGCAGCAGTTTTCTGATGGTTACCACAGACTTCCTGTCCTCAGCTCCAAGTGTGTCTTCGTGACACAACTGCATTTCAAACACATTAAGTTTATTTTAAGCCCCATCTGCTGCTTGGCTAGTTGTGCCTGTAGGGGCTGCAGAAGCGTCTACCTGTGACAGTTTAGGAATATCTGCTCTGTTCTCTTTGGCAGATGGTCATGTGAGTGTCAAAAGTTTTATTAAAGTGGTGTCACATAAACTACTCACTTCATCACAGCAAACTGGTATGAAAGTTTTCATTTAGTAGAGATGAACACAACCTGCTCTTCAGAAGTCCAGCAATTATGCAATAATTCTGGTTTGTGCAAGCAGTTGTGAATGTAAATACGTTATCAAACCCTGATTGTGACTACTTAATGAATTGCAAATACTTAGCGACAGCATAAACAGAAAACAGGTGTTCTCTGCTGCCAAGACTTCATTTCCCACTTTCCTGAATCCTGTTTTATTTGCTTTATGGTTATTATAATGGCTGCCACCAAGCACTGCCACTTCAGTGTTCTAACCGTGACTCACAGAAGTGCCTCATAAATTACATCAATGGGAAAGCAGATGAGCACATCAAGAGGAGGTGCAAAACTCATTAGTCATGCAGTCTCCTTTTCTGGGGACTGAATTGCCTGACAGAAAAGCATTGTGAGTGCCTCGTGCATCTGTCAAGTCCACCAGATGCCAATCTTACTCTTGCAGTTTTTTTGAAAGCTATGAATCGATATGCATTATTCAGTATTGTAAAACAGGACCTCAATTAAGCGGCCGACTAAAGCAGAAGGAAAAAGGTAATCACCCAATACACAGAGAGTTTCTTCAGACAAAGGGAATAACATAGATTTTGCCACTTGAAGCAATATCTAGATCACAGTCCATTTATTTCTTTTCGTACATTATCTTGCATAGTGATTCAGTTGAGGACAGGTATGCTGGAACAACAGAATTAAATGAAGCTGTGAGCTAGACATTGATTTTGATCAATCTGCATGAAATGAAGTGCATCAGTGTACTAGATCAAAATCAGAAAAAAGACACAGGATCACACTCTGTATTTTTGGGGATGAGCCAACATCTTCATTATAAACTGTGTGATTTTGGGGATTTATAGCATACCTATAATACTTCACCTAAGGCTGAAACTGTGTAAGACCTTCAAAAGCTTTCCAGGATTTTTATTTTCTTGGTTTATTTTCACAGAAGGATCCTAATACATTTACACAATGGCACGACACATTTAAAAAAAAAAAAAAAAGACAGCAAAAAAAAGGCTCATTTTTTTTAAATCTTAGCAGCTGCAGAGTTTTTTTCTTTATGAAAGAGTCTCACTTAGCTTGACAGCAGAAAGGAGTGCAATCTACTGCCACCATTCTCATAAACTGATCTGTCGGTCAGATCAAGCTCCCATTTAGTGATCAAGTAAAAATTAAACTTGAAGGCTTTACCAACACTAGAAAATGTCAAAATGAATCCACACTATCCCTTAGCCTGAAAAAAGGAACTGAAGAGACCACTTATGACAGCCTGAAGAAATAAAAGAGTGAGCATGAAGGTCATTAGACCTTTAAAGAAACAGTAGATAGAGTACAGAAAAAAACCTCACGAACAGAGCTGAGCCCCATGAGGAAGCATGACACAGAGGTTTGTCTGTCCTGAAAATACTGAAAATATCTGTCTCTGAACAGAGTGCCATGCAGGATTTTTATCCCAGAAAAAGACTAAAAAATATGACCTTTTTTTCTATATGAGAATGCATTGAGTCAGAACTGTGCTTAATATGTTCACATAATTTTATAACCTAATATAAACCTCATTTTCCTTCTCCCAGTTCTTCTCTGCGTTCAGAACAAACACAAATATAAAGATGCTGAATCTGGTACCTGCAGCAGGTTCCTGAATCAGGTCCCTGCAGAAGCTTCAGGACTTCTCTGGTACCAGTTTATCGAGTTATCTGACTCTGCTGTGTGACTCACAAGTTTTTCATGTTTGCAGCTAACAGGGATATATCAGTATTTCTTGGCTTTAAGGCAGATGTACCCAAAAGGACAAAGCCATTTGAGTCTACTTTTAAGTACTCATTGTTAAGGTGAAGCTCTAACCAGCTTAAATGGACTGCAGCACTTAGGCAGAACAAGAGAAGAGGGAAATAATCAGTAAGTGGTGTTTGCTTCTGGCACTTTTTGATCCTCCCTGGTTTTCACTTTAATTTGTTTTGCCTCTTGTGCACTAATATACTCTTAAATTTGTTTCTGCAACTCAAGAACAGAATGTACACAGAAAGTTTTGCAGGTCAATATGCCTCTATGTAAACCAGCCTATTCTTGCATTCATTCCAGTTTGTTTGGTTTTTTTGGTTGGTTTTTTGTTTTGTTTTGTTCTGTTTTGTTTTAGTTTTTTCCAATGAGGATAGCAACTTCTCTCCAAAAATTTGCCATGATTCTACTCTTCAGTGTAAGAAATGTTATATAAAAAAATCAGTGACTGACCTGCACATGTCTGATTGTACCATTAGAAGCACTCAGGAGAAATGCACCAGTAAAATACAGCATTGGTCAAGGTAATTTTCACAATAATAATGATACTAAGAAAAATCCTGTTCATCAGCAGGGGACCTCCTTATTAATATTCCACATACTATATGCATATTCTGCATACTTTATGAGACTGCTTTTGCCAAATTGGTATGTTGACTGCTTTATATGTCACGACAATTAATAATATACAGATTTACAATTGCCATCTTTAGGAGCTAAAAAGGTAAAGTAAACTTAGCTGCCAGCTAAAATGCTGTCTTGGGAGGTGGGATGTGTTGCTGTGAAAATGTTCACATTATATGTTGTTTACAGCCCTTTTATGAAAAATACTTCTCCTTGTGGTAACTGAAACTTGTAAGGAATTTTCAATGACTAAGGCAAGCTGCAGAAGGAGCATTGTTGTGAATGGATAAATTTCTGCTTTCAAAGCATTAAAAAATGTGAGAGCTTGATAAACACACACACTTTAGGAGAGCTCAGACCTGAGGGAGCTGGGAGAGAAATGAGGAGCTGGGGCCTGCCAAGTCCAAAAGCATCTTGGACTGCTTTAGGAGCAGCAGTCAAGAGAGATGACCCTTTGCCTCTGCTTGGCACTGGTGAGACATAGCTGGACTGCTGTGTTCAGCCCCAGGCTCCTGAGGACAAAAAAAGATGTGAACTTATTGGAGAAAGTCCAGCATGAGGTCACAGAGATGATGAAGCATTTTCAGCAAGAGGAAAGGCTGAGAGAGCTGGGGCTGTCCATCCTGGAGAAGAGAGGGCTCTGGGGAGTTCTTACAGCAGCCTCCCAGTAGCTGGAACTGCTTAAATGGCTTGGTGTTCATCCATGACATTGTCCTTCACATGTGTTTCAAATGCCCATTCATTTCCCCTCCCTGCCCAGCCTGGCTTGGGTAAGGGGAACTGAACAAGGCCGGCTCTGTGCAGCTGAGAGCAAGAGGACTGGTTTCTTGAAGCACACAGTCTTTGTAGACCAAAGGAGACTTGAGCCTCAGGCCTAGCCCATGGTCCTAGGATACAGCTATTTGGTGTTGTGGGCTTTTCATTCAGAGTCTTTGGGACACCATGAAGGACTCTGTCACAGCCCACCAGAATGGGTGTTCCTGTAACATTGGTATGTGTGCCCATGCACTCTGTGCCATAGGTCCTTGTGTCAAGATGGTTGAGTTTGGCAGAAAGAGCCAGTTCTGCCATGCACTTACCCATATTTATTGTTTCAAGTGGTGATGGGAACTGCATTTGCATTTTTTGCAGAGAAAACTGGTTGGACTTACTCTGAGATGGTGCTCAGAAACAAATAAACCTACATGTGTGCATGTATTTTGAACAACCAGGGAACTGGCATGGGGCAAACCTTTAAATTAATTGATAGGACAGATGTTCCCAGAGAATATTTTGGATTATCTAGAGTCATAATTTGACATATACTGAATCAGAGATTTGGATTCAGGAACAAAAGAGATTCCTGAAACACCATGAAAGTGGTTGATAATTTTGCTGATAGAGCAAATCTATTTAGCACAGTGCATTTGAGCAATGAGTAGCACATTTACCTCAGTGAAGTTGTCATTTCTGACAAACAATCTTTCAATGGCTGATGTATAGAGAGAAGCAGCAAAGTAAATGTTTAAATGCACGAGAAGTCAGCCACTTTTTATATCAAATGTGAAAGAAAACCTCAGACTAAGCCCTGCATTCACGTCAAGCATAGGCTCCCTCAGATCTATTAAGAAAAGCACAAACTATCTCTAAAGCTGTTCAGATTTCTCTTTGTAGACTTCTGCCTCCATGCTGTCACTTATTTCTCCTCTATGCCACACCATAAGCACACCCTGTTCTTCTCTAGGGAAGGAACAATCTCCGGTTCCTACCAGGAGATCCTTGCACTTGTTTTAATAAGATGATACTCAAAAACCAAGGTCACACTAAAAATCTAGATACTGTTGTCATATCTTCTCCAAAAGGACAATCCAGCTATGCACACAGCTCATTTCATGCGTTACAAAATGTGTCTGAAACTTGCTCAGAGTAATTTCTATCTCTCAAGATTTAGGACTATTTTGGCTTAGAATAAGAAGGCTAATTTTTGAGGATTGGTTTGGTTTTTTTTTTGTTTTGGGTTGGTTTTGGTGTTTTTTGTTTGTTTGTTTGGTTGGTTTTTGGTTTTTGTTTTGTTGTTTTCTTTTTTTCTTGGTTATTTTCCTGAAGAAAGGAGCAGTGAGTAGTGCACTAGCCTTTGCACACATTTCCAGTGGGGTATTTGTTATAACTGTAATATCTGACATAATTTGCCTGGACAATCAGCAGATGTAAAGTGGTTTACAAAAGTTGTTTACAGTTCTGAATTCTCTCTCCCCAAATACATGAATTTTCATTGTCAGCAAAATAACCACAACCCAGTGTGTGTTCTCACGAGACCTAACTTATTAGAAAGATCTTTGGATATTTTTGGTAGGGTTTATTTTAGAAAAGGTGTAACAGATCTACCCCAAAGTTCTGACCAATGTGGTACCCCATCAATAAAGGAAATTTCTCCTAACAGGAGCTCAGAGACCAGGGCATGCAAAGAAAACCAGACTGGATCTGCATCCAAAGGCTGGTGAATGAGTTATAAGAGGAAGGATATGAGCACCTTAGAAAGAATGGCATGAAGAGAGGGACCAGGAAAATTAGTTAGGCCAGGAAAAAAAAGGAAAAATACCCATTATTTATCCATTGTAAAAGAAAAGCAGTGATTACTGCAATAGATCAAAGCAATCGAAAGGTGGACTAAAATTGCTTGGATTTCCGTGTTAAAAAGGAAGAAGTAGAAAAGCTTAGCAAGTTCAAAATGTAAGACTGGTAGATGCCATCCTTGATGATAACAATTATGGAAAACAACCATATTCCATGGATATGCTTATAAAATAATTCTGGATACCTATAGTGGTCTGAGATTCCTATTTTGTTGTCTAGGCACTAGCTCTCCATCAGCAAATCTATGTAAGGGAGAAGAAAATTGTTTTGGAAGGTGAGACCCACGTAGGTGGTTCTGTGGTAGATATACTTTACCCAGTTTAGTTTTCATTTACTGAATGAAAAATAAGGAATTTGCTGTATCTGCAGAACTAAATTAAGGGCATAATCATTCCAAGCTGTTAACCTACCCTGTCACACACAAGTTCATAGTCCTGAGTAACCTTCACTCTTTGCAGAAGTCTCAGATCCTTATAGTGTTTCTGGAAAGCAAAGGGTTCAGACTCAATGTGCTGAAATGAGAAGGAAGATTCTTACAAGCTACTGAAATCCAAATAGTGTCTATAAGGAGGTTATATACCAAGTACATGTGTGTATATATTATCTCCAAAGCAGGAACCACTGCTTCTCACCTATGTCCTGCCTTGCACTTCAACCACTGCTATTCTCATTTTGTTGCCAGTTGTTAGAGATTTCAAGTGTTTTCCATGTTTGTGTCAGTCATTGTGAATCAAGATGCAAAACATGTATTTTCTTTCCAGCTTGTGGCTTCCTATCACAACCAACAAGAGCATATGAGAGATGGAATCCTACCAGAAGTTAGGAAAACCAGCAGGAATTTTTGTCCATTAAGTTCCTGTGTCTAATTGCAGCACATAGGCAAGTAACCTACACTCACATCAGGAAGAGTGAAGAGAAGGTGCTCACACACCAGAATACTTGAGCAGCCTGACAGCTTCCAACAGGGGTTGACCAGAGTCACTGAAGGCAGCCAGCAAATGTAGTTTTCATCTGGAGAGTAGATACAGACTACATTTCACATTATTGTGCTTGAACAATTATAGATTATTAGTATCACAAGTGAGAAGAAAATGATGGTTAATTGCATAAAAAGCCCTATTATGGAGGTAAGATGAAGCTCTGAGGTATTAATAGATTGCAACACACTGATGTGGCAATAACATGAAGTGTATCAACAGCAATCTGTTTTGATAAACTCAAACTGAATTGCTAGAATGTGTTTAACAGTGGGCCCATCTCACACTCTTCCTGTTTATGAAATCTTTTCTTTAAAGAAATAATGCCGGGATAATGCCAGCCTTAAAGAGTTCTCTTTCATTGATGTCATTTGCTGTCAGAAAGGACCTGGGGATTTTCAGGAGCACAACATGATGAGTCAACCATGCAGCCCTGTGATAAAGCACAAATACTGAAGCTGCACAAGCAAGAGTGAAGCCAGCAGGTAGAGAAGTGTTATCCCTTCTCTATTCAAGGCTGTTGAAATTGTATCAAGACAACTGTTCCCAGTTTTGCCACTCCATTACTATTTACAGGAAGGATAAGAGAAGGATCTTGTTGCTTTCTTCAACTACTAAAAGAAAAGGTTTAGAAAAAATAGAGACAGATGCTTTTTAGGGATAAAAATGATAGGGTGAGAGGAAATGGACAGACATTGCAAAGTGTGAAATTCTAATTAATTGTTAGGAGGAAAAATAAAATTAATGAGATTGCTGAGAGACTTCATTAAATGTCAAGCTTCAGAATTATTTAAAATGTAACTGCTCAATGCCCTGAATAATATGATCTAAGTTGGTTCAGTTTAGAGGTAGAGTTTGGGCCAGATGTTCCTTATGGCTCCCTTCCAACCCATAGAATTCTGTAATCCTATGATCCTGCTGATGCCTGCAGAAAAAAAAAATAAAATCCTTTCTCATCTCAACAGTCAGATTATTTAGAAATATTTTTTTAAAAACAATAGGTTAAATTCACCAGTGATATGGCTTGCATCAAAGAATGGAATTGCATTGAATATTCCTGATTTCTGTGTAAGCCTAGCACCAATTTTAAAAGAAGGTAAATATTATATTGGAAGAGTATCTGTCCAGGACAGTATGACATGACACAGTTTCTTGTTTAGAGACAGTGTTTAAATCCTAGATTTTTAAAATTCTGGTTTGTGTTTTTGTTTTGTTTTGTTTGTTTGTTTGTTTTGTTTGTTTTTTTCCAACCAATGTTTAAATATATTTGCAAAGTTGTGTTTAACCTGCTTTTGAATATAATTTCTTGTGTTATTGCAGTAAGTCTGGCTTGTGATATCTCAGGGAATGCTTTCAGAATTCAGGATGCATGGAATCCTAATCTTCAACTCAGCCTGAAGCTCTGAAACAATAATATGCACATTTTTATCTCAATTGTTCTTCCATAATTTATAGTGAATGTAATTGGACTGAGACTCTCATAATAATGTGAACAGATGTCTTCACTTGTAATATGTTGTTCCATATTAGATTCTATTTTTATTACTGTTGAAATGGGCCTTTAATGCACATCTCCTTCCTGTGAAGTATGAAACAATTTAGAAGTCCAGGAGCCGTGTCTAACCGATAAAACAGATATAGATGGGGGAAAAAAATTGTATCACCCATCAGAGAGAAAAGCTATAACTTTATGAATGAAGTGTTTTACACTGGAGAGTGAAGATACTGCCTCAGCATTTCTTGGACATTCCTATTACAAAATTAAGAGCACATTAGAAGATAAAACAACCAAAACAGCAAGGGTTATCAGTGTCCAGTGGGTATTTCCCATTGTCTGTCATAGAAGCTTTAGTGAAAAGGACCAGACAAACAGTCATTCAAAAATTTTAATAAGACTTGAACACACACCTAAACAAATTCAAAATTGCTCGTATCAATAGAGGAATACCTTAGGAATACCTTAGTCTATTTTAGAAGATGTCTGCAAAAGAGAAGGGCAAAGAAGTTCCTTCAGACTCTGCCTTCTGTAGTGATTGATTTGCCTAAACCAGGCAGGATTTGGTACCTGGTCCCCACTCCATAATTGCAGTTCATCTCAGTGTAATTAGACTTTACTTGACAGGTCCACAGAGGTGTTCCATATGATGCCTTAGATTTTAGCTTTCATAGTTTCAGATTCTGTGTTGCTTAAGAATGTAGTTCTGAGCCTCATACTAAGTGCAGTAAGCTTTTTGCACAGAACAAGTAGACAAAATAAATCTTTTCTTGCTGAGGACTGAGGACAACTTTCAGCCCAAAAAGCATAAACAACAGTGGACTGAAAGGAGGAACAAGAAGGATGGGACTTTACAATCTGAACCTGTAATTGGACAATAAACTCTAATATGCAAATGGATTAAAACTTATAAAAATGTAAAATCTCGTGACTGGGTAGCTATTTTATGTGGCTATTCCTAACCCACCCTGGGTGCAGCCTTAGTCAGGCTCTTGTACTGCCCAGGGTGGGTCTTGGAAGCCTTTTAATAAATATCTACTTTATTTTCTAGCTCTGTCTAGCTTCTGTTTCAGGTCAGCCTTCTTAAGGCATCACATAGGCATTCTACATCAGGTAGAATGAGAATCCTGGATGCAGGTGTGTCATAGAATCATTGAGCAGAATATGCTGAATCAGAAGGAACCCATCAGGATCATTAAATCCAACTCCTGGCCCTGCACAGGACACCCCAAGAATCACACTGTGTGCCTGAGAGTCTTGTCCAAATGTAGATCCTTTCCAAAGCAACACCACATCAGTGCTGAATGCACTCCTCAGCTGTCCATAGCACTGCCAAAAAACAGTGCACTCTTCATGTCCATGGGACACCACTGTACATCATTCCAGTGCAGCTGGCAGGCTCTGCCTTGCAATGCATTGCAAGAGGAGGAATTTACTGGCACACACTGAGCTGCTGCCAGAAGGAAGGTCGTAAAACCATTATTAGGTTTTTCATAGGGAAACCCTTTAGGTATTGTTTTCAGGGAGATAAAAAGTTCAATTTAATGACTTAAATTGCTTGTGCAAAACATGTTCCTACCTGTAGCACAACAGAACTTTTTCACTTCTCTCCAGTGAATTGGAACAGTCAGTCTCCCTGCTCTCCATTCCTGTACCTACTATCCATCCCCAAAAGTGCCACAAGAAACAGACATTGAAGAGATTGGGGCAGTTTGGAAGGGGAGTGAGAGGGTTTGAAGGAAGACTGTTTGGGCAAGGTACCCTAACTACTGCAAGCATGACAATGAATGGTGCTGATCCTTAGAAAGCATGATGAGCATGCATCTGGAGAGCCACCATCAGAGCTCTGGACAGGTAAAATGCTTACCAGGAATGATAGGCCCTCTGCCTCTTCTCACTATACCTGTGATCTAGAAGAACATTAGTACTTCTCGTTTCAGAAGTTAATCACAAATAAATCACAAGTATCTGACTCATACGGATGTTTTGAAAAGGTATTAATGAGAGTTTGTTCTCTGCTTTCAGTCTGTGTAGTCAAAAATTTTGCTTTAATCCATTAGCACTACAGTTTAGTGGGAACAGGGAAGAAACATCTTGACAACAACATCTTGTTGCCCTAGAGCTGGCAGAAGCCCTCATCGGTATCTATGAACAGATGGCAAGCTCAATAAATAATATTAAAGCAAACTCAAGAGAATGCAAGACTTTTAAGACAAGGGTGATATACTCCCCTGCTCTTTTTTCAGCTTCACTTTTTTGACTCCTCTCCTCTCCTTTACTTTCATTTTCTATCCCTCATGCTAGTTTTATTTGTTTATTTTTTTTTCTCCTCAGTCTCTTTTTCCTTTGCATTTTGGAGACAGGAGGAGGATGGTACTTCTTGATACAAATAAGTGAAAGAGCAATAAAGACAGTGGCAAATTGCACATGCTTAGAGAATACTCTTATCTCTCTACAAATGAAAGTTGTCTATTTAAAAAAGAATTTAGAATGCTACCTGACTGAGTGGTGAATAAAAATTGTAACAAGGCACTGTGGCTGTTCCCAAACAACTGCTATTCCCACTTTATCACACCGGGAGTCCTTCCAAGTTACTCCTGCAGATGGTTATTTCCCCCAAGCTGCACAACAAGAAGAGAGGGTTAAACTGACTTTGCCCAAGTATCCTTGCCTTTCAGCAATATAAAGTCTGAAAGAGACTAGGCAGCGACAATAAATCAGAAAGAGTGCAGCGTGTTTTGCCAAGTTTTGTTTGGCACATGAAGAAGAAGAACATCTCACACCAGGAAAAGAATGGGCACTCTAAGCGATTGTTAAACAACAAAGACTCTATGTGCAATCTTGTTTGGCTGTTCTTGTTACCCAGTATTGACATCCTGGAGAGATTTGAAAGCAGAGATTAAAAATTATCTCAATTCTGAGAAGATACATGACAAAGCAAAGCAGTAACAGCCTGTATGCCTTGTTTAAAACCCATGACTTCATTCTGCAAGCAGTTAAAACATTAACACCGAAACAGAGAAACATTAATAAAGATAAAGATGATGAAATCACAATAAAAGAAGACAAATTTAGATTGCAGTGCAGAAAACCTTTCTAGCAGTGAGATAAAGTATTGGCTGACATATTTTCACTCTGATAGAATATGGGTAAGTATATAACAAGACCTGCTTTTTTTTTTGGAAGGGGTCTAAAGACATTTAACTACATTCTAGAACTATATTCAATTAGCCAAATTGATTTTTAGTGCACTCTCTTCAAGCAATGAACTGCAAAATACTCAATATTCCATTTCCTTTAATAGGGGACTGTGTGCACTCTTCTTCAAAAATAACTTTGAATAACAAGAATTACTTTGGGATAAAGAATGCCTGAGCTTACATTAACTTTTTTTTTCTCAAAAAGCAAAATAAAGACACAGCAAAAAAGAGGGAAATATAATCTGAAATTTTTCTGCTCATCTTTGAATGCTGAAAATGGTAAATGAAGGATGGGTACCTGATGATAGAATCATCTACCATATACAGGGAAGTTACTAGAAACTATTTCAAGCTAAACAACAACCTGTCAGAAATATTTAGGCATATCATTGGAAAAAAAAGAGACCCAAAAAACCATCTGATTTTTATTTAATTTATGATATTTTTGAAATAATGATATTATCTGTTTTATCTGCTCCCAATAATTTTTAAGCTATGGGTAAGCATTCATAGATTTTTAATATTTGGGGAGGGGGGGAGAGGATGTTATATTAAATTAAGGTATGCTATTTTTTTAATTAACTATATCAACTTTAACATTGTTATCTTCTTGTCCATAACACAAAGTTTTTAAACTCTGATCAACCATCCTAAAGTTAAATGGGAGCTGAATGTGTTCAGCATTTCCCAGCATCAAAGCATATGGTTAAATTCTTATGCTTTTCTGATTCTCTGTTCCATTACATGAACAGATGGAAAATATTGTATGCTTTTAAGAATTATCAATAAATCTAATCAATATTATATACTACTAAAGTATGGATGCACGTTATCCCATCAGAATAAACAAAAATGTGCTTTTACCATGCACACAGAATTTATTTCTTATTTATTGTGATTGCTTTTGTCTTTCTGGCTTCCCAAGAGCCTTTGCAACCTTAACTTGCATTATTCTGTCCTTCTTTTGATCCTTAAAAATGGGAAGTGAATATGCTATTACATGCTTAGAAAAAAAATAAAAAATGAAAGAAAAAATGGTGAGTTATTCCCTTACCCTTTTTAACATTCAGGCTACAAGACAAACAAGCAAGGACAAAATTACTGTAGAAATATGTCCTGAGCTGAATGTTTAGTAAAGCAGTCTTGCAGTATTAATGATGTTCCATGTGCATGTGTGCATTTTCAGTGTGGTGTGCAAAGCCACAGGTGTATTTTCGAAATCTCCATCCTTGTTTTACAGAATGGAAATTTGAATGCTCTCACAGGTGGAAATTCTTATTATGGCCATAATCTGATTCATCTCATTAGGATCTTACTTTAGCTGTAACAGTATTAATACCTTGCACCACTATTAAGTTATCAGGAAAAGCAAGTTAAATGAAAATGTAATATAATTAATATCAACAAAGTTGAGACACAAGCCTCATTGCTGAATTATCCAGATCAGCTGTACTTCATCAATTCTACCATCAATCACAATCTGCCACATTTTTTTATCTCAAGATCAGGTCCTTCTTTTAACCTCATGAATTTTTATTCTGGGAATTTTTCTGCTGGTTCATTTGCAGCATTCCTATCTTAAACTTTAGAAAAATTTTGTATTCCTGAACGGGTTTAATTTTACAATATATTGATCCTTCATCTATCCTGTAAAATGGAAATAATAAATTGGCGATGAGTATTTTTTCTACGGATGAGTTATTTTTTCTCTTCTCTTCTGCATCCTCTTTCCTTATTATTTCTGCTGATTGCCTCTCTGCCTTTCATCTCCTGAAGCATTTAAAAAGGATTTATTCTTCGTTTTCATGCCTGGGCAGTCCTAGGATACGTTTACATTTAATCCAGCAGTATTGATCAGCCTTCCTCTTTCCTCATTACTGAAGGATCATAATAGTCCTTGCTCTTGTTTCTTTTACACTGCCAGTCAACCACTCTGGTTCTTTTCTGGCCTTTCTGAAGTTCTCCCCAGTAAGTGGAATGTATTCTGGATTCCCAATGTGATGGATGATCACAATGCTCTCTGCTGCCTGGGAGAGTGGTTTATTTAATTGATAGCTTCTTTTAAAAAAATCATAGACACAGAGAAGAGTTTAGAGTGGAAGGTCCTCTATAGTCACCTGCTCCAAGCAGAGCTAATTGCAAAGACCAGGTTGGCCAAGGCCTCAGTCTGGGCAGTTTTAAAAACTTTCAAGGATGGTGATTCTGTCACTTCTCTGGGCAGTGTCTAAACTTGCTTTAGGAAAGATTTCTCTGCCTCAATCAAGATGTCCCCTGCTACTAGTTGTAGCTGTTGTCTCCCATCCTTTGAGAAGCTCTCCCGTGTTGATGGTGTCCCTCTTGGAACTGAATGGATGCAGGGACTGTCATCGTTGCTCCCACACTCTGCATGTGTTACTATCACTCTCACAGGATGACTCTGCAACTGTGATATCCTCAATCAGGTCTTCATGCACTGCTCAGAACCAGGCCAATAGATGATGATAGTATCTAAATATCAGTCACAATCCATGCCATTTCAGGAGGCTATATGGTCTCTTGTGTTTCTGGAGGGGGCTAATGACCCTGAGTGTGCCTATGTCAATACACATTCAAATACTTTAATCCTCTAAGTAATGCAAGCCTATAGCTCTTAATATAGTTTCATTTCACAGAACAAGCACTAATTCCTTAAAAGTGACCTTTCTCCCCACCTATTTTTGAAAATGCAAGTATATTTATTGCTGTACTGCAGGTGGTAAGAGTATCTGAAGAGAAGGACAATGAACTATATTTTAAATATCCAGAAATAAATAAGCTGGATCAATATACTGTAACAGATTGTTTTGCTCATTAGAAGGTAAAAATAAAAAGGAAACTTGTCAATCTACCAAAAATCTAGCCTTTCAATAAGGATATAATTGGAACAAGCTGTCAAAAACAACTTTGAAATTAAATTCACAGCAGCTGGTACTCAATACATTTCATGACAGGTCATCAAAGATAAAAATTTACCTCTACATGTTATTTCTTTCATCTCTGTCAGATATTCCAAAATGTCCAGGATTTTTAAAGCAATATTAACTATTTCATGTTAGAATACCACATAAATTGTGCCTCTATCTTACTTGGAGGCTTTTCCTTTGCAGGAATACTTCATTGTAACATTTGTTACTGTTAGTATTGATCCTTTCCTAACCCATCCCTTACAGCCTTGACTAGTCCTTAGTTGTTTTGTAGCTTTATCTCTCTAGCAATAGATGATTTACTTCCTCCTCTGTAAATAATACACAATATTTTCTATCAATCAACAGACTGTGGATACCATCTTACGTGTCAATATTTCTTAGGCACCCAAACATACAAATCCAGAGGTATTTAGAAAGACAGAGGATAGTATTAACAGTTAAACCTGATAAAGGTCACTGCAATTCTGCTCTGAGGCTCACTATTAAAAAAAAAAACCAAACAAGCCCAACTCACCTTTTTCATAATACCCTCATTGTAAAGAAACAATGAATGATTGTTTCTTTACCACATTGAAAAGTCTCTTTGATATTTCCTATCTCTCCAGAAGCCTCCCCCCATAACAGTATAAAACTCCCTAGGTGACTAGTTTCCTAATTCGAGATAATCCATACATTCAGACAAAATGCTGTCTCAAGTGTGATATCTCTGCACTGCAAGGAACTACCAGTGATGATTGTAAAGCAGAGTGTGACCTCTGACAGTGATTGCAATTGCTTGAACTTGGGAAGCTGGAGCTACAGAACAAAGAAACCTTGCTCCCCAAAGGTAGCTGCCATGCACCTGTTAGAAGTTTGCTAGAAATCCAGATGATTAGTTGGTTTTCACACAGTCCACTCTTCTGTCATCAAGGTTGGTGAATTATTAAAACTTGGTATAGATATATAGGTATATAGGTAACCAACCTATTTTTGTATTCATTGTGTTTTGTACCCATCTCCACTTTGCCCTGCATCACCTTTACTGATCCTTTTTGTCATTTGCAAAAAATTGTAGGTGGGGAGGATGTGTTACAAAAATAAAAGGATGAGAGCTAGCAGGTGAGGACTCTGCTAGACCTCAAGAGATCCCTTGTAGCAAAACTCTTCCTACAATTTTAGGGAAGTGTGTAAAATTATTTCAAAGACCAAGCTCAGGCCCAGGGCACCAGACCAAACTTGCTGCAAGCTGTCACTCACAATAGTTGCAGTGGCGTACTTTTAGTGCTGGTATAATTTGAAAATTTGACTGATTGCTCCTCTCACTGCTTCTCTGGTGTGTGAAAGAGAGAGAAGGAATGGGTAGGGTTGAAAAAAGCTCATTGCACCTGCACCCCTGCACCCCCTGCACTCTTATTCTGTAGCCATGCCTAGGCATCAAGGTTCATAAGGGAAGGTGTAATCTCAGACAATTACTGTAGACCTGTAAGCCTTCAGTAAAATACAATTCTTTACTAGGGAGCTGGGGCCCCACCATTCAGGATGGTTTTATAAGCAAAATAGCAAAACCACATTGATTTTGGAAGTTTGAGGTCAATATAGCAAATACAATCTTGTGAAGTCACCACTTGAGCTATCTTAGCAGTATTAGTTTCGTTAATAAAGGATCCTGAACTGATTAAATTAGCATTTAAATTTTTTTTCAAAATACAGAATATTCAAGAATTAAGCAAACCTTTTTTCTTTATCTTATGTTACAAGAATAAGGCTGCATTTTATGGATCAGAATCATTTAGGTTGGAAAGGACCTCTAGAATCATGAAGTCCATGATTATCATAATTATCACAGGATTCGTCTAGCAGCTGGGTAACATTTTATGGGAAGGTCTGCTGCCTCAGTATTGAAAGTGAAATATATTTTTCAGAGAACAAGTGCAATATTTAATTTTGTCTGGTTTCAGTTTATTAAATCTCTGTGCAAAAGAATAAGATTTCCTCTTAGTTTTCCCCATAAGTCTCTTTACAGCATTTTGCAGACTGACACAGATACACAAAATTAAATACAGAGCTGTGTTCTTTTGACCTGAAATCTTTGACCTGTGAGATAAAGTGACATTGTTTCTGCTTGAGGACCAGTTCAGCTAATTGCTGAGTGATGGCTGTGACACAGCTGGTACACGATTTTGTTCCCAAGGTAACTCCGCCATACAAAGTGATTCAGAATCAATCATTTGTTTTATAGGGAGACAGCAGGTGTTACGTGCTGCACAGGGGGAAAATAGGCATTTTTACTGAGAGGGTCATCCTTTTATTAAAATGCCCTTTCATCTCCCTTTGTGATGTAAAAGGCACATTTTCAGTGTTATAGCTGAAAGGAACATAATGTTTTCAAATAGGAAGGGTACTCAGGAATTTCTTCTTTGCTTAACATCAGTTCCCTGGGACTAACATGCATAAAAAGCTGTAATAAAACTGCAAAGAAATATGTTTACATCTTCTCTTACCTTCAGCAAAACCATAGAGTCTTTCCCTGTGCCCCTCACCTAAAAAAACTGGTTTACAACAACAGTCAATAAGCTCCTTTGTATTTACAACACAGCGTCTCATTAAATAGCAAAGTTTGGCAGTTAGGACTGAGTTCATCTCCCAGCAAAGTCTGATGGATTTCTGTGTTTACAGTCAGAGGCGCTGGACTGCATTTGCAGTGCTGAAATTGTTGCTGGGGAAAGCAAAAACTTCTACACAAACAACTACATATGCCTTCTTGTTCTTGAGACAACATCAGAGAAAATAAAACATAGAATTTGTTCCCCTCTCTCTGCGTGAAAGGAGCCTATTTTTTCACATGTTCAAAAAAGAAACAATTTTAACAGAGACCCTAGCCCCAGATCAGCATTTATTAGAATAAAATAAAGAAATAATACTGTCTGCAATGCATTGAAGTATCTGTAAAACTGAAAAAGGGACATGGGTTTTGAACTGCTGATCACTTTCTGTAGTTGCACAAAACAATCCTTGATTTCCATCAGCTTCTACCTGCAGGCAAAACCCCCAGAATCTAGCCTATTATTTCTAAGGAAAAGAAAATTTGAAGTTGACACAAGAGAAGCATTTCTGAGTTTGGTGAAAAATACATGTTTAAAAGCTGCACAAGGAGGTACTCTCTCCATTATTTTCTAAGTATTTTTGGGGTTTTGTTTCTTTGTTTAAGAATATCACAAAAGGTTTCTTCAATTACATTAAACCAAGATTTCTTAGCCAAAAGCTGTGAAGAAAATCCAAGATTGAATTCCAATAAATTAACTTTTCTATTAAAGCTGGTTCCTTTTTAAACCAGCCACAAACCAGCATTAACATAAATTTCTGTGAAACAAGAGAAGATCCTGTCAGGTTAATTTAAAGCTACGGGAAATCCCTTTTCAGTTTTATTATAATTTTACAAGTTTAAAACTCAGTGATTTTTTTTTACTGTTGTATTGCTTGGAAATATTTCTTATAATTTCAATATCTTCATTGACATTATTTCTTTCTTGAAGGGACACCTTTCTTGCTTGTAGGCAGTGTATGATGGGTTGCCCTTGGCCAACAGTCAAATTCCTTTTTTGCAAAAAACCTACCTTAAACCAAAAGATTAAAGCATACACCTCTCATCTATTCCTGACAGAATTGTATGTTCAATTACTTTTGTCAATTTTTATCTTGCTTCAGTCACTTAGAGGATGTCTTGCGTTAGAATTAAATAGTTTAAAGGCTAAAGGTTAAAGGCTTTTTTTTTTTTTTTTGTTGTTGTTGTAATGGTGTCTGTATGATCCTGACTACACTTTGGTTATGTTGTAGAGATCTAAAGATGCATTGCATCTGTCTTTTGAACTATTAGAACATGAAGCATAGGCAATCAAAGAGGCAGGTGAAGTGAAATTCAGTAAAGAACTGCATTTCTATGATAAATCAACAGTCTCAATAGAAAAACTAAACAATTTTTTGACTGAAAAATGTGAGTGGTGGCTGACTTTTGCCCTCCTGTGCTTATAGGGCTCATAATGTTGAGAATAAACCTCTGATTCTGCAAAACCACTGTGTGAATTCAGTACATGAGTAATCAAATCAGGAATTCAAAGTGCATTCTTTTAAAAAAAGTCCTTCAGTACAGACTGGAACTTTTTGAGCTGCACACATTAGGAATGACTTAAATAAATCTGTAGAGGTGTTACTACATAAATGATGCCTGGTGCCAATGGAACTCTGCCTGACTGAGGTTTGTGACAGTGGCAGACAAAGCCTGTTACCATTACACTTCTCCCCACAAAGCAAGCTAAGTTTTAAAAATAACGAAGTTGCAATTTTCAGTGTGTTTTTATAGATCCTTATTTCCTATTTCTAACTGTTGTCCTAAAGGACAACATTTTAATATAATTTACAAGTTCCAAAATATATTGATTCCTGACAGTTTGATTTTTTTATAGAAAAAACAATTCTAGTGGTATGGAAGCATTGATACTGCCATCATAATCTCTTCAGAATCCCTGGTATAAGGAACATATTTTCTCAATGTGTCTTTCACAAGAGACATCAATTCTCTGTCTCTCCTGATGGTTTTAAATGCCTTACTATTATTTTGTGCTGCCTTTTTTATCTCCAAATATGTGTCATTACCTGTAGGTCCTACTGTTAATTTCCATTGTTTTTCTACACTGGATATTTCCCTCTTGTATTTATTTGCTTTATTTCTAGTAAATCTCACCTGCCCTGATTCTGCATGGCAAGAGCCAGTGGTTCCAGTGATCTCTTAATCACTTCCCTCTGCCTATGCCCTTCTTTACTGATGTTGACAGGATGCTTGTAGGTATTTTTAAAATAAGGTTCTTTTTAAAAAAATTATTTTAAAAAATCTTTTCAGTCGAAATGTTTTATCCTCAAATATTTGTTCTTAAAAAAAAAATCTATTTTCATTCCTTCCTAGGAAAGAACCACAAAGTCAAGCCCTTCTATTAGACATAGTGATAAATTAATGGTCACATTGCATGTTTTGGACATCACAGATGCACATAGTAGTTACCGTAGTAGTAGTATCCTCCTAAATAAGACAATGTCCTTGAGAAATTGCTGCTCATGTGCAAGCAGTTTGAGCCTTATGTGTTTTTGTGTTTTGCTTTTTTTTTTCCTTTCATTAATGGAACGTATTTCTTTTTACAAAGCTGATGAAAATTGAAATATGGGCAGTTTTCTTTGATGTGTTAAATCTTTTTAAAGATTGATGACCAGATGTGCAAACGGTCATGGATGTCTATAAAAAGCAGGAATGAAACAACAAACGTGTCTGTCTGATCAGCTATGTGGAAATTAAAATGCCATCACCCTATGCAATGTCAATCGCATTATTTTGATCAAGCCATCACTGCACCACCAGACTGAAAAAGAAATTACAGTATCTTCAATTAAATTGAATTTCCATATATGCCTGCTGCAAAGACTGCTCCTTTTTTCTTCTCTTTTAGTGCTTCTGGCTTCCTTGCTCCAAAACAAATATCTGATTTCGTGCTTGGGCCTTCATTTTACCCTTATCTCTTTCTGTGCTCTCTCCTTGTCTTTGTTTAACAGAAAAAAGCCAAGCAAATCAATGCATTGATTTTCTGCAAAAGGCTGCGTTTCTACCTGATGTTTCAGATGCTTTTGAAATGAGAACTGTAGCACTTTACTTTTTCATGTAAACAAATTATAGCAGTCTCTGATGGCCTTAACTGTAAGGCAAAGCAATCAGCATATCCTTATCTGACCAGGGGATAAGGTTATACAAGGTCATAAGGATATCCCTTGAGCTAGCAACCTCAGCACTTGTGGGTCATCCCATCATATCACATGGACTCACATCTGTCCAGTTTCTTTAAACATTCCCTAATTTAATAACTCAAATGATGGTGAAGTCTTTCTTGCCCTAGAGTGTTCCACTGCTCCCAGGGACTGGTGTCCTCCTGAAGGCTGATCTTGCTGGTAAAGTCTGAGCACTGTGTCTTCCTGACTTGCCCCATGCAGCACTGGGCCCTGTTGTCCTATGTCCCCTGTTTGTTGATGGTACCTCAGTAGAAGCCCTCCTTGTTTTCCTACATGTCCCTTGCCAGATTCAACATTACATGGGCTTTGGCTTTCCCAACCCCACCCTTGTGGGCTCAGACTGTGCCTCTTCTGGTTGGTATCTCCCTGCTTCCACTTCTTGCACACTATTGTTCAGATGTGACCTCGGTCCAGAACTCCTTGTACTATGTTTCTGTTTTAGTCAGAAGCTACATGGAAGTTGCTGGCTACTTTTCCTTGAATTTCTGCACATCAGGATGAGCTATTCTTAAGCTTGAAGCCACGAGTTCTTATTGAGCAATTTGTCTTGTTCCCTCCTCTCACAACCCTGAACTCCACCATCTCATGGCCATGGCAGCTAAGGCTGTCCCTGATCTCCAAATCCACAAGACTGTGAAGCTTTCAAAAGCCTGAAAGGCTCTGACTGCTCCTCCTGTGGAAAAGAAAGATGTAAATACTGGTACAAATGGCCCATACACAAGAAAGGGCCTAACATATTTTGCAGTTATTGTAAAATCATGTTTTTACTTCTTTATCAGACCTGAGATACTATCGCTTTGGGGACATGCTAAGTAGATACAATCTTGAAGAAGATTACAAGTTGTCTTTATTGCAGACAAGTGCTCTGGCTGCATAATTAGAACCAAAAGATGATTTTCACTTATGTACTTGCTCTAAGATGTGCTAATGTTTTGTATTTCATTGTGCTGATAAGATGTGCTTGTGTATGTTAGTAAGAGCAACATTTCATCCTTCCTTATTTTGTGTTTATTTGACAGAGTTCACAGTTCAGCTTTAAGACTTATTACTATTGCATTAAGAATGTTTTGCCCCACAAGATATAATGACCGGTTCTATTACAAAATCATTGTGCCAAATCCAATTAGCAAAGATTTTTTTGATGAATTAACCTTGTCACAGCATAATATATACACTGCACCTGCTGTTCTGCTTTAGAGCCAGACTTCAGCCCTCCTACAGTTAAGTCCTTGGTTGTTTTGCTGATCCCTTTCAGCTCACTTTTTCCTCCTTGTGTTCAGACGTCACTACCTCCAGATGTCCAAGATTTTCTGCCTCATTTATATGTATGATTTCCCTCTTCAGTTTGTTCTTTCATCATTCTCAGTACTCTCTTGTTGCAGAAGTCTGCAGCAGATGTTTGATTTTTTTGCTTGTACCTTGCCTTATCTCCAAGGAGGTTTGCAAATTCTGCTGCTCCAGACAGGAAGGCAAGGCTGATCATTGGAGTGCATGAATAGCCAAAAGAGAAGGTTATTTAGCAATCTAGCTGGGGAAATAGCATTAACAATTTTTATTGATGTGCTTAAGGGAATCTGACCTCCAGGGTAGCACGAACCTCCATTTTGGCAAATGGAAATTTTGGCATTCTGGTGTGGTGGGAATTCATGTTCCCTCCACTTCTGGCAGTTCCCTGTGAAGAAGTGCAGGAGAAGGAAGAAGTTTGCCTTTGCTGTTTTTCCCTCTCTGTCTGGAGGGACCCAGTGTGACAGTGTGAGGGATACAGACTGAGCCTGTGTCAGCGGAAATTTTAGAACTCCATGAGGGGTTCCAGGCAGACTAGAGACCTGAATGGCTGATCCAGTGTGGCTGACCCCACTCTGCTAATCTCACCAAATATCTGGCTGTGACATTGTACCCTGCCTCTGGGAACTGAGACCCTACAAAACCTCCCATCCTTCTCAGCTTCTATTCTTCATTTAGCCAGAATCCTGGTCTGCAGCATCCCAGGCTGCCTCTTTTGGGGCCATTCCTGGGTGGTCTACATTTCATGCTGGATTAGACACAGATCTCCTGCTTCATCACCACCATTTGCAGCATCTGCCTTGAGAACAGAGGCAGGAATGAGGAGTGTCCTTCTCCCTCTGAATGCTAAGTGAAGGAAAAGGAAAAAACTTGGACTTTTTGCGGGAATCAGATGCTTCATGATATTGGGCACCAAACACAGAGGTCTGCACTGTGGGCCATCTGTCATCTCTTCAGCTGTCAGCCTGACTGGAAAACAAACCAAAGGATCAGTCACTGGAGAGCAGGCTTGTATGGCCAGCATCCCTGTCAGATGGATGGCTGTCTTTCAAGTACAAGGAAGATGGATGCAGCTAGCACAGCAGGGCACACACGCTTCCTGACAGGGATCAGCTCTGGAGCAATATTCATCTGGTGTTCAGAAAGCCCAACTCCCCCTTCTGCTCCCAATGTCTCTCCTTCTCCAGGTACTGACACTGGCTGGCCAGAACAACCTGAGCAGAGCCCAATGGGCCTGACATGTCGAGGAGGTGAAAGCACAGGGGTGTTACCTTCTCTCTACCTTCCTGGGAAAGAAAAAAGGAATCATGGCCTTAAATGGCAGGAGGAGAAATATTTCAACAGTAATTAGGGAAAAAAAAATCACTTGCCAGGATTTTGGGCTTCTCTTGCAGCATAGCATAATGCCCAGACTCTCCACTGGGATGAGATGTACTTCTGCATGAAGAACTCTGGTGTTGGTGCCCTAGGGAGGGCAGCCAGTGGCCACCACTGCACCCTTTGCTGGCCCACTCCTGGGTCTGCCCAGACACCAGCATTGAATAAACATGTCCACAGCAAATGGGTACAACCTTTCCCCATTTTCACGACACCCTCTATTCTGGCATCTGTGTTGTAAACATTCCTGCTCCCAAGATGTCTCCCTGACAGCAGAGCCCTGGACAGCACCCACCAGGTTTGCTGTGAGATGGTGGGGGCAGTGCAGCCTGCACAGGGCGCTCGGTGACCACAAGGCATCACTGACCAGCAGCGGGCAGACAGGGCTGCTCAAGGGCTGATGTGGGCACCCTATGGTGAAGCAGAGGGTGCTCCATTCCTTGAGGTGGAAAGGGAGGAGGCAGAGGAACCTGCAGTGGAGTTGTGGCTAACACTAGGTGTGGGCAGGGAGCTGTTGCCATGACCACTGCTTCACTCCACTGGTACTGTGCAAATCCAGCAGCATTTGTTGCTTTCCGGAGAACCTTTCTGAGGTCAGCATGTGTGACACTCCATCCTCTTCCAGGGGCAGGGAAATAGAATCCTTTGGGTCCTGTGCCTGCAAAGCTTGATCTTGTTTGGGAGATGCATGTGCCTAATCAAATTGTTCCATAATAGTAGTGTGCATGCATGAGGAGAGGGTGTGGGACCCTTGGTCTGACATAGCTGGTTGCTATGCAGCTGTCTGCCTCTGCAGCTACTGCTTTTACTGCTGCAGTTGCTATAGGAGACTATCTGGTGAAGTGATGAAAGATTTCTCCCCTCACTCTCGATGGCATATTGCCCAGCTTTGTGTATACTGCATACCAAGCATCCGAGCCCTGCAAAAATCTATCCCTGTTTTCTTCCTTCTCCCCTGGCTGGAAACCATGGAAACCAGGCTGATTTGATTCTGCCATGGACAAAGAATAGAGATGTGGCCCTTGTCAGGGCCACTGAGCTATCCCCATTCTTTGCCTATAGGAAAAAGCTAAGGCTTTATTAAATCAGAAATGAAACTCAATGACACTAGTGTCTAATTTAAGATACTATTTACAAATATTCTTTGACATGTTGCTAGTTTCTGTATACTCCCTTCCATCATATCAGGCATCCCTAGCCATGAGGGGAAAGCATGTAGACTAGGAACACTCAGATTCATTTCAGTCCTTGAGGTTTTCAAGGTGTTGTTTGTTAAATAGCCAGATGTTAGGCAGAGCCACACATAGCAATCTCCTGGTTGATCCATCATTTGGCGGGGGGTTGCAACACTGGTGCTTTCTGACTCACAGAATGATTTGTTGAGCTGAAGCAGTTTCAGGGTTGCAGATGGGCACACAATCAGTTTTCCCAGCTGAAGTGAGGACCATACTGGGGTAGGGTCAAGAATAGAATAATGCCCTGCATGCAATCACTCACACTCAAGGGAATAGTGCAAGTCCCTCTCATGCACACCCTCTGAGTGGTAGCAGCTCTTTATGGCATCCTCAGCCTCTTTTGTCCCCTTCCAGCACACTAGGCCAAGAAGCTCGGCTGAAAAATGGGATCCTGAAAGGGAGCCACTGCATTGCCAGTGACCAAAAGCTCTGTATTATCAAAGAACTGGGATTCATGCTGAGCTACACCAGAACACAGGCTGCAATCTTGATCCTGTGTATGCCCTGCCTTAAACATTTATTTTTTTTTCATGGATGCTCATCTGTGTGCAGCTTATGTGTCCCAGCTGCTGTGTTAATGCTCTTTGAGTGACAAGAGGCACAACAGCTGGTATCCAAATCTTCTACAAACCCTCAGTCCTATGGGAGATCTTAAAAAAGAGAGGCAATGGTTGCCATCTCCTTGGTGTACACAGCTATCTGTTGTCCTTTGACTATAATGAGAACTAAAAGGTTCTTCTCCCTTGAGCTGACATTCTAGGAAGGAAGAAAAATCAGTATTTCCCTTGTAGCAGAGAAAGGGCTAGGGCTGTGTTTGCTGTGGCCCTAAGGGACAACAGAAGCTGGGGATGAACAGATCCAGAGCAGCCCTGCCCAGAAGGACTTGGGGGATGCTGGGGATGAGAGGCTGGACATGACCCAGCCATGGGCACTCACAACCCAGAGAGCCAAACGTGTCCTGGGCTGCACCCAAAGCAGCGTGGGCAGCAGGGGAGGGAGGGGATTCTACCCCTCTGCTCTGCTCTGGTGAGACCCCACTTGGAGTGCAGCATCCAGTTCTGGAGTCCCCAGCACTGGGGGAACATCGACCCATTGGGGTGAGTCCAGAGGACGGACATCAAGATGATCAAAAGGATGGAGCACCTCTCCTACGGGCAAAGTCTGAGAGAATTTGGATTGTTCAGCTTGAAGAAGAGATGGTTTAGGGGTGAGCTAATTGTGACCTTCCAGTACCTGAAGTTGAAGGGAGCCTACAAGAAGGCTGGAGAGGAATTTTACACAGGCATGCAGTGACAGGACAAAGGGGAATGGATTCAAATTGAAAGAGACTAGGTTTAACTTAGATATGAGAAAGAAATTCTTTAATTTGAGAGTGGTGAGGCTCTGGAACAGGTTGCCCAGAGAAGCTGTGGATGCCCCATTCCTGAAGGTGTCTCAGGCTATGTTGGATGGAGCTCTGACCAACCTGGTCTAATGAAAGGTATGCCTTTCAGGAGGGTTGGAATTTTAAGGTCCCCTCCCTTCTATCCCAAGCCATTCTGTGATTCTCTGATTCTATAAAGTATAAAAATGGAAGAAAGGTTACTATGTCAAGGTCAGCTGGGATAGGGCTCTAAGACTGCCAGAGTGAGCATGACAGAAGGCATGATATTGTCCACACTGCCTGCTGGGATTGTTCCCACATCCAGACCATGCCCAGGCATAGCTGAGGAGTGTGCCAGTTGGAGAGGCTAAACACTTGCCACAGGGGCTTATTAAATGTTAATCAGCCTGGAGAACCCTGTATCACTATTAGATTATGTGCTTGGCACAGTTTGACTCGTGTTATGTCAATAGACATAACCCCAGACTCCATGGACTATGTTAACACTGGCCAGAAGATTACAGAAGAGACAGTAGAGGGGATCTACTAAGCTAACAGATTTTCATGCAGAGACAGAATGAAAATGCTGCGCAATTATCCTACATAACACAAATTGACTGACTTCATAAATGGTATAAAAATGCTTGCCTTGTTGAAGCAAAACCACATAGCAGCAGAGTCCTATTCCTGGTCTCAGTAATCCTCATTGCAAGAAACAATTCCTGCTTTGAAAAGGAGTCAGATAGGGCACATCAAAGAGCAGCAATGGGTTGCTGCTGCCTAAAGGACAGAGACAAGAATCAAGAGCAGTAACTCAGATGACAGGGCAGGGGTCTCAGCCAGAGCCCAGTCCCACAGCCCCTATGCAAGGTGAACCAGGGACAGTGACTGGCTTCAGCCAAGGGCCCAGACCCCCAGGCATGTTCACGTTATTGTGGCAGGTCCCAGCTCAAGCCAGAAATTTTGTCTGCAGGACAGGGACTGGGTCAATGAGGACTAGAGCTGATCTGGAGACCAGTACTCCAGTGATTGGACTCAGGGCTGAACAGAACATCCAGAGCTGAGCCTAAACAGAGCTCCTGGTCCTTGGGACAGGGTGTTAGGTGGAGGTCCCAGGCACCACTGGGTCAGGGCTGTTGAGGCTTATTTGTACCCTCAGAACTTAGTCAGGGCAGATGGTGCCTGGATAAAAAGAACACAGGCAGAGAGCAGGCAGAGCCAGGCAGTCTGCACAAGGACAGAGTCATCCATGGTCAAAAGGACTTCACACAGAGGACAAAGATCACAGACTAAACAGCAGCAAGAGTTCTCTGTAGAAATTGATCAAAAGACAGCACAGAGAAGGAATATTACACTGAACCCTAACAAGTGTTTCTACCAGCAAATTGAATATGCCTGGTAGGAAACACACACAGGCATTGAGGCCAGCTGGCATGAAGTGGCCTGTGCCTGTGCTTGTAAGCTGCCTTGGCTTTTAAGTATTAAACTACATCCAGCTCAGGAAATTCCCCATGGAGCATACAGAAGGCAGGGGAGTACTCTGGGCATTTTTTGGAGCTTTGGCTGTCTGGCAAGAGGAGAACTATTTTTCCAGTCCCAAAGGTGGCAAGTGTCAAGGACATGAGACAGTAAACACATGTGACAAAAGGGTGCTCAGATCTCCTCCCCAGGTGAGTGCCTGTTCACCAGAGGGAGCTGCCATTCTGCATTGCACCTTATGAGGTCTGGGAGCATCCAGAGCTCGCTCCTGCTCTGCCTGAGCTCTGGCAAAAGCCTCAGCAGCACCTGTGCTGATAAACTCTGATAATCTCTGCTGATAAACTCTGGGCCATGCTGGGCTGATGGCAGAGGTTGTTCTGGGACATCCTCAGCCTCCACTTTGCTACTATTTAAACTGAGTCTTTGGGCAGTGGAGGTCTACCAGCCAGGCTGTGATTGCTTTATTGCTGAGGAGAGACCTCCAAAATGAGAATAGACACAAAGCACAGAAAAAAGTTTCACTTTTTTGAGATCACTTGGGATTTTCCATTTTCTGATTTTCTGATTTTCTGCTCACTGTTGTTTATCCCTGCGTACCTTTAAGTTGTGACTCATCCTTTAAAGACTGTGCAGCCAACCCAGCAAACAGTATTCTGGAATGGAGTGTGGATGTGCACAGCAAAATAATATTTTTGTTCTCTAATTCCTAATTTACATTTATTTTTCCCTTCCTTGGACACTAGTGTTCACCAAGAATGATTGTCAACAGCTCCAAGATTCCTCTCAGGAGCACCAATGGCTCATTGCAGTACCTGGGCAGTCAGGGCTGCTTCCTGCTGCCCTTCCCACAGCTATGTAGTTAGTAACACTGAATTCCCTCTGCCATTTGATCTCATGGTCTTTTAAATTTCTAAGAAATTTTTCAAATCTTTGAGATCAGCTTTAGTTTTGTCAACTTTGAATAATTTTGACTTCTTATTATTCAATGGCATTTCTAGGTAATTTCTGAATATATTGAGCCTACATCCTAGGGTGTATTCCTTTAAATGTAAGAGATATGTGGTAAAAACTGGATATTTCACCTCATCCTTTATTTGTACTCTTTAAATGAGTAATTTTTCTTTTATTTTTAATGAAAGCATTTTTGAGGAGACATTTTGACTGGATTTTTTTTCTTATTTAAAACACAAATATACTTATCCATTTCCTTGTTCACCGCCTAAAAGAACAATTCATCAATTTGTGAGGGATAACTTCTCTCTACAAAAACTGTGTTGACTTTTGCTTGCTTAATCATTGATCACAGGTCTATTAATTTTCTCTTTCATTCCACTTTCACTCAATTTTCCTTACATCAAAGATAGACTTCCTGACTTGTGCACCCAGAGGTGGTTTTCAAAATTTTCCTTGACATTTACTTTCTATTTTACTGGTAGCAAAATAGATTTAAGCAATAGATTACACATTTGGCTGGTTCGCAATCTGTTTTACAATCTGGCCAAATAAAAACCATGGATTTTGGAATAGTTTTACTATTTTTCACTTCTTATTTGTGTTTTTCAAGATGTTTTTCTTCCTTCACTTTTCCAAGGAATACTGTATTTGAGTTCCCTTTGTGCTTGTTGAAAGTAATAAAGAAACATTATGAAGAATGACCTTGAAAATTCACGGTTCATGAAAATCTGTGTGAAGAGCATTCCAGGAAGAGTTTGACACACCTCTTCCATTTAAATTTGTTTTGACCCATATGTGTGTAACCTTTCTACCAGCTACTGATGATAACCAAAAGACCTGGGTTCAGTATACAATGAGTGATATTTGATAGTCTGTTCCTAGATAGTCTATGCCTTTCCAAGCAGATTTTTCAAAACTAATAGAGACATATGGCTTTTCTGTCAGAGCTTTCTTAAAATTTAAATATAGATGCAAGGGTAGGTAACATATAAGACTAGAGTGTATTTATATATATATATACACACATATAAATATATAGAAAGATATTTTTCTACATATATATATATATCTATCTATATATATCTGATCAGGAAACTAGTTTTGCTGTCACATTAACCAAATGTTTATCCCTGGTTTTTGGTTATGTTGTCTGTACCTAAAAAAAAGTATTTAACTAAAAAAAGAATTACTCAAGGCATCTTGATCCTTGAAAAGGTCTGTCTTGAACAAGACATGCTGTAAGCTTCCATTAATCTAGATCACACAGGCCTAATCAAATTACTTTATATATGGGCTTCTGATTAAACCTAATGTAAATACAGAAGTTTCAATCAAGGATCTTCTCTCCCTTACATTACTAAGAGGAGCAAGACTTTTACAAATTTACTACATCCTATGATACAAGAGCATTGGGGATTTTTTCGAGAAATCAAACTAAGTCTAGTATTATGAAATGCTCTTTCAATGTTCATAGGGTAGACATTGGGAAGTTTGAAGTCCTTCACTAAAAGTCATGTTGCTCCATCATATTGTTACACAATGCTGATCACTTTGGGTTTATCTTTTAGGTGGACAACAGTATACAGTATTCTATAAAGCACTCATTGCAAAAAAAAAAATTTAATTTCTATGCGAACTGTAGGTTTTCTAGGACAAATATACAGACAGCTTTTTTTCCTGGTCATAGATTCAAAGGGTGTGGGTTTGAAGGGACATCCTAAAGTGTGCAGGGATATCCTAAAGTCATTTAGTTTAGCGCCTCAACTGAAATCAGGACTAATTTCTAAATTAATCATCTGCTCCTACCGGTGTACAGAAAACTTGGGAGTAAATGACAAGCAGCAAACAGGGTAGAGATGAATAATCCTGGAGCCTAAGCTGTAAACAGACTGCTCACTACTCAGGTGCGACTTCTGTAAAATGGGTTTGTTTTGAATATAGTGAGCAGTGAACTATGAAAGCTCCTGGGCCCAGAATCAGTGGCACACGAGATGTGCACCACATCACAGGGGAGTAGTGGGAGCCCTTTTCCCAGCTGAAGTGTTTCAGCTTGGCAAAACTGTGAGTGGAGAATACTTAGGCCTGAGAACTGAGCTGCATTACAGGTAGGTTAATAGATAGAGTGCTCGGTCAGATGGAAAGGTCACAGTGACCTTGTTTAGTGAAGAAAAAGAAGAGGTTTTATATTCTTATTACTATGAAGTTGTTCCTTGGCTGGCAATGACATGCTGGCTAAACTATAATAATAATGTAACCATGGTAATGTGGGCTTAGTGAAAATGATTTGGTATTGAATGTATTAACTAAGGACTCAAGTAAAACTTTGAGTGCAAGTCTTTCTGTATTTTGCTGATGTGGTGTTTCCAGAGAGCACAATCCTCTGCTTCCACTGGCGTAGGACAGAATGAAGGGGGCAGACCAGTGCTTTGGCACTAGCCACAGTGGTTGTGTGGCAGAGTGCTTTGGTTTGGGCCATGAGGACATTCCTCAAGCAAGTGTCCTGATCACCCCCATTGCACTGCTGCAGTGCACGCTGTGGAGGGGTCTGACAGGGTGGGGGCTGAACTCCTTTGCCATGAAACTAAGCTAGAATGTGCACCTAATGTGCTCCAGCTCCATGTGACCACTCAATACATGAGGCCAGGCCAAGGCCTGATGAAAATAAAGCTCCCCAAAGCATATCTGTGTCCAGCATATCTGGACATTGCTTCCTCAGCAGTAGGTGCTTCATTCTACCTATGTGTATTATTATTTAAAGCAGACATGCTCAAAAGATGTCAACTCCGTTTCTTGATACCTATTTAACTGAGCCTTTGACTTCCTGCAAGAATTTAAATGTTAGATCAGAAACTGAGCCCAGAAAGAGTTGTGTTAGTAATGCTACCCCTTTACAACAAAGCCTGATGGTTGGCAGCCACAGGGGTCTTTAATATAATCTTGTTTGGTTTAAATTCTCTAGCCCCTGAGATTTCTTTCCTGTATATCTTTGAGGTCTGTTGTTGGTATTTTATACCTCTCAGCCTTGCACAGCTTTTCCTGTGTGGATTGTATGGTGGGAAAGTTATCCATGGCCTGCAGAAAAGAGTACAAAGCAGGACTACAGACTAAAATACCATAGTTTACTTATTTTACACTGCTTATACAGAAGATAGAGTGAAAAAAGGTCTTGTAGGGAGAAGAGAGTGTGTTTAGTGCAGAAAACAGAAACAAACATAATTCAGGAAGTGCTTGATCCAGTTTAGTTTGAGCAGACACCTCATAGTCATGAGCTAAAATGATTCCATGGTTTGCAGGAATGGGACCATAGGGTATCCACCATCTTACTGTACCAATATTGCATCAAATTCAAACAGGTTTATCTAAGTTATACCTTCTGCAGAAGCTCTAAACCAGGAAAAAAGTGCCAAAATGCTGAAGGCAAAGAAAACAGCAGAAATAATGCATTCATTAGTGGCATGTCTGAGTTTGTAAAGCATTGGGCTGGGTGTTCACCATTTGATTTGAAATGACAGAATTTGGACAGTACCTACAGCTGCTGTCATGCTGTGTAATCTGATGAATCACTTCTGCATTTAAGCACAAAGTACTTGCTGACTAAGACTGATTGCAGAATTATAAGTTAAAATCATTTTATCAGATAATGTAAATGAAAGGTATTGCTCTTTTTAATCTTCAGCTATTAAATTTTATGTGACCATTCGCATGGAATATAGCGATATGACTGAAGGACTGGTACAAACCCATCATTTGTTCCTGATCCTAGAAGTCATTAAGCCATAGCATTTCCTCCCTTATGAATGCAAATGGTCTTTATTGATCCTATTATCATAAAACATTTACCTCTTTATGCTGTGGTGTGAGATTTTTCTGAGATGAAGAGATCCAATCATTAAGTAATTCATTGTATCATCTTCCTCCTGTTCTCAGGAGAAACACAGACAAAGAGGTACGACAAAGAGTATTGATTAACATTAAAGCTAATAATGTACTTTTTACATCTGTGTTTTATGCCCATCTAACATCTTCTTTTACACAGTTGTCTCATTTTTAATTTACCAATTTCTCTACCCACACTCCATTTCTCATCTCTTTTTCTCCTTGCTGTTTTGCTCCAGAGTTCTGAACACATTACTCACATGGAGCAATCGGGTAGGACAGGGCCTCTCACTGCCTTCTTGTGTCATGCTTTGCCCTTCCAGGTCACTTCTTAAGGCTTATGCCTGCTCTGAAGCAGCGTGGGGACAAGGACTGTACTCAGATCCTTCACGAATCTGTGTTACTAACTTAGCAGTAGCCCACTTGGCAGACACACAAACATCAGACAATGTCCTCATTCCATTTTATGTCAAAAGCCTAATAAAATGGGAAAAAAAGGTAAAAAAAGTCTCATGAGGAATTGCAGAAATCACTGATATTTCAGGATCTGGAAACTAAAGAACTTAGTAAAGGGTAGAATGGGTAATAACTGGTATAATGGGTACTGCACTGATAAAGGTGGGTAGCACATACCAGTAAAGCATTATAAAAAGCACATATTTAAAATGAAAGGACATCAACACAGGGCTGAAAGGAGAACCAAATCTCTCTTCAAATGTCAAAATCATTTTCTATCTCCTTTCATTTGGAGAGTTATGCACTAATATCAGAGTAAAGTAGACTCAGGCTTCCAATAAGCATTTAATAATTAAGATAAAAGGAAAAAGATATAACTGAAGAGATGAGGAAGAGAAAACTTTAAAAATATAAAGGGCCTTTAGGAAAGTTTGAAGTTAAATATAGCTTAAGCAATAGCTCTTTACAAATTTACTAATTGATGGACTGGGGAACAGAAATGGGACTCACAGGAGAATATTGGAAAATAATTTCCCACAATATCTTTTATGTGAGAAAGAAAGTTCATAGAAAAAATGAAGAGCAAAAATGTGATCCAGCATTACTTTAAGGTCTTATGTGGCCACAAGACAGAAAGTTGAGACAAATAGAGCCAAAACCATATTAGTCTGGACAATGAGTCATGATCCAGAGTCATGCTCCTTGAGTCATGATCCAAGATTGGCAGAAGAAGAAGAAGAAGAAGAAGAAGAAGAAGAAGAAGAAGAAGAAGAAGAAGAAGAAGAAGAGAATGCAGCCATCAGACACCCAAAATGAGGAAACAAAAGAAAAAAGGCAGCCTAAGATTTACAAAGAATGAAGCAGGCTTTCCTAGGAGGTAAAAGATAATGCTTTTTTGTGACAGCTGTAACCAACAGCTTCTGCTTGGTGGGGGTGGAGGGCATGGATTACACACACTTGGTGTTCAGACTAGTGATGTTTTTTCTTGGTGGAAGGAAACTTGGGCTGTCTGCATGACATTAAGATTCCTGTGATCCTCAGATTCCACTCTTTCCACACTTACTCATCACTTTTCATCTTCTTCACATTTGCTAGCAGAATGTATCAAATTATCTAAAAATAACCATGCTTTCTGGTATCTGGAAATTAGCCAAAGGATATCCTTCCACAGACAAAAAAATGAACAAGAATCTGCCAAGCAATCCTTTGTACAGAAGTTGCAAGTAACTAGAACACTGCACAGTATTTTTGAGGATGGAAGCACAGCAGACAACATCCATATCACATTCTTATTTTTTTTCCTGAAGTTCGTTGCTGCCATTCTTTTTAAGTTTAAAAGTAAATCAGAAAATAGGTGTTTCTAACGTACATTTGTTTTCTAACAAATGTGAGTGAGAAATCCTTTTCTGTGGTGACTAATCTTCCTGGCTAGGTATTTAAGGGTTATTTTCCATAAATAAATAAATAAAAAACCCCCAACAACAACAACAACAACTAAACAAAAAAAAAAAAAAAAAAAAAACAAAAAAAAAAAAAAACCACCAAAAAACCCACCCCCCCCAACCAACAACAATAACAACAAACAACAACAACAACAACAACAAACACAAAAAACCCCCCTTTCCCCCCCTGTTCTTATTCTTCTGCATGGTTGATATATGTGTTGCATCTCTTTTTTAAGATTATTTTTCCCAGCCACACTACAGCTGGGGACAACCAGTTCTTTTTACATAGTCAAAACAGATTTATTTACCCCGTGGGTTTGCAGCATTTCAAATAATCCCTTTGGCTGTCATGCAGGCCTCCCACCCCTCAAGGATCAAGGTGGAATTTCTTGGCCATGTAAACACAAGCATGATGTGCTGGGGCACCAGGTGCTAGCATAGGGGTGTCTCTTAAAACACCTTCTGAGGAAGGTTCTGCTAACCCCCTGCATCAGAAATGCCACAGAAGCTGAGCCACGTTTGTATCATTATAAACAAATACAAGGACTGGAAAACAGCTTCCTAAAGCACATGCATTTCTGAAAGATGCATAAAAGTCTTTGGCATATTTCCAAGCTGCCATTTCACCGCTGATTAGGTCAGAGGGTGAAACCAGTTGTTCTGTGAGAAAAAGTGACAGTAAAAAAAATTAAATAAATTATTTAGGATCTCTCATGGCACTGAGACGGAAAAGATTTGTCCTTTGAATAAGTTTGCCACACAGATTTAACAACATTTTTTTCCTCAGGCGAAGTTCATTCAGTGCTATGTGCTGCAATGAGGGTAAGCATGGGATTGTTCTTGTACTACATACTACTGTTCTGTACATATTTTGTGCCATGGAAATACACACCCCACTTTTGGTGGAGTTTCTCTTTTCCCATATGACCCCGAGCACTGTATCATACAGGAAATTCCAAAGCCCCTTTCTCCTGCCTGAGATGTAATTTCACCTAGTTAGGAAAAGGAAGGGCAACTTTATCTCCAAGCAGTGTGCTCACACTCATCCCCTGTTACACCCATCATGACCGGTGGCCCAAGGCAATGAATGTTTTTTTGGGGCAGTGTTGCTGTGCATCCCCTCCTGATGGCTTTTCCCACCTGAGGGGTGCAGAAGGAGAGCTGAAATGCATTAAGCAAAACTCTCCACCCAGCTCCAGCACAGCCTTTCTGTCATATTCCCAACAGGTCCTTCAGTGAACTTGCATCTAATTAAGATATTCAATCTTGTTCTATATCTGGTAATAAAGAAAATAGTTTGTGGGGGTTTTTTTGTTCATTTGTTTGTTTTTGTTTGGTTGGATTTTGTTTTTGGGTTTTTTTTGTTTGTTTTTGTTTTTGTTTGTTTTTGTGGGTTTGTTTGTTTGTTTTTCTTATTAGGCACTCAATAGTGTTTCACAATAGCAAAAATCTTTGAAAAACAGTCTTTGTATTCAAAGGTGTTCTGTCAACAACTGTGTAACTTCAGAAAAGAGCCCTCTTTTAATTCCACTCCCATGATCTATAATAAATCTCAAGGTTTCTTTCACAAGATATCTGTCCACCATTGTATCAATAAGACTGTAACAGCTGCCTGGAGGTAAAAATCCTGTGCCTTGTGCCTTAATTACACAAACCTCTCTACAGACAAGCAGCTGGCAGGTTATTTGAAAAGACCTGTGCACCCTTTTCCTTTCTCACTTCTATTTTCTTTTCATAAAGTGGCCTGCTCTGCCATCTCTTTCTCATAGAGAGTTCAGGTTGACCTTAAAATTTTAGCATCTCACAGCAATATTTATACACATTTCTTCTGAAGGGTAAAAATCTCAGTCGTGTTCTGATGTTTTTTATTTAAAACTCCAGTTTGTTCCTCGACTTCATTCCATCATTGTCTTTGGAATGGTCAACAAAATGCGTATTTTTAAGCATATTATAAAAAAAATGGAAAAAAACTCTTTAGGGACTTTAAACCCCATAGAGTGGTGGAGTTTGTTAAATCTTAAAGTAAACAAAAATGCAAGGAAATGGTCAATCCAAAAGCTTCCCTTTTACACACATCGATCCTGAGTGATCAGATTTTCCTTTTCCTTCAGCAGCTAGTTGTTATAAAATGGCCTTTTCAACCTGTGAAAATGTTTCCTGCATCCCCACATTTTGTGCCCATACATCTCCTAACAGGCTTTTTACTTCGAAGTTCTTAAGGTTTCCCCACCTCCAGACATCCCAGAACTGCATTTGGTTATATGCCTTTCTGTCTCAAACACGCACTCAGAATTATTGCAAAAGTTGTTTTCTTGAGTCTTCCAGGTCTGTAATTTGGAGACTGACACGCAAAAGACCTTTTGTGACAAAAAGCAGAAAGTAACACTCATTGCACTGCTTTATTCTGCCTTTGTGATTCCTGCCCATACCAGAGTGGCACTAGCACACCCACCACATTTGAAGTTGGCCCTCAGCACAGCTCTTACTGGCACACAGCTGCCTGTGTGTTTAAGTGCTTTTCTGAACAAATATACTGCAATTAGGCCAATTCAAAGACCACTCACCCGAAGTTGTCTGCACATATTGCGCTCAAATAAACAACCCTGGGGCCAGCAACAGGGCTATGAGCACCTGATGTCTAGCCAGAAATTTCTCTTTCTGGCAAGCTTCTCACATCTAGAACACCATGGCAACACCAACCTGTAGCATGGCAAAATACATTGGAATACATTGGAGTGCCATCCATTTTGAACACACCCCAGACTTTTGCTCACTGCCTGGAAGCCCCTTGGTAATAATCAGCAAGAGTTTTTTGAAAACCATTTGGTCAGACCATCTCATACCTTGGGTTTTGGCCCTGCAAGTTGTTTTGTATCTGTGCTGTCCCTAGTGAGTACGAAGGCAACTGCAGAACAGGTTATTGCTTACATTGTACATGACTAAATTTATAACTCTGTGTGCCCACTGTATCTGTTTGCTATAGGAACCAGAGAGGAAAAAAAATGAATTTTGGAGACAAGAAAACGGGGGACGAGCTTTTTAAAGGCCATGTATTGACAGGCCAAGGGTAAATGGTTTCAAACTGAAAGAGAGTAGGTTTATATTAGATATCAGGAGGAAATTCTTCACTGTGAGGGTGGTAAGACACTGGAACATGTTGCCCACAGAGGCTGTGGATGCCCCATCCCTGTAAGTGTTCAAGGCCAGACTGGATGGGCTTTGAGCAGCCTGGTCTAGTGGAAGGTGTCCCTGTCCATGGCAAGGAGGCTAGGACTAGATGATCTTCAAGGTTCTTTCCAACCCAAACCTGTGATTCTGTGATAGGAGATGCAGGGCAATCCTCTTTCCTGCCTAGTGAGGGCTGCATTCCTGGGAATTTCCCCAGCCCCAAGTGGTGGTGGTCAGTGGTGGTGGTTTAATCTTTATGTGGAGCTCACAGCAAGGCTGGGTGCAAGTTCTCAGTATAGACACAGACAGACCCCCACAGACCCCCAAACCTTTCACATAACTCCCCTCAAGTGCCCTGTCCCTCACGGTGCTATAGGCAACTTTTGACCACTTCTCACTCAGATACTTATCATGTCCATGAATTTTTCATGTCACATTCAGCACTTTAACATGTTCAATTCAGCTTCCTTCTGCTCAGGCCAGGGCCCTGGCACTTGCACATACTTCAGGAGGAATGGTACAGATTAATTAAATTAAATTAAATTAAAAATATAGTCAAAGACAATCAGATAATCCAAATTTGTTTGTTTGAAGGGCAAAGTATCAACTACATCACAGTCCTGCGCACTCTTCCATTTATCCTTCCACACACCACTTCACCACGCCCATGGCCTAGCAAGGACTCCTGAAAAAGCTGACACATCCTAATGGATGTCTTGAATTCATCACAATTATATCACACATATTTCAGGAAGAGCCCTTTTTGGCCGTTGGTTTACCAGTCAAACAGAAACTTCTCCAACTATCATCCTACAGATTCAGCCCAGGGTACAAACACTGAATAAAACAGATCTGAATAAAACCAGAATAAAATCATGTGAACATAGACTGAAAATCTGAAATTAACGCCTAGCTGACTTGATTCTGCAAACAAGAAATGGAAATTATCATGGATTGGGAAAAAAAAAAAAAGTTTTGAACCACAGAAGTTCCAGAGAGAGAGAAAACTCACGGTAAGGATAGCCATTTCTACACCTCCATAGGCGTGTTGGTCTTACACAAAAGAAAAAGAAAAAGAAAAAAAAAAAAAAAAAAAAAAAAAAAGAAAGAAAGAAAGAATGTGAATCAGAGAAATACATCCATAATATTTTGAATATATGATTCAGACTTATGATTCCACCAGAATGAAGTACTCCCCCCTGCCCCCCTGGGTTCCTGTGCTCACTCAGTTTCTGGGGAATTTTTGGAGGGAATACCTCACGGAATAGGGTAAAAGATTCAAAAGAGGCTTCTACCTCAGGGGGTTATTCCAAGGCTTTATTCCTGAAGGGGTCCAGAGGCAAAGAGGACGAAAGAGGAAGAACATGGGTTTTTATCTAGTCTCTGTCCAGGATAGATAGCTGGCAGCAAGCCATAGGTCAGAGATATGGGGAGAACAGGGTCAAACTAATAGGTACAGACTTCAGGGGGTCTCTGGGGAGAAACCATTTCCCCAGAGGAATACAACATCAGAAGCTAGAGGTATATCTGAATCTGAGTTCAGTTTTCCATCTACAACCTCTATAGACTATTCTTTGGTGACGGAACGTCCCATTCAAATATTAAAGATTAAGAGGTCCTGCCTGTGCCCTGGAGAACACAGATATCAGTTACTTTATGAGTAATTTGAAGGATGAGGAAGTCTTCACTGCAGAAGTCAGTGTTTGAATGCATGTGCTACAGTCAACACTGTTGAAGTGTTGCACTGAAATACATTGACAGAAATGCTGTGGGCAAATTTAGAACCCCAAATGGTCACCCATAAAAACTACTTGTGTTCATGTTCAAGCTATTGGCAGGTGTTAAAGTATCCCAGTAAACAAGCACTTTGTGGCTTACTGAAAGTAATTAACATATCGAATACAAAAGTTTCCTAATGACTGAAGACACAAATTTCAAAAGCATAAATTTTCTGGAGTGTTATTAAATTAATGCTGTAGATGAGAAGAAAGAAATGCTACTTATATGCACAATAGCTCCTTTTGGCAAGGATTTTCTGAGATCAGAGGAAGCAAAACAATCAATCTTTAGAATCCCTTGAGAAGTGTGATCATGTAAGGCCTCAAAATGTTCTCTGGTACAATTATCATTGAAAGGAAAGGAGAGCTATCAAACTGTGAAACACCTTATGTTGGTCTGGCAAAATTGCTCTAATAAATGTTAATCAGAAAATGTAATGAAATTCTGCACAGCACTGCCTAATTTTATTGCAAAGCATTGATGTAGGCATCAGTTCAGCTACTGGCCAGTCAAAGACTATGAAGTGATGACAATCCATGCTAATAATAACACAGAGATCGTTAAAAGGCGGCGTGGTTTTAATACAAATGAGAGAAGAATATTATACTTGCCTACAGCATGTTTTCCAATGGATTCTCTCATGATGTATATGTTCTCCCCTCCTCCAGATGTTTCCCAACACCTGACCATAATGCATGTGCCCAACAGACAGTCTCTTTAAGCTACACAAACACAAAACTTAGTTGGGGCTTAGATTGTAGTTTCGGTCCAAAATTACTGGTGACCGGTTCAGATTAATTTATTCTTTTGGCATAATTATACTTTTTCCTTTTATCCCTTCCCATCTCCTCCTATATAATAGCCAGTTCTTCTGATGTGTTTTGGAAGAGCCTCTGTACCCAGTTACCAATCTAAACAAATGAACCCTGATCAGCTACTATCTGTTCTCTGTTTTGTGGGACATCATGTGCGGCAATACCACTTCAGTATTTTATAATGAAATTTGGTAGATGAATTTTCCCAGTTCCACTGGGAATTCAGAGTTTGGAATGGCTGAATCCAGCATGTATTCCCAGCAAGACTGTGCACACATACTTGCAAACAGAGTACTTATGTACTGCATGCAAGGCTGGACACACAAAGCAGCACAGACAGACACACTCAGCACACACGCAAACACAAATGGCACCAGCAGCCTCATCCTGCCTCCCTCTCTGGCTGAGCATGAGCAAGGTCTCAGTGGACTAAAAACTGACTGTGTGTGATTGAAACCAAATTTTACAATTAGATTTTAACTTTTATTTTTGCTCGTTCATAGCTGAATCATCATAACAAGATGGCTTGACTCTGATGTCTGCTTTAGACAGACAGAGTGAGGAGACAAGGGCTGTGGAGGAGCTTTTGTTTCTTTATGTACATGACATTGCAGAGATCAGATAGAGAAGTCAAAGTATTGTACAGGTTTTGGTTCTCACTAAACAAAGGAGGAGGAAGAACAACCTTTCCATGGTTAAACTTTCCATGTTAAGTCTGCATGAACAATGCTGTCACTGGCAGCTAAGTAATGGCGTGGAGTAATGATTGAATAAACTCTGCAATAAACCTGTTATTTATAAAGCAATTTTTAATATTGCATATTTCCCATTATAAATTGAAACAGAAATGCCAGGTGAGATTTAGAAGGAATCTGCTTAGCAGCTGGTTCATACATCAATTTTTTGATGTAATACTGGTCTGAAGTGATTTTTGCTTAGCTTATTTTATTCTTTAGAACAGGGAGGAAAAATAATCATACAGTGTACTGTACAAAAAGTCTTCATATCAGGTTATCTGACAATATCTCAGACTTTTTCCTTGCAGTATTTTATTTTCTCTGAGCAGCCTTGAATGCTCAGAACACCGGGTAGAAGAGATTTGCTTAGAACCTGGAAACTACTAAAACCATAATAGTTAAATTCCTGCTTACTATCTGAATGAGACAGTAGGGATTGTCTTTTGGGAATGACAGGATGCAGTAGGAACTGACAGAGGACAAATAGCCTCATTCCAGTTTCTAAAATGCTGAGGGCATAATATTCTGTTCCTGGTGGATAGTTGGCTTTATTGCAAAAATATATTGCTTAAATTTTGAGTCTAGCAGAGAGATTTTTTAAAATGGAATGGGCTTCCAATTTCCACACATTCATTATAAAACCCTATTAAAGTCTGAAATCTAGACTACTTCCTGACAATAGGTGCAGCATCTAAAAGGCAGAGCTCAGACAAAATCCAGCATAAGCTACCCCTAACTGCAGCTTGTTACAGGAGAGTGAACACTATGAGAACAGCAACATCAAAGCACTTGGTCAAAGCACACAGGGCAAGAAAAAAAAAGCCTGAAGGGAAAATGCAGTTTTCTGTCTTGCATATGACCTGAATACTAATTTTTCACAGGAAAAATCAGGTAGGCTATTTACAAACAACAGAATTGTTTTGAAGTGCTTAGTCAGAAAGAAAGCTTCCTCTCCTGTAACTTGTCCCGCTCGTCCTCCACTGTGAGCCACAGCCACCTCTTCCACCTTTCCATAGGCCAGGATGCATTTGAGATCTACCATAATGCCACAAGTCACTGAAGATTCCAGGCTGAAACTTGTTGACTTCTTGGTCTTGTTGTGCTCAGGGACCAGGAAGCATTTAGCACAGTTCAACTCTCAATCATCCAGAATTTTTCAGTACTTCAGGACAAATGAACATTTAATGACATCAAGTAAAAAGAGCAGATGACAGAAGAACCCAGCAAACACCTGCATTTGTAAAGCTATTTAACTGGTTATGCTTCCAGACTGTACCAAACCGTACTTTTTAAGCAAGCCAAGGTTAAAGAACTATTTTGCAGCTAGAAGGACAAACTGAGAGCTATTTCCGTAACCTTTCAGAAAAGAAAACAGTCTGAGATCTTGAGCCCTTAAGGAAAGGCAGTCAAAGCATTTGACATCTTGTTTATCCTACCAGATGATCTTTAACGTTTTCTGTCTTTACTGCCAAAACCTACCCAATATAAGTGACGTAAAGAATTGACAGAAATATTGTTTCCCCCCACCCATTATTATTTAAAAACAAAGCTCTATACAGAAGTTTACAGTATCTGGTTGGGGAAAAAATTTCCCTTAAGACGAATGCACTGAAGTTGGCACACATCAATATTACTTTGTATTCTTCCATACTCTTAACCCAGAGCTCAAAATTGTTAACAGCACAAAAATGAACTGAAGAGGGCAGTCCAGTCTCAATCTTCATAGCTTCCAATGTCATCAGCAGTTCAGAATGCCAAAGGAGAAAAGGAGGGAATGTTATTCCTCTCTTTGCCTTTCATATTTTTTACAGTTGAAATAAAAATGTAGTGGCTCAGATAATAAAATGAAAAAAAAGTTTCTATGTATGATTAGCCCAGTGATCATTTCAGAATGTATATGGGCAACTGGCTTCTAGTCCTTGATCAGTGGATGACTTCATGTTTCACTACAAAATATCCAGGTGGCTATGATGTGCTGCTGCTGCTGAGGACTTACAGAGCTCTGTCCCAAATTAAAAAAAAAGGAAAAAAAAAGAAAAAAGAAAGAGCATCTAAAACTACGTCTTCAGTAACCAAGGTGAGTTCTTTCAAAAGCAGAGTATTGCAGACTGACAGCTACCACCCTTAGACTGGTTTTCACGAAGGTGGGAGGCTGAGGCACTCTCTCTGAACCAATTGTCTTGTGTTGAGTCACCTGTATGAATTAACAGGATGAATCCCGAAGGGGAATTGGAATTCCTCCAGTTCCGCACAGCCCACACAGAAGTGATCCTGCACATGCCTGCCAACAAACCTATAGAGACAGTCAGGAAGATTCACTTGTTTTATTTGAACACCTACTAAGACAGGCAGGAATACAAACCCTCCTAGTGAACCCATACTTCCCTTCACTTCCAGAAACATACATTTAGAACTTGTCATCTAGTGCTTGTTTCATGAACTTGAGAGAAAGAGATTTCACTGACATGATGTTAAGTATCTCTGATGGATTTGCTCCAAGGTAGCTTTATTTAAGAATAATTCACTGGAATAGGGCACTCACTCATGTCTTATATCTTCCTGATGTGCTTTGTTCAAGTAGAGGCTTGCCTGTGTAAGCTATTTTAATTAACACTTTAAGATAAGCCTTCACCATCTGCTCTCCTTTATAATTACCAATGTAAAGGGAATCTCATTCTCAGTAGTATCATTAAAATAAAAGATAATAAAGAAAATACATAAATGCATGCCATTTTATTCATTCCAAAGGCACTCATTTGCTGTGTTCCTTTTTACTGGTTTTGTCTCATCTAGGACTCAAAGGACAGAGCAGCACTTAATGGTGCCCAAATATTTCCTTGACTGAACCCTTGGGACTGCCTTTGAAATAATGTATGACTCACATGAGCTTCTGAATCACAGAAGAGAAAATTGTATTGTACCAATATCATTCTAGACCAATGAAACTTTGCTCTTAAGAAATTTCATGCATTTTTTCTTTATTAAATTCCCCAGCTTTATCTGTTATGAGGAGAAAGGGTATTCATCAAGAACACAAAAGTAAAAACAGGAATCATACTAGCGAAAGATGCAAAAAATTAATGAGAGAAGTGAATAAGTTTCTTGAAGTATTGTAGCACCTTAAGTTGTAATTTCCATTCTCCAGGTACTTGGAACTCCCTTTAGTTATGGTTTCATGTGTCCTGCAATGACCTTGCAATGTGCAGAGCACTCTAACCATCCTTTCCATCAGCGTGGCCAGCAGGGAGAATGCTCAGAACTGTCCCACAGCCTCCTGCAGTACCAGCCTGCCATAAACACTTGTTATCAGCTGTACACCAAGGACAAAGCTGAGGCAACAGCCAACAAACCACTGGAACTGAGGGGAAAGAGCCCTCTCAGCAGCACTGACCAAGAAGGTTTTGTGTCATAAACAAGGAAACTCTTAGCAGTTAATTACCAGTATATTGGGGAAAAGTTTATCTTTTGAACTGTCTTTACTGAAAAAGACAAGTGCATGAAAGAAGGGACCCTACCATCAGGGTTTTTTTGCTAATGGAAGGGAGGACTCTGTGTACATGTTAGTCTCTTGGCTCCTCAAAGGCCCTCTGTAAGACCCTTTCCCTGACTCCCACACCCAAAGAAACCGTCTATATAGTTTTTCTATTGTTCAAGAACAGAGACAGATAAGATTCCTTTGCAGAAAGGGCATCAGTGATATTTTGAATGAAAATAGTTATACTTGGTATTAAATTACTAGTACTATTTTTAGATGTAAACAAAGAAGATGTCATTCTATAAATTATTCAACAGCTGTCAGATAGAAACATTAGGACTCACAGAGATTTTAACTTGCCCAGAACTGGAGTCTGGTTTGTTCCCAACTGCAGATTTTTTTCCCAAAGAAAAAACAATGTTTTTGAAATTAATTCAGATACAAAATTATTCAAACAATATATTAATCTTAGATTTATAGCTCATAATTCCATCAGTTCCTTCATTACTTCTGCATTTCATTTTAGCTTTACTTTTTTTCTGCAGTTCTTGATAGTTAATACTAAACAGTCTTAATTCATAAATGTCTAATACCTGGACTTACGGAAAGATTTCAGCCTCTTTCCATATTTCCATCCGACTTGATCATTCCTGATATAAGCACATTAATCAAACTAAAAATGAGACCTATCAAATGTCAGTAATAACTTAGATATGATCTGTTATCTCTTTAGTCACAGCAAATGATTTCTAGTCTGTTGCTCAATATTTATTTGTATTTTTTAATTTCAGTGTGCTAAGGTAAGTGACAAAATATGTGAAGTCATTCTAAATTTCCTTGCAACACTGAAAGATAAGAGGTGAATACCACTTCTGATTTTCTTTTATCTTGAGGATCGCCTTCATATCAAACATGTTGAAGTTACATGAAACTTAACTTTCAATTTCTTCTGCTCACACAAGCGCTTGGGACAAGATGATTTTCAGAGGAGAGGTGCCCTCCAAATGTCTGGATTCACTGTTTATATGAGTGAAATCATTCCAGCGTGATGCTCAAGGCTATGCTGATAAAATGCATCAACACCAGCAGGAGCAGACAGGCCTCAGATCTTGCTCCTGCCCACACAGCTGCCTTGATAGAAACTAGTTCCCATCCAGGAGTGGTATCTTCATATAGCTTAAAATCATCTAAAAAGAGCTCAGAACCTCCACCTTGCTGTCACTGGTACAAAGTCTCTTTCTTATTGCTCTCCTGCTCCACCGGATGGTTACACTAATTTGGAAATTCATAAAACAATACATGTTGGAAGGGATGTCTGGAGGTTATCTATTCCCCCACTACCAGCCTCCCCAAGGTAGGTCAGCTTAGATCAGGTTCTCCAGGATCTTCTCCAGTTATGTTCTGAGCATTTTTTAAAATGGAAACTCCACATCACCTTTGAGCAACCTGTTCCAGTTGTGTATCCGTGTTTGACAGATGCAGCTGAGGTACCCCTATCAGTACTTTGCACAGAAGGTGGCCCTTTGGTATAAATCTAGTTTGTTGTAAAACACTTGCACAGTGCTAGACATGAATGCCAGTTTCATAAATGTGAGGCCCAATTTTTCAGACTTTGTCTTATATATCATGTTTATTCCTTCAAGCCAAGGCAGGAACAGCACTATCTAAATAAGAGCAACAGAAAGTACATGTTTACTCAACATCTCTGCACATCATTGCTTGAGCTCCTGTCCATGAATCTAAACCATGCTGATATATCAGAGACTATTCTTAATCTCCAGGATTGCATGGAGAAAGTAAAGTACAGATTTTCATTTTTTGGAGTCAGCGAGACTGTGTTATTGAAAGGATTATACTTGAACATGATGAAAGTAAAACAGGATCTGAAGAATTTCTAAAAACCTTCCTCATTGTGAGTCAGCACAGAGAATTTGCTGGCATCTTTTTATTTTTCAGTTTTTATACCATCTCTAACATTAGAAGAAATTGGACATTTTTGCCATGTGGGTTTTTTCCCTACAGTTTGTTTTTTTTTGGTCAAACTTCTTGTTTGCCTGAGAGTACACAAACATTTTGAAGATAACATGGGGATGCTGCATACTCAGATATTTAATGCTTCTAAACGATGCATTCCATACTTTGGAGTTTACAAAATGGAAGCTGGGATTTAAATGCCCACTCTAGAAATATAAGATATCTTAGCTACATACTTGTGCTTCCTGTGCATTGCATGAGGATGATCAGAGAGGTTACGAAACAGCCTCAAATCCAGCAGGTTTACCAAGAAACTAATGTCAGTAACAAAATGAACAGCCTGTCTTTTCCATGAATAGTACAAGGCACCTGAGTAGTTGCAGAAGAGCAATGCATTTAATCTTTTTGTTCCAGAGGGTTTGCTGAAAGTGCCAGCACCGCTCCTGAGCACGTCTTCTGTAGCTGCAGATAGAGAATCGATTCAGTGGTTCTGAAACAAGCAAGGATGAAGGCCTGAAACTTCCTGCCCCAAGTTGTTTGCCCAGTAGAGGGGCTTTTGGATTCAGATCTCTGCTAGAGCAGAAATACAATTATCTTAGAGATCCACAGACTCTGGCCTGTTCTTGCTTCTTGTCCTCTTGGCTCCACAAGTGTGGTGTTATCAACCGGTAATACATGTGCACATCTGGAATTCACCTTCCCCCTGAAGCTCTAAGACTCAGCTAGTTTTGTGGCTGAAGCACAGGTTCATGACAGAAGGATGGACACCAACACCACTGTCCAAGGGAAAACTGGGCATAGTTTGGGGCTTCACTCCTGTTCTTTCGAGTTTCAGCCAAGAGATAGTTTAGCAGATGCAGAACCTCAGTTGTAGGACATATAGAACCTTGAAACTTCTCTGGGAGATGACTAGTGAATTTCAAGTGTTTTCAAGTTCAGCTAGCAACTGAGCAGATGTTTTCTCATCTGTAATTTTGAACTTTGACATCCTGAGATTTATTGTATCTGGCACTGAGGGCCTCTCCTGTACGTTCTCCTTATTACAATTACCACTGAAGCTGATTATAGCTGCCCTTTTTATACCACCAAATTCAATTCCTGCTAGCAGCCTTTTAATTAACTCTGATGTTCAGTAGGCCAGTCGTCAGAGAAAGGCGAAAGGGGATCATAAAATTTCATTTTGCCCATGCCTACTCCTACTGAAAATTATGACTCAGTGGGAAAAGAGGAGGCCGATGTGTAGCGCTAAATGATTCATTACAAATATTTCAGAACTCTGACAGAACTCATCATTAAAGTTTTTATAAATGTGTTTCCTGGAGAGAATCCCATGGTTCAGTGCAGGCAGGCTCGGTTTCACCCAAAATGAAGGTCAGCAACAGCAGCTTCAAGTAAGCCCTACAAGCCTTTCAAATTTCTAGTTTCTTTTGAGAGAATCTTGAGAAATTTTGAATTTATGTCCATTTTCCCCAGGCTTTTAGGAGAGGTAAGTAAAGACTGTATGTGTTTTGTGGATGCAACCCAAAACCAGTTCCTGGGGAATTTGGTAGCTGGGTACTAGTCAAAAACAACTTGACAACTTCTTGACAACTAGGAGAAGGTAGTTTATTTTTTATCAGACTAACATGCATAGACAGAAGAAATAGGAAAATATTAATGTACAGAAACTTTGTGTATTGAGCAGAAGGCACAGATTTTAAAAGCTGAAGAGAAAGTTGAGTTCTTGCTCTTGTGCAAACCAAAAATAAACATATCCTTATAACTGATAATATTTTTATGATTTAAATTTTTCTGCCTGAATCTTTTAACCAAAAGAACAGTAGACCTCTCCCAGATGATTTCATGTTATGCAGTTAAAATCTGCAGGAGCTGAAATAAAGGAGCAATTTAGAATCTTAATTCAAAAGGAAAAAAATTAAGCAGAAAATGACTAATCTTGCATCACAAAAAGTGTAGTTGAGGTACAATCTGAACACTGACAAGCATCATCTTGTTCCAGGTGCCATCTGCAATTTCTTTACAGATAAAAAAGCTGTGGGTGAAAACCTTCTTACGAGCACCTGCTGCCAGGGAGCTCACCCAGCAAAAGCTGCTCCTGCTCTGAGTCAGCTTTATTTCAACATCCACACCATTCAACGAAGTGGCTTTGAAAAAAGGGGTCACTGAGGAGGGGTCCCAGCAGTCCAGTCCTCCCACTCTGGTCCGTCACAGCTGAGCATCACCTAATCCCTGATCACCAAAACTGTTCAACCTGATATTCCTGCTGTCTTTGGAGAAAACAGACGTGTGGACAGCACGGTGTAGTTGCAGCTGAGAAACAACCTGATGGCTGAATGGCAGGAGAAAGAGCTGCATCTCCGGCACTTTAAATCAGCTCTGGGGTTACAAATCAGCCCTGAAAGAGCCCGCAGCTGCTCCACCGAGGGCCGGCAGTGCCCGAGCGGGCTGGTGGTTCTGCCGTGGCTCCTCCCTGCGGGTCTGTGGCCTTTTCTCGGAGCTGTGCCAGCCTCCCCTCAGCTGCCCAGGCAGCAGCTCCCCTCGCCCTCCTCAGGCTGGCACTGGCACGCTGCTGCGGCCACGGCCCTGTCTCTGCAAACACCCATGCCCGGCCTTGTTGTGGTGGGTTCCCATGGAAAATGGTTTTCCACCAGCAAGAATCTCCCGTTCTTTCCCACTTTTCCTACTCCTTGACTGCAGTTTCAGCTTGCGATATAGGAAAAAATATTACCTGGGGTGATGAATAGAACAGATCACCTTTTTTCCTGTGTTTTCCATTTCTTGGCACAGCTTGTTGTTCTTCTTGTCCTGACCTGCTGCCCTGTCCCACCCTTAATTTCTATTTTAAGGGGGTGGGGTGGGCCTTGACTCTGTGAAGGCAATGTGTTTCTAATATTTTAAATTTTTTTCTTTGAATAGAGACCAGCCACAGCAGCCCTCCCTCCTGTCCTGTCAGCATTTCCAACTTGTCCAGGATGATCTGAAAAAAGTGTCTGAGCACAATTTTTGCAATGTGAGTTTTTGCAATTGCTCCTGGCGCAGGAGCAATCACTTCGTGGCATAAACCCCAATGATACTGTAAAATTAATTCTAGGGGAGAAAGAAAGCTTGTTGCAAATAATTTGATAGAATATATAATTTCTCTCAGGAAAACTATGCTGTACAGAAAACTGACAAGCTTTCCTTCACTTAACTGTAAAAATGTTACTTTTTTTAAAAAATGAGAAACATTCATTATGAATGGCTTAGGCTGTCACAGGAGAAGAAGAGATACATGTACGGAAAATAAAGAGTTTGACTATGCTTTTCTGTAGTGTTTCTATTGAAATAAAGTATGTTGTTTAGCACATGACTAACTCTCTAATTCTTTTGGTAGGAAAAAATGTGTAAAAATTATATCTCTTATTACCATACAATGTGTCTGTGATCGTGACTTCTAAAGTTGGAACAAAAAAGAAAATAGACCTTTCTTAATCATCACTTGGTGTTAATACAAAAGCACCATAAGGAGCAGATGAAACAAACCATTTAAGTTAATACACACTTGTCAAGCAAGAAGCAGTACGATGGCATGACTCCAGCCTCTCAGAGGAAGGAATTTTTTTGTTCAGTGAAAGCTGATATGTCAGTGAGCCGCCCAGCACAAAAATAGGAAATGAAGCTAAGAAACGCAAAGCTCTTCCATTCCTCTCATCTTTTCTCTTTTCTCCTTGCACCAATAAATTGCTATCTTTCATTTTATAGGAGGTTAGAAAGAAGAAAACAAACCATAACTTTTTATCAGAGCTTGACAAAACTAGAAATAAGTTTGTTGTTGTTGTTGTTGTTAACATATAGTGACAATTTTCACAGTATTATTACAGGTATTAGCTCCCTATAAACATTTCTGTCCTATTATAGCTGAGCAATACTTAGGGGACAGAAAGCAGTTGAATGAAAACCTATCCCTTGCTAAAGGAACAAACAGTCAGTGGACTGCCAGCAAAGTCACGTAGCAGATTCTGGATGACATGCATGCCAGAGTTCCTTTGGATCTCTCCAATTTAAAGGACAATGCTCTCTTGTGTGCCAATCTGTACTTCATTACCTCATTAGGTAAAAATCAAACAAGGGCCCAATCTTCTCTCAGCATACTAGTCTAGTTGATAACTCCCTACTTCATACTTCCACTAATTCACAAATTCATTAGCTGACAAAGGCAATAACTCCAAAATTCACTCTCTCAGCCAGTGTACGTGTTGCTCTCACTTTAGCTTAGTCATACTGCTACTGTCATACATCAGGCTTTAGCATGAGCTGTGTGTTAGGCCAAAACCTGGGCAGGAGTCAAGTAATCACCCACACTCCACCACTTAAGTATAGGCAAAAAGTCTGGTAAGTCCCACACTGCAGTGGGTGATGTACTGCTGCTCTTCCTGCCTCACTGTGGGTGAGGGTAGGGGAAAGCTTTGAGCACTTCCATGGGAAAGTCTAGCATCACAGTTTATTATTAGATAACATGCTTTCAGCATGATGTTAGCACTAACTCTGGATGCATAAAAAAATAAAATACAGGAAAAAATACAATGATCTTGAGTTTCAGCCTAAGATGCAATATGCCAGTTGCAGATGGTGTACAATCCATAAAAATTCCTGGTACAGTCTTGATAGTCTGGTCAGTATAGAAATAGTCATTTGCTTTTGATAAGCAATTGTTTTCTTATACTTTTTAATTAAAAATTTCAGTTCTTCAGTTTGAGAACGTACCATGTCCCATAATGTTCCTAAGGGTCCTGACCAAGCTGTAAGATAGTATGCCAGCAGCAAAAATATTAATTAGATTTTTAGTTTCTATAAAGTCATCCTGTCATTACAGAAAACATCACAAAGCAAACCAAACACTTATACAACCCAATTTTTACTTGAGTACAACCATGCAGTTATCACAGACTTAGCCAAAATGGCAGCTACCTGAGACCATATTATTTGTAGAAGGGCCTTGTAGTTCTAAACCTTCAGGGCAGTGCCATTAGTGCTTTCCCCATTTTACACCCACGAGTATCAATTGGGTTACCTTTGTTATCCACGCATTTGGCCCTTTGAACTGTCAGCCACATTCTCCTGGCTACAGTAACAGGGAATGGGGTGTGTAAATGGGTTCATTTTCACTTTCCCTACTTATGATGTGGTGCTAAACAGATCTTACCCAACAGACCACTTTTGCTTGATACTCCTAAGCTTTGATAAATGGAAGTTACAATACTGGCATCAATCAAATAACCGAGTCCCTAACATCACAAGATTCCCATTATGGATCCAATGGGCTTGCAGTCCATATTAATTTATCATAAAGGTTTGCACAACAACACAAGCAATGGCACTGCTGAAATTTGAAACACATTTGTGAACATGTGTTCACAGCATACATTTCCTTGAAAAATCTTCTGAAGTTTTCTCCAAGGGTTTAGTCTAATTATCAAGATTTCCGTAGTTGCATCCTTGCCATTTATTATATTCAGGGTCTGTTCAATTATAGCTTGTCTGCTTAATAGTCCTAGACTAGACACTTAATTATTAAAGATTTCTGAACTGATAAAGTTCCACACTCCTGTGCCCAATCTAAGTGTTCCTAATCCTGCAGAAAGATTCCTAACTTTGCAGATGTTCTGGTGGGACAGCACCATTGTTCACACGTAAGTACTATCCATCATAAGCAATGGAATTACACTTGAGCTAATGCTGCCCCATCAAACCCAAATGGAACATCCAAAAACTTCAGAGAAAAAAAAAAATCTTTTTTGGAAATCCTTGAGTAACTATTACTGCTGTAGTAGTGGGAATGGGAATCAGGGAAATTTCAAATTTTGTTCTGCCCCCTTTGGCACGCAACCTTGATGGCTAGTTGGCTCACAGACTTACAATGAATTTTAATGGTTCTGTTCCCCAGCAGGCATCACAATCCCTTGTTGTGTTATCTGTTATTTCACATGAGTAGAACTGTGCAAGAGGAAAACAGAAGAGCAGGAGCTTCAATAGTGTTGTGATTGTTTTGGGGGGTCCTTTATAATGTATTAATTTCTCCACCCAAGTCCAGGTTGCCAGACTGTGGGAGAGATCTTTCAACAAATGTAAGGTACAGATGGATATCTGATTCTTGCCGCCTGACTAGTGGGTTTTGAATATACTGGGCCTCTTAGCCTATGTCACGGAAAAGGTGTGCTTGATTATACCATCATCCATAGATGTGTTTGATTATTGCATTGTGCATCAACATTTCTCTAACAATGGAAGGGTCAGGCTTGTTTGATATTTGAACGATACTGACTTTCTAGATGTTGTCAATATTCTTTTGGTGCTAACAGCCCCACCACAGGGAGTGTTAACATAGTTCCAAGGAATAGGTACTGTACTTGCTCGATGGACACTTTCCAAAGCAAACAAGATGGGCACTTTCCACAGCAAACAAACACATTTCACTCATATGTCCAGGACATCGGTGGATCCTTGGGAATGAGAAAGACCTATGACTTGGACTGTATTTACTCTGTAATGATAAATTTCACTTCCATTTCCTATGTTCCTTTCCCTCAAACCCACTGCAAAGTAACCCAGCATGTTCAGAGCAACAGTGGTGAATTCTCACCTGATGTCCTGGATGCCACACTGAGGTGTTCAAAGCATCCTGTTTCTGTTGGTTCAGCACAAGAGATGATTCAAAACTTTTATACAGTGACTACCAGTTACTGTCAGGATTTTAAGAATTGCATGGCCTCTGATAAATGTATTTCCTAGTTAGTGACACCATTTTTTAAAACAACCTGCTTCATCTTTCTCCTACACCACTACTCTGAGGCCAACATAGTTAATGCGAAGTCCACTTAACTCCATGACCAAAACAACATTTCTGTATTAATTTATTTTAAAATAAATACTGTACCAACTGTACCTGTTGTGGCATTGGCTGTGTAGCAAAACCTGGTGGCAAAACACTGTACAGGGGTCTTACACACTACACCTAAAGGTACTGGTTTACCAGCCAGCATAGGTTTAAGAATAGGTGTTGGCAATGCAATTTTACGCTCCTTCCCTGGGTCAAGGGTTCAGTCCCTGCCAGTCTTTTGTGAGTTGGTAACAGCTTCTTTTCAAAAGTGGAACGACAGCGCTTATCACAGCCACCTGCACACATACACTGCCCAACAGTGACCTCCTGTGGCAATGGGAATGCTTCCAGTTCTTTTGACTAAGCAGCAGTGGTCAGGCTGATGAAAATGTGAACAAAAGGAGTAGGGGTATACAGTGGAATCCCTGACAGGTGGAAGCAACTTGCTCCCTATCTGCTTCTGGTACATGTCATAGAATCATAGAACCAGCGAATGACAGGCTGGACGATCCAACCTTTCTTGTCAAAGCACTGTCTAGACAAGAATACCCAGGCACCTCTCTCTCCCAGCTGGATCTTAAATGTATCCAGTGTTGGGGAATCTACTGCTTCCCCGAGGGAGATCATTCCAATGGCTGATTGTTCTCACTGGGAAAAATGTTCCTCTTGTGGTGAAACAGAATTCCCTCAGGAGTAACTTATACCCATTACCCCTCATCCTTTCTATGGGATTCTTGTAAATAAAGAATCTCCATCTTCTTTGTGGCCACCCTTTAAATACTAGAACATGGTAATAAAGTCTACTGTAAGCTTCTTTTTCTCAAGGCTGAACAAACCTACTTCCCACTGAACAAACCCAGCCTCTCTTCATATGTCAGGCTTTCCAGTCACTGGGTCATCTTAGAGGCCTTTCTCTGGACCCTCTCCAACCCATCCACACCTGTTTTGCATACTGGGGACCAAAACTGAACAGTATTCCAGGTGTGGCCTGATGAGTGCTGTATAGAATGGGATAATGACTCCTCTGCCTCTGCTGGTGGCATTTTTGATGTAACTCAGTGTCCTGTTAATTTTCTCTGCACTGTTCACCCATATTGAGCTGCTTGTCCACCAAGCTCTTCCCCACAGCTGCTCTCCATCCAGGTAGATCCCAGCCTGTGCTGCACTCCTGGATCATGTTTGCCCAGGTGCAAGACCTTAAATTTATTCCTGCTGAACTTCACAAAGTTCTTGCTAGCCCATTCTTCTGGCCTATCCAGGTGTTCCTGCAGGGTGTCTCTCCTTTCCAAAGGGTCCACTTCCCCACTCAGTTTGGTGTCATTGACAAACTTCAGCTGAGTAAAGAAATGCTGATGGAGAGGAGAAACACAAGCCCTGGTGGCTGTTGAACTGTAAGGGCACTGGGTTGACTCTTCTCTTCAGATGGAGAGGAGAACAGCAACAGCACAGGTACCAATGGGATGGTGACAGGAACAATGGATGTTCATTATGTCCCTTCCATTTCCAAAGAATTCCTCTCCACCCCCACAGATGAGAGGTCTGGCCACAGCTTTTGTGGCAGCTCCTTATCCTCCTCTGGAGCCAGAGCCCTTTGTCCCTAACAAAATGGTGCCAAACACTGCCTTTCCAGGTCACCTGTTGTCACCTGTGGTACACTTGGCGACAACTCTACAACTGACTCAGGCTTATGCAAGACCAAGCTGATCCAAGCCAGGGATGCCAGGTTCAAGACCTGCAGTCCCTACTGCTGCTCTTGACTCTGCTGCTGAACTGTGTGGGTACTGAAGGCTTCAAGGTGCTTTTCCTCCTTGCTGCCCTGCAGGAAAACAAAGGCTCTGAAGACATGACTCTGGTGTTGTGTGTTTGCCTGTTCTTTTTCAACAAGTCTCTCTGCAGCTCACACCTGAGGGTGGTGCTTTAGGATGTCCCCAGGGTTCTGTTCTGCCTTGGTCCACTTCCCCTGCTGTGACCAGGGAAGCCCAGCTGAGAGCAAAAATCTGCTGACAGGGATGTGCCAGTGTCCCCTGCCTCAGAGGGAAGTGGTGGCTTAACTTTCTCCGGAGGGCTAAGCCAGTTCTCTGAAGTCGAGGGAGAGGCAGTAGCCAACATCACCTGACCCAGGAGGTTGAGGAGCTTCTGAAGGACCAGGATCATGTTCTAGGATAGGGGATGTTTCTCTGTTGCAGCCCCTGTAGCACCACTGTGACCATGGAAAGAGGAGCAGGCACCCAGAGGCATGACCTCATCTTAGACTGAGTTCCAAGCATAAGGAGAGCTTTGGCATGTGTCTGACAGTGTTTACCATGTGGGACAACTTGGGGGAGAATGCCTCCAGAAGAGGCAGCAGTGTGCCAGGCCTGTGTCTCCTTCTGTGTTTATCCCCTTCAGCAGTGGGGGGATGCCAGGGTTTCTTCAGGTCAAGGCTGGTTCTGCTGGCATAATGCCAGAGCACACAGCACATCTCACACACAGCCTGCTGTCAGGGCTCTGAATGGCCACCCTCTGGTCACCCAGTGGCCACCGTGGCCATTCAGGCAAAGGCCAGCTGGACCCAACAGCTGTGTCCCCACAGTCTGTGGCATTGCACACAGCTGACAGAGAGCAGTGCTGAGGCAGAACTGGGCCTGTGAAGGTTTTGGGGGCCATTTCAGAAATCTGGCTGTGGGCAGAACTGCTTTGAGCCCAGATGGACAGGGAGGGTTTCTTGGAGAGTGCCCCAAAGGACTGAGCAGTTCAGGGCTGGTGCATGGAGAGGAGAGTGGGGCAGGGCATTTGGTAGGACCAGTGTTCAGGGAGGGAAACAAGCAAGAAAGCAGAGGAGACCACTGTCACTGATAGGAAACATTTGGCAACAGCAGCAGCTTTCCCTTGCTCTTTGTACCTTGCAGCCTTCCCTGTCTCTGCCCAAGCTACAGGCACAGCAGGAACTGCGAATCCAGACTGGGCAGACGTGTACTGGATCAGAATGCTGTGCACCTGTCGGGTGCCTCTGAGCTCACATCAGCCTGCCTGGAGACTGCTTTTAAAAGAAAAAGCTAACCACCTGGGGTTTCCATGGCTGTTTTCTATAGGAACTCCCTTCTCACGCCTCTATTGCTCCCTTTTTCTTGGCCTGCAGAAAAAAAGTTAAGAGAGGCACCGAGTGAAGCTCCAACCTTGAGATTTGCTAAGTCACTGTCACACTTGTTACTGAACTTTGTTAACTCACTCTTGTATCAATAAAATCCATTGTCCCTTTTTTTGAGAGTGAAGTGCAGGACTCCAGGCTACCATTGCCAAGCTTTTAAAATAACTTTGTTCATCTTTCTCCTACACCTGAAGCAGGCTAGGGTTCCAGGCTTTACTGGAGTTGTGAGGAAGGGCATGCTGCAGAAGGCTTGACACAGAGGTTTCTCCCCTCCCTGCAGCATGTATTCTCCTCTAGTTTCCCGTCATAGCCAGCCAAAAGGCTGGTGCTGATGAAACAGGCCCTGTTCATGGCCACACTTCCTTTTCCTGTCGTGTCACACTTCCTGATAGAGGAGGAGAGTGCCATGGCAGGAATTAGAGTTACCTTAGTCGTACCTTCCTCTCCATCTATGTCTTGAGTCTTCCTCAAAGGAGTACCTTTGAGTACTTTACCTTTGATGTAAAGAAAGGACAGTCTCAGCAGTCTCTATTCACATGTGCTGCTGCAGTCTGATCCCTGTGGCACTGCTCTGTCAGCAGTCACCCTCCACAAAGGAAAAGGATGATCATTTCCCCTTCTCATTTCAGAAGGAACCCTCTGGGTTTTTGAACTACCTCAGGCTGCATGTGCTGGACCACCGTGGAACCTGAGCCACAGTTCCTGCCTGTCTTGAGTCAGGTCCCACAGGGATCCTGGCGAAGAAGAGGCAAAGGTATTGGGTCAGTTTTATTTGGCAATGTATCCCATTTCTGTTCCCCAGACTGAGTGCAAGGCCATTGTGCCGGGGATGCAAATGGGCAGGGGAGCACGGCTGGGGCGGGTGGGAGGCGGCTCCGCTGGCAGCTGGCAGCACTTGGCACATATGGAAGGCAGGATGGCAGATGGGGCAGCACAGAAACAGCTCTGTGTGATGGTCAGGGAACACAAATAGTCGAATGGAATAGATGAGACTGCTCTTGGCACTGAGGAAGCACCAGGAAAGGAAGCCCTGTCATTAGAGAGTGGATGGGGGTGGGAGGGCGTTGGAAGCCCAGAGAGGTTTTGTCTGGAGAGACACAAAAGGCTGAATTGCCAAGGAATTGAATAAAGTCAAGGAAAGCTCCAGCTCTGTCAGTCAGAACCAAATTCAAGTGCTGTTCAGCCAAGGGAGAGGCGGTAGCCAACCTCAGCTGTCCTGGGAGGATGAGGAGCTTCTGCAGGGGCACATTTCAGGGAGGGAATGTCTGGGAGGGAAATGCCTGAGTGTACGGTCCTTGGTTTATGGAGGGCCTTGTTCTTGTCCCCATCCCAGTCTTGCAGTTCAGGGTCCTGGGTACACTGAGAACAAGTGCTCTTACTGTTAAAGACTGAAGCTGAGGAGGCATTAAGTACCTGAGCCTTTTCCTCATCCTTGTCACTATGTTTCCCTCAATATCCAATAAAGTGTTGGAACAAATCAGAAAAATGTGGAGAAAACAAGATAAGTTATGAAAACGTTGGGGAAAATCAGGGGCAATTAGGGTGAAATTGAGAAAATTTTGGAAACTGAAAAATTGGAGGAGAAATTCAGGGAAATGGGGCAAAATTAGGGAAGATTGGGACAAAGTAGGATGGAATGAGGGGAAATCTGGAGAAAGTAATAAAAATGAGGAGAAATATATGAAAAAATGGTAAATAAAATTCAGTTAGAGGAAATTAGGTGTATATTCAGGGAAAATTAGGAGAAATTAGTGAAATTTTTGGAAAATTAGAGGGAATTGAGGAAAATTTGGGGAAATTTGGGGAAAAAATTGAGATGCCTTAGGGGAATCAGGGAAACTGTATGGAAATTTAGGGAAGTGTAGGGGAAATAAAGAAAAAACTTGAAGGAAGTGGGGCAAATTGAGGGAGATTAGGGAACATTCAGGGAGAATAAGAGGAAATTTAGGTGTAAAAGGTCAGATTAGGAAAATTAGGGGAAATTACGGGAAATAAGAAAATTGAGGGAAAAATAGCAAAGTAAGGGCATGAGGAAGAAATTGTGGAAAACTAAATTTGGCCATAATTTGGGAAAATCAAAGGATAAAATGAGGAAATTTGGGGCAAATTGCAGGAAAAAAAATAAGGACATTTGGGGAAAAAATCTGGAAAATTTGGGAAAATTAGGGGACACCAAGGAAATTCTGGGCAAATTGATGGAAATATAGGGAAAGCAGAGAGAAACCAAGGAAATTTGTGGCAAACTGGGGGACATTTAGGAAAATCAGGAGAAAACCAAGGAAATGTGGGGAAAATCAGGAAACTTTGGGGGAAATCAGGAAAATTAGGTGAAATTCACCTGGTCCTCTATAGGGCATCTCATGGAATTGATGGGGCCTGGATGCCTGGGTGCCTCTGTCTATTCTTAGGTGAGCTATGGGGGTTGAGGGGGGGAAGGGGAACCTGTAGGGCCAGCCCCATATATGGTTATGAGGTGAAGGTGCCCCACAGCCCCACTGGCGTCACAAGCTGATCGGATGTCAGGGGTTGTGAGGGGGGGATGTCCCAAAAATATCCCATTGTGGGGGGAGGGAGAGGGAACAAAGGGATGGGAGGAGGGGCACAGATGCCTGAGTTCCCTAGGAGGGGGAAGGAGGGGGGGTCACACCTGTCCTTTGTCTGTCTGTCCCCTCCCCCACCCCAGGGGGACCCAGGCATCCAGGCGAGTCTTTTGGCTTGCCTCATCTATCCCGTAATAAACTGGGGGGTGGAAGGAGAGGGGAGTTAGAGGGGGCCCCTACAGGGGCTGAGAGTGGGGTATCCTGTGGGTGTGGGGGGTCCTGTGGGTCTGGGGAAGTCCTATGGGGATTCTATGAGGCTAGGAGTGGGTTGTATGGAAGGTCTATAGGGCCAGGAGTGGCCTGTGGTAAGGGGAAGAAACTATGAGGGTCCTACAGGGAAATATTTAGTGGTCGTATGGGGCTGGACATGGGTCCTATAGGACCATGGGACTGGGGAGGGGTGTCTGGGAGTGGATTCTGTGGGGCTGTGTGCTCTTACAGGGGTCCTACTGAAAGGAAGTAATGGGAACCCTGTGGGGCTGAGAAAGGTTCTATGCATGTCCTGTAGGGCTGGAGTGGTGTCCTATAGGGCTGGGGGCGTCCTATGGAGCTGGAAGTAGGTCCTATGAAGTAGGGGGGGGAAACTATAGAATCCATGTGGGTGTGAGATATGGGGGTCCCATGGGGCTGATGGAGCTTTATGGGTCCATAGGGGTCATTGGATCCTATGGGGCGGTGAAGGTCCTGTAGGACTACAGAGCAGAGGGAGGGCCCTATGGAGTTGGGGAGTGTACTGTAGATCCACAGGGGTCACCGTGTCCCTATAGGGCAGTAAGGTGGCCTTGAGGTCACCCATCTGTCCATGCTCCCCCCCCTCCCTCCTGGTGACGCAGCTGCAGGGGGGAGGGGGGATATAAGGGGGGTCCCCCAGCCAGCGCCTGCAGACCCAGGGGCAGGTGGGGCAGGGGGCACTTGGAGCACTGTGAGGGTCTGGGAGGGGGTTATGGGGGAACTGGGGGCAACTGAAAGGGACTGGGAAAGGACAAGGAGGAACTGGGAGGGAACTGGGAGGGTCTATGGGTGAACTGGGAGGGACTGGGAGGGTCTATAGGAGAACTGGGAGGGTCTATGGGTGAACTGGGAGGGACTGGGATTGTACTGGGAGGGTCTGTAGGGGAACTGGGAGGGACTGGGAGGATCTAGAAAGGAACTGGGAGGGTCTTTGCAGGAGACTGGGATGATACTGGGAGCATCTGTGGGGAAACAGGGTGGGACTGGGATGATGCTGGGAGGGTTTATGTGGTAACTGGGAGGGACTGGAGTGATACTGGGGGAGGAAGGAGGGTACTAGATAAATCCTAGGGGGATACTGGGACTTACTGAGCTGTACTCTGTGTGTGTGTGCCTGTGTGGTGGTGTACTGGAGAAGTACTAGTGGGGCTGGGATACTGGGATGTAATTGGACATATTGGGATATACTGGGACATACTGGGACATACTGCGGGGGGGTGTTGTGTCCCGGAGCAGGACCAGAACCGCCCTGAGTCTGCACTGTCATCCCCTGACTCGGAGACCACAGAGAGAGGTGGGGCTGAGCAGTGGAAGGAACTGAGGGGTGTCTGGGGAGACTGGGGGTGACTGGGAGGGTCTGGGATGATACCGGGAGGGTCTGTAGGGGAACTGGGAAGGACTGGGAGGGATGCAGGAGTACTGGGGAGTACTGGGAGGCTCTGGAGTGGGACAAAGGGCAGGGAGTGCAAGGCAGTGCAAGGAGCAGGGAGCACTGGGGAGGGCACTTGGACTTCCAAGAAAGAATTTGGGATGGAGATGAGGACAACTGGCAGGAGCTAGGAGCACTGGAAAGGAACTGGGAGCACTGGAAGATAATGAGAGAAGATGAGACCACTTTGGATGGGGCTGACTGGCAGCACTGGAGAGGAAGTAGAAGCACTGGGAGGGAACTCTAGATGATGGAAGCACTAAGGATGGACTTTGGAAAGGGCCAGCTGGGAGGAGTGGGAGCATTGGAGAGGAACTGGGAGCAGTGGGGAGGAATGAAGGAGTTGGGTTGACCAAGAGGAAGTGGTACAAGTGGAGAAGAACAGGGAATGATGGGTTCACCAAGAAAAGAGCTGCAATGGGGTCAACTGGGAGGAACTGGCAGGACTTGGAGAGTTTGATCCCTCCTACCCCACCCAGCCTTGTCTAGTGCCACCATGCCTGATGTGGAGATGGCCGAATTTGGGGAGGCCGCCCCCTATCTCCGCAAGTCGGAGAAGGAACGGTTGGCTGCCCAGACCCGCCCTTTCGACCTGAAGAAGGACATCTTCGTCCCTGATGAAAAGGAGGAATATGTCAAGGCCACCATTGTCAGCCGTGAGGGCTCCAAGATCACTGCTGAGACCGAACATGGCAAGGTGGGGGGACCCCAGCTGCATCTGGGACACCAGAACCTCAAAATAGTAACTCTATTCTTCATGGAACACAAAGAACCCAACCCACCTTCTCTAGAACCCAAGAAACATCTAGACCCCAACATGCCTTCTGCAGCACCCACTGGATGCTCAGATTCCACAGCATCTTCTCTAGAATCCAGGAAATATCTAGACCCTGATCCACCTTTCCCAGAACCCATTGGACAGCTAGACCCCATCCAACCTCCTTTATTACCCAAGAGACACCCAGACCCCAAAACATCTTCTCTGTCACTTGAGGGACACCTAGACCTCCTCTGGCTCTCAAGGGAACACCCGGATGCCCAGCTCCCAACCCTGTGGGAGGGAACAACTGGGGCAACTCCTTGCCCTGTGTTCCTGTTCCATGGGCTCCTCCTTACCTTGAGCAGACAGTGACAGTCAAGGAGGACCAGATCATGCAGCAGAACCCCCCCAAGTTCGACAAGATCGAGGACATGGCCATGCTGACTTTCCTCCATGAGCCCGCCGTCCTCTACAACCTCAAGGACCGCTACGCATCTTGGATGATCTATGTGAGTTGGGAGCCCACAAGGTTCTTCAAACCTCATGCAGAACTTGTACACCCCTGCTGTAGACCCCCTGGGCAATATAGATGCAAGATGTCCCTTCTCCAGATCCCATGGTCAACCCGTAACTGGGATGATCCTTCTTCATACCTTTTGAGCTACCCAGATCCAAGATATCCCAGACCCTTTGGGCCACTCAAAACTAGGATGTCCCTCCTCAGATCACATGGGCCACCCAGAACTGGGACATTCTCTCTCCAGACCTCTTTGGTCCCCTACACCCAAGATGTCCCATCTCCAGACCACAGGGGTCACCTAAACCCAGGTGCACTTCTGCAGACCCCTTGGACCCACTTGGTGGGGTGGAACCTCCTGACCTGACCCACCTGCTCCTTTCTCCAGACTTACTCAGGGCTCTTCTGCGTGACTGTCAACCCCTACAAGTGGTTGCCTGTCTACAATGCCGAGGTGGTGGCTGCCTACCGGGGAAAGAAGCGGAGTGAAGCTCCACCCCACATCTTCTCCATCTCTGACAATGCCTACCAAAACATGCTGACAGGTAGGGACCCATAACCATATTCCCTGCTCCTTTTTGGGGAGCAGGAGATGTGGGGCAGAGCCAAGGTAGGCTTCAGAACCTCATGTTTCTTCTCCTCATCCCACCAGATCGGGAGAACCAATCCATCCTCATCACGTGAGTGATCTCATCTGTAAACACTGTCTTAGTCCTGCTTACACCTAAGATCCCCCCCAACCTGGCACATAGCCCCTCCCCTTCCCCCTTGAAGTCATGCCCACTGGCCAGCCCCTTATCACTACATGGACTTGTCTGTGGAGATCCATTATCCAACCCTCCCCAATGAGTCGCCACCCCCAGCACCACAGCACCAGTATCCAACCATTGCTCTCCTTGGCTACCTTCAGCGGAGAATCCGGGGCGGGGAAGACAGTGAACACCAAGAGGGTCATCCAGTACTTTGCTGTCATCGCTGCCATCGGTGACCGTGGCAAGAAGGAGGCAGGAGCCCCGGGCAAGGTAAGGGTAGCGGGTGGAGGATGATACCCGGGGGTGTGGCCAACATTCTGCCACCTGTCTGTCCAACCAGTGACACAATCAACCACTCAAACATTTACCCAACCGAACACCCAAAAATCCAACCAATCATCCAACCAGCCACCCAACCATCTCTCCAACCTTCCATTCATCTGTCCCATCCCCATCCAACCAACTAACCATTCCTCCATCCACCCATGGCATCAACCCACGTCCCTGTCCATCAACCCGATGACCCAGGCAAACCTTCATGGATGCTGTGTTCTCCCATCCATCCATTCAAACCTCACACCCTACATGCCTTCCCCTTACTGTGAGAATCCCCCCTGACACTGTCCCACTCCATCCAGGGCACCCTGGAGGACCAGATCATCCAGGCCAACCCTGCCTTGGAAGCCTTCGGCAATGCCAAAACTGTCCGGAATGACAATTCATCCCGATTTGTGAGTGTTGGGGGTGAAGTCTGTAAGGAAGGGTCTATGGGGTGGAGTCTGTGGGGAAGGGTCTGTGGATTGGGTTGTTCTGGGAGAAGGTGGCCACCTCCACCTACTTCCACTATTCTTCTAGGGGAAGTTCATCCGGATCCATTTTGGGGCCACTGGGAAGTTGGCATCAGCTGACATTGAGACCTGTGAGTAGGTTGAGGGCTCTATGAGAGGACATTTTGTCCATTATCCCTCTCTCTATCTGTCTCTCCATCCACCAGTCCATCCTTCTCCTCATGCCACCATCCATCTACCCTTCCACATCCTCAAGCCTCCCTCCATTCATCTATCTGACTCTATTTCCTCATCCCAACTTCTACCCATCTTCTCTTCATCCCCACCCCAGACCTCCTGGAGAAGTCCCGTGTCATCTTCCAGCTGAAGGCTGAAAGAAACTACCACATTTACTACCAGATCCTCTCCAATAAGAAGCCAGAGCTATTGGGTGAGCCATGCTCCCAACCTACTGGCAAATACCTAATCCAAACCCCTTTTGGGACCTACCTGTCCCAACCCCTTTTTCTCCTTTCAGACATGATGCTGGTGACCAACAACCCCTACGACTATGCCTTCATCTCCCAAGGAGAGACCACAGTTCCATCCATTGATGATGGAGAGGAGCTTCTGGCCACAGATGTGAGATGGGAGGCCATCAAGCAGTGTGTATGTATCTCTGTGGGCTGGAGAAGATCTTGAACACATTTTTGCCCCACAGAGTGCCTTTGATGTCCTGGGCTTCACCCCAGAGGAGAAGAACTCCATCTATAAATTGACAGGAGCCATCATGCACTTCGGCAACATGAAGTTCAAGCAGAAACAACGGGAAGAACAGGCAGAACCAGATGGCACAGAAGGTTGGGTCCAGCCAAGGTTTAGGTGGAAACTGGGGTGAACTTCATGATCCTTCTGTGTTCATATTTTCTCTTCTTCGTCCTCAGAGGCAGACAAGTCAGCTTACCTAATGGGGCTGAACTCAGCTGATCTTCTCAAGGGGTTGTGCCATCCTCGGGTCAAGGTGGGCAATGAGTATGTCACCAAGGGGCAGAATGTCCAGCAGGTGAGTAGGTCATCCCCCAAAATATCCTGCTTTTGGGGTGCATGGTGCCATCTCCAGCAAGGAGGACACCAAGAGGCCCCTCTCACTGGTGAGGCGTCCCTCTTCCAGGTGATTTATGCTGTTGGAGCCTTGGCCAAAGCGGTGTATGAGAAGATGTTCAACTGGATGGTGACCAGGATCAACAATTCACTGGAGACCAAGCAGCCACGGCAGTACTTCATTGGTGTGCTGGACATTGCTGGCTTTGAAATCTTTGATGTAAGCCCTGGTTGACTATGTTGTCATTTGGTGTAGAGTTAATCCTACTGGATAGTCAGATGACCTTGTTTTCATTTGTGTTGACCCAATTGGGGCTCAGGTTGATCCAACTGAACATATTAGTTGTTCTGTTGACCCCATTGGCCATTTCCTCTCTCCTTCCCCAGTTCAACAGCTTTGAGCAGCTCTGCATCAACTTCACCAATGAGAAGCTGCAGCAGTTTTTCAACCACCACATGTTCGTGCTGGAACAGGAAGAATACAAGAAGGAGGGCATTGAGTGGGAGTTCATTGACTTTGGCATGGACCTCCAGGCTTGCATCGACCTCATTGAGAAGGTACCACCTCCCCCAGGGCCTCATGAGTTTTTCAGTTGCAGCTTGGCAGGAACCAAAGTTGGCCAGTTGGGTTGTACTTGGTGTTCACTGTAGCCAAGAAGGTCTTTTCTTCCTAGCCCATGGGGATCATGTCCATCCTGGAGGAGGAGTGCATGTTTCCCAAGGCCACGGACATGACCTTCAAGGCCAAGCTCTTTGATAATCACCTGGGCAAATCAGCCAACTTTGGGAAGCCACGAAACATCAAAGGGAAGCAAGAGGCCCACTTTGCCCTTGTCCACTATGCTGGCACAGTGGACTACAACATCATTGGGTGGCTGCAGAAGAACAAAGACCCTCTCAATGAGACAGTGGTGGGGCTCTACCAGAAATCAGCCCTGAAGCTTTTGGCCAACCTGTTTGCCAACTATGCTGGAGCTGACGCACGTAAGAGGCACTCCCTTCCTCAGCATCTGGGTTTTTCCCACCCTGTCCCTGTCCTATCTCATCCTTTCTGCTTCTCCAACAGCCGTGGAGAAGGGGAAAGGAGCTAAGAAGAAAGGTTCCTCCTTCCAAACTGTCTCTGCCCTGCATCGGGTGAGAGTCTAAGGGTTATTGGTGGACCCCACTGTACGTGGGCATGGAAAACATGTCCTAGGGCAAGGGATGACCCTTGGTGGGACAAGCTGGGGGGTGTCTTGATTCCCTTCATCATCACCTCCTCCATCTTTCAGGAGAATCTCAACAAGTTGATGACCAACCTGCGGTCCACCCACCCTCATTTTGTCCGCTGCATCATCCCCAATGAGACCAAGTCTCCTGGTGAGCCAGTCCCTGAGGGTTGATCCAGAGGACAGTGCTGGGCCCTGGACAATGGTGGTGGTGGGGAGCAGTGCTGTGGGGCAGGCCTTGACTCACCAGTCTTGATGATCCACCAGGTGTGATGAACAACCCCCTGGTAATGCATCAGCTGCGCTGCAATGGAGTGCTGGAAGGCATCCGCATCTGCCGCAAGGGCTTCCCCAATCGCATCCTCTATGGGGACTTCCGCCAGCGGTAGGCACAAAAGAGAAAATGTGGGGATGGGGAGGACAACCCCACTGGGGCTGATTTCAGAGGTTTCCTGTCCTCTCTGGTCACCAGGTACCGCATCCTGAACCCTGCTGCCATCCCTGAGGGGCAGTTCATTGACAGCCGCAAGGGCGCTGAGAAGCTCCTGGGATCCCTTGATATTGACCACAATCAGTACAAATTTGGACACACCAAGGTAAGGTCACTTGGTCTTGGTTCTGGTGGTCCCACCGTTCACAAGGTTTTCATGGTGGGACCAGATGGACTCTATGGTCCCATCATGTACTTGTCCATCTGTCCATCTGTCCATCTGAGCTCCCTTCATCCCACTATCACCCACCTCTCCACCATGCCTCCAAATCCCAGCAGCAGTTATCTTCATCTCTCCTCAAAGGTCTTCTTCAAGGCTGGGCTGCTGGGGCTGCTGGAGGAGATGAGGGATGAGCGCCTGGCCCGGATCATGACCCGCTTGCAGGCCCAAGTCCGTGGTTTCCTGTCCCGTCAGGAGTTCAAGAAGATCCTAGAGCGTCGGTAGGTGGTGAGATGGAGATGGTGTTGCATCTATGTTGAGTGGAAGCCCCTGGTGACCCACATCTTGATGTGGTTTCTCCAGGGATTCATTGCTGGTGATCCAGTGGAACATCAGGGCTTTCATGGGGGTGAAGAACTGGCCTTGGATGAAGCTTTACTTCAAGATCAAGCCCTTGCTGAAGAGTGCCGAGACGGAGAAAGAGATGCAGGTAGGACAAGGGCCATGGGTAGGGAAGGTGGGTGGGTGGACAGAGAGAGGAAGTGGTATGTGGGGACATATGGAGGAAGAAATGAAAGAAAGAAGGAAGAAATGAGATTTACACAGCACCTTTGTGCCTCCCACAGAACATGAAAGAAGAGTTTGGGCGGTTGAAGGAGGCCTTAGAGAAGTCAGAAGCCCGGCGCAAGGAGCTGGAGGAGAAGATGGTGTCCATGCTGCAGGAGAAAAATGACCTTCAGCTCCAAGTGCAGGCGGTGAGTGACCTAGATGTCCTGGCCCTGTGCTCCTTTTTCATTCACCTCAAACCAAGTTTACCCCTTCTAGGAGCAAGACAACCTGGCTGATGCTGAGGAGCGCTGTGACCAGCTGATCAAGAACAAAATCCAGCTGGAGGCCAAGGTGAAGGAGATGACTGAGCGGATGGAGGATGAGGAGGAGATGAATGCTGAGTTGACAGCAAAGAAGAGGAAGCTGGAGGATGAATGCTCAGAGCTGAAGAAGGATATTGATGACCTGGAGTTGTCATTGGCCAAGGTGGAAAAGGAGAAACACGCCACTGAGAACAAGGTGAGTGTGGGGAGAGATCTTGAGCTCAGATTGTGGGGAATTGAGCTGACTCAAGCCAACGTGAATAGAGTGTGGTGAAGACCCAAGGCTGGTTGGGTTGGGTTGCCAAGAATCAAGGCTGTTTGGGCTGCCAAATTCAAGGCTGGATGAGTTGGGTTATGAAGACGCAAAGCTGCTTGGGTTGGGTTGTGATGATTCAAGGCTGGTTGGATGGCATCACCAAGAACCAAGGCTGGTTGTGTTTTTCTATACCTCCTGACTTAGACCCAGCTTCACCAAGAGCAAGAACAACCTCCTGTCTCTTGTCCTACCTCTGGTACCAAGTTGGAGGTCTAATATTTCTCCTCCTGCAGGTCAAGAACCTCACAGAGGAGATGGCCGGGCTGGATGAGATCATTGTAAAGCTAACGAAGGAGAAGAAGGCCCTGCAAGAATCTCACCAGCAAGCGCTGGATGACCTGCAGGCAGAGGAAGACAAGGTCAACACCTTGACAAAGGCCAAAGTCAAGCTGGAACAGCAAGTGGATGATGTGAGTGTCGGTTCCACTCCCATGATGGGCACGTAGTTGGTCTGTTCGGGTTTGGAAGTCCTTCTGGAGTGTGTGTTTGCAGGGGCTGATGGGTGTGTCTCTTCCTCACTTGTAGCTGGAGAGTTCACTGGAGCAGGAGAAGAAGATCCGGATGGACCTGGAACGGGCCAAAAGGAAGCTGGAAGGTGATTTGAAGCTGGCTCAGGAGAATATCATGGACCTGGAGAATGACAAGCAACAATTGGATGAGAGGCTGAAAAAGTAAGGGCCTGCACACTTGCTTGTCCTTTACCTATAACACCTCTGCTGAGCACTTGGGAGAATGACTTACTGGTGTTTCTCTCCACACCTAGGAAAGACTTTGAGCTCAATGCCCTCAATGCCAGAATTGAGGATGAGCAAGCAGTTGCAGCCCAGCTCCAGAAGAAGCTCAAAGAGCTTCAGGTGAGAATGGGCTTCATCTTGGGGATCAAGCAAAAATATGAACTGGTCCTCCCCATTATCTTCCTCATATCTTTTTGAGAAGGACCTAAACCAGTGTGCCACCCACCTGAGGTCAGAAGCCCATGACATGTCCCTTGTCCCAGAACCTCTCTGTCATTTATTGCCTTGAAATTACTCATGGGCTCCTGGACAGTTTGGCTTTCATAGGGTTGAGCTGAACCAATGGGTTTGGAATACTCAAGGTATGGAGAGCATCTTGGGTAGAATCATCTGAGCTGAGCAGATCATCTGGGTTGAATGACATTCATTCCAATGTGCTTAGAGAAATTTATCCTGAGTTGTCTGTTAGTCCAGTTAGCTCTAGGACTGGTTGAGTTGAATGTCCTCAAGACCAGTTGAGTTGAAGAATCTCAAAGTAATTTGAGAAGGTAGACTGTCTTCAAAGAAGGCCAGGTTGATCTGGAGAGCTCAGATCTTGATGAGGTTGAAGAGAACTGGATGGGATCGAGACTGGTTGAGGTGAAGCGTCTACAGCTGTCTGGGTTGAGCTGAAGAGTCCACAGTTGGTCGGGCTGACTTGAATTGACTTAAAGACTCTCCAGCTTGATTGGTTGAGTTGAGTGGAGGAGTTGGGTGAAACCAAATCTACTGAAAACATGTTCATCTCCGGAGCACAGGCACGGATTGAGGAGCTGGAGGAAGAGCTGGAGGCAGAGCGGACAGGCAGAGCCAAGGTGGAGAAGCTGCGCTCAGACCTGTCAAGGGAGCTGGAGGAGATCAGCGAGCGTCTGGAGGAGGCAGGTGGAGCCACTTCAGTGCAGGTTGAGCTCAACAAGAAGCGGGAGGCAGAGTTCCAGAAGATGCGGCGGGATCTGGAGGAGGCCACGCTGCAGCATGAGGCCACGGCTGCTGCACTGCGCAAGAAGCACGCCGACAGCGTGGCCGAGCTCAGCGAGCAGATTGACAACTTACAGCGTGTCAAGCAGAAGCTGGAGAAGGAGAAGAGTGAGCTCAAGCTGGAGCTGGATGATGTCGGCTCCAACATGGAGCAACTGATAAAAGCCAAGGTAGGAAATAGGTCTCCAGCCATGAAGGGAACACATTTCCACTGCTCTTTCAAGGTTCCCTTTCATCTTCCTGCCCTTCCTGTTTGTAGGCCAACCTTGAGAAGATGTGCCGCACCATGGAAGATCAAATGAATGAGCACCGGACCAAGTCCGAAGAGGCTCAACGCATGGTCAATGACCTCACCACTCAACGAGCCAAGCTCCAGACGGAAAATGGTGAGGAGTTTTTTCTTCCCTAACCCCACTTCTTAACTCTTGCCCAGTGGGGTGGCTTTGGGTGTTCCACAAATGATTATCCACCATTCCACCTGATAGGTGAGCTCTCTAGGCAGCTGGAGGAGAAGGAGGCCTTCATCAACCAGATGACACGAGGGAAACTCACCTACACACAACAGCTGGAGGACCTCAAGAGGCAGCTAGAGGAAGAAGTCAAGGTAGGGCTTTGTTGGGAGGTCAGCGGGGCTGAAATACACCTCCAGTGTCAAGGATGTGGTTGGTTTGGGATCGAGAGGTGCATCATGAGCCTCCCTCCCTCACAGTAGGAGAAAATGAATTGAGGGGCCTCAGAAGTAGGGTTAGTGGGTTATAAGGAGGTGGGGTTGGGTTGGGTTAGGTTGGGTTGGTTGGTTGGTAACTAGGTTGTTGGAGTTGGAGAATGCCAATATAGCTCAAGTTGATATGGACCCAACTTCTCCTCACCTCACAACTCTCTCCTCTTCCAGGCCAAGAATGCACTGGCCCATGCCCTCCAGTCAGCCCGGCATGACTGTGACCTTCTGAGGGAGCAGTATGAGGAGGAGACAGAGGCCAAGTCTGAACTCCAGCGCTCACTCTCAAAGGCCAACTCTGAGGTGGCACAGTGGAGAACCAAGTATGAGACAGATGCTATCCAGCGCACTGAGGAGCTGGAGGAGGCCAAGTGAGTAATCTCCCCATGAAGGGAGAAGAAGAGAGCTTCTATGGGGCAGGGGAGAGTGGAGACTCTTCCACAGTACAAGGATCCACAGAATGTATAGGAATCTGGAGATGGTAGATGAGATCCAGAGCAGAGCCTCAGCCAACCAGTGGGTGGAAGAAGGTTTGAGTTTACCCACTTGGTCCATAGGTCACCACAGCCAGGTTTTCTCCCACAACAGGAAGAAGCTGGCCCAGCGGCTACAGGAGGCTGAGGAAGCAGTGGAAGCAGTCAATGCCAAGTGTTCCTCCCTGGAGAAGACCAAGCATCGGCTGCAAAATGAGATTGAAGATCTCATGGCAGACCTGGAGCGATCAAATGCAGCAGCTGCTGCATTGGACAAGAAGCAGAGAAACTTTGACAAGGTGGGAGAACCAAGAAATGGTGGAAGGAGAAGGGTGGGAAGGGGATAGAGAGATGTGGGTCCCATTAATCAAAAAAAAGCAGGAGAAGTCCAGAAGAAAGCTGAACACCTTTCAACGACCATGTTTTACCAGAGCTTCAAGTGCCTTTCAGGAGAGTATTAGGGAGAGGAGGAGGAGGATGGAAAGAGGGTTCTTCATGGGCAAAGCAGCAGCTGAGCAGGTGGTGTCCTCCTAGATCTTGTCTGAATGGAAGCAGAAGTTTGAAGAGTCACAGGTGGAGCTGGAAGCATCGCAGAAGGAGGCCAGGTCCCTCAGCACTGAGCTCTTCAAGCTGAAAAATGCTTATGAGGAGTCACTTGATCACTTAGAAACTTTAAAGAGGGAAAACAAGAATCTCCAAGGTGAGACTGTGATCCTTCCCCGCCCAACTTGTTGTATTCCACTACCTTCCACCAAGTCTGATGAGTTATCATCTGAGCAGAGGAGATCTCGGACCTGACGGAGCAGCTGGGTGGCAGCCACAAGACCATCCACGAACTGGAGAAGGTCCGGAAGCAGCTGGATGCTGAGAAACTGGAGCTCCAAGCTGCACTGGAAGAGGCTGAGGTGAGCCAAATCACATCCCCATGAGTCCCTAATTTGTCCTAGTCTTCTCTGTGGCCCTCTAATTGCTCTCTGTCTCCACCAGGCCTCTCTGGAGCACGAGGAGGGAAAGATCCTGAGGGCCCAACTGGAGTTCAACCAGGTCAAGGCAGACTATGAGCGCAAGCTGGCCGAGAAGGATGAGGAGATGGAGCAGGCCAAGCGCAACCACCTGCGGGTGGTGGACTCACTGCAGACGTCTCTGGATGCTGAGACCCGGAGCCGCAACGAGGCCCTGAGGCTGAAGAAGAAGATGGAGGGTGACCTCAATGAGATGGAGATTCAGCTCAGCCATGCCAACCGTGTGGCTGCTGAGGCTCAGAAACAAGTCAAGACATTGCAAGGCTACCTCAAGGTATCCATCAGACCTCTATCCCCTAGGCATGTTGAGATGTAGTAGGACCCACCACTCAGAGTGGAAGAAAGGTAGAGCCACTTCTCCATTTTGAGCCACTTCCTCACCATGTCCATTCACCCTCTTCCTCTGTGCCGCCTTGTAGGACACCCAACTGCAGCTGGATGACATGGTACGGGTCAATGAGGACCTGAAGGAGAATATTGCCATTGTGGAGAGAAGAAACAACCTCCTTCAGTCAGAGCTGGAGGAGCTGCGGGCAGTGGTGGAACAGACTGAGAGGGCCCGCAAGTTGGCTGAGCAGGAGCTGATTGAGGCCAGCGAGAGGGTCCAGCTTCTCCACTCACAGGTGAGACCTCACATACCTTCAAGGAGAGCGGTCACCTCCATCCATGGGTGTGGGCTTCTAATGGGTTGAGTTATCAAGATCTCCAGATTCTTTAAGCCTGCAGAGCTGGCAGGGAGTAGGGGGGCATTAAGTACTGGGAGGCTGAAGAAGGATGGATCAGCAGTTCAACAGACACCTCCTGAGATTCTCTCCTCTAACTCTAGAACACCAGCCTCATCAACCAGAAGAAGAAGATGGAGGCTGACATCTCCCAGCTGCAGACAGAGGTGGAAGAGGCCATCCAGGAGTGCAGGAATGCTGAGGAGAAGGCCAAGAAAGCCATCACTGATGTGAGTAGCAGAATGGGACCAGCATCTAGGACACCTTCCACTGGAGGGTGGTGGAGAGCATGCTTTGGTCCTCCTTCTCTGCTTGCTTCTCTCCTTGGGCAGGCGGCCATGATGGCAGAGGAGCTGAAGAAGGAGCAGGACACCAGTGCCCATCTGGAGCGGATGAAGAAGAACATGGAGCAGACCATCAAGGACCTGCAGATGAGACTGGATGAGGCCGAGCAGTTGGCCCTCAAAGGGGGCAAGAAGCAGCTGCAGAAGCTGGAGGCTCGTGTGCGGGAGCTGGAGAATGAGCTGGAGGCTGAGCAGAAGCGCCATGCCGAGAGTGTCAAGGGTCTCCGCAAGTCTGAGCGTCGTGTCAAGGAACTCAGCTACCAGGTGAGTTGCCTGAGGTGGCGCCGAAGGTCATCCACTCTCCCTGTGGCCCCAGGGCCTTGTGTCTCATGCTGTCTTAGAACATGGCTGACCTGCTGGCCGGAGAGACATGGGTAAACTAGACCACGCACTGCATGTATGTCTGATACCGTTGTGGGACCCAGAACATGGTCTGGATCATGAGCCACCCAGGCCACCTCTTGGTGTCCGAGCATCTATGCGGTCTTTGCATGATCCAGAACCTCAGGTGGGATCTCATCAGGAGCAAGAAGATACCTTCAAACAGGGAGACAACCCACTTTCTGCCCCACAGTTGAGGCTACCTACAGATCTATGGAAGCTCCAAAAACATAATTAACTGTCCCAAGAACATCATTAACTGTCTTCTGACCCTCACTGCTCTGGTGGTGATTCAAAGCACAGGTAGGGTCATATCCAGACCCACATGTGTCTCACCCCACAGACGGAAGAGGACCGCAAGAACCTGGTTCGGCTCCAGGACCTCGTGGACAAGCTCCAAATGAAAGTCAAGTCCTACAAACGACAGGCAGAGGAGGCGGTGAGCACTGGAGGGACATCTGTGGGACTACCCCCCAGGAGAGGACAGTATGGGATTGGGGTGTGGAAGAGGATGTGGGGGGTAGCAGGGGACCTTGGGGTGGTCAAAGGGTGGGGTGTCAGGGGGGTGAGGAGAGTAGGTCAAGAGAAAGGGGGGAAAATGAGTGGGTGGTGGGATGAAGAGATGGTGGTGGGAAGAGTGGATGGATGGGTGGATGGATGGATGGATGGAATGTTGGATGGTTTGTTGAGTAGATGATTGGGTGGCTGGAAGATGGGATATCTGGAAGGACAAGTGGGTCCAGATGGAACAATAAAGAGATAGGATGGAGGGACAGCTGGCAGGGTGGCAGGAGGCCAGACAGAGCTGTGTGGGAGCCTCACTGATGTCCCTGCACCCTCAGGAGGAACAAGCCAACTCCAACCTGGCTAAGTTCCGCAAGGCACAGCATGAGCTGGACGAGGCAGAGGAGCGTGCTGACATCGCCGAGTCCCAGGTCAACAAGCTGCGGGCCAAGAGCCGTGACATTGGAGCCAAGGTGGGACTTTCCCCTGCCGTACAGCTGCCCTATGTCTGCCCCACAACTTCCTCATGCTCAAGTCCCTTTTTCTTGTTCTCCATCAGAAGGGACTCAATGAAGAGTGAAGTTCTGGACCCCCAACAATATCCCCTGGACCTCCAAGTGGCCCACCCCCACTCCCAGCCTGCTAACCTTGGTCAGCCAATAAAAAGCATTGTGTAACAGCAGTTTTTGTGGGGCTATGTTTGTGGGGAGGGTGGGTTTCCCGATGGCATGGCACCCACAAGATGTCTGTAGCCCACACAAGATCACTAACCAGTGTGCAGAACAGTGTGCCCCACAGCGTAATGCAACCAGACCAACAGTGCAATTTGATGTGAACCATGAGCTCAATCTTGAGCTGCACCACAGTGTATCTGTATCTGCTCCACAGTGTTCTGTAACATCAACCTGCTCCACACCAACCTAGATCCATGTGGGGAGAGAGACACATCTGGGGAAAGATGTGGGGGTGGGGCAGGAGGGACTCCTGGAGGTGGGGGACAGGACCTGGGACCCCCACATATGGGGCAGAGCCTGAGTGGACCCCTCAGGCATGTCTTGGCTCCTGAGGTTGCACCTTCTCCTGCTGCAGGTGCTGGGGCCCCTCTGTCCTGGCCTTAGTGTCCCCCTAGCCACCGGCTGCTCTGTCCCACCGCACACCACGTCCCACAACCCCCCACATCCTACTGACATTCTGTCACAGGCCCCTCCATTGCTCTGGACTTTCCATTCATCACCCCACCACCTCTTGGCCCACCAGCCCTGTGTCCTCCATCTCCCATAGTCCTTCTACCTTCTCCACATCCTCCTGGTCCCTGCATGCTCTCTATGTCCCACTGTCCCTCTGCCTCCTGCCTGTCCCTGCCCCCTTCCCCTCTCACCCTCCCTTCCCCCGTCCATCTGTCGCCCCATCCCTCCCGGTCCTGGTGGCGCCGCATGATGGACCCCAGGGGACCCCGGCGGCCGGGCGGCTCCCCGCCCCCGCAGAACTCGGGCCGAGGAAGGGTAATGTCTCTATAGGGCCTTATGTGGAGTCTATGGGGCTCTAAAAAGACTCTGTGGGGATCTGTGGAGACTCTGTGGTGCTGTGGAGCAGTTATGGGGCTCTATAAGGGCTATGTGGGGCAGAGGAGATGCTCTGTGGGGCAGGGGGGAGGGATCTATGGGGCACAATGGGGAGGTGGGGACCTCCCCGCCCGCGGGAATGTGTCACCTCGCAGGAACACTTGTCACCTCTTTGATGACAAAGTGGACACGGTGTTCGGGAATGCTGCCAGACCCCTCCCCCCCCCGCCGTCCCTCAGACCGCTGCCGGCCCCACGGCGCCTCACTGGGGGGACGAGATAACAATCTCCCCTTCACTGTCCGGCCGTGTCCCAATATAGACCTGGCAGCGTAGAGCTGTCACCACCCCACGGGTGACAGGACATTGGCCAGGGACCCAGGCGACCAGGCTCCATAGGCACTCCCTTCACAAGGATCCCCGGAGTCCTAGCCCCATAAATCCCCTCCTTGCACAAAGAACCCAGGCATCTGGGCTCCATAGATCCCCCCCACACAAGAAACCCAGGCCATCTGAGACCCATAGAATCATCCCAAACCCCACCAAAGCACCCTGGTCCCCACAGATCGCCCACATACACAAGGGACCCTGGCGCCTGGGCTCCCTAGTTTCCCCCCGCCCCCACACACAGGGGATCCAGATGTCTGGGCTCTATGGACACCTCCTACACAAGAGACCCAGGCATCCAGGGCCCCTAGCCCACCCCATACCACACCCCTATAAGGGGTCTGGAGAGCCCGTGCTTGCCCCTATAGTTCTGTCCCACAGATCATCCTGTGGGGTGAATATGTGGGTCCTGGATGTCAGGGTCACTGGAGAGATGCCACCTTGTGGCTGATGAAACGGGGGGAGGTGCCCCCCTCCTTCTCCCTTATCAGCCACCCCCTCCCCAGGAATGCTCCTCCCCTTCCCATCCCATGATGGTCTATAAAGGCCTTGGGGCTGCAGGGCTGGCATAGTTGTCGGCGTGGGGCAGAGAGGGAGAGGGTGGGGGCATAGTGGGAATGTGAGATGTGGATATGAAGGGCTGAGGGAGGATATGGGGGCTATGGGGTGCACAGGAGGGTTATGGGGCATATGGGGATCTATGGGGCACAAGAATCTCTGGGGGATATGGGGCAAAGGGGGCCTATGGGACATACAGGGGTTCTCTGGGGTGTGGGGACCTGTGGGGTACACATGGGGTTATGAGGCACAGAGGACCTAAGAAGCACTGAGGGGAACTGTGGGGGAAAGAGACCTATGGGGGCACAGCAATCTAGGGGACACTGAGGGTCTGTGGGGCACCCAGGGGGCCTATGTGGCACAAACAGGGCTATGGAGCACATGGGGTCTATGTGGCGAAGTGATCTATGGGGCATAAAGGGGTCTATGGGGCAAAGAGGGTCTATAGGGGGCATGGGGTGTAGCCTTACTCACCCTCTGCACGTCCTTCCAGCTCCCTTCATCTTACCTGCTAGATCCACAGACTCCAGGTGAGGGTGATGCTGTGGGGCAGTGTGGGGATGGGTGCTTCACAGGGTGGGTGCGGCTATGCTGCTATAGGGCATTTGTGTTGCTATAGGGTCTGCACATCACTACAGGGGATCCATACTTTGCTATGGGGGTCTGCATGTGGGACTGTGCAGGACTCTAAGGTTCCCTGCATTGTTACAGGGGTCCTGCACTGCTATGGGTCTCTGTGCATCACTGTAGGGATGCCTGAATCACTGTGGGGGTCTGTGCATGGCTATAGGGGTCTTTGTGTTGCAGGGGTCCATGCATGACTCCAGGGGTTGGTGGTCCCTGGTTGTGGAGATGCCTGCATCAGTACAGGAGTCTGTACATGGAGCTGTGCATGGATATTGGGGTCCCTGCATGACTACAGGGGTTTGCCTACAGCTATAGTGGGTGTGTGCACTGTATGGGGCTCAAATACATGGGGTCATGAATGGCTATAGGATTCTGTTCATGGGGCCATGCACAACTATGAGGTCCTGTATGTCACTATTAGGGGTCCTTTAATGGCTATAGGGGTCCCTGCAGGGAGTCCCTGAATCACTACAGGACTCAGTGCATGGGGCAGTGCATGACTACGTGGGTCTGCAGAGGCTCCCTGCACATCTATAGGGATCTATGCTGCACAGCTACAAAGCTCCATGTCTGGCTCTAGTGTCTGCCACAGCAGACACTAGAATCTGGGCATGGCTATAGGGGGCATGCATGGCAATGAACTGTGGCCAGTGGGGTTTTGTGGGGCCATGGAACAAGGGGTGAGGCCCTGTGGCCACAGCCTCACAGCCCCCCAACTGATGCAGGGTCCCTGTCTGTGTGGGGCAGGATGGCGGACGCAGTGCTGGCAGCGCTGGGGGCAGCAGCCCCCTTCCTGCGGCCAGGGGAGCGGGAGCGGCTGGCAGCACAGACCAGACCCTTCGACCCCCGCAGCGAGTGCTTCGTCCCCCACCCCCGGGAGGAGTTCGTTCGGGGACGGGTGATGGCACGGCAAGGAGGGGAGGCCACCGTCCAGACTGAGCTGGGAGAGGTGGGCAGCTGGGGGATAGGGGTGGGTGAGGGGAGGGGGGCAAGGGGCCATGTGGGGCAAAGGATTAATGGGGGTGAGCAGGTAATGGAGAGAGGGGTTAAGGATGGGCGGGTTGATGGCAGGTAGGGGCATAGGAGGTGATTGCTGGGAGAAAGAGGGGGGGGTTGGGCATCACGGCGGGAGAGGGGTTGATGGGAAGTAGTGGGGTGAAGAGTTAAGAAGGGAGGGATTAATGGGATTAAATGAATGGGGGAGGGGTTAAAGGAGGGAGAAGGGCTGAAGGTTTGGGGGGGAGCAAATGGAGGAGGCGGAAACCAGGCTGATAGTGGTGGGGGCCCTGACGCATTGAAGACTCCCAACCCATGGTGGGGTACCCCCCAACCCATAGGAGACCCCTCCCAAGCCATGGAAGAAATCCTACCAACGGAGCACCGTTGGTAGGAGCACCCCCTACCCCACGAGGCACCCTCCAAGCCATGGACACCTCTCAACACCCACCTCCACATCTCCTCATTCCCCCCAGACGGTGACGGTGAAGGAAGCTGACATTCACCAGCAGAACCCCCCCAAATTTGACAAGATTGAGGACATGGCGATGCTGACCTTCCTCCATGAGCCTGCCGTCCTCTACAACCTCAAGGAGCGCTATGCCTCTTGGTTGATCTATGTGAGCCTTCCCACAAGACCCTGGAGCACCTGGGAAGTAGGCAGGGCCTTCCCCACAGCCTATGGGTGGATGGAAACTAGTGACCCTTCCCTAAAGCTATTGGGATACCTAGAACCAGATGGGCCTTTCAGAGAGTCTATGGCCACCTAAAACGTGGTGTGGCTTTTTCATGGACTTCGGGACACCTACAACCTGGTGACCCTTCTCCAGCTCCCTTGGGCCACCCAGACCCAAGATATCCCATTTCTAGACTGCCTCAGCCACCAAGACCTGATATGTTGCATCCCCTGACTCCTTTGGCCACCCAGAGCCAAGATGTCACTTCAATAGCCCCCTTGATGAGACATAATATGTCCCATCCCCAGACCCCTTGAGATGAGATGTCCCATCTCTGCATTTTGTGGGCCACCCAGACCCAAGATGTCCCTTCTCCAGCCCCTTTTTGGACAACCAAAATCAGGACATCCCATCACCACATCCCTTGGGCCACCTAGACCTAGGATGTCCCCAGCTGGTGGCTCTGACCCACCTGCCCTTTTCTCCAGACCTACTCAGGGCTCTTCTGCGTGACTGTTAACCCCTATAAGTGGTTGCCCGTCTACAATGCCGAGGTGGTGGCTGCCTACCGGGGAAAGAAGCGGAGTGAAGCTCCACCCCACATCTTCTCCATCTCTGACAATGCCTACCAGAACATGCTGACAGGTAAGGATATCCTGTGAGGACCTCAAACTAGAAGACCCCACTCCAAAAAATGGCTCCTGACTTAGAACTGATTCTCATCTGGGATGATGGAGAACCTCAGCCTCAACCCCAAGACCCCAAGCATGTTTCCCAACTTCATCCCACCTGACTCTTCTCTTCTCTTGGCAGACCGGGAGAACCAGTCCATCCTCATCACGTAAGGCCCTGCTTTGTCCAACCCTGCCCCATAGCAGTGGAGTGGGATGAAGAACCCACCAGGATGTTATCCAATATTTTACTGTTGCCCCTCCAGCGGAGAATCTGGGGCGGGGAAGACAGTCAACACCAAGAGGGTCATCCAGTACTTTGCCAGCATTGCTGCCATTGGCGACCGCAAGAAGGAGGTGACCAATAGCAGCAAGGTGAGTGCCTCAGTCCATGTACCCTTGGCAGAGAGTGTACCCCAGTGGTGTCCACACCCAGCATTGTCCCACCCCATCCAGGGCACCCTGGAGGACCAGATCATCCAGGCCAATCCTGCCTTGGAGGCCTTCGGCAATGCCAAGACCCTCCGCAATGACAACTCATCCCGATTTGTGAGTGATGGGGGTGGGTTCTATGAGGAGGGTTCTGTGGAGCTGTTTGTGGGACAGGGTCTATGATGTGGGATTTGCTGCATGAAGGCAGCCACCTCCACCTCCTGCCACTGCTTTCCCAGGGGAAGTTCATCCGAATCCACTTCGGGGCCACTGGGAAGTTGGCATCAGCTGACATTGAGACTTGTAAGTGTCTTGAGAGCCCAATGAGAGGATATCTTATAGTCCAGCATCCATCCATCCATGGACTTATTTATCCATGGATTTATTCATCCATCCTAGGACTCATCCATGTATGGACTCCTCCATCCACCCATGAACTTCATCCATCCACCCAGGAACTCCATTCATGCATACATATCTCCCTTCCTCCCTCCCTCCAGTCACCTCTTTGTCTTCATCTCCTTATCCCACCATCCACCTGACCCTTCATATCCAATTTTTCGTCCCTCCATCTCCTTATGTCTACCTCCCTCTGTCCTTGCCTGCCTCCCCTCCACCCATGTCCATCTCTTCATCTGTCTTCATGGTTGATGGATCCATCGTCTCATCCCACTATCCATCTGACCTTCCATTTTTCTCTCTTCTTCCCTCCATCTCATCCCACCACCCAGATACCCCTCCTTTTCCATCTCCTCATACTACCATCCATCTCTCCATATCTCAATCCATCTTCTCACCCCAACTTCCATCCTCCTTCTCTCCATACCTACCTCAGACCTCCTGGAGAAGTCCCGTGTCATTTTCCAGCTGAAGGCTGAGAGGAACTACCACATCTTTTACCAGATCCTCTCCAACAAGAAGCCAGAACTGCTTGGTGAGTAGGGTGTTTGGCCTTGAGTCTTCCACTTCCTCTCCTCCAATTCTCTGCTCCTTTCTGGGGCAATGGAGGATGATTTGGGGCTGTTTAGCCAGTGCAAATGCTCAGTTTTTCTCTCTATCCTGGGCCCACGGAGCAGAGATGCTTCTCATCACAAACAACCCCTATGACTACAGTTATGTCTCCCAAGGAGAGGTGACTGTGGCCTCCATTGATGACTCTGAAGAGCTGTTGGCAACCGACGTAAGTGGTGGGGTGGGCAGGTGGACATCCCTATGATGAACTGAAGGCAAAGTGCCAGGTGGATGGTTGAGATAGTAGAAGATGGATGGGTGGAGGAGAGGAGGAACATAAGGTTGAGAGGTGAAGAATAGGAAGGGTGGAAGATGGCAGATTGGTGAAGTGAGATGATGTGGGGTGAGGGTCAGAAGGTAGGGCAGGAGGCAGGGAGTGGAGGAGGTTGTGGGTGGAGAAAAAAACAGATGGGGGAGTACTTAGGTGGACAGATGTGTCCATGGGTGAACAAGTCCTCAAACAGATGGATGAGTCCACAGATGCATGGATGGAGCTAATGGTGAATGGATGAGTCCATGGATGGATGAGTCCATAAATAGATGAGTGGATGGATGGATGGATGGATGGATGGATGGATGGGTGAATCCATAATGGGTGAGTCCATGAGTGGATGAGTCCATAGATGAATGGAGGAGTTGATGAGCTGGAAGGGCAGAGGGACACAAATGATGGCCAGCAGAGAGCCATGGCCACAGCTGGTGGCAAGGCCCTCTCCCATCCCCCTCCACCTATTACTCAGAGCGCTTTTGATGTCCTGGGCTTCACGGCTGAGGAGAAGGCTGGTGTCTACAAGCTGACAGGTGCCATCATGCACTTTGGAAACATGAAGTTCAAACAGAAGCAACGGGAAGAGCAGGCAGAACCAGATGGTACTGAAGGTGAGTGGTGCGGGATGACATAGGTCTTGGGGTCACCAGGTTAGGTGGAATCTGACAGCATGTCTTCTTCTTGGTGCTCTGCAGATGCTGACAAGTCAGCCTACTTGATGGGGCTGAACTCAGCTGACCTTCTCAAGGGGTTGTGTCACCCCCGGGTGAAGGTGGGCAATGAATATGTCACCAAGGGGCAGAATGTCCAGCAGGTGTACTATTCCATTGGGGCCTTGGCCAAGGCTGTATATGAGAAGATGTTCAACTGGATGGTGGTGAGGATCAACAACTCTCTGGACACCAAGCAGCCAAGGCAATACTTCATTGGTGTGCTGGACATCGCCGGATTTGAGATCTTTGATGTGAGGACTGAGGGGGTGGCAGGGTATTTTTCCTCTTGGGGGTTAGGTTGATCCAGTTAAGTGTTGAGATGATCTTCTAAAGCTTCATGTTGATTTTTTCTGGAAACTTGACCCTTTTTGGGCCTTGTGTTGATCCTCTTGGGGGTTGACTTGATCTCATTGATACTACTGGACATTCTATTCACCCATCTGGGTGTTGAGTTGATACAGTTAACCCCATTGGCCATTTCCTCTCTCCTTCCCCAGTTCAACAGCTTTGAGCAGCTCTGCATCAACTTCACCAATGAGAAGCTGCAGCAGTTTTTCAACCACCACATGTTCGTGCTGGAACAGGAAGAATACAAGAAGGAGGGCATTGAGTGGGAGTTCATTGACTTTGGCATGGACCTCCAGGCCTGCATTGACCTCATTGAGAAGGTACCACCTCCCCAGGGTCTTGTGGCTAGGGCTGAAGGGCCTGCAGGGAAGAGCCTGCCAGGAACCCCAAAGTTGGTCAGCTGGGTTGTTCTTGCTGTCCTCCACCACCACTTTTCTTCCTAGCCCATGGGGATCATGTCCATCCTGGAGGAGGAGTGCATGTTTCCCAAAGCCTCGGACATGACCTTCAAGGCCAAGCTCTTTGATAATCACCTGGGCAAGTCAGCCAACTTTGGGAAGCCACGTAATGTCAAGGGGAAGCCAGAGGCCCATTTCTCTCTTGTTCACTACGCTGGCACAGTGGACTACAACATCATTGGGTGGCTGGAGAAGAACAAGGACCCCCTCAATGAGACAGTGGTGGGGCTCTACCAGAAATCAGCCCTGAAGCTCTTGGCCAACCTCTTCTCCAACTATGCTGGGGCAGATGCTGGTGGGTGAACGGATGGTGGGGTGATGGAGGGATGAGTTGATGGAGGAGACTACTGTCCAGTAGTCACCCTCTTTCCTGTGTTACCCTACCCCTCTTCTCCCCAGGTGGTGATGGAGGGAAGGGGAAAGGAGCCAAGAAGAAAGGGTCCTCCTTTCAGACTGTCTCAGCCCTGCATCGGGTGAGGGACCTACATACTGGACCCAGTGTAGGGCAGTGGGAGGACAACCTCCTGAGTGGTGGATCACCCCTTCAGTCCCACAGACCCTCTCTTGCTCTCTCATTAGTCAGCTTCTTCCCTCCTCCCTCCTCAACAGGAGAACCTCAACAAGCTGATGGCCAACCTCAAGACCACCCACCCTCACTTCGTCCGCTGCATCATCCCCAATGAGAGGAAGGAGCCGGGTGAGCAAAGGGCAGGGCCAAGGGCAGGGAAAAGTGTGGTAGGTGTGGCTTGTGAGTGACACCACCTCTCTAACCCACTGCCAGGTGTGATGGACAATCCCCTGGTAATGCATCAGCTGCGCTGCAATGGGGTCTTAGAGGGCATCCGCATTTGCCGCAAGGGCTTCCCCAATCGCATCCTCTATGGGGACTTCCGCCAGCGGTAGGCACAGAGATGTGGGGAGGTGGTGGACAACCCCATTGGGGCTGACCTCAGGGTTTTCATGTCCTCTCTGGTCACCAGGTACCGCATCCTGAACCCTGCTGCCATCCCTGAGGGGCAGTTCATTGACAGCCGCAAGGGTGCTGAGAAGCTCCTGGGGTCTATTGACATCGACCACAACCAGTACAAATTTGGACACACCAAGGTAAGGGCACATGGTCTCTCCATGGTCCTACCACCCATGGGGTCATGTGTACCCCATGGTCTCACCACTGATGTATCCACCTGCCTATCCACTCCATCATCCATCACTTCATTCCCCCAACAACCCATCAACCCATCCATCTATCTATGAACCCTTCCCAACCAATTCACCCCCTCACTTGCCTCCTTCCTCCATCAGGTCTTCTTCAAGGCAGGGCTGCTGGGACTTCTGGAGGAGATGCGGGATGAGCGCCTCTCCCGCATCATCACCCGCATTCAGGCTCAGGCCCGAGGGCAGCTCATGCGCATTGAGTTCAAGAAGATCCTGGAGCGCCGGTGAGAGGGGAAGGGTCTTTCTCCTTGAGAAGGGACCTCTGGTGGGTCACCAGGTTTGTGGTGTAGTGGCATTTGTGTCACCATTCTAGGGACTCACTGCTGGTGATCCAGTGGAACATCAGGGCTTTCATGGGGGTGAAGAACTGGCCTTGGATGAAGCTCTACTTCAAAATCAAGCCCTTGTTGAAGAGTGCTGAGACTGAGAAGGAGATGCAGGTGGGAGGAGGTGATGAGGCAGGCAGCTTGGGATCCAAAATGGGTTGAGTGGGGTTGATGGAAGGAGGGGATTGGATGTGGCTACTGGTTTTCTGGGCTTTGCTTCAGAATATGAAGGAAGAGTTTGGGCGGCTGAAGGAGGCCCTGGAGAAGTCAGAGACCAGGCGCAAGGAGCTGGAAGAGAAGATGGTCTCCATGCTACAGGAGAAGAATGACCTTCAGCTCCAAGTGCAGGCAGTGAGTGAGATTGCCCCCCAAAACTATGTTGGGGGGGTGACCAGCACCCCTCCTGGGCCACCCTACTTCATCTACCACTCCAATACAGGAGCAAGACAACCTCAATGATGCTGAGGAGCGCTGTGACCAGCTGATCAAGAACAAGATCCAGCTGGAGGCCAAGGTGAAGGAACTGACAGAGCGACTGGAGGATGAGGAAGAGATGAATGCAGAGCTGACAGCTAGGAAGAGGAAGCTGGAGGATGAATGTTCGGAGCTGAAAAAGGATATTGATGATCTAGAGCTGACTCTGGCCAAGGTGGAGAAGGAGAAACATGCCACTGAGAACAAGGTGAGGGTGGAGAGAGGCCTTGACCTTAAGTTGTGGGGATTTGGGTCAACAAAATCTGGTTGTGTTGGGTTGAGGTGATTCAAGGCTAGTTGATCTGGGCTACATGAAGACTAAACATCCTTTGGGTTCTCTACCACCACAGTGGCCTCATTGGCCAAGGACAACAGCAGTGTCACCCAGCTTTGCTCTACCTCTGGTACTAAGCTGGAGGCCCAGTGTTTCTCCTCCTTCAGGTCAAGAACCTCACAGAGGAGATGGCTGGGCTGGATGAAACCATTGCCAAGCTAACAAAGGAAAAGAAGGCCCTGCAAGAATCTCACCAGCAGACTCTGGATGACCTGCAGGCAGAGGAAGACAAAGTCAACACCCTGACAAAGGCCAAACTCAAGATGGAACAGCAAGTGGATGATGTAAGTATGGTCACTATCATGGGTAGTGCTGAGGAGCTTTCTGGGGCAGATATGATGGAAAACTGAGGTTTCCCCCCATCTCCATCTGTCCACACAGCTTGAAGGCTCCCTGGAGCAGGAGAAGAAGATCCGGATGGACCTGGAACGGGCCAAAAGGAAGCTGGAAGGTGACTTGAAGCTGACCCAGGAGAACATCATGGACCTGGAGAATGACAAGCAGCAGCTGGAGGAGAAGCTCAAGAAGTAAAGATAGACCTCTTTTCCCAGTCTAAACTGGTCAGGAGGCAAGGGCAGGGACCTCACTGCTAACTGCTTTCATTTGCAGGAAGGAGTTTGAGATCAACCAGCAGAACAGCAAGGTTGAGGATGAGCAGGCTCTGGCTCTGCAGCTCCAGAAGAAGCTGAAAGAGCTGCAGGTGAGGGATCTATTCTCTGCTTATTTGGGCTGGAGAGTGTCCAGCTAGTTGGGTTGAGATGAACAGTCTCTATCTGGTTAGGCTGAGTTTAGGAGTTTTCCAATTGGTTGACAAATGTTCAGATGTCTGGGATGAGCTGAAGAGTTTTCAGCTTATTGGGGTGAGTTGGGTTGAAAAGTCTCCAGTTCAATTGGTTGAGCTGAATGGAGGAGTTGGGTGGAGCCAAGTCTGCTGACAGCAGCTGTATCCCCGGAGCACAGGCACGGATTGAGGAGCTGGAGGAAGAGCTGGAGGCAGAGCGGACAGGCAGAGCCAAGGTGGAGAAGCTGCGCTCAGACCTGTCAAGGGAGCTGGAGGAGATCAGTGAGCGTCTGGAGGAGGCAGGTGGTGTCACTTCAGTGCAGATTGAGCTCAACAAGAAGCGGGAGGCAGAGTTCCAGAAGATGCGGCGGGATCTGGAGGAGGCCACGCTGCAGCACGAGGCCACGGCTGCTGCACTGCGCAAGAAGCACGCCGACAGCGTGGCCGAGCTCAGCGAGCAGATTGACAACTTACAGCGTGTCAAGCAGAAGCTGGAGAAGGAGAAGAGCGACCTCAAGCTGGAGCTGGATGACCTCAGCTCCAACATGGAGCAACTGATAAAGGCCAAGGTAGAAGGAGGCCAAGGTGGTCATCTTATCTCCACTGTGGGCATCATTCTCCTGCTTCATTCCTTCCCTCTGTACTTTCCTCCTCCAAGGTGGGCATGGAGAAGATCTCTCGCACCATGGAGGACCAGGCAGCTGAGCACCGGGCCAAGCTGGAAGAGACACAACGAGTCCTCAACGACACTAGCACTCAACGGGCCAAGCTCCAGACTGAGAATGGTGGGAACCCTGATCCACCATACCCCTGTTCACCCCATATCCTCAGCCCCTGCCCCACATCTTCAGTCCCTGCCACAGCCTTGAAAACCTGCCCTACCTTTGCAGGAGAGCTGTCCCGCCAGCTGGAGGAAAAGGAGGCCCTTGTCTCTCAATTAACTAGGGGCAAGCAGTCATACACCCAGCAGATGGAGGACTTGAAGAGGCAGCTGGAGGAAGAGATGAAGGTAGGTTCGTGGGATGGCTGATAGGGTCTCCAGGAGGGCCACAAGACAAGGTGTCCTTCACCCTCATTGTGGTAGCACCAAATGGATGTCAAGTTCAGGCCAGTGCAGTGGGGTGGTTGCATCTAAGAGTGGTTGAGTTGTGTTGCATTGGTCTAACAGCTGAGAGGTTGGGCTGAGGAGGTCAGTTCTGAAGCAGCTGTGTTGGCCTGTGGGCAGTTGGGTGGCACTGGATGAGGGGACGTCAAACTGGGCCAGACTAGAGATACCCATCTTTAGACCTTTCTGGGTCTAGTTGAGCTGAATTTGGTTGGGATGACCTAGAGAAGGTTTGGCTGAGAAATACCAGTACTTACTGAGTTTGAGGACCTACACATAGCTCAAGTTCACCTTCTCCTTGCCTCCCCCTCCCAGGCCAAGAATGCACTGGCCCATGCCCTCCAGTCAGCCCGGCACGATTGTGACCTTCTGAGAGAGCAGTATGAGGAGGAGACAGAGGCCAAGGCTGAGCTCCAGCGCTCACTCTCAAAGGCCAACTCTGAGGTGGCACAGTGGAGAACCAAGTATGAGACAGATGCTATCCAGCGCACTGAGGAGCTGGAGGAGGCCAAGTGAGTAATCTCCCCATGAAGGGAGCTTCTGTGGGACAGGGAAGAGTGGACACCCTTCTACTGTAGAAAAATCTGGAGAAGGTATAGGGATCTGGAGATGGTAGAGATCCAGAGCCTCAGCCAATCAATAGGTAGAATAAGGTTTGAGTTGACCCACTTGGTCCATGGGTCACAGCCAGGTTTTCTCCCACAACAGGAAGAAGCTGGCCCAGCGGCTGCAGGAGGCTGAGGAAGCAGTGGAAGCAGTCAATGCCAAGTGTTCCTCCCTGGAGAAGACCAAGCATCGACTGCAGAACGAGATTGAGGACCTGATGGCAGATGTGGAGCGATCAAATGCAGCAGCTGCTGCATTGGACAAGAAGCAGAGAAACTTTGACAAGGTAGGAGGACACAGTGGTGAGACAGGAGCAGACACGGGGACAGAAGGTGATCCCTTGCTTTGTTCCAGATTTTGTCTGAGTGGAAGCAGAAGTTTGAAGAGTCACAGATGGAGCTGGAGGCATCGCAGAAGGAGGCCAGGTCCCTCAGCACTGAGCTCTTCAAGCTGAAAAATGCCTATGAGGAGTCACTTGAGCACCTGGAGACCTTCAAAAGAGAAAACAAGAATCTCCAAGGTGAGAACATGGTACTCCCTGCCCACCTGGTTGTATTCCACTACCTTCCACCAAGTCTGATGAGTTATCATCTGAGCAGAGGAGATCTCGGACCTGACGGAGCAGCTGGGTGGCAGCCACAAGACCATCCACGAACTGGAGAAGGTCCGGAAGCAGCTGGATGCTGAGAAACTGGAGCTCCAAGCTGCACTGGAAGAGGCTGAGGTGAGCCAAATCACATCCCCATGAGTCCCTAATTTGTCCTAGTCTTCTCTGTGGCCCTCTAATTGCTCTCTGTCTCCACCAGGCCTCTCTGGAGCACGAGGAGGGAAAGATCCTGAGGGCCCAACTGGAGTTCAACCAGGTCAAGGCAGACTATGAGCGCAAGCTGGCTGAGAAGGATGAGGAGATGGAGCAGGCCAAGCGCAACCACCTGCGGGTGGTGGACTCACTGCAGACGTCTCTGGATGCCGAGACCCGGAGCCGCAACGAGGCCCTGAGGCTGAAGAAGAAGATGGAGGGTGACCTCAATGAGATGGAGATTCAGCTCAGCCATGCCAACCGTGTGGCTGCTGAAGCTCAGTCCCACCTGAAAGGAGCCCAGGCTCACCTCAAGGTGGGATCACCCACTTCTAAGGAGATCTTCCTATCCCCTTGGAGCTGCTGGCTTATGTCCATCCTTTTTATCTCAACAGGACACCCAACTGCAGCTAGATGATGCAGTAAGAGCCAATGAAGACCTGAAGGAGAATATTGCCATTGTGGAGAGGAGAAACAACCTCCTCCAGTCAGAGCTGGAGGAGATGCAGGCAGTGGTGGAACAAACTGAGAGGGCCCGCAAGTTGGCTGAGCAGGAGCTGATTGAGGCCAGCGAGAGGGTCCAGCTTCTCCACTCACAGGTGAGACCCCACATACCTTCAAAGAGAGGGGTCACCTCCATCCATGGGTGTGGGCTTCTAATGGGTTGAGTTATCAAGATGTCCAGATCCTTTAAGCCTGCAGAGTTGTCAGGGAGTAGGGGGGCATTAAATATCGGGCGGCTGAAGAAGGATGGGTCAGCAGTTCAACAGACACCTCCTGAGATTCTCTCCTCTAACTCTAGAACACCAGCCTCATCAACCAGAAGAAGAAGATGGAGGCCGACATCTCCCAGCTGCAGACAGAGGTGGAAGAGGCCATCCAGGAGTGCAGGAATGCTGAGGAGAAGGCCAAGAAAGCCATCACTGATGTGAGTAGCAGGGTGGGACCAGCATCTAGGACACCTTCCACTGGAGGGTGGTGGAGAGCATGCTTTGGTCCTCCTTCTCTGCTTGCTTCTCTCCTTGGGCAGGCGGCCATGATGGCAGAGGAGCTGAAGAAGGAGCAGGACACCAGTGCCCATCTGGAGCGGATGAAGAAGAACATGGAGCAGACCATCAAGGACCTGCAGATGAGACTGGATGAGGCCGAGCAGTTGGCCCTCAAAGGGGGCAAGAAGCAGCTGCAGAAGCTGGAGGCTCGTGTGCGGGAGCTGGAGAATGAGCTGGAGGCTGAGCAGAAGCGCAATGCTGAGAGCATTAAGGGTCTCCGCAAGTCCGAGCGTCGTGTCAAGGAACTCAGCTACCAGGTTGGGCTACTGGGCTGGCCCAGGTCAACCACTCTCCCTGTCGCCCTAGGGCCTTGTGTCTCATGCTGTACATGACTTAGAACATATCTGAACTGCTGGCCAGAGAGACACAGGCAGTTAAGATTCGATACTAGACCCACGCACTGCGTGTATGTCTGATACCGTTGTGGGACCCAGAACATGGTCTGGATCATGAGCTACCCAGGCCACCTCTTGGTGTCCGAGCATCCATGGGGTCTTTGCATGATCCAGAACCTCAGGTGGGACCTCATCAGGGGCAAGAAGGCATCCCACGTCCTGCTCCCAGATCTGAGGCCACCCTCAGATCTAGAGAGGCTCTACTTCCCAAGAATATCATTAATTGTCTCCTTACCTCGTAGCTTGAGTGATGATTCAAAGCACAAGTAGGGTCAGGTCATGATCCATGTGTGTTTCACCTTACAGACAGAGGAGGACCGTAAAAATATGGTCCGGCTCCAGGACCTTGTGGACAAGCTCCAGCTGAAGGTCAAGGCCTACAAGCGACAGGCAGAGGAGGCGGTGAGCATTTGGCGGGCAGCCATGGGACCACCCCCAGGAGGGGACAGCATGGGTTTAGGATGTGGGGAGTAGCAGGTGACCTTGAGATGAGGTGGTCAAGGGGTGGGGTGTCAGGGGGTCAGGAGGGTGGGTGGGTGGTGGGATTGAGAGATGATGGTTGGAGGAAGGAAGGAAGGAAGGAAGGAAGGAAGGAAGGAAGGAAGGAAGGAAGACTGAGTGGATGGAAAGAAAGACAGAATGCTTGAAGTTTATGTGGGTAGAAGATTGGATGGATGGATGGATGGATGGATGGATGATTGAATAGATGGTTGGGTGGTTAGAAAATGGGATGCCTGAAGAAACAGGTGGTTCTATTGTGGGCCAGATGGAGCAATAAGAAAGTCAGATCTATGGAGAGAAGATGGGGTGGCAGGAGGCCAGACAGAGCTGTGTGGGAGCCTCACTGATGTCCCTGCACCCTCAGGAGGAACAAGCCAACACCAACCTGGCTAAGTTCCGCAAGGCACAGCATGAGCTGGACGAGGCAGAGGAGCGTGCTGACATCGCCGAGTCCCAGGTCAACAAGCTGCGGGCCAAGAGCCGTGACATTGGAGCCAAGGTGGGACTTTCCCCTGCCCACAGGTGCCTCATGGGCCACCTCATGGCTGCCCCACAACAGCCCCTTTTTCTCCTCCAGCAGAAGGGACTCAATGAAGAGTGAAGCTCTGGATCCCCAAGTATCCTACCTGAACTTGCAGCTGTCCCATTTAGACTTCCAAGTGCCCAACTCTCCCTAGCCCCCCTAACCTTGGTCAGCCAATAAAAAGCATTGAGCAGCAGCAGTTTGTCTGGGGTTGGGTTTCTGTTGGGAGGGTGGGGTTACCCCATTGTATGGCACCTGTAATATGGATGGAGCCCATACAAGTTTCTAGTAAATCTGAAATTTATGAAGGAGGAATTTATGGGATGTGGAAAAAGGGACAGGCCATGTGGGAGTATTATAGGAGCATTGTCAGAGTATTCAGGGATGAGCGAGGAAGGGCAAAGTCCCCTTGGAATAGAATCTAGCAAAGGATATCAAGGACAACAAGAAGGGTTTCTACAGGTATATCAGCAGCAAAAGGAAGACTAGGGAAAATATGAGGCCACTGCTGAATCAGATGACAGAGCATCTCTGTGGAGAAGGACCTCAGAATCTTGGTGGATGACAAGTTGACTATGAGCTGGCAGTGTGTCCTTGGGGCCAGGAGGGCTAATAGTGGGGTCCTAGGGTGCACTGGGAAGTTTGTGACCAGCAGAAAGAAGGAGATGATCCTGCCCCTCTATTCAGCCATAGTGAGGCCATATCTGCAGTACTGCAGTTCCAGTTCTGGGCTCCTCAGCACAAGAAAGACAAGGAGTTACTGGAGAGGTCCAGCAGAGGCCACAAAGATGATTTGGGATCTGGAGCGTCTCTTCACAAAAAGAGACTGAGAGACCTGGGCCTAAGTCTAGAGAAGACTCAGAGGGGATCTCATCAATGCATCTCAAAGGCAGATGGTCCAGAGGATGGTGCCAAACTTTTCAGTGGTGCCTGGAGACAGGACAAGAAGCAATGGCCATAAACTAAAGCACAAAAAGTTCCACCTCAACATGAGGGAGAACTTCTTTATATTGAGGGTGGCAGAGCACAGGAACAGGCTGCCCAGGGAGGTTGTGGAGTGTCCCTGTCTGCAGACATTCAAAATGCAACTGGACATGTTCCTGTGTAAATTCTTTAGGTGACCCTGCCTTGGCAGCAGGGTTGGACTGAATGATCTTCAGAGGTTCCTTCCAACTCTAAAAATTTTGTGGATTGCCAACCCATATGGACCTGGCACACCCCACAGGATGTTGCAAACCACCTCACAGTACAATATGGTTTCACCCATGGGGTGTACCTCAACTTCAAACTGCCTCACACGGTATCTCAACCTGCCTCACACCAATTCATGTCTATGTGTGGGAAGAGATGTGCATGGGGGCACATACAGGACTGGGGAGGGAGGGTCCCCAGGAGGTGGGGGACAGCATCTGGTACTTCCACATGTGGCACAGAGCTTGGGTGAGCCCTTCAGGGACCTCCTGGTTCCTGAGCTTGCAACTTCTGCTGTTCCTGGCATTATGTTCCCATAGCCACCAACTGTTCTGTCCCACTACCCACCATGTTCCATTTCCCCACATGTCCCACTGTCCTTCTGTCCCAAATGCTTTCATCTGTCTGGCCTCTCTGTCAATCATTCCACCGCCCCTTGGCCCAACAACCCTGTCTCCTCCAACTTGTTATCTTCCATTTCTCACTGTCACTCCACCTCCTCCACAGCCCATAGTCCCATCATATCCCACCATCCCTATATGGTCTCTACCACTCCATTCCCTCTGCGTCCCTACACATCCCACAATCTCCATGTCCCACTATCTTTCCATCCTCTCCACATCCCAACATCTTTATGACTCATCATCCCCCCATTCCGCCAGCCCTCTGGCCCTCCATCTCCTCTACATCTCACTGTATCCTCCATGTTCTATCACCCCACCATTTTCTTCACCTCCCTCCATCCCTCCACATTTTCCCAGTCTCACCATCCCACCATATCCCTTCAACCTTCTATGTTCTCCGGGTCCCAGACATGGAAAAATGAAGAAGCAGCATTGGTGGATAAAGTGGCTTGCCAGCTCCAGGAATATAAAGAAAAATCTCGTAAGAGGGTATTTCAAGGACCCAAAAGGATACCAGCAAGCTTTCAGTATATGGACGGGCCAGAAAGCAAAGATTAAATAGTATAGAATGGTAAATGCCGTGGAATAAAGGATGGACTTTGCCCTGGTTTCAGCTGGGATGGAGTTTCCCAGTAGCGGCGAGGTCCGGGCGGGTGGTCACAGTGAGAAGGCATCCCCCCTCTTCGGGAGGAAGGCGTCCCGGCACGGCTGCCGCTGCTTTCTGAGCCGGGAATCCGCCGGGAGCCACCTACTCCGCTCTGCGCCCCTGCTGCTGCAGGCGGTGCCGAGCGCCGCGCCGAGCTCCAAGCCCCGCAGAGGAAAGAGGGAGGGAGGGAGGTACCGGGGCCGGGCTGTCCCGCTCCGCCGCCGGCGGGATCCGGCTGCGCCCACATCTCCCCTTCGGGCCGCGTCCCGCCCGCTTCCCGGGGGTTCCGGTCACCGCTCGGGGCATCGCCCTTCGGTCTCTGAGCTGCAGCCGTGACGGCAGCGAGGATCCCGGGCACCGTCAGCGAGAGAGCGCCGGGGAACGGCCCCGCCCGGGAGGCGGCAGCGGGCTCCGGCTGGTGCCGCTGCGCCCCGGACCCCGGGGAGAGGCAGCGCTTTGGGCTGTTCCTTGGGATTGTTTGGGCACAGACAGAGCGCGCGCGTGTGCCAGGAGCTCCTCAGCGAGCTGCTGCCTGGAAGTGGTGCCCTTACACCGACGGAACGGCACCAGCTGCAGCTGCAGTCGCTCCGGTAAGTGCCTCTGCATCCTCTATGGCACAGTACCTTGTACTGGCTTTTTCTTATTTATCTGCCGTGCATTTTCCCATTTTGAAGGATTTGTTTATATTTTCTTTTGCTCATTACAAGTCGAGAAACTAATGTATGGAGAGGTAGGGTGTTTGGTGTTTTATTATTTATTTATTTATTTATTTATTTATTTTTTATTTGGGGATTGGGTTTGGTTGTTTTACAAATAAAGACCTGCCAATGGACAGTTACTGTCTTTGCTTTTAGTTAGTGCATGTGAAGGAAAGGAAACCAAAGGCTGAAGTGTTTCTTGCTGTCTTGTGTGCCTGTCGCTGCTTTTGATGTGTCCTTGGAAATAGTTTTCAGAATGAAGAGGCACAATCCTCTGTATGAGAACACTTTAAGGGAAAACTTGAATGCTGTCTCAAAACTGAAACAAAAGTGTTTTGCTTGCACCTGATTCTCTGGAAATTGCATGTGCTGTATCCCCCAGAATGAACAAGCCTGGTCTTTTGTCTCCACAATGAAATGTATAACACCTCATTCATGTTCCAGGTGGGCTCCATTTGTTAAGTTGCCTGCAAAAAGGGATGCTAGCAATTAACTTTTACCATAGATACTTTCTTTTCCATTATTGCAGGACAGCAATACCCATGCCACTGAAACAACCAGAGAAGAGCCCACTTCCCTCCCAGATTCCAGGTCTCAGTGACCTTTCTAGATCTCCCCATGAGCTGCCACAATCTGGGTGCCACGGGAAGTCGATCAAAGAGACTGATTCAGCCTACCTGAGGCTGGCAAAGCAAGGAGGCCGACCTGGTAAGCATCTGTCTTGCTTCTTTGGTTTTCCTTTTTTTTTTTGGCTTTGGTTGAGTGCAGTGTGAAGTACTCATAGATGCTACAGAAGGATCCTCTGGACTTTTGAAATGAACTCATGGAAAAAAATGAGGAAATTAATTTCTTCCTGACAAAACAGCAGTCTGAAAACAAAGGTAGTGCTTTTGCAACTAGATAAGAAGTCAGAAATGTACTGGCTTTTGTCTTTTTCTCTCCAGACCTACTGAAGCACTACACTCCTGTGGTAATGAAGTCCCCTCCAGCAGCATATGCTGCACCTGACTGGTACTCACACTGTGCCAGTCCTGCAGGGATTGAGGAGCCACGGTAAGATCGCTGAGGCCAAACACATCTTGGCCTCTCTCTTAACCTATTAGCATTTCTGAATGCTTCTGTACTAAAGTGCAGGATTTGTATACCTTGTACAAACAAGCACCAAATCTTTGCCTGCAGGAGCTGTGTTTCCTCTCTTCCGGATTATATGGTTCACAGAGAGTTTATGGCTGATGACCATCAAGGTAACAGTTATGAGACAAGAAGAGGGCCTTTTGATTTTGATACAAAAAGTGTTTGGCAGCGGGAAGCTGAGGACAAAGAAAATGCAGAGAAAAAGAAGGTAGGATGGACAGGCACCCTGTGATGATGCTTTGTTTGTAGAGCTTGTGAGCACATTTCTGTCTGGGCTTGTTGCTTCTTACAGGAGGGAAGCTATAATCCATGTGAATTTCTGTATTCCAGAATCAATTTTTATACTGCAGTTAGAGAACAAGAAGAAAGTCATATTTTCTTAGGCACTGCAGGTGTAGCATAAGAACCAGAAATGCAGTTTCCCATCACATTATATTGTACATACACTTCAGTTTAAATAAAAAGCAGTAGTTAGTTTCTATCTTCTTATGCCTTATTTTCCCTGCAATTCATTCTTGGTGAAGCGACATCTTGTTTAGTAATCTTGGGTGAGGAAGAAAGAAGATAAGAACAAAAGACTATTCTGAAAAAGGAGTTTAATTTAGTTTGAAATGCAAGGAAGTTCCCAAAGATACTGTGCTAGCAATCTTTGAATGAAAGATGTATCCAAGACAAAGTAAGTATAGTAGCACAAACTATACCCCAAATAAGCCTTTCTGTACTGACACTGGTGTTTTGTCTCGGAGACCTCTCTGCTATCCTCCCTCTTTCGTCCTCCCTCCCCTGCCCAATTTAGATGCTGAAGCCTTATGTTTTTTAAATATCCTCTGTATTCTCAGTTGCCACGTTTACCATAGGCCTTTGGGGTATACCTGGAAAGGCATTTGATATACTTGAACACTAGTACCTCCCTTCTTGAACAGAAGGGCAGATGTTGGACATTTTAGGAAGAAAAGTCCTCAGCCTTTGCTGAGATGAATAACTAGTGCAAATTAAGAATGATGTCTCATGTAAATGGGAAGACCTCATTACTGAATAGGCTTGGGAATGTTTACTGAACCTGTGGCAACAGGCAATCAAGCAACATATGTTTAAACTGTAATTTGCCTGATGCTTGTAGGTGAAGCTGCTTCTTTTATTTGCAATCATAGATTTAAGGCACTGAAAATAAAAACTTGACATGCTGCAGTGCCTCTTAAAGGAACTGAACCAGCACAGAGAGGAAGTGCTGTTCCTCACTCCCTTACTTAAGAACCAGTGCTCTAAGAGTCAAACTTAGCTTTGATAACAGTAATTCAAGCCCATGTGCTGACTTGTAAAGTGAAGCTGAGGTTAATTTCAGTTTTGGTGGAGATTGGTTGAGACCCAGTTTCATCCAGTCATGTGTCTGAAAGTTTCATGTGCTCCCAGTTTCCTTCAGTCATGTGTTTTATTTCCAACTAAATACAAAGTGAATATATATTATATATTCAGCTCAGATTACAAATACGCTGAGGCCCTCATATATAATTGATGCTATTCTTGTGGAAGCTGAAGTTAAGTTTTGTCTAGGGTTCTAAATCTACCAAATCTTTTCCTGTAAGACTAGGTGCGAAGACAGACTCTGTGTTGCTAGGTTTAGCTCTAGCTCCACACCACCATCTCTCATTTGGCTGTGCCTCACAGTATCCTTTTGTACACTGAAAAGCATATCATATATCTTGAAATGTCACATGGTCCTTCTTTCACAGCTACTTCTTGAATATCCTCTTTTGGGAAGTTTCTGTCCCATGCTTAGAGTACCTTCCCAAAGAGTCTTTCAAGTGAGACAATGGAACTAGCCCTACCAAAGAGTTTCAATTTTAGTCTTTTGCCATACATCTTGTATGTTGAAAGGTAAGAATAATGTATTCCAAAACACCACAGACAAATTCCCAAGGAATATTGAATTTATTTATTTGACTACATGATGACACTGCAGCAGCAAACCAGCTCAAGTATTTCTGGTAGTATGAGACTGAATGTATTGAAAATATTTTTCAGTCCAGTGTGACTAAGCAGTTATTCAGAAGAGACATGCATGATGAAATTGTGGAGTTAAATCCCAAAGGCGCCCTTAGGAACAAGTGCAAAACCATTTAACCTCTAAGGGTACCTCTTCTGCTTGGTTTGGAAAACATTGTTCCCAAGTGGGCCCTTCCTCTCAAGGTTTAAGCTTTTGTGCTGCTTTGTTCTGAAGTAATTAAATCTTCACCATTCTTTGTAGTTGTTACTGTGTAGAGGAGAGCTGGAGATCTAGGAATGGTCCTTCATGCCTCAGGATGGATCATGTAGTTCCTCCCTAATGCCTTAATCATGGCAATAAGTTTTATTCTTCTGGCAATTTTGCAAATCAGCAAAGAGTATTAGTATATGAAGGATTTAGCCTTTGTGCTCATGGCAAAGTGGTGGACTTCCGGCCCAGGGAGAAGCAGCCCATGGAAATCTCACAAGGCTTAGTAAGACCAAGTGGAAGGTCCTGTAGCTGTGCTGGGACAGCCCCTGTTATCAGCATAGGCTGGGGGATGAACAGATCCAGAGCAGCCCTGCCCAGAAGGACTTGGGGGTGCTGGTGGGTGAGAGGCTGGACATGACCCAGCCATGGGCACTCACAGCCCAGAGAGCCAAACGTGTCCTGGGCTGCACCCAAAGCAGCGTGGGCAGCAGGGCCAGGGAGGGGATTCTGCCCCTCTGCTCTGCTCTGGTGGGACCCCACCTGGAACCCTGCATCCAGCTCTGGGGTCCCAGCAGAGGGAGGATAGTCCAGAGGAAGGCACAAAGATAATCAGAAGAATGGAGCAGCTCTCCTATGAAGGAAGGCTGAGAGAATTGGGATTGTTCATCCAGGAGAAGAGAAGGCTTTGGGGTGACCTAATTATGACATTCCAGTATCTGAAGGGACCCTGCAAGAAAGATAGAGAGGGACTTTTTACAAGGGCATGGAGTGACAGGACAAGGGGGAATGCATTCAAACTCAAAGAGAGTAGAGTTAGACTAAATGTTAGGAAAAAACTCTTTACTGTGAGAGTGGTGAGACACTGGCACAAGTTCCCCCGTGAAGTTGTGGATGCCCCATCCCTGGAAGCATTCTAAGTCAGGCTGGGTGGATCTCTGAGCAACCTGGTCTGGTGAAAGGTGTTCCTGTGGCAGGGGAGGTGGAACTAGATGATCTTTAAGGACTCTTCAAGCCAAACTGTTCTGTGATTCTGTGATCCTTTTGCCTGGGCATCTTATGGCCCAGCTGGGTTGGGTTGAAAAAGCTGTGACCTTAAGAAGGAGGGAGGCCTATACGGGTGAGAGGTCAGTTGGAGGTGTCATCAGGGTTTACATCAGCATTTGGCAAAATCCCTGTAGCACCACTAAGATTACTCCTTTGTGGGAAACACTAAAAGTAAAAAGGATTTTTAGGAGCTGAAAAAGCAGGCCTCAGACAGAAAAAGCTGAGAACTCAGAATCTGCTGCAACTGAAAAAAGTTTGTAACTAGAAAAGATACAGTAGTATAGCAAACAAGGACATGGGAAACAAAGGCTGAGTTTCTAGGTTTGGCTTGAATAAACCTTAACACTGCAGAAAATATATGTCTGACAAGATAGTAGAAGGTCTTAAGCTTAGTAAGGTTATTGTGTATTGTTAACAGAAAAGCATACAAACGGGTATTGTTTAAAACAGGTGCACATGTGCTATAATTGTTTGGCTAAAACAACTGTCTGTAAGCTTTAGCAGTATACTATTTATTGGTTGAAAAGTTTTTAAGATGCTCTGTAACAAAGAAATTTACAGCTGCTGCTGGCAGGCTGTGAGCTGTTGCTTTTGCTCAATTGTCTCTACCCCTGTAATGAGACTGACGCTTCATTAAAGACTGAGAACAGCTACCCCAGCAGACCCATCCTGTTCCTGCCTGTGCTGCCACACTCCTTCATCTCCAAAGTGCTCTCTTTCAGGCATTTGCCTGAAATGTCTGTATATATATGCATATGTACTCAGGTATGTATGTGCTGTAGCAAAATGATTACTCATCTGACATCAGGATTTTACCTCAGAGAGAGATTTGAAATATAATCTAGAATTTTGTCCTTGGTCACACAGGAGCCAGGATTTCATCTGGAGGTTTTTATCTTACCATGCTGTCTGCAGATATCCATTGTTCTTCAGATACTAGCCAGGCACAATACATGTTCTATGTCATGTTTCTTGAATCCAAGATTAATAGATGTGTGTTTATAATAAACATAGTAATTTTTAGAGTATATTGTTGCCATCTCTTCACAGAGGGTGAAAACACTAAACCAAGAACATGCCCTGTGTAGTTTGTTTTATCTGAGAAAGTTGATGGCTGCTAAATAGAGGCTTGTCAAAGGGAAAAAGCCCCCTCAGCTGTAATCATCGGGGTGTACTGGTGCAGGAGTCTGCTTTAATGCTGAATTTGCCCAGCAAAGTAACAAATAGCATCTGAACAGATTGCAGATGTCCTCCAAAGCCAAATTCTGATCTGTTCCCTTGTTACTTTTGCCATTAATTAGTTTACTTGAACAGTAAGGGAGTGTTTTGGTCCCTGCAGTTTATGCTAGCCTCTCATTTAATGCCAAGAAAGGCAACATTGAAAACAATGCTCTTGCTCACAGCCTTCAAGACTTTTCTCTTTGCCTTTCCTCTCCTCTTTTCTTGACTTTATTTTGGACAGTTTGAACCTTTTCCTGTCTCTAGTCAAAATCTCTCCAGCTTCTGCTCTCCCCTTGTCCTTTAATTAACTCTTTAATTACTACACATCATTTCCTGGTGCTTCTGTTCAATGCCAAGAGGAAAATCTAATCTCTCCCCATTTGCTATTTGTGTATCCTGACTATCAAACTGAGTTGTGTTTCTGTGTTGCCCTGCATGCCACCCTGCCTTCAGCATGTGGCAGATGTCACCTGAGGTTGTTTTTGTCAGTTGAAAATGTAGGTAATTGTGTCCTGGATCTGAAACTTGCATGTCAAGTCTGAAGTGGTCCAGTCTAGTGATAGACAGAAAACAGTGCTATCATTTCTGCATGATAGGATGGCATTTTTGAAATGTAAAGCACAAATAGGCTGCTTCAGCAAACAGTGTGAACAAACTTGAAAAGCAGTTCTAAGCAGCTAATATGGTTTTTAACCTCCAGGTTGGAAAAAGACCCTCCTTTTCATCTCACATAGCTGCCTCTGATATCACTGCATGCTCTTGCTAAATCTCATCTCTTCTTCTTTGACAAATGTCCCACTCTGACTCCACTGAAGTCTGAAGAATTTCAGCACTGACTTTACATGTGTTTGCATTGACATCCTGGCTCAGAATCAGTACAACTGTCTGTCCTAGGCTTCACTTTCTTCCAGATAATAAGAAAACTTACATTCTCGGAACATTCAGATCTGCTTTTTTTTTTTTAGTGTCTTCTAAATGATTTCATTGATTAGATGTATTCAAAGGCTATTATACTTTTGTTTGCTCTTGCCATACTCAGTGTGCACAGGCTCCTTGAGAAGTCCTTGGTGTGCTTACATTTTGGAGTCTTCTCCTAATAGAGGTTTTTGTGGGTGTTTTGTAGTGTCTGCAATCAGAGTGTGACTGTTGTTGATGCATCTAAGTTTTGCACTTTTTAAACTTTAGCAAAAATTAAGTTTTGCTCTGTTAACTGTAGTGCAGTAGTTATGTCCACATAGGTGGAAGGTATTGTTATCCTTAATGCACTTGTAAGTTTACAGAGCAATAAATTTCACTGTTACCCTGTCCTATTTTTTTTCCTAAATAACCTGCAACTAATATATCTTATTCCATGGGCAGCTCTCCTGTGTTGCATGTTTAAAAAAGAAAATGGTCAAATAATATGTAGGTTCTAATTAAAAGCGTGTATTAGTGTAACACAAAAACTTTGTTAATAAGCTTTGAAAATTTTGTGCTATCTTCAGGATTTCCCCCTTGTCCCCCTCATGCAACAAAGGAAGCTGTAAGTAGTCTTTAAAATGTGGGGTTTTTTTTTTAAATTCACAATTTCTTAGCAACTGTCAGTGAAAAATATCTGGGAGTTGTTGAGGATATTTAATTTCATGCTTTTATTTGAGAGGGAAGTAAGTTGATCCTTAAGTAGCTGTTGATTTAGATCAAAGTTAAAATAAAGAGGATTGGTATGTGTTGCTCATGTTTCTCCTACTATAGGTTTTCCCACTTTCAGTTCTGGAGCATGTGTTGTCTTTCCCTGGCTTTCCAGGTGTCATATGTCAGTCAACACTGAGTTTCTTTACCTGTCATTGGAAAGATGATAAAAGTAAAATATATTTTTCTGTTGGAGGCTTCCCCCAATATACATGTATTGGTTTGAATATCAAACCTCTAATTAATATACCACAACAGTTTTCTTATTATATAGGATGTTTTTTGCTTTTTTTAAAAAACAAAAACCACACAAACTAAAAAAAAAAAAATAGCAATTAAATTGTAAGTTGATTCCTAGTCCTCCTGACTTTAGTAAGACTGGTCTGTTTTCATATTCTGCATACAGAGAAATGGACCAAGATGAGGTTGCAATGGAAAAGTTTGAATTTGAAGCTTAAGTTTGGGTAGAAGTGTGCTGTGAGGGGAAGGCTTCTGTAGAGCACATTGTGGAGAGAGCAAACAGTTAATCCCATGTAGAATAACTAAGGTTATTCTACAGAATAATAATTATTAGAATAACTAAGGTTATTCTAGTATCTAGTATCTAGATGCTTTATCTTTTGTTACTCCTTAATAATCCATTACTATTACTTCTGGAAATAATGTAGATAAGACATGGAAATTTGAACACATTTAGGCCTATAATATCACCCTCTCTTATGAAGGCTATGCTATCATATAATCTTGGTTATCTTTTTCATAACTCCTTTTCTTTTTTTGAGCTAAGATTTCTCTAACACAGGTAAAGCTCCCACCTATAAGCCCTAAATATCCAAGCAGAATGCCAACTGTTTCTACAAACAAGGAATTTAGTGGAGCAAATAAGCTTTCCTTCCCACCCATGTAAGTAGTACATTTATCAAAATCGTTAAACACATAAGCCTGCAACTATTCATGTGTACAAGTAAAATTGCTCCTTGTGAAATTGTGGGCATTAGGGGATATGCTTATGGACCTGGTGGATCTTTATTGCTGTTAAATTGCCTATCATATGTGATGCTAAAATAGTTTTAAAAGCATCTAAAGCAACTAACATAACACTACTTTAACTCGTATAAGAAAATTATTCCATATAACTTGGTGTTTGGAAAACTAAGCATAGAGTTGCATATCTTCGTGTAGCAGATTTTTATAGTATTCTAAATTGTTTTTTTTCTCAATACCAGTGAACAGGTGAAAATGATAATCTACATTGTTAGTTCTGTCAATGTAGGTTACAGAGAAACAAGTAGGACTGACACTAAGGAAAGACATAAACTGTAGCCTTTGTAAGGTTGGACAGAACAAAAATACTCTAATGAACACCTGGAAGAGGTGTTGTAAGAACATTTTTATGTCATGTGTGATGTGATGTAATCACACCATCAGCTGTGTGCACAGCTGAATTGTTTCTCCATACCTTATCTTAAAAATTTATTGCTCAGTCATCAGTAATCCTAGTATGTTTTAGAACTATGTTAATGCTGCCAAATAAGTGATTAAACTGTCAAATGAATTTAAGAGAAAGCTTGTGACATAATTTTACTTTTGTGCACCACAGAATGAGTACTGTCAGCCTTTTTCACTTATACATTCTTTGTGGGATTTCCCTTTTGCACTTTTTGCCTTTAAGACTAGAACTGTATAAACATTATACACAAAAAATTCCAATGAAACAGATGGCTCTTCTCATGTAAATTTACACAGTACTAAATCAGGCACAGTTCTGTTCTTCTGTTTGTTTGTTTATTTTTGTGTTTTTTTTTTTTCTTACACGATTACATGTAGAATATATGTTTTGTTATTTATAAATAAATTATAAGACTATAAATGGTTATATTTTTAAATTAATGTTATAATTAGAAATAAATTATAATGCCTTTTCTGAGCAAGATATGATTTTTCCACCTAGCCCCCATTTTTGTTTACTTTTGCTTTTGTTTTGCTTTAATATATTTAATGTATTTACAGGCCTGCTCAGAGAAAAAGTGAAGCAGTAAATTTTAGCAAATTAATTAGCAATGGTTATGCAACTGACTGGTTTCAGCAGTGTACTGGATGGGAAAAAAAGACTGAAGAAATATCAGAAAATACTGAGCACTCTGAAGGTAACGTTAATTGAAAGCTGTTTTAAAATGAGCTGGCCTCTCAAGGTAACAGCAGAGGGCAGCCTCAGTTTTTGTGTGGCTCTCTGAATATGGTGAGACACATTGAATTACTGTGCTTAGTTTACAATACCCTGTGACCAGCTAAAGAAAGGAGCGCTCCTGTTCGTAGTCAGCGAAGGCAGGTGCTTTCACGGGCTTTTATCGTCTCCACAATTGCAGTATGCTCTGTTCCAATCCAGGGGCTTCTGTGTTCTGATCCAGGGGCTTCTCTGTGATGTGTTTCTGTAAAATGCTGCAGAGGCACAGCCATCCTGCCTATATTTAAGCAGAGTAAAATATTTGTTGCCTCTTTGTTATGAATGTTCTTTTCCCCCTAATATTTTTCCAAAAACTTCTGTCAAAGTGTCATTGATACTCCTGTTTAAGAAACAGATCACTGTTTGTAGAAATTTGTCAAAATAAATATATGCACATTGTTGAAGGCAGTGGAATTTCAACAGTTTAAGAGAAAAAAGTTATCCAGTGCTCACCTTTGCTTTCAAATCTTACTTTGTCATGCACAATAGTAATAGCTATGAAAGACTTCACTTGGAAACACTAAAATATAAAGGTTAAAGGGTGAGAAATTTTCCCTCACTTCTGTCAAAGACCTTTTGCTTTGGTAATCATGCTGGCTATATCCGTTTTTTATAGCAGTTTTTGGAAATGCTATTGAACCTCCTATTTCATGCACCAGAATTTTTTTTTTTTTAATCTGTGTCAGAGAATCCTTTTGTATACATGGGGCATTGTTATTCCCTTGACCTTGATATATTAATGTATGAAAGTCTTTGAGGCCAGGTATTTTATTTCTCTGACACTTCACCTCTGTTTGAATTAATCTTTTTGTCTTCCATTAATGTATCTACAGTATTTCAGGTTTGGTTTTTTTGGTGTGCAAAACCTCTTCCTCCAGCTGAGTATCAGGGGAAAACACAGAACTAGAAGTTGTGTGGTTTTGTTCAGAAGAAAAAATGTCATAAAACTGAGGGATGAAGCCAGATCTCAGTCTGGATCTGAAGGGGAATGCATAACCTTAGAAGACACTCTTCAAGTTAACTTAAGTGTTCAAACTCTGACCATTCAGAGGACGCTGCTTTGAGAGGCTCAGTGACTCAACAATTCAACCATGGAGTCTAAAAGTGCTCTTCCTCAGCATGAAATAAAACCTTGAATATTCTTCTTTGTTTTCAGATTCTATTTAACTTTCTTGTGTGCTGACATTTTTCTTTCCCATTACTGTGAGAAAAATTAAAGGGGATTTCAAAATCTCGATTTGATTAATTTGGTGATAGTTGATTTCTGTAATGTGTGTGCCTCTAATGAGACATCTGAGAGATAAAGGAAACCTGAAGATTTTTTCAGAGTAAAATTGGTTTGACTATACCACTTAGGCAATAGAGAAGAAAAATATGGGTACACTCTAAAGGCTGCTGAAAAGTCAGTGTGCTGCACAGATTGACATATAGATACATCTAATTTTTGAGCTGCTTTTCTTTTTCAGATTTTTTGATAACATGCCTACTTTGCTTCTATTGCCTTTGTTTGCAATCATAGCTATTCTGATTGAGATTGGTTCTGTATCTCAGTGTAAAAGGAGATTGTTTTTAATGCTCTTAACAATATGATTTCATCCAGATGTGTATCTTCATTCAGTTTTGACCTTGTCCTTTTCATTCTTTTAGGTGACTGCTAAAGGTAGTGCTTTTACATTTTCCCATTTGTGTACTTTTTTCTGTTCATCCAAAGCAATTGGCAGCATGAGCAACTTGCAACTCCCTTTTGTGATGGAGCTTTCTCTGTTCTCACTTGCACAGAATAAGTCCTAGACACATCAGGAAGGAGATACAACCCATTCCATATGTAAATCTGTAATCCCTTTGTTTTGGGATACAGATTTGCATCATACTGCACATTTCTTTGATAGCTTGTTTATCTTGTTAATTCGAAATTAAAAGTAGTGGAACTTATGTGTATTTTGACATGAGGAAGGAACCATAAATTTTAGCTGACCTTTTTATTATTATGGTTGAAGTTATTCTGTAAAATTTAATATTTTTTTTTCTATTGCAGATTCAGAAGAATCTGAATCCCCACCAGCAAGGAATGAGTTGAAGCCACCATTTCAGGGATGTAATAAGTAACTTGAAAGACTGTTGGGGAAACTAAAGCCTTGTGTTGCTTATATAGCTTGCTATTTACATGTTGGCTAGATTATTTTTGTAATTTAACTCATTCCTGTTTGAGAAGTTTGTGAGATGGATGAACTTCATTGGGCTTAGTTACAGCAAATTTTAAAGAACAGGCAACAGCTGTCAGTGCTTAGCCCTAGACGTTTTCTTAGTATAATAAACAAAATAAAGCAAAACTGAGGTTTTCTCCCGCACAAGACTCCTGCTGCTTTGCTGTTCTCAAACACGGTTACCATATTGCTGCAGACTTGACTAGTCACAGGCACACTATTGATGTGTCCAAATCAGCAAGTTTCTTCAGTTAAGTACACCTGTACTCATGAATTATGCCACCAAGAAAGGTGAAGGGCAACTGTGTGGTATGGGATGAAATGCAGAAAAAAAGAATTGAACTGGTATGGATACTTGCAGTAAAAAAAGAGTCAAATCTTCACTGAAAAAATTGCTTCTTCATCCCAAAAGCTCATTTACTTTGAACAGATACTCAGCTTTCTAGGACAGTTCTAGTGCTGTGCCCGCTGCACAAGAACTAGTTGATCAGTCATAGTGTTCAACCACATAATTAAAGACCTGGTGGCATTTCCTGGTATAGTCTTGTTGTCTAGAAGCTGAATCGTTGGTTAACAGTTACATGAACTCAGCTATCTATGATGTCTGCACTTTCAGCTGTTAGATAAAAGAATTGCCTCTCCTGAAGTCTTGATTGCAACAAAAATATTATGTGCTAGATCACCGTGTTTATTCAGACCAGCAGAAGTTTGTACTTTGAAATAGCAATGAATAGAAGTTGTACTTTCATATTTCGAAAAAGTTAAGATATACTGATATTTCAACACTGGCTATTTTATCTGCTTGGATTAGGATATATCCCTGAAATCTTATTAATAATTAAATATTGATTATAAAGTCCACTCGAAAGTGGATGCAATTTCATTACCATGTCTTTTTCTAATACCATGAAAAGTAAACTCCTAATTTTTAGAATTTCCTCTTCAGATTACATTCAGTACATTTTACACCTTCGAATCCAAGTCCTGAATATTCTAAAATTTTTTACTAAATATAGATTTCTTTGAACAGAATGTTTAGAGTATTTGGTTAAATAATGCTCTTCTTTAGAACCTTGATGTAAAAATTGATTGGAAATAGGTAAACCATTGCTAATCTGAACCCTCAAAATTTTCAGTGAACTGAAGAAATTTTGCTGTTGATGTTGTTAGACCTAGCACCTGAGTCCATCTTTGCTATCCATTATTTTGAACAATTCAACTAAGCTGTATTTAAAAAAATAAAAGGCTAAAACATATGCAAATGCTTAAATGTACAGTTATTGGCTACTCAGCAAATTTTTCTAAATATAAAAAAAGCTTACGTCAAGCTGTAACTTTAGTGGTGTGTGCGATTACTTACCTTGTATCTGTTTTCACTTACAATTTGTGTTGTGGATTATGTCCAGATACATTCAAACCATTAATTTTGCTGTGAAGGCAGAGCTTTTGGGGAAATCCAGTTTCCTAGGCTAGCATATCAGGGGATGCCAGACTTGGAACTCATAGCATTAAAACCTGACCAGTTGTGGTGAGTTGACCTGGGCTGGACTTCAGGTGCCTGCCAAGCCTCTCTATCACTCTCCTTCCCAGCAGGACAGGTGAGAGAAAATAAGAACACAACTCGTAGGTGTGACTCCGGTAAGGGCAACAGATCTGATGAAGGTTCTAGAGAGTAAGCCTATGAGGAGCAGCTGAGGAAGCTGAGGTTGTTTAGCCTGGAGAAAGAGAGGCTCAGGGGTGACCTTATCTCTCTCTACAACTGCCTGAAAGGGGTTTGTAGCCAGGTGAGGGTTGGTCTCTCCCAACCAACCAGTGACAGAATGAGAGGAAACAGCCAAGGGAGATTCAAGTCAGGCATCAGGTCCAGAAGAATTTCTTCACTGAAAGGGGGGTTAAGCATTGGAATGGGCTGTCCAGGGAAGTGGTGGAGTCACCATCCTTAGAAGTGTTCAAGAAACAACTGTCCATGACAGTGCTATGGCTTAGTTGACAAGGCAGTGTTCACTGGAACATTGGACTTGATGATCTTGGTGGTCTTTTACAACTTAAATGATTGCCATTAATGTGTATTCAGCTTTCCTTAGTCAAGCTAAGGAGAGGTTTGATTTGCACTTTTGTTCAACTGAATCTGAATGGATCACAGTTGAATACTGTGAGTTAGAATATTAACAGCCTGAGATTTCTCTTCACAAGAGCGGGGGTGGGGGCTGATCCTGGAATCTGTTTGTGCATTCAGAATAACAGAGAGCTGCAGCAGACACATAACCTGCCTGTTCTCTGTGGGGCATGAAGTCAAAAGGGTGTAACAAATCAAAAAGCTCCAGCTGAACCCAAGGATGGGAGTCTGCTGCTTGAATCCACTTTATTGCAGTAATCACATTGTTCTATTTACTTCTGAGTCAATGCAGCCCTGCAGCTGGCAGTTTTCAAAGTCATCAACAGCAGTTCCATGTAAAAGCAGTGGAAGCTTCTGGTTTTCCATTTCTGTTTTCCAGAGAAATGCCAAAGTCAAAAGCTGGGTGCTTATTACAAAATCTTGCCTTATTGTTTTAAATGCTGAAACATTTGTTTCATTGCCTTGTGCTCTATTTCTGCCCTGAATGCCTTTAAGTAGTGAAAAATTTTTTTTATTGAATACTGTTTGCTTTGCAAGCCCAAAGATAAAAATGCAGTTACATTTTATGAATTCCAAGTATACGGAGCATGTGAATGTTTCTAAAAGAGAATTCCTGATAAAGATTTAACAATAACTTGGCAATTTAGTGACTGGACAGTAATTTCCCGTTTATATACAGCCATTTCATTGTAGTGGAGACTAATATATATATAACATATAATTCTAACCACTTCTGTCTTTTTGGACTAGACTAAAATATAAAAATGCTTTCAGAGATCAAGGGTACGTATGCATTAACTTTCTCTGTGTAGCAATGCAAACAAAAAGTCAATTGACCCATGTGCTTCTGAAGCGTCTAAAATTCCATTGATTTTGGCTTATCTATTTCTTAAATACTATTATCTGTGCTGAATATGCAGGCTGAGTTGTCAAAGATGTAGGATAAAGACAATTTCTTTCGGTAAATAAACAGCTTGATATTCTGCTCTTGCTCTTTTCTGCAGATATATTTTCAGAATGTAGATACATATTATGCTGTTGTGTGGGAGAAAAAGCTAGAAATAGAAATATAGAAGATCAGTCTTAGCACATTTTGTCCTTCTATTAATAGTTGTCATAATACAAAACATCCAGAATAACTGAAGAATCAAAATGAAGTGAGTAAAACAGCTGCACTGAATAATTTGACCAATTGACTGTAAAAATGGTTTATGGTGAGCACAAGGGAGAATACATTTGATTATGACAGACAGCCTTATTTTCTATAGCTCAAATTTTCATCCATGCAATATAAAAACATGAAAGCAGACACCAGTTGCATATTGTTGATATTACCCAGTATGTAGCTGTGTATTTTTCACCCTTCTAAACAGCATTAGTATCCTTCCCACTAAAATACAAAATGGAATGAAAAACCAAACACTACACTACAAAACCAGGAAGCTAAATGGAGATTGAAAGTTTTCTAGCGATAATCGAGAGCAAAGGTTACCACGAATTGTTAGACTCATAGAAATTCATAATTTATTGATCATTTCAGTCAAGGTAACTATAGTAACCTTATTATTTAAAAAAAGAACAATTTACATTGATTATTCTCTTAATATATAGCTGAATAGAAAACAACCTGGAAGTTAAAGCAGACCTTTCACTGGACCGTGAGATGAAGGGGTAGGTAATATTCCTGTTGAAAGGAAAACTTTCTTCCACAGAATTAAACACTCTTCTAAGGTGTTTGTCCAGTACTGTAGCTTGGAAGTCTTGACAAATATTTAAAGAACAGGAAAATGGAAGGTGGATTAGGAACCTGTCCTTCTGTTTCACCCATTAGAAATCTAAACAAGCTGAACAGGTGACATTTTTCTGAGTTTGTTGAGCAATTCCTCTTGCATGTCATTTCTGCCTAGAAATTCATCTGTGCAGGGGATATACACTCTTTTATATTCCCATACAAAGTCCTTTGGTGTGAGACAGGATATGAATACATTTTATTCTAAATGTCCAATACATGATTTCGTAATAAATACATCTCGGCAATGCTTTGTGCCTAATGTGTTTACTGTCCCGAGACACAGAAAATTCTCTACCAAGAAGATTTTAGTTGCTCTGTCTCCCAAGTATTCCCTACTATGACAAACTCCAGCGTGGTTCTGGTAGGAAAACTTACTTTAAAAATTGCGTTGCCGGATTGTGGGTTTGGTTACTCTTTGGGTTTTCAGTTACTATATGAACAATGTTAAATTTACGCTTCCAGCAGCCGAAAACGCCTCTGGCTCTTTTTCTCGCACCGCGTTTGCCGTGCCCACGTACCCACGAGAGCGGGAGACACGGTGTGTGCGCACCGACCCGACTCTGTCATCCTCGGCCGACACCTGCGTGTATATCTGTAACTATAATTATCTCTGTCTATCTGTATCTCTATCATCTCTGTAGTCTCTATCTCTGTGATAAGGCCCTCCCGAACGCCTGTGCCCTTGGCAGCAGCTCTCCTGCCGAGGCCCGGAGCTCCCCGCACGCCGGCTGCACCCGCACCGGCCGGGGCATCACTGCCCCAGCCGCGCCCCGTGCCCGCCCCGGCACACGGCGCTTCCCGCAGCCTCCCCGGCGCGCAGGGAGTTAACCGGGCCCGGGGCGGGGCGGTGCCGCCGCTGGCGGGAGGTGGCTGGGCCGGGCGCCCCGCAGCCCGCCCGGGAACAGCGAGCAGCTCTCCTCGTTTCCCAGCGGCGGATCCCGCTGCTCCCGGTGAGAACCCCGTCCCGCCGGTCGCCCCGGCAGCCCGCGGTCCGCTCCCGGGTGGATGGCGGGGTGCCGGCCGTGTCTCCCACCCCGGTGGCCGGACCGCGGGCGGAGCGTGGGCAGGGAAGGGGGGCGGCGGGCGTCGGTCCGGTCGAGCGCTCCTTTCGGCGGTGCCGTGGCGTCCGGGGCCGCTTGCTCTGTCTGCAGAGCCGGGGGAGCGCTCCCCCACCAGCGAGGGGACCAGCAGGGTAAAATGAGTTTTGCAGGGACTTCAGGTTTTCCTGGTGATGGGTGAACGCCGAACAAGAGCTTTTTCCTGCAGAAACCACTGACTGTGGGCTTCCTTCAAAAACGACGGATGGCGGGGGGAAATGAGAGGTGGCAATTATAGTGTATTCTGCATGGGTTTAAAGCACCAGTCTGAGGATTTAGATGCTTAGATGAGGTATTAGGAAGAAGTTCTTCACTATAAGAAGATGGTGAGACACTGAAACAGGTTGCCCAGAGAAGTTGTGGATGCCCTATCCCTGGAAGTGTTAAAGGACAGGTTAGATGGAGCTCTGAGCAACCTGGTCTAGTGAAAGGTTTTCCTGCCCCTGGCAGAAGGGTTGGAACCAGGTGATCTTTAGCCTTCCTTCCAACCCAAACCATTCTAAAATATGCGTTCACCTTTAAACAGGCTGCACCCTTTCTTTATCTGAGTCCTGCTGGGAGCACATTACTGTAGAACATCAATTTTAACTTTGGCTGACGAAGACTGCAGAGATTTTTGAGAAGTCTGTAAAAATTCCCATTTGGCTAGACAGTGTGAGAGTTTTGTGGTTTTACGTTAACTGGTTGCTTGTCAGCTACTACCTTGATTGCTGTCAGGGTCTGCCATGGGAAAGCTGCTTTATGCTCGCTCCTTCCTTCAATTCCTGCCAAGACACCTCCAGCTGGGTGCTTTTGGGGGCTATGCTGGACCTTTGGACTGTCAGAACTTTGTTCTCAGCTTTTTGAATTTATAACCTGTGATTATTCAGGGGATCAGAATGAAGAGCACTTTAAAATTGCGTGGATGCTTAATACTGTGAACAAGAGCTGAATGAATATCCTTGGTTTATTTCCATTATTTAGTGGCTTTTAACAAGCAGGTCTCTTGTTTATTTTGTTAGGTTGTGCACTTCATTAGAAATTCACATATAATGTAATTCTGGTGCAAGACCGATTTCTTCCTGTTTCCTTGTGATGTAATCCTGGAGTTTTTAAGGATTACAGTCCTGTCTATTATAATCTCTGTGCTGTCAGGCCCTTCTTAATGGAGAGTAGAGCAAAACTTTATGATTCAGTACCTCCCGTAAGGGCATTCCCAGAAAGTACCAACTTCGGCACGTAGCCTTAGTCACTTCCGAAAATAATAACAAATTAGTCATTTTATAATTCTGTCCTCAGACCAGCAGGAAAGCCTCAGTGATACTTTTGCCTGTTTAAATGCAAAGAAGAATGTAGAAAGGAGAAGGTTTTCCATGTAGGTTAAGGTAATGGATCAGAAAAAATGTATTCAGGATAGATTATAAACTGGAGAGCTGTGGCTTTTTGAAGTCATGTTTTAGTTTCATGTTCCTTGCTTTATGCTGGAGAAAAAAGTGCTCTTAAGGTTAGTAGGAGGAGTTTAATGAGGAGGATATTATGAGTAAGATGCTTCCTGGACTTGGGTTTCAGGCATCTGACAGCTAGAGCTGAGCTTTGGAGACCTTCTAGAGCCAAAGGTGGAAGGGGACTGAAGCTGGTTCGGCAGACGCTGTTGGTGTAGGAGGTATGGAAGAAAGGGGGTGAGTTAGTTAGCAATGAGACTTGTCTCTCTGTAGCTGCTGAACCTGCAGAACAGAGGTAGTGGTGAGGTGGGGGTTGCAATAGAAAGGGATTAATTTAGGCTTGAAGGCTTTGAAAGTGGTGATGCTCAGCTGTAAAAATTGTAGATGCTCATTTTGCTCCTTTTGCTCCAGTTATAAAAGCTGTAGTGTGGCTGGATTATTTAGGGAATTTAATATTCATGGGAGTAGTTATCATCAATACAGAAGGTTTCTCTCTCTGTTAATGCGTCCAGCTTTACAGATGGCACTATTCTGATGCACTCATATCTTTTTTTCTTCTTTTAAAATATAATTCTAGGTATAAAAGATACATGGCTCCTGGTTCCTCTAAAGAGAAGAAAACTGATGATGGACAGGCTTCAAAGTAAGATTGAGAAATGAATTATTTTGTCCAAGTTTACACTTAAACTTCCTCCTCAAACTCATTACACACTCATTTAGTTTAAGATAAGGTTTATGATAATAATGACCAATATCCAGTAGCAGCTCTCTTAACAACTGGGTGCTTTATTGCTTTACCATACCCATAGAGAGGACTTTCACTGTTGATAGAAGTTCATATGGCTAGCCAGCAATTTTTCAAAGCAGGGTGATGTTTTTATTTATTTTAATCCAATGAGCTGCTGAAATGTTGACTTTGGTTGCTGCTTCAAGAGTTCGAACAAATATTTCAGTGTGTTTCTCTAATACTTAGTTTAAGCTTATTTTACTAAAACCTGCTACATGCCTGTTTAGTGTTTGGATTCGTATTTTACTTACACCCTTAGAAGTTGTAGCTGCTTTACAATGGCTTTAGGGAAATAAATTTTCTGCCCCTGAGCTTTGCATGGTAAGGATTTTTATCAAGCAAACTTTGCCTCTCCTGCAATTCCATGGCATTGGTCCTATGTACACATAACAATATGATAGTTTTTATTGCTCATTTCACCCCAGGGTCCAAGTCTACAATCAGATGTGCAGATAACGTGAGCAAGTTGATAATGGCCCCTCACAGTGTTGAGGTGGTGGATCAGAGAGTGCTGTTGGTGGGGTGTGAGATCAAAAGGGTGGAATATAGCTACTGATGGGGAAGGAGGCTGTGTTTTGGCCAGGCATGAGGATAGTGGCGTTGGCACATACCACATGAACTTCCTTGCACTTTTAATAGAGGCCTCACCTTTTCTCAATTTATTTCCTGGAGAGAAGCTTTTATTACCAGTGTTCTCATGAAGAAGGAAATAATTTTTTTTTGCTTGCCAGAGGACAGATTGTAAAATGATTTCAAATCATACCTTATCCTATTTGTATGTGACAGACATTCCAATGGACAGCCGTACAGCCAGATATTGGATCTGCATTAGTGAGTGACCCAGTAAATAAATGTAGAGAGTCCCACAAAACTGAACAGAAATAATTCAGGGGAGGCAGCCTGGAAATTCTAATAATATGAGCTGGTGAATTCCTAGGTTGTCTGTGTCTTCATGACAGGCCATAAACCTGCTCTTTAGTTCTCCCAGAGTCAAACAGGTCTCTTGGAAGGAAGAACAAAGGCAGCCAAAGCCTTTGGTTCTGCCTCAGGCAGGACTTGTATGAAGAGAGACAAATGGGGCCCATGGGAGATGGAAAGGAATTCTTAATGAAGGGGTGAATGGACTGGCTGCCTGGATGGGCAGCTCCTTCAGTTGCTGAAGGTGATTGTCTGCAGTGGGCAGGGTCAGATAGGATGGGTTGAGATGACACCTCTTTCCTTGGTTGTGCAGCTGTTACTGGATAATTAATGATGTTGGAGAGACACCATCCAGAAGAGGAGAAATTGCTGTACTCAGAATATCTGGATTGTAACTATTTGCTTTCCAAGGAACAGTTCAGTGACCTCAGCAAGGGCATATTGGCCACTGTAGGCTTCCTTCATCCTGCACAGGCAGATATGGCATAGGAGCTATGGGAAAGCACAGTGTTTCTTGAGAGGCATTAAAAGGCAGTCAGGATAACCTAGTGACCTAGACCAACTAAAATAGTGCTAAACACTTCTGTTTAGGCTTCAGAGCTGTTCCTGAGCTGTCCTAATGATTTTTTTGAATGGAGTCCAGGTGAACTCTTTTGTTTGTCTCCTCTGACAAAGCAGCTTGAATTTGCTGAGCCATGCTGTGCCTCCACTGAGCCTTCATTAAGCTACAAAGTCATCTTCTTGTGTCTGGAAGCTATTTACTGCTTGATTCCGTCTCTCAAAAATTACTTTGAAGTACTGACCAGTGTTCTGCTTAAGCTTGTGCTTATTGACTAGTCTTTCCTACCTGTTTCAATTGAACTTAAAACATCAAGCGCAGAAGGCAGACGTTTTATAAAGTGTTCAGCTGGTTTAGTTAGTCCACTGTCAAATCTTCCATGAAGGTGATCCCACAGGCCAAGTAGTTCAGGTTTCCCTCCTTGTCCTGTAATTTCCTGTCTCTTCAGACAGACTAATTTTTAGTTTTCTTTTAAGATGTATAATTTCTTTACAAAAAGCACTTAGGAAGAAGTGAATTCTTTTTACTTCTTTCTCCCTTTTCCCTTTTTCTTGATCTTTTTTTCAGTTCTATGGTTTTCTTCTTGCTTCAGATTTCCACTTTTCTCTTTCCTTATTCAGATCCTCTGTACCCTTGTTATCAGTTTCATGCCATCAGTTTTTTTTTTCCTTCTGTCTATATGACAGAGTAAGACAAATTGCCCAAAATCCAGTTTGTGCTTGTGCATAAAGCCCAAATCTTATTCTTCTCCTTCTTCTATCCCGTTCTTCTAAGGTGGCTGGCAGAGTTTCAGTCAAAACAGAGGTCAAGTTTGCTTTTCAGCTTTGCTACAGATTGTGTTTGTAATATAGTGGGCTATTGAATCTTCCCTGGTCCTGCTCGCATTGTTTTGCTCACCATAAAGACCCAATCTGGTCCCCAGCTTTAATACTGTTTAAGATAAAAATTGTACTGTTGCAAATGCATCTGAACATCTGGGCTTTTCTTCAGCAATTTCATCCTGTGTGATGAATGGAATGTGAAATGTCATATGTGATATTTTATAAGACATAAAGCAGTTATGAAGTTTAGGTTTTCTTTAACACAATGCACAAGAAAACAAAATAAGGTAGTGCAGGCATTTGTATGTGTGGCATTTCCCAGCTTTTGACTGCTTGACTTTGAAGAATTGTCATCTGTTCAATGCAGGGGTTTGTATATATTCTATTTGTTTCACAATGCTGCTGTCTTGGCAGAGACAATTTTATTCATCTCTGCAACCCTCACCTGGAGAAAATGAAAGAAGACATCCTGTACCATTTTGCTCTTGGGACCGGTACCCACGATTTCCCAACATTGTTTGGGGATGTAAAGGTAAGATGCTTTGCTTCATTCAGCAAGCCTGAGCTTTTCTGCAGAAGGTGAAAGTGTAGCTGTCCTCAGAATAAGACTAATTGTGTCAGCCTACCAGTGATTAAGAGTACATTACAGGAGAAAAGGGGAAAAATTTTGTGGGTTCTTGTCACTTTTAGTATCCAACAAAGCTGGGGATAATTGTTTTTAACTATCTCTTTTCATCCAGTCAAAAGGCAAATGCTGTAGGCTCTATTCAGATACAATTTCTATTTGTAAGGTCTTCAAGTCAGTATTTGTCTTTCATTAGTTTAAACAGGATGAAGGCATTTGAGTGCTGTATAGACAGTTGAGGTTTTTTCCCATAATTCTTCTTCATGGCATTTTAGAATGATTATGAGAAGCACCGTATCTGGGGATAAATCTGTGCTAACTGAAGGCGTCTGCACACTCGTGTTGTTCCTTGCATGTTCTTTGACATTTGGAATCATGCAGCTGATCTTGTTTTGCTGTACTCTGCCCACCCCAGTTTGTGTGTGTTGGAGGAAGTCCTTCCCGGATGAAAGCTTTTATCGCCTACATAGCGGAGGAGCTGGGGCTCGGGAGCCCTGGGTGTGACTACCCCAACATCTGCGCGGGCACTGACCGCTACGCCATGTACAAAGTGGGGCCTGTTTTGTCTGTCAGTGTAAGTACTTCCCCTCCTCTGGCACGGGGACACCCTTCAGTTTTGATGTGTTCAGAGCAGAACATTTGAATGCATGTTTCTTTTAAATACTTCGAAGTCCAAATCAGGCTGCTCAAAACAGTGCAGTCAGCTAATTAAGGATTCCGTTCCAGCCCTTTTTTGTAAGAGGGAAAATCTCCAATACCTTTGCTCCTTCTTGCACCCTTTTTCCTCAGTGTACCACTGAGATTTTGCAGGAATGGCCTTATTGATGTTTTGAGCAGTTACTGTTGCCGCATCCCTGCTCTGTACCCTGAAAAAGGAGGGGAAAGTGTCACTTGGTTCACATGGGGCATTGGAAAAAATGTCTGTATCACACCCAGGGCTGTGTATCTGCAATGGCACTGTCAAACGTGCCTAAGAGCAGCATTCCATGGGACTGGTGCTGCTAACCCCTGTATGCATTTTAAAGAAATTTGTAGCTTTAATTTGTACGTGGAATTACATGCTTCAATTGCAATTGCAAAACTGTAGTATTATTTTGCACCCTTTCTTGTGAGCTGTAATTATCACAATATTGTGCAAGCTAATGTGGAATTATATTTGCTGAATGTCAAGACTAAACCACGGTGTCTGTGTTTTGAAAAAAAAATAGCTTAACTATTCACTAGCACTTCAGGTTGGTGAAAAATCAGAGTGGGGTTTTCTTGTGTTTAGGAAACGCTTTGTGATAAAGAGCATTCGTCTGCTGTTGGGAAACGACACTCTTTATACTTTTGAGAATGTAAATGTTCTGTAATTCATAATTTTTAGAAATCCTGTATTTCATCCACAGTCTGCCAAAGCTAGTGGGAGTCTATTTGTAGGCCCTTTCAGTATCTTTCTGTAGGCCCAGAGGTTGGGGGTTTTGTGTGAGTGAGTTAGGTGGCATTTGGGAAAACAGTATCAGGCAGGAGATAATGTGCAGCTGCTTCCATACATCTTTTGTGTTGTCTAGGGCAATGTGGAATATTAATTTATGTTTCCTTTTCAGCACGGTATGGGCATTCCTTCTATTTCAATCATGTTGCATGAGCTGATCAAACTGTTGTATCATGCCAAGTGTTCCGACATAACCATCATTCGCATTGGCACTTCTGGTGGAATAGGTATTTCCCCTCTTGATTTCTTTCTTTCTTTCTGCAAACCGAATATCTTTGCAGAAAAGTAAAGCATTGCTCTGCATACAAGATGTTAATGGTCAGAAGAGTTTTCCACAAGAGATGCATAATTTTTCTTCTGTAATTTTGAAAGTAAAGGCAACATCTGCTTTTTCATAGGGGAAATGCACTTAAAGATCTGACAGTGTGAGGAGAACTTTCCTGTTCTGTATGGAAAATATCAGAAATAAGTGGAAAAGGAAAAATTTCATTCTTTCAAAAATTATTAGTAATAATAAAAGGAAGCAGCTAGGCATGGACAAAAAAATTCTCTTGGTGAATTCAGAAGCAAAATTGCCACGTTTAAAAGAAGCAGGGTTGGGTCAAGATGTATGTTTTATGTGTCTGGAAACCACTTGTTAACAGTATTGTGAAGATACATCTCTTTCCTTTTGCTGCAGGTCTGGAGCCAGGCTCAGTGGTTATAACTAGGCAATCTGTAGATGCCACCTTCAAACCTCAGTTGGAACAGGTTGTTTTGGGGAAGACAGTAATCCGCAGCACTAACCTGGATGAACAGCTGGCTAAGGAGCTGATGCAGTGCAGTAAAGAAATTGGTCAGTTCAATACAGTCATTGGAAACACCATGTGCACTTTGGATTTCTATGAAGGTATGGCTGGTGATAGACTAACAGAAGGGTATAGACTAACAGAAGGGTACTGGTAGGCAGCAATAGATAGATATTGAATAATATATTAACATTAAGCCTCCAGTTCATTAACAGAACTCATTCCCTACTCTGGCTTGTCTCAAAAATCTCAATTAACCTATTTTTCATCTACGTAAAATCAAGCATTGTACTTAGCAGTTTTCTGTATCATACTTTTAATTTTGTGGAGATTTCTCCCCAGCTTTAATAGAAGTACATATAGTCTACTATATACTTCTCATGAACCTGTCAGGTAGATTTGTCACAAAATTTATTTAGTGATTTACTCATTTATATTATGATTTATTACTCATTTATATTATGATTTATATTACTCAGTGATTTACTGAAGCATCCTAGGGGATTAGAGGAGTGGTAATTATTTGTGACTTGTTTAGGGTTGGTTTTCTTTGCACTGGTTAAGTGCCTAAAGTAAATATTTTCTGAAAAAAGGGTTGAAACTTGTTTCAGTTTGAGCAAAGCCATGATCAATAATATTTTGCTTTGTTGAGTTGTCTAAGTGCTGCTATGTAGGAGACACAAACCTGCAAGGCCTATTTTGGATAAACATGCAGGCATTCAAGTGCTTTTCTGATCTCCCAAATCTAGATGTTTGTCTTGGTTTGAAAGACAGGTGTCTGTTAAGGAGGGGCAAGACCTCCCTAGGAAACAGAGAATTCAATTCCCCTCCCTACAAATTATTATAATTTAGAAAATTGAAGGGGCTTTCAGGCAGAGGTATGGGGATAGGAATAACAGTTCTTTACCAGTATGTATAAGAAGGCAAACAAACAACAACAACATCATTAATAATAAACAGAACCAGGAAAATCTCAAAGGGCCTTGCTTCACAAAGCCCAGAGCAGTCTGATCTCTTGGGAGCACCAGGCTGGAACGGTGGAAAATCCCAGGCTGGTGGATGGGATCAGAAGCTCCACTGGTGGTAGCAGGAACATCAGGGATGTCCTGGCAGGGCAGGGCAGTGTGGGGCCACAGAGCACCAAAAAGAGCAGTGCCCAAGAAACGGCGGCAGTGGGACAGGGCCGGGCCAGCTCCAGCAGGGCAGGAGGAGGCAGCTCAGAGTTCGGGGCACACGAGCAGATGGTGATAGATTTCCCAGGACCAGACTTTCTGATGACAGTGAACTCCTCCTGCAGCAAGCAGCAGCCTCCTGTCCTCTCTCCTACGTCCAGAGCCAGAGAGAGCAGCTGCCCCCAGCCCTGTCCTTTCCCTGCCCCAAACTCGGTTATCTCCCCCTCCTGACTTTTGGCCACCTCTTTGTTTTGGTCAAGCACCCACAAGCACCCAGTAGTTAGTCTCCTAGCAAATTATGGGAAAAATTCTCTAGGTGAAAAAGGAACAAACCTAACCCCCAACAGTGTTCATTCAGAAACACCTTTCAAACCTTGTGAGAACAGACTGTAAGTGGCACCTGATCCCACTTTCTCTGTCTGTTGCTGAGTAGGTCACAAATGATCTTCGTCACAGTGCTCCAGCTTGGGCAGAAGCACGCACTGTCACTTCCTGCATCTCAGGCACCAACCACAGGTGCAAGCAACACTAACAGAAGTGTCAGGGATGTTTTCAACTCATACAGCAAAAGCTGAGAACAGGATTGAGGACATAAATTAAGGAGTACACCTCCCAAACCCAAGAAGATACTGAATAAAATACAGTGTAATTCAACTCTACTGTACTTAACCTGCTGCTGTCTTGTCTGTAGGTGATATTCTTGCATAATTTGAGTAAAAAAAATCTCAAAATTTACAATAATATTAGCTAGTTAGCTTAAGAGGCTCTACATCTCTTACCTTAAAAAGTCTGTAAGTGATAAAATGTTCATCCTTTTAAGGTAGAAACAGGAAGGCATTTTTAAGCCTGGTAGTTTTTTTAGACAGTGATTAAACATATTAAAAATGCAGCCCTTCCATACAACTTAAAGTTTCTTGTGGAATTTTGACACTTGTTTGTATAGGAATGTACTACGTACATTTTTCTGTTTATGAATTTGAGAATTGAAGCTGAAGAAGACTAATTAAATTACCATGATTCACATTATAAAGAATACAAATAATATGTATATGTTCTAGCAATAGCTAAGATTCACTTTGTCTTATTTGTCTCGTGCACAAAAATAAAGAGTAGTAGTAAAAGCTGAATGGAGGAAACTGTATGGAGGAAACTGTAATAAGCGGGTGTTTTCAAAATTGAATTTTCTCTGTGGCTTCATCACTCTGAAATGTTCTGCAAAATTAATTTCTAGGACAGGGCAGGTTGGATGGTGCAATCTGCTTATATGATGAAGAAGAAAAACTGCAATATTTGAAGAATGCTTATGAGTCTGGTGTCAGAAACATCGAAATGGAGTCTTCTGTATTTGCTGCAATGTGTAATCTCAGCGGTGTCAAAGGTAAACTAACTTAGTCACTTTATCCAGATATAGGAAATTTTCTGTATTGCAGGGGGTTTGTGGGTAAAAACTGCAAAGGAATGTTAACATACCTTCTGCACATATAAATATATATAAATGATATTTCTGCTTATAATTTTACTGCTATGATTTTTTCATTTGTATCAATTGTGTCACAACTTATCATAATTCCTCATGCAGTTTCCACACAGTTTACTTCTGTCATTTGCTATTCCAGCCCACAGCAACCATGTAAATCATTAAAGTACCTAATTACCCGTGGCATTCATTTGTTTTCTCCAGTTAGCTTTTAAAGTTTACAGAAAGCAACTGCTTAGTTTAAGCAATCAGGTGATTCTCAGATCTGTACATATGTGACTATACTCAGTTTCTATACTTTCATATCAAATGGAACACATAATTATTTTCTGTAGACTTAAGACTATGATTCTTAAACAGTTGAGGATTTTTGTAGCATCTTGAGTAAACCATTCCAAATCATAAAATGAGTTAATTTTTTTATGCATGCTAAGTAAAAAAGGGCAATTATAAATAATGTAACACAGTGACGTAGCCTTGGTTTGTGCTTGAGATGTTTTGGTTTTCTGAAACTCTTTTCCCAGAGAGTTTTCTGTAAACAAGAGACATCTCAGGCACAAACCAGGGCTACACAGTGTCTTTCTTCCTATCATATTAACTGTCTTCTCTCACTTTCCTTAGCAAGGAATATGCCAATTTAAAACACTGATGTTTCTCAAACCCACTTAAGTTTGAGGAGGCCAAAATGATGAAATATAAGCAAAAAGGCCAATGGTTATATCAAACACACTCATTCCTTACTGGCTTGAAACGGATTAAAAACCCAACCAGTACTATCCCAGAGCAATTCAGGAGGCCTTTTGCTGTCTCTGCTTTGTAGGTCTGTAATGTGTTTTTACTCTTTGTGTTCTGCAAATTGCCACTGGCAGAAACCCCAGACAGAGCAGTTACAGGGTTGAGTGATAGGCTTGAGCTTGAGTGAAAGGAGGAGTTTTGCCTTTGGGTCTCTGATTACTGAAAGGCAGCACATGAACCTGGGATGATCCTTGGGGTCCTCATGTGCTTGCAGTGTTCCTTGTTCCCTGAATGTGGAGACAGCTTATCTGCTGCTTCCTGAGGGATGGCACAGGTCCTCAGTGGAGGACTGTAACTGGCTCTGCTAGAACAGTGTGTCAGGTCACTCCCTACCAGTCATGTCCTGGATACTTGTGAAATATACTTCCTATCAAGGAAAACATAGGAATCGTGATAGAACAATGAGTGTCTGCAGCTGCCTGAGAGCTCTGGCTTTATTAATGTAGCAAGCAGTTCCCTTTAACTATTTCTACCTTGTATCATCCACAGCATGCCAGTCCCCTATCATCTCGTGGTACTGCACACTCTTTCTTGGGGTGTGTTTTCTCTTGTATTTCTGTTCTTTTAGTGGTTTGTTCAAATGTTTATGCTTTTGGACTGTAAAATGCAAGAGTGTGATTCCTAACTAATGCTGTATTTTAATTTCTAGCTGCTGTAGTGTGTGTCACTCTTCTGAATCGGCTGGAAGGGGATCAAATCAGCAGCCCACATGATGTCCTTGTGGAGTACCAGCAGAGGCCACAGAAGTTAGTGGGATATTACATTAAGAAAAGTCTTGGGAAAGTATGAAATCTCTGTCTCGTGTTTTAGAGAAGGAGAAGGCCTTTATACAGATCCAGTCATGGTTATGACTCCTGTGCATTACAGGTCTTTTGCCTCAGAATAACTTACAGCATTCCGTTTGTCAGTGGAAATTAATCATTTATGTCACTGTTCTGTGGGAACTGAACGTGCTGAATGGACTTCAGTTAAGTTTTGCTTAGTTATGCATTGCTGGATATAAAACTCACTTTTCTGTGAATTGGAAAGTGGATCTGTTGTGAAGGACAAGCCTGTGATAATACATGAAAAAGCTTTTAAAAGAGAGAAAATCCTACTTTATTGCCAAGTACGTGCATACCAGCAAATTAACTTAAAAATTAGAATAATTTTCTAGTGTTATAAAAAAATATATAATTTATAATTGTCTTTGTTGCTTCACTTGTAAAGAAAACTTAAAGTGAATGCAGTTTGGTTTTTTTTTTTTGCAGACTTTGACAAATAAACAATACTATTTTCGTACATTAAAATTTCATGAAATTGCAAAGTGTGGGACTGAATTTTCTAAGCATTAAGGACTTGACACTGAGCTGTTGAATGTCTGTACTGCCTAGATACTGATCCAGGGATATGTTAACTAAAGAATTGAATCAATACCCAGGAAATATTTATACATTAAGTAATTTTGCATTGAAGCACTAGCAATATTCTGCTGAAGCAAGGCATTGAAGGCATTCTGAAGGTGTACAGCATATTCATAGGCCCTTATGGTAGCCCTTTTTGTTTCCTTGCTTTTCCTTTGTTTCTTTTTTTTTTTTTTTCTAATTGGTATTCATCTCCATTCTCAGGATGTAACACTCACTGCTGCAATGGTACCCAGTTCTTCTGAGGAACTGGAGTATACCTCTTAGTGGTACATGCCATCAAAACCCCTTCTGCAACTGTAGTTTTTCCCACTAACACTGGCCTAAGTGTTCAGGTTTTTTTTTTTTTTAAATCATACTCCTTACTGCGTTGCTGCTGTGGATGGAATGTAAATACATGGTCAGTTAAAAAAAGTGTGTTTATCTCTTTTTCTTCTTCTTTTATTTTTATTTTTATTTTTATTTTTATTTTTATTTTTATTATTTTTATTTTTATTTTTATTTTCCTTCTTTCTACTGCCGTGGGGGAGGGTCCAGTCCTCGCAGGGGTCACAGGTCAAAAAGCCTGAATAAGCTCTCAGAACAGCTGTGGCTGACCCAGCAAAATGAGATTTTCTTTGTGAGAATTGTAGTCTGCAATGCTGTTAACAAGCACAAGCGTTAGAACTATAAGAGAGTGATGTTAGTAGTAGGCAGAGTCACCAAGTGACAGAGACTGGAAGCAATGTGATGAAAACATTAAAAAAGAAAGGGTGAGTCATGAACAGAAAACTGCCAGTGAGGATCAGTCTCCTTAAATTTGATTATTTTTTCAGCTGGAAAACATATTAGTTACTTCTAGGAAATTATGATCTAGTCTTCTTTTAATTTTAAACCCACATTTTCTCATTTATGGTCAGGATATACAGTGAATGCAAGTTTTCAAAGAAAATCTTTTTTTTTCCCTAAGCTTAAGGGAAGGAGAGAGGTGGGAATGGCTCCACATTTTGTTTGAACTGTTTCTCCTTTATTAAAAAAAAATTAAAAATTAAAAAAATCTGTGTTTAACTATGCCTGGTGCTTGTCTAGGCATTGCATGAAGTCTGTGAGGTCCCTTGGGAAACATGCAGCAAAGCACATTATTTTCTCTTCAAGGTCCTGTTCTTGAAACAGTAGCAATGAGATAAAAATGAGATCACTTCAGAGTGTGCTGCACTCTGTGGTGAAGGAAGTCTTATACCAAATTGACCAATATGGGTTTGGAGGAGACGGTTGGCAGTTGTGTACAAAATACTCAATAAGAAATACCTAAAGAGAAGAAAAAATGCTTTACCTGGAAAACAAACACCTAATGTGATTGTGAAGCTCTGGGGAAGCTTCTTCTGAGGAAGAACTGTATTACTACAGTTGTCCTGGAGGTATGAATCTAAAATGATGTGATTTGTCTTTTTAAAGGAAGGACAGAATGAATCTGGAAACTTGTTAAAAAGAATTTCTTGAATTGTTTTAACAGTGTGTGCTGTCAAATGAAACTAGAAAGTTTTTGTATTCACAGTCAAATAATGTAGGCACTTCTGAGAATTAATATGAAAACTCTTAAGTTCTAGATGCTAAAATATAAATGGGCTTGTGGCCTGGCCGAGCTGGAGCTAAGGGTCATGCATTCATGGGGCAAGGCAACTATTTTATTAAATCAATGGCAAAGACCCTGGCAGAAGCCTCTGAAAGATGAGCCATTACCTTTTGCCTGTATGTCCTTCCTACCTCACACTGTTCCTTAGGATACTGTACATTTCTTTCTGCTAAAAGATTTCTGAACTTCTGTGCTTCCCACCAGATGGAGTAAAGGGGTATTTGAAAGCCTAAAATTAGAAGTCAAAGGATACCAAGTATCCTTCTGTTTCTGCCGTCTCCATCCTCTGATGCTGTATTCCTAATTCAAGAGGTCATTCTACAGACACATCTGACACGCAATAAAATACCTTTCCTAACTTCAAAGGAAACTTTCCAGAATGTTACCCTGATAAGAACAATTGTATTTTCCCTTATGACTGCAACTGGACAGGGAGATAAAGAAATGAGTCACTTGTGTGCATCCGGCTGAGAAGTCGCCTTCCTGTAGGTTGTACTGAGAGTTATACAATATTTACGGGTTTTATATGCAAGTCAATTCTTCGATATGAGCCATTCTCATTCTTTCTGTAGAACATGAATCAGGATTCGGAGTGGTGATATTTTAAAAAACACATTTGGTGTTACATAAATGTTCAATATTACATAACGCAGTGTCTCCTAGTAGATTTACAAATCTTGCAAACCCCAGAATCCCATTTCCAATCAAGGGCCTTCTGTGGTTCTCTGTGCCATCCTGTACCTTGCAAAATACTATACAATCAATTTAATCCAGGGATCAGAAGGGATAAAAGAAAAGAAGAAAGGCAGAAGATATGAATAGAGTGGAAGAAGGAAGAGAGAAAAAAGTGGTTCCTGCCAATGGTTTGTTCTGTGATTCATGGTGTTCTGGCCTATTCCTACCATTTTGTTAAAGGAATGTTTGAGATCGTAATGAAGACAGGCTATAATGCAATGGTTTTGCAAGAGACTGAAAAACAGCAGTAACTAAAATAGTGAGTTGAAGGAGTGGATTTTTTTGGCATTTTGATGTATTTCAGAGAAGGATTTTCTTTACTGGAAGGTGTGAGAAATCCTGAAAAGGAACATTTTGGAATGACCTATGTCCAGAAGTGGTTAGAAAACAAATGTTTTTATCTGTTCTTTAGAAACCAAGTGAAATAATTTGATAATTTCAGTGTTTCTTGAAAATATATACATGTGATAAGCAACATTTTTTTTTAACATTCTTCTTTGTAAAGGATTTTCAGTGCATTGTATAACAGAACTGGATTTTTTCAAGTCGAGATCTCTCTATATATTCCTAAATAGAATGTATATATGGTTGAATCAGCGATGTTTTTAATTTCCATTGACAAGACAGGTGAAAGAAAACTGAAGCAGCAATCTGGGCTTTGGGGATTGCATCTGCATGCAACAACTGAATACAAGAAGGCACAGTAGTGTGATTTGATGTCTCTATTATGGTTTGCTATGAGATGTTGAGGTTTGCTTTCCCTGAAAGTTTTTCAGTCTTCGAGTAACTAAAAGTCATGTTTTATGTTTCTAAAATAATTACCATTTAATATTATACTCCAGAGTACAGGTTAAATTACAAGTCCAGAAAGTTTTCTGCTGAAAAGAAAGAGGTCGCTGAACAGAGCAATATTAAATCTGAAACTCTGTGGTACAATAATAGAAGAAAGAGTAATGCTGACAGGTAGAGTGCTTTTGCTTGGGCTACAAACAAAGTGAAGCAGCAGCAAAAGACAGACAAGAGCTGGTTTTCCACGACACATGAGCCTGATTCCAGATGCTTCTTGTTGGCACTGAGCTTGTAGCTCTGAGAAAAATTTCAGTTTACTATTAGTCTCTCATTTTACAAGAGTAAACTTCCTAGAGCTCCCCGGAAGCTCAAACAAACTACCAGCCTCCTTGGGAGATTGAGTCTGTTTTGTTGGTTTAACACATAGCTCCATTTTAATCAGCCCCATTATCTGAGCTTGTCCACAACTAACATTTTTCATCAGGCCCTACCTTTGCACACACGAAACGTCTCCCAGGAAAGATGCTACTAATTGATGTCACCCTGCAGGCACTTTGTCTGAACACAGGTCTGGCCCATGTAAATATTTACAAGTAGTACTCCTATTAATGTTAACAGGAAAGTCTTGTGATCACTTAATAACCCTTGAGAAAGAAGTGGTGGGTGGTGATAGGAGAAGTAGGTTAGTTTGCCAGATTCCCAGCCATATTCTTACAGGATTTGACTGCATTCCTGTCTGTACCAAACAGTATTGTTGGCTCTCAGGCTTTAACCTATTTAACATATAAAATTATGTTTCTTTGAAAGTGCTTGCCAGCCTACTCTAATTACATTGTATTAAAACTGTAGGCTAGACATGGTGTTTAAATGGTATGGTATTACAAAGCTGTCAAATTTTAAAACCAGAGCTGGATGCTGGCAGGAAGTTTTCTACCTTTTCAGCCCCAATGATTTGGGATAACTTGTATATTATAAAATCAAAGTTTTTAATTAAAACCAAGGCAAAGCCTGCTAAAACTAAGCAAAAAAAAAAAAAAAAAAAAAAAAAAAAAAAGAAAAAAATGAAAGAAAGAAAAAAAGGCAGGTCACTCTCTTGTCCTTACTCAATTCTGAGCCTGTTTTTTTTTTTCCATTCCAGAAGGAGTGAGTGGAACACATGATGAAATCCATGGCTTTCTAATTTGCCCTGCAATACTCAAGATGTTGCTGTTGACTACAGCCACTTTGTCATGGAGCCCTGAAAGCATTCAGTTAGTATAGCTATTACCTGTTGTTTATAGTGAAATAATTATATAGTTAATATAGATATTTAAGGCTGGTGCTTGCACAGGATACTGTTTTATTCTGTCCTGATGAAACCTAGAGATTCAAAAGAGCTTCTAGGATGGCAGCAATATATCTGATACATCTTTCCAAAAATATTCATTAATCTTTTGATTTTCTTGCCTCTGTGCTTCATTTTCATACTGTTATATCTTTGGCACCAAGGATTTGGTTTGGGGGTGGGGGGGTGGTGGTGGTTTGATTTATGTCTGTGACATTCAAAATAATACAATCAAGGTCATACACTCTGTGTCTTCTAAAATTACTTTTAGAAGTAATTTCCCAGAATGTCACTGCAGCGATTGTTCTTGGTGGAATGTTCGTGGGATATCTTTTACTTTCCTAAATTTCATTCTAGAAAAAACAGGTCTGCTACTGGAGGACACCAAACTAGTCAAGAATGAATTTCTATCGGAAGTGAGAGACTTCTCTAATGAAGTAAGAGACAAATGAAGTCAATATGACTTGATGGTGAAAGGTGTTTATCTATTGAGTGTCTTATATAGTAAAATGGGGAGTCAGTAGTTCATTGGTACTGGACACTAATTGCATACAAAATGGTTCCTGTTAGTGTGAAAATAGAATGCCACATTTATGAGACTGTAATTATATAGAGCATAATAAATTAACACATCACAGTCGGATGAGCAGAGATTTTGCAGAAAGACTTGTTCAAAATAATTTGGCAAGTGGTTCATGCGAGCTGCTTTAGCCCACACACTTACAGACAGGAACTGTCCTCCGTATCAGTTGCTTTGATAAGTAACTGCTTGTAATTCATTATGCTGAGTAATTTATAATTTCCTACAAATCACATTCTATAGATTCTGCTCCCTGGCTTTCCACAATGGCTGAGCGATCCCACACATATTAACAATTAATAGTATTTTAATTTTAATTTCTAAAAAAAATTTGTTTAAAAATGCATTTTAAAATTTAAAAATACTTCTGCTGTGCACAGAATCTCTCTCACTACTATCTCAGAATGTCACCTTTGATCCTAGCGAGAAAAATGATTGTCCATACTCTGAAACAGCAGGGATTTTAGCAATGCTTGGCTAAAGCAGAAGTGCCATCCAAGTGTGAAGTGGAGCTCCTTGGTAAGATATTAGTTAATCCTGAGTCAAAGGTACATATGTGCTTAATGTCATTCAGGTAAACATTAAACTGTTTAGTTTTTTAGTATGTCCTGAGGGCTTTCACATTTCTATTTGAACTAAATGATTACTTTAGTAATTTTTCAGTCTCAGAGCAGAGAATATATAAGGAAATCCCACCATATTTAGGAAATGAAGGTGTTTAGCTAGTTGTATTCTGCCATGACTTCATCTGTGTTTTCTGCTTTTTGGGAGGTGATTTTGACCAGTATGTAAAATTGATGAATTCATGACACCTACTTAGTCTGGTTTTTTTCTCTATTCCTTGAACCATGGAAAAGGTAAAATTAAAACAGAAATTTGCACCATTTCAAATGTGCTATCAGACTAATCAGTCATTTTCCTAGGAAGTGGAGTAACTAAGTTTACAATGTCCTCCGAAGTGCCAAAACTGCTGCTGGGTAACTCAAATGCTGGTAAAGGGAAGCTAAGGCACTCAACACTAGCTGATCCTCATCCCATAGAAACTGGCACAACTAATTAGACCTGCAGATGTGCAGTTGTTCATTGCAGAAGTAGCAGATTTATTGACTTTATAAATTGCTGCCTTGGCTTAAATCTAATGGAAGTTGGATTCCACTTCGATGACTTCTGTATCCAAAAAGTTTTTGTATTTTGGGAGATTTTACTCTTAATGGGGAAAACCAGCTGTGAATGTTAGGATGTGTCCTTCATTCAATGTAGAATGAAGAAAGTGTAGATTTGTAGAAAGTGCAATGATGCAATTTACTCAGCAATAATAAGAAATAAAGAATATTTGTTCAGGCATCATGCTGTCCTATAAGTGTGTGTGTGTGTGTGAATCATGACTCAGATTCTAGGTGGTTTGAATTACCTTATATAATGACTGTATTGTGTGTCTCTATTGACCATAGAGAGAGCTTTTGGGGACCAGATTCTTAGGCAATTCATTTGCGTAGAACAAAAAAAAATCAGAAAGTTTACTCCTCTGCTCACAATGTCATTCCTGGTGGGTATGGTGGTCATCCTCTGCACCACCAGATTCCTGCTGGGTCTCCCACTGGCTCTGCTGCTACAGGTCTGCACATGCTGCCCTTCTGTGGAAGGAATTGCTCTCCCACCTCTTTGCTGAAGGAACTGCTGCTGTAAGACTGATATTCATCCCAGGCAGCATGTGGCTATTAATTAACAGAGTTTTCTATTGTTGGAATATTTCCCCCTCTGTGTAGGTAAAGGAGAATGAAATGTCAAACATATACCCTCCACAAGAGAAAATTCAACAGGCATATGATGATGCATTGGGGCCACTACAGTGCTAGATGTATACTTGTAAGGATGTTCTAGAAGCATAGTGGCACTTTTAGGGCTATGTGGTGAAACAGTGTTATTTTCCTATTTGTTTTCCTACTATTATTTTTCTTTCAAAAATGTAAGCATCTGCAAACAAACAGACATAAAGAGCAAAGTGACAAATAGTCACAAAATTTTGGAAAAAGGCAAATGTATGTTACATATTCTCCCCCCGCCCTCATTTCTTGAATCCATTTTTATTCCAGAAAAGTAGAAACAAGTGCAGAATGTATGCTGTGGAATAAAGCAGCCTGAAGGCATTTCTATAAACCCATCCCCTTACTGTTCATTGCACTGAGAAGAAAAACAGAAAGATGAGATTCCTCAACGAAAGCAAAACAAGAGGCAGAAACATAATCTCATCTTTTCTCAGGAAGCAGGCAAATCTCTTGCACTATTCACTAGTGCTGGAATTAATCAGCTTCTGAATAATATGTCTGGACTGCTTGGTGAGATGATTCTGAGTTAGAAAGTCCCTAAGAAGCCACTCTGCAAGTGGATGAAGGAAAGAAAAGAAGATATGGGGCACGCTGTACACCAGTTCAAGGCTCTGTTCTGGAAAAATTGGCTCTGCCGTGTGAGGCAACCGGTGAGTGTTTGGAAATGATTAAAAAAGGAATATTTTGAATTTTTTAGTATCTGTTGGAAAGACGGTGTATATTGATTTTCCCTTTTCACTGGAGATTGGTAAGGACAGGCTGGCTGCAAATGGTCCTTGTTTTGCCTTTTATTACCTAATTGTTGAAAACACAAGTAGAGAACAGCGTGTGGTTTTTAGTTCTAAAATGGCTGAATACATCAATGCTTCCTAATTTGAAAATGAGACAAATCTCATAAAAGTTTTGAAGAGCCAGTGCTTATCTTTTAATTAACATTAGATACTAGCAGTGCTGGTAAGCAGTGACAAGGGAGAAAATCAATTTTCTTCACATTACAGGTGCTTATAGGTAATGTAAGAAAGCTTGCATGACTGTGATCAAAGTCTAGATACAGGGAATGTATTGTGTATTAAAATTGTATAAATGTCTAAATTTCCTTTCTTATCTGCTATACAAAGCCTAATTTAACCTTTCAAATTCCAATATGCAAAATATTGTGGCAGCTACTTCAACAGAAGTCAAAATTAAAATGATGAAAATTAGATATGAGATGTCTTTCACGTTTACTGTGATTGAAATGATTTTTTAGGATAGAAGGAAGTGAATTTTCTCAAGTGAAAGAACATTTTTTGTGGGGAAAAAAGGTCACTTCAATTAATAGTTTCACACTGATTTCACTTGTCTGTAATGATCTGGGGATTTACAGTGAAGCATGTTGGCTGCTTTGGATAGGATTATTTCAATTAAATAAACAAACAGTTTCAGTTTCAGGAAAATTTAGCCTCAATAAAATTGTGATTTAGAGAGGAATTTCTTCCCCAAATTAATGAAAGTGATGTTTTCTAATATAAAATATACTTCTGGGGGAAGGATGCAGTTGGTCATACTCTTCTCCATGCCTGAGCAGTTCTGTATGTTCAATCAGTGTGCATCAAGTGGCTTCTCTGTATCTCCTGTTTTCCTGCATGTGGATCTATTTCTCCTCTTGTTCTGAGTAGTGTTGCCTCATCTATTTATGAAGAAAAAAAAAATCTTAATTCATGTAAATTTTAAGTTTGTCTAATTGGTAGATTTCCTCAAAGGAGAACTCACTGAGATGCAGACTTCTCCAAGCCAGGAATTACAAGGGTGATCGAAAGCAAACTTCATTCTGTCTGTTGAGAGGCAGAAGCTGCCCCGGGGAACTTGCAAAACCTCCTTGTGTGCTGTTGTGCAAACACTGAGCTGTGAACGTGCTCCATCTGCAGTTACTGGAGGAGAAATCCAGGTGGATCATCCACCTATGCAGAGGTGGTCAGACCCCTGTGAATCTGAAGAGAGAGGCACCTGCTAAAAGATCTGATGTGCTTCAGCTCTGTTACATATCATGTAGATCTGTCTGTATTAGACAATTTTCTCCTCATGGTTGTTTATCAGCAGTTAGGGCTGGAAGACAAGTGAGGGCTGTTGAACGAGCAAAGTGTCATGAGTGCCATGTGGCATTAGTCCATTTTACACAGTGAAGGGTGAAGGGGCTGTGACAGATGTAAGAGTTCTGTAAGGAACAGGTCTTTTGACTGAAATTCAGATTGGCATCAGCACCTTCTATCAACATGATTCAAAGGCAGGACAGGTTCTTTTGTATGTTTTGACTTGTTGGAGTTTGAAATTGCAGTTGTGCCAAAGACACGTTCTCATTTCTGTTTTCAGAAGCTTTTACTTCAGAACTACACATTCTAGCAGCTCAGGAGACACACACTACCAGGCAAATATGCTACTTTAGTTTTCTATTGCTGCATTTCTTAACTATCATTTAAATAATGCTTATTGCCTTCCAAATTTGTAGCTAGGTAAAGGATAAAATGTGATTGCCAAATTCTGATGCCCTAGTTTAGAGAACAACTGGAATTAAAATCAGCTGGGTCCTAAATCTCTGTTACTGAAACTCACTATTCCTCCCAGGTGTATCTCCCCAGAATGTCATGAGCTTTCAGGCCCCAGCTCCCCTCAGTGCCTGGGCAAAGCAGCTGTGCAAGGACTGCAATCCTGCAACCTCACACATACTCTTTCTTTGGAATTTCTGTGGGCACTTTTCCTATTTGAACACGAGTAAGCCTTATCCAGCAGCATTACTTTCCCATGTTTACAGCAAATAACTTACTTATTAAGATGAGTTTTGCATGCTTAATGTCTGCAGCATGCTGGTGGTTCGTCAAGTCCTCCAGCCTGTTGTTTCCTCTGCAGCTGCCTTCTCAGTTCCTATCCCAAATTCTGCAGAAGCAGCTGTATCCAAGCTGTATGCTCCTCCCATGGACTGTGCCAGAGATGGCGGGGCTGTGTTTGACCCTCACCGCTGGCTGGTTTCCTGCCTCAGCCTCAGGCCTGGCTCACCTGGAGATCCAAGCTCCCAGCGGAGCCGGTTCCATGGGAGCCGGGGCACTGCCGGGCAGGCCCTTCCTGCCCAGGGCCCTGCTGCCCTGGCTCGCTGCCCGGCTCCCTGCCCTTCAGGGAGCAGCTGGCTGGTGCTGTGCCCTGAGGTGGCACCAGGGAGCCCAGCCTGTGGCTATCCAGGGCCTTCCCCTATGAACCCCTTGAGCTCTGGTCTCCCAGTGCTCACCCAAACTTCTCGTGGGATCTTCCCTCAGCTGCTGACTGCAGGCTGTCATGGTGGTGGTGTGTGGCCCCAGGGACAGCTGGACCCTTTCCAGCCCATCCTGGGCAGCCTGGTGACCTCCCCTCCTACGTCTCCTCTGCAGTGCCCCTTCCCTCAGCTGCTGCTCCATTCCCCACAGAGAGCCCATGGATACTCTGCAGCAGTGCCTCTGCTCCACAGCAAGGGCCTCCCTCTGACCCCAGACAGGAGGAATGGAGATGAATATGCCAAGGAGGGGAGGATGCTGTCAGGGTTCTGGGCCTCTGCTAAGTTTAGTGGCTCTGAACAGCCTCACTGGGGCTCAGGGCCCAGCTGAAAAGGGGCTTCTGTGCCCTCTGCTCCTGCCCCGCACACTGCTCTCCAGCTCAGCCCTTGTGCTTGGCCACTGTTTGGCTTGACTGAGGAGCTGGACTCCTGGTTGAGGCTGGCTCTGATAGCAGGGCTTGCCCTGCTCCCCTTCTGGAGTCCCTGGGATGGGTCCCCTGCCCTGCTGGGTGGCACTGTTGCACACAGATCCCTGCACCCTGGGGAGCAGCCAGCCCTTGCTAATCCCTAAAAGATTGAAAGCACCATCCTCACTTTTATTAGGTTGGCTCCTGTATTGTTTTGAGTGTGATCAATTTAGATAAATGGCAATTTCTCTAAATTTCAGGAAACCTTAGATCCTTGTCTCATGTTCAGCACAGATGTCCTTCTCAACAGGGAAGACTCTGCCACTGGATTTTGTTCCTAAGCATTATGTTATGGTTCTTAGGCATTTTTCTGTCATGCCCAAATTTAGGAATCACTTCCATGATGGGATATGGTTCAACTCTGACAGTTTAGAAATAAAATCCCCTGTATGCTCCAGAGAAGTTAACAGCCTCGAATGGCAGATCTTCAGCTTGGCTGTCATTTCTACAGTGGTTCTGTCCCTATTCACGCTTTCCTAATGCTGTTATCAGTGAATTGAGAAATCTTTTGAAACTTATCTTGATGGCAGTTTCTTCCTTTCTGCTGCTGAAAACTGATGCAATTGCTTTTGTGGTTTTTTTTTTTTCCTCCTTCCAACCCATTTGGGAGTTTTGTGCCCTCTCTGCAGAGGTGTGAACGTGCACTGTGTATGTGTAATCTGCTCAGAGAAGACACACTCAAAATCTGAGTCCCGTGGCACATGTGCCTTGTCATTGTGGCCCTGGAAATGGGAACACTGGGATAAGAGATGTGTGGCTGTGGGAAGCCTCAGGCCTGTTAGCATGGTCTCACTTGGTCTTCCCTCCTGGAGATGATGAAGGTGGTGAGACCATTTGAGTGCAGGTGACAGAAAGGGTGCAATGGCAGCAGCTGGGAGCCAGGAAAGGACAAGGAGGTGTGCCCCCAGGAAGGGATCAGGGGAGCGTGAGAAACTGCAGCAAGGTGCAGAATGCTGCTGACTTCTTAGGAGGCTCAGGTATGGGAAAGTTGAAGGTCACTGTCATCACCTTGCCAGAGTCTCTGTCTTGACCTGAAGAAAGTATCTACAAACACTATAAATTGAAATGAAAACTACTTTTCTGTTCTGAAAGAAGTTTATTTCACAAAGTTATAAGGATTTCAAATATAAGTGTCAGTTGCTGACTTGCTTTAATGATCTTATTTTTCCTATTTTTAAGTGGAGAGGATTTTAATGTTTTTATTTTAAATTAAAACACACATGAATTTTAGCGATTTGTTCCCAAACTCTGTGTTCCATAGACTGATAATGTTCTGATTTCCTTTTTCAGGTCCTCTCTCTCACTGAAATACTGTGGCCATGTGTACTTTTTTTGATTCTAGCTGCCATCCGCTTCCAGGAGCCCCCAAAATACAAGGAAAACTGTATGTTTTGTTTCACTTGTCTTCTATTTTGGTTGTTTCTTCCTGTAGAAGTATTTAGCAAACACTAAAGGCATCCTAGAAGGGAAGACTTAAATGTAAGGGAGTCAATGGAAAGAGTCCTCCAGTGGGATTCAATCTTGTCCAGCTATGGATCTGAGGAAGCTGTGTTTAGGTGGGAAAGAGATACAAAATTTAAGATCTGATTGGTAAGACAAGTTTTAAACATCAGCTTTGGAGTAAGAGATATTACTTGGGTTTTAGTTGTATTTATTGCTTTCTATTGAGTAATGCAGCTTAGATGACTGCCTTAGAGGTGGATATTTGCAATTAGACAAGATGAACCTTACCCCTACCCACCTCCTGGGATTGAGAATTAATATTTTGTTAAATTCTTCCATTTACTTTAACACTTGAAAACTTTTTATGACTTTTTCCACTTTATAAAGCTATTTTTGCTTCTATCTTGTCAAAATATAAGTTCATTTAGAAAAAAACCATTATTTATGATTTATTATATTCTATTTAGATAGATTTATTATAAATTTATTATGATCTATTCTGTTTATTATTCTGTTATTCACCAATGCCAGTAAAACAGGGATAAAGCAGCTTTAGCTACATTAAAAATCAGTTTGGTAAAACAATTCTAGATCTGTAGAGTGAAATACCTGGAGAGAATCTAGCCTGCACTATATACATTTACTTTATGGAGAGATATGGATAATTCCAGAGCTATGGAAAAGTGGCTGTTTAGAAAGTCTTGATTGATGCATGTTCAGATATTGCTGAATACAAATTCCTTCATTTTTTTGAAAGGTGAGGAAAAAGGAAATACCACTTTGTGCAGAAGTCTATATTCCAATCCAGGTCCCATGACTGTGGGCAGAGAGGCTAGCAACCACATGACACTGCAATAACCTTACTACCAGGAAAATCAGCTTTTCAAAGATTGCTCTCCAATGTCACATGTCGTTTCTTGTCACAATCTGACACAGAGGTTACTCATTTTTTGTGATGACTGAGTTTTTCTTAAATGAGACACCTGACACTGATACAATTTCATTGCTTGCAGGTGACAAAGGGGCCTTTTAGGACAAGGGGACACAATGTGATGGAGCAGTTTGCAAATGCATGTTATTCATCTTACTTCTGCTGCTTGGTTTTAGGTTACTTAGAAGCTCGTGATTTACCAAGTCGGGGCCTTTACCCTTTCATGCGGACCCTTTTCTGCAATGTTGGCTCAAGATGCAGGAACACCAGTTACACAATGCAGAGACACAGCCGCCTCAGGTGAGCTACAGGAATTTGACAGAGCTGTCACCAGCACAGTGCGTCTTCTTTTACAGCAAAGGTTCTTACTGCCTTGTAGACAGGAAAAATAGGAACATTGTTATTCTGTGCTAAAAGTTTCCTTTGGTGTTCTTATGATTGCAAAGGATGTAAGGTCTTAGTCATACTTCTTGCTAATTTTTGTTTGCATTTCTTGGGCTTTTCATGCTGGTTTTCGACACTGAACACTCTTTGGGGGTAAAATTGTAGAGGTACCTTGTATTCTTTCCCTTTTGCAGCTACCATGTGAAAGCATACTTTTATCCTTCACTAGAGAGTCTTATATTATATGAGAGTGAAGCTTAGAATCAAAATTATATGTGGATTTAAACTTTGAATAGTTTGGGAGCATACATGGTGGGAGAAGTGAACCCAAAAAAGCAAAACAACAATAACTTTCATGTAAGAACCACAAAGAGCCAATAAGGAATAGCAGAAGTTCTGTAATGAGAAGGAACTTGGAAAAAGTTACCCATAAGAAGTCCTTGTCACAGGATCCTAAAATGCAGAAAGAAAAAAAGATTGATTTGAATTTGGATTTTTTCTCTAAGAAATGAAGTAATTTCATCTACTCCAAAAATGCTTGAGATACAAAGACACTTATGCAAACTGGCTGAAGGGTATAGTCATAAACAGCCTTTCAAAATGATAATGATAAAGTCAAATTAGGGTGAGCTAATCAGAATATATACATTTATATCTGTATCTTTATTCCTAGAAATTTGATAATATCTACCAAAAGATCTTAGAGGGCTGAGCCAGGTGTGTCAGAGCATCAAATACTTATGGTTTATTATTGTAGAGGTTTATAGATAGCAAAAAATTCAGCATACAGCAAGTTAGAAAGCTTCAGTCCCACAGTACCAGGCTGTAATACTTATCTATTGATCTAGATGGTCTGCTTCAGTTATTTGGACATGTAGAGAAATGTTGATTGAACATTAGACCATACAATATAAGCCTTGTTTATGGACATACAAGTTCTACATAAAGCTAGAACTTGTTACTAGAACTGAAATCTTAACAATTGAAGCCATTATTAGTCAAGATACTCACAAACAAAAATACCCGTATTAAAATTCTCCTCTGCCTCCTCCTCCCACTCATACAGTTAAAATTGTTACATGAGTACTGAGTTTCTAGTCCTTTCTCTGGGGTTATGCTCACCTTTCCACTGCTGCTCTGGGTCATGTCAACAGCTGCAGATGGGAGGTGATGGGGTTGTTATGGCAAGTCATGATATTCAGTACTTTACCTGGAGGAATGTGGTGCTGATGGCTTCTTTTTCACTTGAGGGTGCACTTGGGGTCACTTATGTTTGCTAGTGTGCTTTTATACTTTGCTTGTTTCCATTGGTCTGCATTTCTGGGATACATTCAAATTTATGTGGTACACCTGAATGTGTGTGGTATCTTTTACATATGTTAGCCACCTTTTATTTTTTCTTGATCTTAGAAATTAGCTTTGTCCAGCTATAGCTCTGAATTTTAACTGAACACTGGTGACTTGTTTATAGAGGTGGGGTCCTCAGTGCCAGTTTGTGCCCCACCTCTTATCATCCAGATACTCCAATAGAGTTGATCTCCACCTCTCAAGGCCTCTGCTATTATACTGGGTCTGTGTTCTTCTGCACTGCTTTGTTAATCATAAATCTCTCATTCTGCACTGAATGGTCACTTGCTACTTCTATCTATATAAAACTATGATGGTGTTTTACATTGACAAGTGAAAATACAAGAAATAGCCAGAGTTGTCTGGCCAGGAAAATTTGGTAAAGCTAACCTAAGTCAACAAAAATAAGACAAATTCAGGAAAACCAAAGGTGGCAAGCCCCTCTACAAAGCCTGTAGCCTCTTATTTCCAGTAGCAATACTATATTACTGGGTTCCAGAGTTACAGTAACCATTGGTCTTTTAAAAAATTATTCCCTGAAAGTATAGCTTTATTTACATCACTAGTTCAGATGCTATCTAAATATGTTAAATCTCTAGAAACTACGAACTGTATTGACTGCTCTGCATGATTATTTACACTGTTTTGACTGAACTGCCCAAATTATATTCCAGCTCAAAACAAAATCAGGAAAGAATTTCCTGGAGGCAGTCTTAGACCTACTTAAGAATTGGGGAAGCTATTCAGTGGCTTTCAATTATTCAACTGAAAAATAAAATGCATGCATGTATCCATATTTATTTACTAAACAGGCTGCATTGAGTAGCATATAGCCTAGGTAAGGAAAAATGCTAAAAAGGTAGGATGAAGTTCATTCTGAGGTCAGTCTGTTCCACCAGGTCCATCAGTATAAATTAAATCAACTTCAGGGCTGCTCTGACTTATGCTGGCTGCCAACAGCCTTAGGAATACAGAATGTCAGTTTGATCAGTCAAACATAACTGAATCCAGTCCCTGTTGATTTGGAGAGATGGGGTGGCATAGGAACAGTAATAGCAGTTATCTTTCCTTTAAAGATTTATATCAAATCAGAAGTCTGATAAAGGAACATTTTTATGCCAATAATGTTGTGTTTATTAAGGGTGAGTCAGGGACTGCATAGTTTGCATGGACACTTGACCATTTGTTTTCACAATATGTACCACTTTGGTGCTATCAGTTTGAAATGCAGTAGCTGTCTTTGGGAGGAAGTAGTTCTAGGATTACTCTTGGAACCTCCATGGAATCCATAAACCACCAATAACTATTTGTCAGTGAGCAGCCCCCACCATGAGGGGGGCTGAGCCCAGGGTGAAGTTTTCCTGGTGCAGGCCATGCCCTCACAGATGTGTCCTTGTCCCTTCAGGCAACAGCCTGTGATATGGTAAGATGATGAGCCAGGTGAAGCCTACAGCCATATTAACTTTGATTTGCAGCAAGATCTGCCACCTCCTCTGATGCCTCAGAAAGCATCCAGTTGCAAGAGCTCTGTGGCTTTGCTCCTTGCTCCTCTTCTCAGCCACTGCAAAAGCTGCTGGCTGGCAGCTCACTGATATGATTCCCTAGCCTGGTACACCCCCTGGTATCTCAGAGCAGAAGAACAAGGAAGTATTCAGAGCTCCCATGGCAAAGGACATCTTTCCCTGCTCTTTCCAGAATGTTCCACTTCCCACCTTGTCTTAGTGGAGCACAGTGTAAACTTGAGAGAATGCCAATAGGATAAAAACCACACAGCCCAGGGGTCCTATGGCCTTACACCCACACATTTCTATGCACGTGCATAGAAACATCATGATTCCCCAGTACTCTGGATTCTCTGGCAAATCTTGCAGAACATGGTGGGATTTGCCCTTGCAGTCCAGACTCCAGATCTGTATTAGTTTGACTTCTCAATACCTAGAAGAAAATTAAGCTATTCTCAGACTTAGAACCACAAATATCATTAAAGCAATACTCTAAAAGGTTATTTCTAAGCACATTCATTTATCTCTTTTATTTAGCTACAAGTAGTAGTAGCCTGAGTAGCCTCACCCAGTAGATGTGGTAGAAGCCCAGGTCTGTCTCTGGCACTTCTGCTGGATGGCTACCCATACCCATGTGGTAGCTCTGTCTCCTTTTGCACCTGACTGAGCTCCTGGGCTCACCCTGCCTTGTTGGGGCTGTCTCTGGAGCCTGTACCACACCCCTGTGTCTGTCTGCAGGCTGGGGTCCTGGGGGACAGTGTCCTATTGGTGATGCCATGGACTCTTCCAGGGTTGCCTCAGCTCCTAGCTTCACCCCCATCTGGAGCAGGTCTGTTCATGCCAGCCCTTTTCTTCCTACTTTTTTTTCTAAACTTTTTGCTTTATTAATACCTGGCCTGGGTTCTCCAGTGAAGGAGCAATCAGAAGAACTCACATACAAGAGCAGGTGTGGAAGAACAAAATCAAGGGAGGTCTAAGCATCAGCAAAAGTCTTTGTGTAAGAATCACTTAAAGGGTTAGATTTTTCTTTAATGAGGTATATGTTCAAATGAGAAACAGTTCTTCAAGATAGCTTATGGCTGCAGCAACTTAATGCAATATTAACTCTGTGGTCTGGGCCAGCTTCTGTAGTCACAGGCTGTGTAGCTGGAAAACAGAAACAGAAGCAATTTTTGTGACCTTGCTTATAGATTGCCAGAGAGTTGGGGAGAAAAGAAATTTAAACATGGGTTTTCTTCATTTTACAGCAAATTAAGAAGAATATATGTTTTGTAGTTCTTCATATATTTTGGTCCACTGCATTTTAGTAAGGTTATAATTGTATCAACATGGAAGAGAAAGATCTTTCTGTGGGAGACACACAGTATGTTTTTGTCCAGCGTGTGTATTGGTATTGATGTCTCCAGGCTTGTAACCCTGATATAGTGCAGAATGGAAGCCAGCTGGGGCTTTGCAATTTTAGAAAGGAATTATTAATGTGGTGACAGGGGTGAGGTTGAGATGAGTTTGCTGAGATGCTTATGAAAATCACCAGTCTAAATTACATTTCACATTGTAGCTGAGTTCTCAGATGAACTCTGAAATGTTCTCATTGTCATCCTGAATAACTGAGTAAATTGGACAGAATTAATGTTTTTGAGTCATGGCTTTAGGAAATGGTAATTACTTTTACATGCTCAAAGAGATGCAGAATCTTTTTGCTCTTTTGCAGCTTTTTGTCATAGTTAATGCCTATACCAATATATGTCTTTAGTTTGATTTCTGTTCTCATGAAATTTGTGGAAATGCACAGCTGAGGGAAGAGCTACCAAGAATGATAATAAAATTTTATATGTACACTCCCCAACTCCTTCTTCTAACACCCTAATTCTAATTGTGTATGTCCTCTCCTACAAATTGCTGACTTCCTCCTTTTGTCCTTTTTATTATCCCTTGCTTCCCCTCTCTATTGTTCCTAGTAACTGCTGCTAAGGAATTTCCTTGGACCTGCTGGACTTCCTTTACACATACGCAAGTGACTTAGGGTCACCTTCTGCTCCAGAAAGCACACATTGAAGGCTCTTGGGAGAGTAACAGTGCAACAATTAAGTACTTTTATTGGCACACTGTCTGAAAATTGTTTGCTTTGACTATCTCTGAAGCTGGTTTTGAAGTATAGTTTCTTATCTTTCTGTTAAGATGGTGACATCTTCCTGCAATGTTGTATAACCTGTACTTAATTAAGAGATCAGTAGTAACTTGTAGCACTCTTATTAGGAGCTAAATGTGATCCTCTATTACTATGTTGAAAATAAATAAAGTCCTTTAATCTTAACACAGATATTCAGCAAATAAGACCTCTGTAATAATTTATTCCGTTTCATAAAACTGAGCCTGGTACTGATGTCATGCCTGTTACCATTTTCCCTTCAAAAAGAGGCTGTGCTCAGATCCAAGAATAATCAGAGGAAGGTCTGTGGCAATGATGGCGAAAGAGGGTCACAAATGGCAGCTAGCTGACATGGCTGCTGACCTGGAAATCCCCACAAAGCTAATAGCTCACACAGCTCACAGCCAGCATGTCCAAACAGCTGCTCTTGGACTGCTGAGAGGCTTGTGCTTAGGAAAGAGGCATTTCTCTCTGTCTTTCAGATTGCACATGTGCCTTCTCTTCTGTAATAGCAGGGCCTTATGCCTTGGATCTACTTCTTTTACCATGCCCTAAATATCTACACCCCCCCCACTGTTTCTCACCTCCCTCTCCACTTTCACCATCAACATGCTTTTACCTTCACTTCACTCTCTTACGTGGAACACCAAGGCTTGGAACACAAGCCCTATGAAGAACGACTGAGGGAGCTGGGGTTGTTTAGCCTGGAGAAAAGGAGACTCAGGTGTGACCTTATCACTCTCTACAACTGCCTGAAGGGTGGTTGTAGTCAGGTGAGGATTGGTCTCTTTCTCCAGGCAGCAACTGACAGAACAAGAGGACAGAGTCTCAAGCTGCATCAAAGGAAGTATAGGTTGGATATTAGGAAACATTTTTTCACGGGAAGAGTGATAAAGTACTGGAATGGCCTGCCCAGAGAGGTGTTGGAGTCGCCAGTCTCTGGATGTGTTTAAAGAAAGACTGGATGTGGCATTCGGTGCCATGGTTTAGTTGAGGTGTCAGGGAACGGGTTGGACTTGATGATCTTGAAGGTCTCTTCCAACCTTGTGATTCTGTGATTCTCTTCAGAGCTCTTGCTCCAAAGTGCTGTCTGCTGTTTTCTCAAATGTTTCTAGTCCAGGCACCTTTCCAGCCTCATTTTCCCGGCCCCATGTACTCTGTTGGACCTCATAGGGCAGTAGCTTGTATTCCTAGTCCTCCAGCCTGGGAACAGTGATAGGACAGCCCAGCTGATCTGTCAATTCAACCTGTTATCTAATGTGCTTCTGCTGTGCATCAAACAAATGGCTAAAGCACATAAAATTAGAGGCCAAGAGAATGTTTTTTTGTTGTTTCCCTGCTATTTATCAACCCAAGCTTGTAGATGCAAGGTGCAGCAGTCAGTGGTGGAGGCAGAGCAGATGGAGTTACTGATTTTCCCTGTCACTGCTGTGTCCCCTGCTGCTGACATAGAGGCCAGGCAGCCCTGCAGCCCCTGGAGACATTAAGACCTGCTGTTTGCTCCTACATAAGTAAGGTGGCCTTTTTTCCCTGAGCATTTTTGTTTGTAATGTTTCTAAAACAGGGAGATTTGCAGATGGTGATACAAGGCTTGGGTCTAGTTTGGAGGGAGAACAATCTGGGTTGTATACTGTATGCTCCACTTATCTAAATGCCTGTTATTAAGTGACATTGTTAGGAGAGTTTAGTTGTCAAGTTGAAGTTCAGCAAGCCCCAAGGTAGCCCAGCATCATCACCTCCTCCACACTACTCCCCGTCCCCTCCCGCAACAAAAATCCGTGGGAAAAATCCCACAGAAACTGAGCTAGAGATTTGTTTTTTTAAAGTTCTGATTGGATTTATGTCTTAACCAAAAGTGGTTAAGCACTTGTTATTCTGGTCAAGTGCTGGCCTCTCGCTCAGAAAGCAGAGGTCTAGGAAGATTTCAGTATGTAGGTAGTGTTTCAGTTCTTTGCCAAACACGAGTATTCTCAGCTCTCTGAAATTTCGCGCAGCAGGAGTTTCAGTAATATTGGAATTTATGTGGTAGTTTTTAAGACAATAGCTAAAATGCAACTTCTAATCACCCTAAAAGCCACCTTTTGAAGAACAGAGAGCTGCTCTTTAAAACTCCATTTAAAAGGGAAAATACATGTTGAGGAATTGTTCTGTCTTTAGCCCGCTGAAGTTTGAGGATAGTGAAAGACTTTTCCAGGATTCTGCTGTTGGCCAAGTAGGGATCAAAATTAACTGTACTGAAATAATTAAGAACTCGATTGTTTTAAGATTAATTTTTCTTTGTTTCCCTTAATCTAAAGTTGCAAACAGCTCTGTGTGTGTCTGAACAAATGGGGATCAGGGAGGGAGGGAAAGAGAAATGAGAGAATGAGAAAGTGGTGGCTGACAGCTTTCCTTGGTTTGTGAATTGATCTTATTATGCTTTTCTTTCAATAAGTAAAAACTGTGCTGAAAGCAAGTATTGGCATATAAGCTCAATAGGAAAGCAATATAACTCTTTATTATATTTTTGTAAGTGGGATAGGACAAGTGACAATGGGCAGAACTGATGCACACAAAGTTGCACCTGAATATGAGGAAGAACTTCTTTACTGTGTGGGTGATGCTAAATATAATTATTCCCTTGTTTATGGTGTTTTAGGAGGGTCTAAGTAATTTTATCCTGTAAAGAGGCATTTAAATGATTCTGACTTCTGGTTTAATTTAAAAGTATTGTTACAAAATTGTGCTATTGAGTAGTCACCAGATAGCAATGTGATAGAGATAAGAGAGATAACATTTATCAGAAGTATGTCTGCAAACTAAAATCAGGAAAAGGTAAGGATAAAATACTCTTTTTATATGTTGCTGCATGTATTTGAAAATACAAACTGTTACCTTAGTTGCAATAGGAAAGCTTGAACTTTCTGATCAAAGAACTGCCACCAGGACACATGATAATCCAGGGGAGAAGAGCTGAGTGTGTTCAGAAACTTTAAAGACTTTCGGATGTGTCTGTTCTTGGCTGCTGCCAGAATTGGCATGGGTGACCTCTGCAATTTTTCATTGACCACTTTCCCGAGGTTTTGAGACCCAGTGCTGCAACTTGCATGCTAATGAGTTGAACTAAATAGAAATTATAGAAATACATAATTGTATCATCAAAGTATAATCAGAATACTGCTGTGAGTATAGACAAACTTTTTCAGTTACTTGATTTCAGTGTGTTACCTCACCTGTCCCTTTTTTCCTGTGAAAAATAGTGCAAGCCCCCAAAGTGGTCCAGAGAGAGCCCCTGGACTTGATCTACACTTCATGGAAGAGATAGAAGACCTTGCAAAGGAACTTATTTCTACTACAGAGAAAGCCATGGCCTTAGAAAAGCTATGGGACGAAAACTCAAGGCTCTCAGGTAAGCTGTGATCTTCCTAAAAATTAATTTCTTTACCTATTGGTTAGTGATAGCCATCAAACGAAAGAATAGCTTGATCTTAAAAACAGAAATAGGCAACTAAAATTGTAGGTGATCTAAAAAAAGCCACTTTTATGATAACTAACACTGTGGCCATCAAAACTATCAGAAAAAAAAAATTTTGCTTTCTAGAACTGTGCCCTTGTATACTTGAGAGTTATGAAAACACTGACAGGAAAGCTTAAAAGATAAGGATTATAGTCAGAGTACAAGGTTACTTGGTCTATCATGCATTCAAAAGTAGTTTATGTGGATTAAACTCTCCCTCCTCATATTTTTCTTAAGAGTATTTAAGAGTATAGGAATGGAAAACAACAGTAGCTCACACCTGGTGACGTTAAGTGATCTTCAGTCTTGCACAGAAAGAGTGAGACTGAAAATAGCAGGATCTGAGACTCCTGTTCCAGCCTTGCTGCTGTATCAGGGGGACATTGAAGACCTCTCACTACCCTGTGTCTCTGGCTGAGTCTTCAAGCAGAAAGATTCAGGTGAAATCATGGTTTTCATGCCTGACCATCTGGTAGCTAGGACATTTATCTAGTGTTTATAAGATGATTTTGCCTTACTGAAAAATTGAACAGTAAGCAATATCTTTTAAATTGTTTTTGTGATTACAGTAAAAGTATTGGGAAGCACAGAAAATCAAATGGACCACTATCTTTGCGATATTAGTTGCTTCATGTGCCTTTACTTTTCTAGAAACATCCTTAGTGCACTGCTTACTCTTGCATGTAATATTGGTTCTTCTGAAGTTAATAATGCTTCTCTTTAAAGGAAAATATTTAATTTTACAGGGCTCCATAACATCACCACGTTTCTTACTGTAAGTATTTTTTACAGTCTATTTCTAGATTACAGTTCTGGGATTTGAGGCATCTTTATTATAAGAAAGGTTAGAAATTTGTATCCTGTCAAGTTTAAGTAAACTATTAAAAAAAAAGTATTTGAAGGAAAAAATGATGCCTCGTAAACTTAATAGGTGTTCAATGGTTTCTAGATTACTTATTTATATCAGTCTAGGTTGTTAGTAGCTAAAATTCACAACTATTTGAAGGGTATTTGTTTATTAGGAGCAATTTACAAGTGCATCTGTCAGATGTATTTTTTTTTCCATATTTGAGTGATTATTACTGCTACTTCACGAAACCTGGATTTCCAGTCTATAACTTGAAATTAGATGGCATTTTTATAATAACATTTTTTTAATTGCTCATAAGATCATTGATTGAAAGAAGCCATATCAATATGAAATTTCATTTCTGGAATGGAATATAGAGTAGAAAGAATGTATTTCTCAACATTTAGAAAATATTAAGTTGACAGTAGATTATCATTATTAGAAACAGAACTTGTATGCACAAACATCTTTTTGTATAAGCCATGCTGATGTCACCAATATGCAAAAAACCCTAGTGAGTCATTAATTTAGAGTAGCAAATACTGCATAATAAAAAAGTGTGATAAATCCTGTTTTGCACAGGCAGCATATTGTGTAGGTCTATGAAAGAAGTTCTTTTGTCCCAGGCAGTTCATCTTTAAAGAGCCATCCTTGTAAGTTATTATCTGAGACCCCCACAAGCCCTGCAAAGAGCTGCAAAGCCCACAGCAAGGCCTGAGCAGTCCCCCGATCTTTATATCCTAGACTTAGAAATTTGTTGCGGGGCTAAAGAGTTTCTTGTGCTGGAGAGCCCAAAGATAATCCTTTCCTTGGTTAAACTTCTGAGCAGAAAGAGATGCATTAGCTTTACTTCCAGCTCCATTTTTTCCATCGGAGCAGAGAGACATACCAGAAATAAAGCTTCCATGAGTTCAAAATACCACCAAAATAATGTGGTATATTACCAAATCTACAGGTATATTTCCATTTTGGAAAAATATTTTGAATGATTTAAAATTCAAGAGGGTCACCAAAATAAGAGGCACCTGCCTTTTTTTTATTTTTATTTTTTTCTTCTGTTATTGGAAGCATTGCATGTAATTTTTTATTTTTTTTTTCCACCTAAAGATGGATTTGAATGAAGCAGAGAAAATTATTTCTAGAGCAGAAAATCTGTACAAGCAACCATATTTCTGGAATCTTCTGCATTCACTCCCTCATCTTGAACTGAACAGCTTTTATACAGAAGATGAGTTAGCTACCCTAACACAGTTTCTAAAAGTTGTTCAAAAGTAAGTACTTTCACATCCTTGAAAGTGCTCTGTTTTAAAATTTTATCTGCAATTCTTGTTCTTCTCACTTTCTACTCAATAAAATAAGCAGCCTTAACAGTAAAGAGGCTTAAATTTTCTTCTCTTTACCAGATTTTGCTTTTATAAAACTGCGTTAGGAATTTTCACCCTCACTGATTCCTTTGTAACTGTGTTTTGCATCTCTGCCAAACTCAGTAGAGATGCTCTGGGAGTCTTTGAAATTAGCCCATCACATAATATGGCTTTGAACCTTGTAATGTACTTTGGGGGTCTTTGAAAGACAGAACATATAAGAAAATAATTTTGATCTTAATCAGATCCGAATGTATGTGGCAATTGGTCAGTAGCAGGAAAATGACTCAATTTTATTTCTTAAGCCTCTTGCTATCAAAAGAGCTTTAGGGGTTCTCTTTCAAGAAATGAAGCAGTAAGGAAAAAAAACCCAGAGGCTGTATTCTGAACCAGGTAAAGGATAGCTGGATTCAGAGGAAGACATAGAATTGAAGCATAGACCAAGACATGTATCTCTACAGGAATTTTTGGTAAAACAGGTAATTGTTAGGTGAACGTCAGGTATGTATTTGCCAGGGTAGGCAGTTTGTTGTAATAGGTTGATAGGCAATTGCCATTGTAGTCAAATAACAGTCATAAAGCAAGAGAAGCCCTCTGAACCTGGGTGTTTGTGCAAGACTGGCCATGTACCTCACCAGCCTTAGGCCATAGGGAAGCAGGGCCCCAAAGATCATGAAGGAGAAATTAATGTGCTGTTCTGCTATCCTTTATCACCCCACTGCTTTTTTTTTTTCTTTCTCCCTTTTTTTTTTAATTAAAGAAAACCCAAACCAAAGAAAACCAATGAAAATAGCTCCCCACCCAGAGAAGAAGAATATAATAAAATAACTTTTTTTCAAACTGGGAAATAAGTCTCTCTTATAATATGTGGATTGCATATGTTGGTACTTGATTTTTCCCTTACGCCTGAGTAATTTGTGACTTTATTCCAGCTTGTTCTCTGAGCTATTAACATGCAAAACTACAAAGGAGACTAAGATGTTTACATATGGGTATTGGTGTTTTCACTTACTTGGGGATTTTTAAGATTCCTGTGCCCTTCAGTGCCCAAATTTACCCGCATTAATGCAATTTGGAAAGCCAACCGCAAAACCAATGCTTGTTTCTTGACTAGATTCATATTACTATACTACTTTCCAGAAGTCCTGTCTAAGGCAGAATTTACCCCAGAGAAAGGTTCTGATTTTACATTTCTCACTTTCTGGTCTGTGCTATGTTTGCCGTGTCTCACAGGTACTTAACAGAGACTTTTCAGATCTACACGACTGGCGTTGGGTTTTTGTGGTTGTTGTGGGTGTTTGTTTGTTTGTTTGTTTGTTGTGGTTTTGGTGTGGTTGTGTTTGGTGGTTTTTTGTTTTGGGGTTTTTTTTTTTTTTTTTTTTTTTTGGGGGGGTGGGGGTGGTTTTGTGGTTCTTCCTTTTTCTTCCTTTCTCCACCCGGTCTTTTCTTCCCCCCGTCTCTGCTCCCCCCGTCTTTCCCCCCCCGGTTTCCCCCCACCCCCGGACTTTTCTCTCCCCGTCTGTCTTTTCCCGTCTTTTCTCCCCCCCCGTCCGTCTTCTCTCCCTCTGTCCGTCTTTCTGTCCCCCGTCTTTTCTCCCTCCGTCCATCTTTTCTCCGCCCGTCTTTTCTCTCCCCGTCTCTTCGCCCCCCGTCTGTCTTTTGTCCCGCCGACCGTCTTTTCGCTCCCGGTCGGTTCTCTCCCCGTCTTTTTTCTCCCTGTCCGTCTTTTCTCCCCCCCGTCCGTCTTTTCTCTCCCTGTCCTTTCGCCCTCCGTCTTTCCTCCCCGTCCGTCTTTTCTCCCCCCGTCCGTCGTATCTTCCCCTGTCTTTTCGCCCCATCTTTTCTCGCCCCGTCTTTTCTCTTCCCTCCTTTGGCCCCCCGTCTTTCCCCCCCCCCCCCTTTTTTTTTTCTCTCCCCGTTGGTCTTTTCTCTCCCCATCCTTTCTCCCCCCGCATCTGTCTTTTCTCTCCCTGTCTTTTCTCTCCATAAACTTTAAGTATTATGTTGCAGTTACATGTAAAGATTTTTTTTTCGTAGCTGAGGTGACAGAGACGTGTAAGAAATTCAATAGATATATTTTTATCAATGCAATCTGTATTGCACTTTAACTTCTTGTGAGAGTGAATATTATGTTGCTTTAAAATATTTTTTCCTGCAGATTGATGGGGAGTAAAATATAAGTATTCTGTGTTGATCCTGCCTTCTTTGTGGGGATAACAGAGAATGTTTGTGGTAGTTTTGCTCTTATTTTTCATCACCCCCTTTTCTCTCTCTCTTTTTTTTTTTCTTTTTTTTTTTTTTTTTTTAAGAGGACAGTGATCCTCTAAGGACACATTTCCTTAATGGAAATTGACTGATACTCTTAACTGTAAAGTCTCAATTTGTGTTTTGTTCATTTAAACTCTAATTTCAAAAACATTGGTTTTTCAACAGTAAAAAAAGTATTTTATTATTCAGCTGCTTGAAGGTTGTCTCTTTCCAGCCAGTTGTTTCTGTTTTTTTGGATGTACAGGCAGCTCAATTTTTGTGTTATTTTCCGCTTTCAGTACCTTAGCATCACTGAAGGATTTAGCTGTGATGCCACTGGGACAAAGTTTCTATGAAGTGGTAAAAATGGCACTGAATTTGACTGCTGCATCAGTACAGGATAGCAGCTTAGAAGGTAAGGAACTTGCTTCAGATTTTCTTTGAACTACCTCATTGGCATGCTTGAAATATATGATGGAACTGTTGGAATTTCTGCTAAGTTTCTGATGTGTAGGGACTAAACTATATTGCTGTAGTGCTAATCCAGTTCTTTACTGATCTGCTTTTTAAATACCAATACTAATAACTAAATTTTATCAGACTCTGGCAACTATCAGATAAACAAAGCATCAGATAAACTGGTCTAATACACGGTGTTTAGAATGGTCTTTCAGCAATGAATTTTCGAGAGAGACTAAATCAATACAAGGGAGAGTTTCTTCCATTTGATAGAAGGAGAGCTTTTTGTTTTGAGCATGTGTGTTAAGCATTATGACTGGTTTAAGCTTCATTCTTCTGTTCTCATAAGTTCTGCTGTCAGCTGGAGCATTACATTTCTCCATCTGCTGCTTCACTATGGAAGATGAGTTTAATAGGAGAAGGTAGGCTGGCCTCAGGAAAACAAGAAAAGGTCAGGAGCAAGTTTCATGGGCAAACTGAAGCACACAATGTACAGGTGCAGCTGTCTGCTTGGCATGGAAAGTCAGGATAAAAGTAATATGCAGTCTAAATCCCACTTCACCTGCAAGATTGAAGGCTGATATGGGACAAAGGTGATGAGCTGGAGCTCTTGCACAGAGGATGAACTTGATTTCTCTGGAACTTCTTGTAGTCTCCTGTTGCTCTCATTCTCAGTAGTGATTCACATCCAGTCCACACACACCTTTGCATGGCTCTTTACAGTTCAGAATGGCACCCCACTGAGTTTGCTGGCAATCACTGTACAGGGGCATCCCACCATCATCATATCAATTGCTGAAATGCCATCACATCCACTGACTTTACCACTAGTGCAATCATGGATTTTATCCTAGGTAAATTGGTGTTCAGATGCACACACCCTGCTGTCCCCAAAAAAGCTGGGAATATGGTACTTGGATCTCAACAAGTGGGAACCACCAAGAAACAACATGAATAAAAAGAATGAATTACATAAACAAAAGATTTCCTTTCTTACAGGTTTTCAATATAATCTTTCTCTTGGGGATGTTTTGTGGAATCCGCTTGCTGTGAAAGCAGAACTTGAATCCAGGTTTGGTTTTGATGACTCTCATGTTGAGAAGCTGCTGAGTTATACAGCACAATTAACAGAGGTAAATCAGTTTAAAATTCCGATGTCCTTCTCTTTAATTTTTTTTTTTTTAATTTGTACCCTGAATATATTTTCCTGCATTACAGAAGCTTAGCTTTGTGAAGCAGCTACAAGGCTGTAAATATCCCGGGTTCATTCCCATCAAGTAAATGTATTTAGCTTTAGCTGAAATCTCTGCACATGAAGATACTGATAGGTCTAGTTGAGTACACTAATGAATTTATGCTTCTCTGGAGTCACAACTATGTATGGCAGAGTCCTGAGTTTATTATGCAATCCTGTAGAAAATTCTGAGGATTGCTCCAGTAAGCTTTTGAACCAAATCCTTGATTTGAGTCTCACAGGATTAGCTTGTCTGGTAGCATTTTTCATCTGGTTTACTGGACAAAGAATGCCTGTCTCATCTGTGTGTAAATTAAGGAAGACCAAGAGTCCTTTTTTCTTAGTTGTGCCGTCTTGATATGAATATACTAGACTGAATTGTCTCAATGGTGCTTAATCAAATATCTTGGTGATTTAGAAGAAAATCTTTCTTCAGATAGGGCGCTCTAACCTATCCTCTAGGCCAAGGTGGTCTGTTGTGGTGGTCTGGTTTGAACTGCAGAAAACTGGAAACATCTTTTGAATTTGTACTTGAGTCTACATTTTCTTTAATAGAACATGCTGGTATTTATGTGAAATCTGTTTGCTATTTGCAGAACACTACACTTAGGAGTTACATTCCAGAAGAGCTCATCGTAAAAATAGATGATTTAAACAAATGGATAAATTATAAAAAAACGCAACAACCTTGACTTTTGAATGGCCTTTTAATGAAATAGCAGTGATGGCCTGTTGATCAAATGAACCGAATTCAACTGCAGCTTGGTAGCTATGATTGACTGTGAAATCCCAGGCTACTCACTTGCTAACTATTTAAACTAGTATCTCAATATTTTGTGCTTGTGCTGATTTATTAAAAAAATATGGATATTGATCTAGTACCGATATCCAACTATAACAGACAAAACTCTCTAACAGTTTAAAGTTAAGAAGTATATGTTTATTGTGATGCTGGGCAGCATGTGGGATAGCTCCCAAGTACACACCACCCCTAACAGAAAATCATAAAGTCCTTTTGTTTACATAGGTATTGAATTCCCCAAACACAAATGCATATTCATAACCCCGGTAACTCCCATTCTCCACTTTGTATGGTAATTAGTGAAAAAGCAATTAAGCATGTGTAGTTTGTTCCTTGATATGGGTCGGTGGTTGTTTTTATGAGGAGGGGTCCTGAAATGAGGAAGTAAACGAAGTCTTCCTTGTTCTGACCTTTCTATCTTTTCAATGCAAATGTGATAAATGAACCCTTGGTAGAACTCCTGTTTCCTCCCTTCGTCACTGTTCAATTGGTTTCTGAGTACAGAAGGTTTCTAATTGTCTTGTGTTCTTAAAATCAGTTTATCAGATTCTCTATTTCTCATTACAAGCACAGCTAAACAAACATGCAGCTGACAAGCAATCATTTATCAACTAATTATTAACTTCAACTTTAACTAGGCCTATCTATCTATATTAATTTCAGCAAAGCTTTTCTCTAACTAAAATCTTAATTTCTCTAAAATTCTTAATTCTTTGAAGTTTGTGTCTCAGTGTTAGAACATTGAAGACCATCAAAAACTATGAAAGCAACTATGGAAACCTGGAAATATTTCGAGCACTTAAATTCTCTATCTAGTGCCCCATTTTGTTTGGTATCAAAGCACCTGCAAAACTTTTTATGAATTCCCTGGCCAAAGTTGAAAGGAGCAAGGATGTAAAGTATCTCAGAAAGGCAATAGCAGAATTAAAATGTGTGGCATTGTTTTTGTAAGCTTTAATAATATTTATAGGCTTGGGATTATTTAATGTTTTGTTACAGCATTTAAAAATGTGATGGTTTAATCACGTTCTATATTTTATTTGACTGGAAGAATATGAAGCAAACCAGGCCCATCTTTAAATTACAAAAATAGTTTATTAATACACACAAAAACAACAAGAAATGGGAAAGAAGACAACAACAACAACAAATGAAAACTTCTAAAACATCTTTCTTTCTCTTTCTAAGTTTTTTACCTTTCTTCACTCAACATAAAAAGACATGACTTGCAACTTTAGCCAGTTTTACCATTTTTAAGATAATCTTTCATTAATTTCTTAAGATGGGAGTCTTTTCTGGGTTTAATAGAAACCTTGTCTTAAGAGAACTTATCCTTACCCAGTTCACAATTTCAATACTGAAAACATGGGCCTTGTACACAATAAAAATGCAAATTAGGGTGTCCTTTTAAAGGTATCTTACTCTAAGTTTCCAAGGCAAAGGGTTTTTCTTCACTAAATCAATTTCACTCAGTCCATCACACAATACCTTTGCTTAAAAGAAATCTACACATGAAATAATCACCTCCCTAGAATGCATATTTTTCACAGTTCAAAAGAATAGTTCAATTCAGTTTCTATATTACCCGGAAAAAGTCCAGCTTGAATTGCTACTCCTCTTCTTCTTTCTTAAAGTCCTTTTCACTCTTCTCTTACCGACTGTAGCTTTATGTCGTGTCTTTCTATAGTTCTTTCGCTATAACTGTTCTTCTTCCGAAGAAAGATGATGTTTAGAAAGGTCCATCTGCTAACAACGAAGGGTTACACTTCTCGGGCTGCCGGGCTGTCCACGTGGCTTTGCGGCGGGAAACTGAGTCGTCTTCGGCTTGAAAAGAATAGGAGCACTCCGTCCGAGCTCTCTCCCTCTCTCTCCATGCTGTCCGCCTCTCCGCGGGGCAGCGGCTCTCAGCATTGCAGCCCGGCCCGGCCCGCCGCAGCCCCCCCCCCCGGGGTGGGGGGGGGTGGGGGGGGGGGGCACCGAAGCTGGCCCGGCCCCGGCTCCGGCAACATCGGGGCCCGGCTCGCCGCAGCCGCCCGGGGTGGGGGGGCACCGAGGCTGGCCCGGCCCGGCCGCAGTGGCCCCAGCCCGGCCCGGCTCGGCCACAGGGCCCCGGCCCAGCCTGGCCCGGCCGGGCCGCAGCCGCCCGGGGTGGGGGGGGGGCACCGAGGCCGGCCGGCCCCGGCGGCCCTCCGTCCTTAGTCTGCCACACTAACGACGAAGAAGTCGCTCCTCCCCCCCCCAGCCTTTTTAAGCATTTCGCCAAAAGTCGCAGCTTGTCTTCTACTGGATAAATTGCTTGTCAATCAAAAAAGCTGACCCCGATTGGAACAAAAATCAGGCCCCTCCTAGCCCATGACAAAAAATTACTCTATGAGGAAAAAATTCTGTTCTCTTGGCCAGTCTCTTGAAACCCACCAACCTCAACCTAAAACTGGTCTGCTGCATGTAATCACTGCTTGAGATGTGTCATTGTACAAAGTGGTTTTTTTATCAGTAATTTTTATACTTGTGAAGTTGTTTCAATATAGTTATTCTACTGTAGGGGTACAGTATCATAGTCAAGTTAGTTCAGCACCAGCCTGCAAATTACTGTAGAAATAGCTACGTTAGTGTAGCTGCAAGGTGAAAATTCCTTGCATATACAAGTCTCATCATTCTGCCTGCTGTATGAGCACCTTTATCAGGCTACTGGTATTTTATACAGCGACCTGCACGTGGAGTACTTTGATGTTTGTGCCTAGGAATATGAGGCTGGGTTAAATGGGCTTTGTTCTCATTGAAAAGGCTATGTGTTATTTTTGCTAGATGAGTAAGTTGATAGGAGAGATAACACTCAGCAATGCTCTTGAAATACTCATCAATTCTTTGTGTCCTTGCCAGATTCCCACAAGAGAGACACTGGAGCAGTTTGTGTGCTCTGCTCTGGCTGTTGTCCCAGAAGATGAAGCAAACAAAGAGAATAATGGAGAGGGCTGTAATTCTGCACAGCATGAAGCCAAACTGTATCTTGTTCATGCTGTCAGCAAGTTCAAACTCTATGCACAGGTAACTTTAATAAGTTAATAGATTGAATTCCTAGTTTTTGCATGTAGGTTGTCAGCAGTAATTCAGTTAAAAGATCTAAGTTATATATAAAACTTTGTTTTCATGAACTTTCTTGCTAATAAGATGAAATAATCCTTATAAAGAATCATTACAGTGGAAGTATAATCTATCATCATGTGTCCACTTAATCAGATTTTCTCATTAACAGAGATTCAGGTTTGAAATCTAATAGGGAATGTAATGAAATACACTGCAATGTGGAGACCTGTCAGAGGAAACTGTTTACTGTTCCAGTAAACATTTACTGTTCCACCTGAGACTGAATGTTGAACAAAACTGAAAAGTGACTAGACACCTCCACTGATATACAATTGATTAATTTATTATTCCCCTTCACTGTCTCTGGCAATTGTGGCTGAAGCAAGATAAAAGTATACCTCCATTAGTGCCTCTTAAAATTCTGATCTGGCAGAGTAGCTTGGCATGCATTCTCTGTAATGACATATGTGTGGTTGCATGGATGAAAGAATTAAACATTCAGATGTTTGCTAAGAAAAACACCTATCTACCTTAACACTGGTATTTGTTTTTTATACTGAAATATCATGTTTTTCTCCATTAAAAAAAAAAAAAAATCATGTATCAAGCTGCTCTGGACATGTTTGCAATATTATCTAAAGAAAGCATGTACAGCTTCTGTGTATTTCCTCAAAAATGTAATCTTTGAGAAGGTTTCCCTGCTGTATGATGAAGTATGAAGCAGGAGGTAATAATTCAATGTGATTGCCAAAACTAATGCAGTAATTTCTATGTAGGAATATCCAGTAATAATTTCAGCCATGATTTTAAAACTCTTAGCAAGGGTTGACGTTCTTATGGGAACCAGAAATACTGTAAACTGCTGGCCACTGTGAATTATCTTGGTGAACAGAATATCTCTTAGAGTAAATCTGTTATATTCACTTGGCATTAAAAAGAAAGATAATGGTGAAGGAAAGGAGAGTAGTCAGTATTTTGGCCAGGCCTTGTTATTCTTATTTCTGGGCTACACAATAGGAGCATGCAGGCTCCTTAACCATCTCTGTGTTATGGGACTCCAAAAATGTTAAGGCTGCTATCTTTCATCATATTGGCAGTGTAGGGAAGTCTGGTAAAGAAAGCCTGAGTAATTGGCTGTGGAGGTCAGTGTTTGGTTGATTTCAGCCTCAGTCCATCTTTTTCCATTCTGGGGTCTTTAGGCAAGGTCAGCACCACGTAGGATGTCAGGTGTCTGTGTGCTGTAGCCTGTTACATTGCCAACTTGCATATCAGTCAAAATTGTATTGAAAAACAACATTTGTCATGTCAGTCATTTCAGAATCTAGAGAGGTTGTTAGGGAGAAATTTTGATGTCATTGTTGACTCTCTGAATTTTTTTAAAGACATGCAAATTCTGTGTACTGCCTAAGTAAGAAAGCTTTGATTAATGAGATGTTCTGTTTTGCATTAAATCTGTTAGATACTTGAGCAATGGCTCCACAGCAGCAGTCTCTCTCAGAATCTCCTTTTGGAACTTAGAAGAATCATGGCTGATTTAATGTCGCAATTTCAAGATGACAGGGAAGCCAAGGAACTTTTTTCAGAGATAAATACTCTGATCCAGCAATGGAATGAGAGATCAGATGCCTATTTTTCAGAAGGATATGTTTCATCTCATGATTGGTAAGTTATACTTACCTTTCTGCAACTTGTCTTATAAGATTAGATCAACCTGAATATTTGTTTTCACTTTGCATTTAACTGATTTCTGGTTTTTGTCTGTTTTGTGATTTTATTTTTTATTCTGTAGTTCAAAACCTTGCATACGGTCAAATAATTGTCCTGATGCTTACATATTCTGGAAAAGAAATGAAGTTTGTGCTTCAGAGTATAGCTTCCTATAGCTATGGTACAGGTTCAGCAGAGGACCTGACTACTACATGATCAGGACTCACAGGAATCAGCAGCTATGGATAATTGGCATTTTGAACTAGGACCTGAATTCTTTATCTTGTTCTGCAAACAAAGTTTAACTCCCACAAGTAGTTGTTGTGATACTTCAGTATATACTTCTCATGTATAGGAAGTCCAGTGAATGTAAAATATTTAGAATTCTTATTGCAGAAGTCAAACTCAGTTGTGCAGGAGATCTTGTAACAGAAGTCTACAGCAACAGCTACAAAGTATGGAAAACAGAGTTTTAAACACGTAGAATTCGTTGTGCGTATGTAGTTTGCAATCTCATCTAGGGCACTCTGATTTCTTTTGATGTTTTTGAACTTTTCTTACACTTTAAAGTTCTCTGTTTGGTTCATCACTTAATGCAAATGTAAACACTTTATATGTAGATGTGGCTGTAAGCCCTGTGCCTATTAAGAATGTTTTGTCCAGCTGTTCAAATATTCCTGATCTGGAAGGTTCTACAGAGGAGTTAAGTTGTACATAAAGGGAGTTAATGTTTATCAGAGTTGGCAGAGCCTCAAGAAAGGTCTATGGCAGAGCACAGGAACTGATACTTCCCTCTTTCTAACAGCACACTGGGTGACTTGCATTGCTTCTGGGAGTTACAATATTGGCCTCAGTTTCTCATTGCTTGTAATTACTTGTTCATATCAACCCTATAACTGGAGGAGATTTGATTCATGTTATACACGTCAGCATCTGAGGCTAAATCTGAAAGAAACAATCCATTATCAACTAGCAAGAGGGAGATTGCAGTCAAGTTGTTCAAAAATTTAGGAGGGTGTTTCAAAATTTGGTTCTAATTTATAAAAGGAAACTGCTGTGCTGCTGCAGTTGTAAGAAACAACAAAGTAATTTTTTAGCAGTTTTACCCTTTTGTTTGCAGTACACAATGTTTTTGTGCTCTACCTCTGTTGATTGCAGAGTTTGAGAGAAAGAAAATATATTTAAGGAGGAGATATTTTCAGCTTGAAACCTTTACATACAGAGGCTCTTTTTCCATGTGCCTCCTCTTGACCAATCTTACGTAGCTAGTAGTTGTTTTTTTCTTTTGAGAAAGAATACTGACACAATAGAAACATCAGTTGGTGCATTCCAGTTTTCACTGTGATTTCATGTTTTTTGCAGATATTAAAATAGCAGTGTTCAGCTATCAGGCAGTCAATTGGAATGTTTTAGCTTTCAATAATTATGAGAAAACAAAAAATTCTTTAGAATTCATGGAAAATCAGAGATTTTGATCAATTTTATTGATACATTCCTGTCTGTAAAATAATTAGTCTGTGGAACATAAAAGTTTTGTTCTTTTCAGCAGGTGAAAATGTGATGTACTCAAAGGTGTTGGACTTTTTGTGGCTTACAAGCTGGATTATAAGTACTGAAAAATGCACAACTCTTTAACTTCCAGCTACTTTAATTCTTTTAAATTCCAGTAGGGTTTTTTCACATTTTTTGAAAACCAAAGCAATTGTCAAGTTTTGCTAATTCAGATTTTGTGGTGATTAATTTGTGATTGCTATTTAAATCATATTTGGAATTTTTTCAAATTAAGTAAATAGACCTAGATTCTAAAATTAAATAAAATAGTTTAAAAATTCTTGCCTGTCTGCTAGATAATTAAGAAGAAAAAATCTTATGATTAATTTTTCAGGATTTTGACATCTTTCAAAGAGTTTTTGAAGACAGAAGAAAACATAAGGATTTCTGGTGAAAAGAAAAGGGATCATCTTTTTCATCTTGCAGAAATCATAGAAAAAAATATGTTTGATTTCTCAGTTTCTTCAAACAAGTCTCTAATTGAAAATGCCTTGAATAATGTAATTATATGGATAAAAAACTTTGCTGGGGGGGAGAAATCTGCCACCAATTTCTCACTTGCAGTTTCTGAACTCCATAATGAGCTACAAAAAAGTTTCCAGCCTCTTCAGACCTTCTGGGCAAAAAAGAAGACAGAACTTTTCTGGCATATAGTGGAAATTGTATTCCATGAAATTGATTCTAAGGTTTCTCTCTTGATTCAAGTAGAAGAGGAAGAGGTAATGGAGACCTTATCTCGAATGTTATCTTCTATTGCAGAAAATAAAATCTATAATAAAAGTATGGTGGTCCTCAAAAATATCCTGGCTGATTGGCCAGAGTTAAATATTACTGCTTTGGACCATTTACAACATTTAAGTGGACACTTCCAAAGAAATCTCTATGAAGTTGGGTCATTGTCTGGTGATCATGTCAATGTGTCATTTAGCACAATTCCTGGAGTGAGTAATACCTCCTCTTTATTTCTCTCAAATGCAACTTTTATGTATAAGGTACAAGAATTAGGAGAAATTGTGCACGATTTCCTCAGAAATATCCAAAAGTTAAACAGCACGAGTGTGGCCTCACTTGTTCCAAAAATTTTCTCTCTGTACCAGAATGATGATCTGGCTTTAAATATTAAGAGCAATAACACTCTGTTAAAACTTCTTTATGAGACTTCAAAAAGTATGTCATCTTCTCAAGTATGGCATGATTTGCAAAATAAGGAACTAGTTTATGATTTTCTGTTTGAAACTTTCGATTTTCTCTGGAACCTCACCAGTAAGTCTCTCTGTGAAAAGTTACTATTAATTTACAATTACACAGAGTTTCAGGCACAATTTCTTGCACAGCATGGAAAAAAAGATATACAAGTTGTTTATGACACTCTGAGCAGCCTTAAAACTTTATTTATAGATGAAGAGCTCCAAACAGATGTCTTATGTTATTTGGAAGAGTTTCTTGATCTGTCTCCAGGATGCCTGGTAAATAATGGGTGCACTGATTTTTATCTAGCAAACACGAGTTCTATAGAACATTCAGCAGAGGTTTATAACTTACTTCTGCTTCCATTGGACAGTGTCCTGTCTAATGTCACAAACTGGGGAGATAAGGTAAGTGTGCCTTCTGCTTTGCACTGCACTTTTTCATGGCTTCAAGCATGGACTGAGATTTTTGAAGAAGCATCGGAAATCTTAAATTTGAATTCAACCTGGTTTGTCTGCCTAAGAGAGGATTTGGCATATCTCTCTGAAAACCTTTTAAATACAACTCAAGATGAGCTGTGCAATAATACAGCTGTGGCTATTGTTGAAGCTACAGGAGCAGCAATTAAGCTATTAAAAGCTGTATTTCAGGAACATGGCAATTTAAATGACTCGAAAGATTTTGAGGTATTCCTTGTTAATCTTCAAAGTGTAATTAACAATGCATTTGATGTCACAAACTTGCATAAAGATAGCAGTTTAGAAAGTGTTTTAGAGACAATGGGAGTCATGATAACTAAAATGCAGAAATCTCTACTGAAGATTGTTAACGAAGAGTTTTTGAATTCTTGGCTTGATGCTTTCATCTCAGGAGGATCTGAAGGAGAAGATAAGGCTGCTGGTGTATTTTCCATTGGAAATTCTCTTTCTACTATTCTTAAGCTCTCCCAAAAGGAACTTGAAATTATTCTCACTGAGATAAATGACACATCTGCTTTTTTAAAAAGTGTACCTCAAGATAAATATATGGCTTGTGTCAGCATTTTCCAGAATATTACCAAATTAATTTTGGATAATGATCTGAAAGACAAAAGCTACTTACAAACAAATTTTTCATCTCATCTTAACTCCTTTCTAAACTTTCATAGTACAATGGATGAAGCAGAGGATTGTAACACATGGATACATGGATTAAGTAATCTCACTGAAATATACAAGTCACCTTCCCATCTTGAAAGTGCAAAACATATTTTATTTCTTCTGCAGTCTCTGGGAAATGCTGAGACAGATGCTAAACTAATGAATGTGATGGACTTCGTTAATTTGGTTTTTAATTTGACACTCCCTGAATGTTCCCTAGGTGGTTCTGAGGTGATTTGTGTAAGTGCTTATTTCAATATCATAGCAAAAACTTTGAAATTTATTTTCCCTGAATTTTATGTAAAAGATGGCATTAATGTGCTTGAATTTATTTTTAAACTTTTAAATATTTCTGGAGAGCAAATGCAAACCATTATCAATGATTTAATTGGGAGCTCATTGTATATGTCAAATAAGACCCATTTTACTAAGTCAACCCATGGTTTTAACAGGACTTCAGGAATGCTCCTTAATCCTTTTCACCATATTCATCTTATATCAGTGGAACTTTTGTCAGAAATTGAAAGTCTTCTGAAAAATACTGTTGAAGTCCAAGAAAACAGCTCCTCTCATTTGGACAATGAGATGGAACCGTTCTTGCATGGGAAAAATATCAGTTTGCTAATGGAGTTCTTTCAATATATGATTAGAAAACTTGACTCGAACTTGCAGAATGAACACAAAACATTTCCTCAGAAACTGATAGAAACAGCAGGTCTGAATGTTGAACTGGTACAGAAGGCACTTGAAATTTTCAACTCTCCTACTTTTATTGTCTTTCCATTAAGAGACGAAAAGGAGTTTCTAAAGCATTTGGCTGCCTTGGTGCAAAACATGAGAAACATGGATGTTGAGTTGTTGATAAGTAGATTCAAACAGGTCCAGGAGAACCTGGAAAATTTCTTCAAAAATATCAAACCTTTTTCTCTTGAGAACGCTGAGTTAGGTACTTTAACAGACTGGTGGGATGCATTTGAGAACATATCATGTTACTGGAACCTGACTGGCATGCACCAAATAGCACAGCTTTTCGAACAAGATGAGCTCTACAATATAGAAGATGTGTTCAACCTCCTCTTTGATGTCATCAGCCTTACAGAAAGATTGGCTCATGGAAACATTACAGAAGCACTAACTGAAATACATGCTTTCATACTGACTCAGGAAGAAAAAATGTCAATGTTTACTGATGAGGAGTTCTCTAACCAAGTAGAAGATCTTCTAATGTTGCTGGAGACATTGTCAGACATCTCCGATGAACCTGGAGAGGCCTCTGTTTGTTTTTCTGCAGCATTCTGCTGGGCTCTTACAACAGCCACACCTCAGAGTGATCCCACTGTTAAACCTTGTGACTTTGTGCATACCAATTCTACTCTTCATTACAATGCAGTCATTGAAGTCTTTAAGGAGCTTAAACTCATCACTCTGGATGACAATTTTGCTTGCTCTATGGAGGACATTCAGATGGATATCACTCACAATCTGACTTGCTTTTTTCATCAGATCAAAGAATGGAACTCTATCATTTTGAAGTTTTCTGTGCTTCATCATGTAAATAACTCAGTTCTCAAAGAGCTGCTAGAGTTTTGGAATGAGCTATCCCTTTATGCTGTGCCACTGCAGGTGAATAATACACATGCAATCAATTGTTCCTCCACACCAAAGAGCCAAATGGCTTTGCAAGTTGTAGAAACTCTGAGCAGCATTTCAGTGTCAGAAATGGAGATGGCCAAAAGTCTTCTTAAACAGCTGGATAATCTTTATGGTGGCCTAAGCTGGAACAGAGAGTCAAGAACATCACTTAAGAGTGTTCTTACTAATGTTAAGAATATGACCAGTGAAGTTTCTAGACTCCTGAATACTGAAGCTGTCCTTTCTTTTCTTTCTGTAATTCAGCCTTTACTGACACTGTCATCTGTTGGAAACCAGACACATGCAACGCTTATGACAATATCAGCTTTAAGTGGGAACATCAGTATATCTGACAACTTTGAGAACTTCTGGTTTCCTGTAGTTACAAGCATAGAAAATGTATTGGTGAATTTTAGTTTTAGACATTTACTTGAGGTGATAGATCAAGAGTCTCAATTACTAAAGTTTGCTACTGGACAGTCCTCTTCAACGGCTGCTGATGTTTTACTAGAGCAGCTTAAGACATCTTTAGATGCTGTATCAGGAAATTTTGAAGATACACAAGATGTTGTGAAGACCATTCTATGCGAGTGTAACAATAAAAATTATTCTAAAATAATGCATGCTCTAATTCTCCTTATGACTAATGAAAGTTCATCAAATGACCTACTGCTGGCTGTCAAAGATATTATTGCCTTTCTGGAGCTATTCCAAAATAAGTCTAAGAAGGACTACATTGGTTTGTTGTTTGGTGACAGTCATTTTAGCAGAGAGAAATTGAATAATACTCATGCTGCTTTTTCAGTTGTGATAAACAACCTCCTTCATATAATTGCTGATCTTGATGTTGTAGAAAAAGCTTTGCATACAAACAATACTGAGCTTCATAAATTTGACTTCATTGATTCATTTTTTTATAATGCACCGTATAGAGACACTTCTACTCAGTCCCAAAGCAGAACTCTGGAGACCATGCAAGAGATTTTGCAAATAATATTTCAGTCTACTGCAGAATATGACAGGAATAAAATAAAACTCTTACTAATGAATTTGCATAAGGATGTAATGGCAGAACTGAGGTGAGTGTTTTCCATGTACTCATTTTGGGAAGTGTGCTGACAATGACAGAAAGGCTCTCTGTTAATGAACAGCTCAATCAAAACTTATATTAAGTTAATTACTTAATTTTAGATTTTTTTCCAACTTATGTTCTTCAGACCAGCCATATTTGGTATCAGAACACATAACACACTGTGTGGACCAGATTATTGCGTTTAGTTTATGTTTACAATATGTGTTTAGTCATATGTATTGACACTTGAGTTGATTTCTTTGGAGCTATTATAAAAACAAATATTTGAGGATATTTGTGTTTTAAAATCCTTGCAGGTCTGAATACTGAACCCCCACTAATTGGCAGGCAAGAGTAATTTTTGCCTATGGAGATAAATGTTAAGGAATGCTTGGGCCTAATTCTTTGTGGCGTGTGTGGAGGTTTTTTTCTATATCCAAATATAGCTATACAAAGTTTCTTTAACTTAAATTGTGTTGAGTTTTTCAGTTTAACAAATGTAGTGTCTGAAGGAATCTTAAGTCTACGATCATTTTTGCCTGATTACTCAGATCAGATGTAATCCAGAAGCAGAAGAAACTGCTTCAGATTTACTGATGGCTTACTTAATAAAAAGGCTGCTAGACTGAAGTTGTTTTTATTTAATATTGAATGAGCCCACAAGTTGGTTGCTCCAAACACGTTTAGAGTATCTTGCTGGTGGAGCTACTGGTCCTACTGATGTAACCAGCTGAGAAATGGCATTGTAAAGTTGATGCTCTTATGTGGTATCTTGACCTTTATGATTAATTTTATGCAAATACCTGAAACCATTGTCCATCAGGGTCAAGTGTTAACCTAATCTGTTGAAAAAATCAAAAGCAAATAGTGGAAAAGTGGTTTATTTTCCCTTCATGCTGATTATCTGCTTTTGCCATCGAGTCAGCATATCCTGTGGGCTCTCAGTATTTCTGAAGCTATTATGATTTTGCTTATTTTGTGAAGGTATTTTCTAGCACTCCTAGGATATATTTTTTAACATGGAAGTATTCTGATTTTGAAATAGTTCAAACAAATGTAATAACTGTTAATATTGAAATCCTTGTGTGGTTCATTGAAGATTGCATTTGTGCATTGTCACTTCTTGAAATGACTGTGGTACCCTTGGAATGAAAATAATGTTTTCTTTTTGATGTTTCTACAGAGCATCTAAAATCTGCAACATTCTTCAGGAACGTTTATATCCTGATAGTGTTGTACTATTGCAGAAGTTGCAATTTACCATTTTGAATATTCTCAAAATCTTTTCAGGTTGGTTACCACAGTAGTGACTCTGAGTCTCCATGTGCTAGTGCTGTTAAGGCTTTACTATAAGCACAATTTTGTACAAAAAAGTTTGGGTGATGCCAAGCAAGGCAAGCATACTGATGCCTATAAATTAAACCAGTCAGAAAAAATCTGATGCAGATCATACAAAGGGATGATTTCTTTCTGAAGTGTTCACATAGATTTAAAATCCCAATGAAAGCAGGAGATTTTGCTGCTCCTCCTCAGCTTGTGAGCTGAATTAAGACACAGGGGGTTTTTGTAATGAGCCAGACTTGCCACAGGGCAACGTGTAGTGGACAGTAAGGAAAAATGGGGCAAGTATTTAAAGGAAGTAGTATCTCCCACTTCTGGCCATGTCACGTCAGTTAATTGGCTACCTGTAGCTGAAAAACTTCATCTTCAGCAAATTGTTAAAATTTTAATGTGTTACCTTGTTTTATTCCTTATGTATATGCTCCCAAGTTGTGTACTTTAAGAAAGGCTCTATATTGACCCGAATATAATTTCATATTATGTTTTCTTTGGAAAACAAAAGCCAGTACTTTTCAAAGTTCATATTTTAGCCAACTATGCCCAGAATTGTTTGCGAAGAGCAATTAGGAGACATTAACCTGCCATTCTAGAGGAAGGGATGAGATCTGTAATGTCTTATGCCAAATTAATTTCCAAAAGAGTGTAAGATGTGATTACAACCCAGTTTTGACTGCCTTCTCCACTCTTGTGATGGATGTAGTTCCAAAGAGTAAAACAGTAGTGATGTTGAGCTAGGATAAGTGATACTGAATTTGTGTAGCTGGGTACCTGTGTTTTATTGACCTCTGAAGATCAGTCTATTTATTGAGAGAACTGAAATTAAGGAATTAAATTTCTGTCATTCTCATTTCAGTCATCTGTGGGAATGTTTCATAATGTTTCATTTGTCACAGAAAACATTATGAAACCTAATGAGAAAAGATGAAAACTTCTTGATTCAGTTTGGTTTGAAGAATTGTATTACTTCTATGAGCATGATCAAGGTTTGCCTGGTTTAGAAGAAGTGTTCAATGTTTATTATTCTTTCTACTTGACTTAAGAACCAAATTTAAGGGAAAAAAAACCCCACCAAAAAACCATAGTTGAAAAAATTACCTTGGTATTAAATGAGAATTCAGCAGTCAAGTCAAATTCCTTCGCTACTATCCCGTGTGCAAACCCACTGCAGACAGCAGAAAGGAGGCTTTTTCCAAGGATATGGCAGCTGCAAGCTTGGTTAGAAATGGCCTCCATTTCCATCCCATCCCACCAGTGGGATGATACTGTCTCCCTATATGGGTTCATTATCCCAAGATATGGAAAACGCTTATGCAATGCTGTTTCACTCCCCTTGTAGTTTGGGTTTGAAAGTTACTGCTCACTGGAGGGTTAGTAACATCCAGGTGTTCCTACAGGGAAATAGCATCAGGGGAGCCTGCCCGAGGAAAAGGTAGATGTGGTTAGTATACTCAGCTTCTCACAGTCATGCTTCTTGCTCATGAAGAGCAAAAAAGAAATTCTCTTATCTGGTTCTCTAGCAGGTAGGGATGTTCTTATTATCAGGAAAATGTAATGGAGAAGAGTAACTGAAATTGAATCAAACCAGCCTTTCTTTTCCTCTGAAATGATACATAAATTTAGTTAGAAATATTTCTCTGTGCCTTAACACATCAGATGTTCCTTGCTTTTTAAAAAAATTCTCTGTCTTATTAGTTGAATAACTTTAAATTTGATTTCAAGTTGGCGTTTTTTTTAATCTGATGAAATCTGGCTATTATCTCTTACAGAAGAACCCATTGTCTTTAGCAACATTTTCTGTGCCATTACAAAGTGTAAAGATGGATTAACGAGTCACTTGCTCCTCTCTGTCTTTGAAGGGATTGCTGTGGTTCAAGATCGTTATCAGGTTTGAATTATTCCCTCACCTACAAGTGTACTTTACAACATGCATTGAACTTTGGAAACTAATGAAAGTTTCATTTTTTTCCCACTGTCTGAATGACAAGTCCCCACAGTGGCTATATAAACCTGAGGTTTAAATAGGTATAGCTCTGATAATTTTGATAGAGATACCCAGAAGAAATTCCTTAAATAAACATTGGTAAGCTTTACAGGCTGTAAGTATGACTTTGAATTATTAGAAATCCTATAACTAGGATAATTGGATTGTCAATCAATGTCAAACAGCAGCCCATTTTTAATTTCTTTAATGTTATTCTGCTAATTCAATGAGGCTTTAGTACATTTAGACTTTTAAATCTTCACAGGAACATTTGCAAAATTAAACTAGAAGCAGATAAACTTCTTGGCCAGAATAATTCCAGCTAAAATAGCAGTTATGATTAACAGTTGGGTTCAGCCTGTTTTTCTTTAACATGAAATTGCCAGCAGGTGAGAGTAATATTTTGCATATAGAGACTCACTTAGAGTTGGAAGCAGGCCTTTGGATAGAACATGTGTGTGTACACAAACAAAATACTAAAGTCATGCTTTTTAGCATAGAATTTGTCTTCTCTTTGCTGCTTTGTCTACCTGGACATTTTTCTGATACAAACAACAATGTGTTAAAGTAAACAGATGACAAGTGGCATCACTCCTATTTCAAAGCAGACTTTTTGCAGGCCAAATGTGTTTGTATAGCCATGACCCTTCTATGACCTACTTCTGCAAATATCAAAAAAGCTTCACAAAATCAAAATTGTAAATATTCAGGAGAGAATATAAAAAGGGCATACTATACAGAGAATAATGCATGAAAAACTTTGGCTATGAGGATCCAGATATTTTGGTTTGTTGAATGGAAACTGATGTTGTTCAAAACACTTTCTCTGGAAAATGATAAAAATGGTCATAAAAAAAAAAGAACAGCTCATTTCATTTTGAAACAAATTTTAAAAAGTTGGCATTTCTGTTAGTGGATGACTCTCCTTGACAGGCTAGTTCAAATTCTCAGTCTGATTGTTTCCAAAACTCAAATATTTGAAAATTCCTTGGTTCTTGAAAAGATTAATTATAATCCAGTTTCAGTTAATCATACAATGACTAAGAGAATATTACCTTACCCATATTCTCATTTGAAAATACAAATCATCTAGCTGCTGAGAGCTCCTACTTCAAACTGTAACACAATTTCATGAATTTACTAACCATGTGATCATCGTGTTCTGCAGGATGTTGGAAGATATTTGCCTGCTTTCAACACGGGGGATTGTGAGAGTATGGCATATATAAACCAAAAACTTTCCAGTGCTTTGGAGAGCTTTGTGGGAGCCTTGCAGAATACCAGCAGTGACGGCTGTGAATGCCAGCTAATGTTGGGGAACATCCAGAGACGACTGCAAGTGTAAAGCCTTTCACATTTTGATAAAACAGAAGAACAGTGATGGTTCATCACTGGTGATGTTATCCTGTGCATATGTCTGTGTTTTAAATTTATTAATTACAGGAGAAATACTCTCTTTTTAAGTTTTGTTCATTTATCTTAAAACTGAGTGGATAAAATGTACAAATTATTTAAGTTATTTAGGGTAACTGAGTATTTTCTACATTCTTACGTTTTTTTTGCTAAACACTTGCAGCAGATCTTGCTGCTCCACCAGCTGAATACTTTGGATCATAAGTAAGAAAATGTTCAATTTCCCGTGGCTTCAGTTAGGTAAAAATTTGGGTATCCACATTTTTCATTTTTATCTCTTTTGATATGGCTTTTCCTCTCAATAGCTGATTTTTTTTTTTTTTTTGTGAAATATTAAGCATTCAGATCAGTTCAACAGCTCAGAGTTAGAAACACAGTACGGTGATTGGAAACTGATGGGATTGAACTCCAGAAAACCTATGATAGTAGTTATTTGCATGGGGAAAACAATTAGATTTTAGGTAAAGCTGCTACTACAGAGTATTTCAAATTTACAATCAGCTAGAAGTAGACATTGTTACAATTATTGCTATACTGGTTTGACTGTTGGATTGTTTTCATAATAGGCTTGAATGGTGTCTGTGAATTACAGTAGTAATACAGAAGAACTTGAGTCTAGATGCTGCTCCTAAATACCGTGGGCTCATGTCCAGTTTTGAAGAGAAAATCATATCTAATGTGTGCATACTCTTTATTACTTAAATTATAATTAGATAGACTTTTCTTTTTCTTTTTCATCTTGAACTGCAGTTCAAGATGAAAAGTAAAAACCTAGAATTGTATTTCTAGGTTTTAAAAATGTGTGTTCAGTGAGAAACATGGAAGTGAGATACTGCTAGACCTGTCCTTCTCCATAAGGTACTATTTGCTAGGGCCCTTAGTCATTATGAGAATCCATCTCAACATATGTATATATGTAGAGATATACATGTGTATCTCTACATACAGTGTCATTTAGGCATGAAATATGATGACCACTGCACCATATAAATACCACATGAGGTTTGTAGAGGTGCTGCCTGCCTGCACAGTGTGTGCACACAGAGCATGATGGGACCCTATTGCCTCTTTTAGTTCTGTTTCACCATTTGTGTTAGTCTGTATATGTGGAAATGCCAATGACTTGGTTCTGATGACTTGTGAAACTACGGCTGTCATTCTAGGGTGACTGAAAGTTTGGAGCTACAATTATCGGGAAATCCAGCAGCAGCTTTCCTCAGCAATTTTAATCTTGAGAACGGTGGGTTACAGTTTTCTTCACTTTTTCTATAAGTCCCTCTAGTGTAATTTTGTGGGGCGATAACTGTTTCTTTGTTCTTTCAAATTCAAAGGGACGCTGTTTATGGAGACTATTGACTTAAGACAATGTTTTCACACACAGTGAATTGAATGGAAAGGATACAATCCGTAGGAAATTGGATTAATCAAATTGGTGCTCTTGGTACTATTTTCTTTCTCTTCCAGATGTGAAAGTCAAAGATCTTGTGCAGAATATTACTCAGCTGAGGCTGGAAATCGGTTCTTCTGTCAATATTTCTGAAGAAACTGTCAATAGCCTCTTGGAAGCCAGTGTCTCTCATTCAGAGGTAAAAGATCAAAAAGAGGTGTCAAATTAATGGGCCAGCCTCTAGCATGGTGTGCTACATGAAGCAAAACAAGCCATATTGTTTGTTTGGAATCTCTTATCACTTCCATGTGAAATACTTTGGGAGGTTTAGAACTTCAAAGTAATGATGTGATGCATTAAGAGATCAATTTATAGTAGCACTGTTCCTCTGGTCTAAATGGCACTGCTTCATTACTTTCAGCAGTGTTTTACCCTCTTGTGCTGACACAGAGTTGGAGCTTTTCTGTCTCAGTATTGTAGAAAAGGATTTCTGGACATGTAATTTTGTACCTTACCACCTCCACTTCTTGCAGTATGGAGTTGTCTTATGTATATATTTTTTAAATTCCTTGGTGTATTCCTCACTGTTCTTACATTATCTTACCACTGTCTTGCTCTACTTTCACTTTGAGTTGTTAACTCTTGAGTATTGTAAAATTTCCGAGGGATTCTGAGGGAATGAGTGTTACCATTGCTTTTTCCTGTGATCCCAGTGATTAGTTAAAATCATGAAAAATACCAGCTGACTAATAGGTTCTCTCTGCTGCGAGCGTCTGTTCTAGGAGCTGAGGGTACATTTGGTGTAAATTGATCAGCACAGTCAAGCAGCCACTGGGTGTCAGTGGTGCTCTGCTTGCAGAAACCATGGCAGGCTCTGTTCGTGAAAAGCGCAGCATTAACAGACAGTTCAGACCGTCATAACTGCTTATAGATGATTTGTTCTTCTGCCTCTGTGGCAGCGTGGCTGCCTTTATTGTTAGCTTGTTATTGTGATACCACTAAATGGTAATGAGAGAAGTCATCTGAAGGCAATTCAGTTAAATGGGATTCAGTGCACCTTTGATCCTTTGGAATAACAATGCTAATTGGATGAATTGTCAAATTACTTTCCATCCTTACTTTTTGCCAGCCGTATGTAGAGCTCAGATATATACACACATCTCACATTTAGATAACTATACCTCATTTTTTGTTTGCTTAGTGCTTAAATCCTCCCCCAGTCCAACTGGAGCATTAAAAGCCTCTGTCTCTTCCTGATTATGAAAGCTGCACAAGTACCTTTTATAACTATATTTTAGGCATCCCCATTATGTTTATTGTCTATACAGCCACTGTCTGATAACCTAATGATAGCTATAGGCTCGTTTTAGCCTTACATTTCTGTGATTATATGCTACTACCATGCCTGCCTCTGGAACAATAAGGGTAAGCCGTGGGAATTCTTTGTGCTTTTTGTACTTACCCATAATTTCTGCCACGATGTTATGTGATGGCCATGCTCATTGCCATGTGATGAAGTGATTTGAATTCACTTAAAACCTGTAACCTGAAGACTGTAAGCATCCATCTATTGCATGTAGGAGTTTGGATTAGCTCTGGTACTCAGAAAGTTCAGGGGAACTTAACCTAGGGGATAAAACATCGAATGTGTTAAAGCTGTACTAAAATGGTGATATTCTTCCCCAGCAAGAAGTCTAAATCAGTTTAATCTTAAGCTGCTCGCAGAATTATGTTCATATTCTGTTCCTTGAATGCACACACAAAAAAGTGATTCTTTCAATATATAGAAAACCCTGTGGAATCACAAAGGCAAGATTCTGTTCCAGAATAAAAGTCAAATTATCAAGTTGGAAAATAAGATGTTTGTAGGAATTAAAGAGTTAAATTGCATATCCTGATGCAGATCCTCTCCCTGATTGATAGCAGCAAGAGGTGCATTCAGTGGAGAGCATAGAGGCAGATTTTGTCCTAAGCAGTACAACGGAGTCCTACAGTACTTTGGCTCCTACAGGGTCCTAAAATACTTGTAGTTTTTCTGGACTTGTTGAGAATGGGTAGCTAGGAAGTCCTGAGATATCTCGACTTTAATCATTGCCATTATCCAAGATGGTTTTATTATAGTCTCACCCAAGGTCTATTCAGCACCCTTCAGCTGCTATTAAATAATGCTTTAAAGCAATGTTTAACTGAGAAATGTGAGTTGGCTCAGAGTCGACGTGCCATATAGGCATCCCCAAGTGTTAAATTTGTGTGTCCTTTGAAAGAAGGAAGGACCATATTGTTTGATGTTAGTGATTCACACACCTAGATTTTGATCTTCAGGTGTTTCAGCAGCAGAGGTGTATATCTGCTGGAAGGAGTATGCTCAGCACTGTAAATATGCCTGCTTATGGCATGAATGCTCAAGAATGAACGACTGAACAGTGAAAAATGAAAGCAAATCCTTATAAGAAATATACTTCATCTTTTTATATGTACAGGGAGTAGAAAGTAAGAACATAGCAATCTGATATAAAGCTGTATGGTTTATTGTTTCAGGTCTGTTGGTGCCTGCAAATTGTCATGTTACTGTGACACAAATTTTCCCTTTATTGACTATAGAAAAAGGTGATGCATTTCAGGGAGAAAATTTTTAATACACATATGTTGTGATAGGTTCTTTACAGTGCCTTTGTGATAGCTTTAACTGGAAGATGTGATGAAGAAGTACTTAGCCTGCTGCTAAAGCTGCCTGAAAACGATAGAACTTCCCTGGTAGTGGAAGAATTATGTTCTTTGCCAGCACTGGACTTGTATACCATGTTTGTGTTGATTATACAAAATTTGAACGTACGTCACATCATTTACAAGGTAAGATGGCGTTATTTGAAAGTAGTATGAAACATGCAGGTAGACAGATTAATAATTCTATTATTTCTTCAGATGTTCTTTCTCCATGAAAGCAAACATATGGCATTTTGGTCTTTGTTTGGCTCCCCAAAATATAGCAGTTGAAGAATGAGGCTGATACATGCTTCCTCAGGAAAATTATCACTGAAGAGTTAATTATGAAAGATTTGCAGAAAACACAGGAGGTCAAAGACATAGTCTTATTAATCTTTAGCAGAGTTTTCAGTTCATGCAATTAGTCACGTCATTATTTGTAAGAGTGGAAGACTGATCTGACATTTGAACTGAAACCAGCATAGGGGCTCACATCACAAGAGTGAAAAAATATTTTCTAGGAAGAATTCATAGTACTGTGGATGCAAATGTCTGTAGCACAACTGTATTATCAGTACAACTGCAGATAATCTGGAATCTAATATGGGTATTCAGTGAGATAATGGTTTTATCTGTAAGATCAGAATTATTGAATGGGATGGTTAGAAGACATTTAGTTCAGTTCTTTTGGGGGTAGTTGATTGACAGAACATAAAATGTAAACATGAATAGCTGAAATATAACATTGTGAGGAAGAAAGGTTTGTTCTAAAGCCATAGGGATCTGGTTGTATTCTGGATGCTGCATATTCAGTTAAGCATAGAATTCAGTTAGACATAGAATTTGAAAAACGACAATTTCCCACAATACGTAAATATACCAGAGGGAAAAGAAAAGATTTTATTTCCTGAATTTCCTGCAAACCTAGAAGGGGGAAAAAATAGAAGAAAATAAACCAGTACTTATTCTGATGAGTGTTTCTACTGAACTATATGGAAACCTAATCAAGTCCTAGCAAAGAGTAAAAAATGTTGTCAGCTCATCCCAAATTATAGGGGAAGTTATGCTATTTTTTTAGCCAAATAAGATTTTTTATGAGTGTCTTCGAATTTTTTTTTTTTTGCTACTTAACAGCTGGTGAAGACTGAGAAGAAAATCAAGCATAGACATTATAGTAGGAGGACAAAGGTGGATAAAATAGATAATCAGAGGAAGAACTGAAACTATATAATGAGATTATAGTGGTTTTATTATTTTGCATAGACAGATAACAATGAATCAGTTTGTATTATCATATCTAACACTAATCTCCAAAAGCAAAGGGAACAGAGAGAAAATCCATAATGACAAATTTGCGTGGTGGAAATAGCAAACAGCCAATTGAACCTAGGTCAAGTAGGTAATAAAATGCGCACAATTATTTTGGGCATGAAAAATTCAAAAGCAGGAACAGTGTGGCACGAAAGTTAGTTACTTTATGGGTCATATTAAGCAATAAAAGTGGTTTCTAGATTTAACTTATAAATTATTTTTAAAATATGAAATTATTGCATTGAACATTTTTAAAGTGGTGAAGGAAAAGTTTCCATTTACACTAAATTCTAAAAGGATAGAATGTCACAGAGCCCATTAGTATCTAGGGTTGGAAAGCTCTCTTCAACTTGGCAGGTGTAAACGTGTTCTCTGAATATTAATTTATGATTTTTCATAAGCCAGATCTAATATTACATTACAGAGAACTTCTCTTCAACTTAATCTGAGAGTAACTGGGGAGTTATATCAAGAGGAGTTTTGTTAAACATGGTTTGTAGGAACACTGTATAATCAATTTTAGAAAAAGACTGAATAATTTTGAGCATTTCATTGAAAGGTTAACATTTGTTTCTAACTGGAATTTCCTGTTGTGTTTTATTTCCTTCTTTTCTAAGGTCCAGATACCACCTGAGATAGGCAATGTATTAAATATGCTACTGGATGTGGTTTCTAGTATCAGTTCACTTCTCAATAAAGTCCACCATGTCATGGAAAAGCTTCCAGTGTTCCTCCAAGGAATTCAAAATATTGGTGTGCTTGACATCTCTGCATTGCAGCAGGTATGCGTAGGATTTCAATATGTGGGATTAATTCCCCTGGTGAGATGGTTAGGTAGGGATATGTGCTTAGTAAGGAGGCACACTAGTAGAAATAATTTCCTAAAAAGTTGGGAATGCAGAGAAGAGTCCATAAACCCTAGGAAGGTTAATTTGGTCTGTTTCAAGCAGTCTGGTAATTCTGAGACTATTGATGTGTTGCTTCTGTCATTTCTTTTTTTTTTTTTTTTTTTTTTGTTAACATGAGATCCTAGTTTAAGTTACTTCACTGTTTGTCAACTGACTAACATTATCATCTATTATCTGTGATTTGGAGATAGCTAGCCAGGCCTTTTCTGCCAAGTGTTTCTTCTTTTGTCTTTGGTTTATTTTATTTTTTAAGAGCAGATTATTATTTTGTTTACAAGAAATAGCTTTGCTTTCTTTAAATAATATGAGTTCAAGATGGCCTATGTATTTCTGTCTGTCCATTTGTTTTTGTTCGTGTCACCTAAGGGCTTTGTGTGATAGTTCTGCTTGACATTAAAAAAAAAAAAAAAAAAAAAAAAGGTGGCATGAGGTGTGAGTGAGGGTATTTATTTTGTCCCTGCCTTTAAGAGCAGTTGCTGTGTACACATCTACATAGCCAGCATAGTGGTGGATCTAGTGTTAAATGAATCATCAGAAAAATTTCTGTCTCTAAGCAGGTTCCAATTCCATAGGAAGACCTGCTGACCCCCATGGCATTACCTTTTGGGTTTGTTGTCCTGTATGGAAAACTGAGGATTGAATCTGGTTTAAAATCGCAAACCTCCAGAAGATCCTGCAGTGATAAACGGTGCAATGTGGTTTATTGCTAAAGTAGAGAGTAAACACTGCCCTAAGTACTATTTTCCTTAGTGTTATCTTTTTAAAGATCTTCTAATCTGTGTGATAGAGACACATTGAAAAATGCTGTTTTGGTGCATCTATCAGTTTTGAGCCGGTCTTTTTGGGATAGCTCTTTGTCTGCCACAATGAATGGTGATTTTCATCAGACACTTGCATTTTTTTCTGCTTTCCCTAAACTAGCTCTGTTTGTGCCAGACTTTCCTTTCAGCAAATGAAATATTCTTTTTGGACTAAAATCCCAAAGTTCCTTATTTGATAGAAGAACCTCTCAAAAGGTGTCGTTTTAAAAAGTTTGCAAAGGAACAAATGGAACAGCAGAGGGCCATCTGCTCACAGTTTTAAGCTTTGCTCTGTGGTCACCCCTATTATCCTGTAATATACCATAGATTTAACCTTGGAATATTTGGGTTTTTTTTAGTTCTAATCTTTTTTTTTAATCACTTTTTTGACACAGTCATTATTTTTAATGTTTTGTTAAATCCCTTTTTCTTGTAAAATTGCTGGGGCTTTTTGGTCACCTAATAATTTGTGGAGGATTAAAATAATCAAATAATCAATTCTTTTATTAATGAATTATATTTTTGATTTCAAGGGCTCTTCTGTTTTCATATTTTTTTTTTTAATTTTTAAGACTAGTAAAAGTGTAAGTATCCTCCTTTATTTTTTCATGTTTAACTTGATTTTTTTAATACTTTCCAATAAGTTTTAATGATCGGTTATTTTTTGCTTCTTTTCTATGGTGGCCAAACTTGTCCTATTGAATAAGTGCTCCACTGAAGTGTGTATATTGCTTATACACTTCCCTCCTTAAATGTGTTCTTCTGTTTCCAAAAGAGTCCATCCTTCAGGATTTTCGTTTTCATGATTACCAAGAGCAAAGTAGTTCAGTGATATTGAAAGATTATCAGATAAAGAATGTAAATGTTTTTAGGGTAAAATGTGTGGACCATTGTCAGAAAGACATTGAAGTTGATTTAAAAAAAATTACTTCTATAATGAAAGAGGTAATAAAGTAATTGTCAACTGTGGACATGAATTTCTGTCTGAAAGGAAAAATTAAAAGGAAGAAATAGCTTTATTATATCTTTAACATGTAAAATTGAATTGAAAAGGTACTCATACTGTAATAAAAGATGATGTAAAAACTCATCATCTACCCATCAGCAGTAACTGGAATATGGTGCCAGATTCTACTGTTAAAAACACTGAGTGAATGGATAACTCCTGAGAAAAAATGCTGCTGATTTCAATCACGATTTTTGCTTGGGTTTTGCTGTTTGAAATTATTCACTTATGTTTTCATTCCAAATTTTTGGATGCTTGTCACTCATCAATAGGTAAGCTGCAGGGGACTTCCTGAGTTGTTGAATGCTGTTAATTGTGAGAGGTGACCTCACTCTGTAATCCTTCCACTAACTTGAACCAATTCTCTGTTGAACCTATCATTGCAGAACAACTTGTTGAGGTTTTAAATGAATAAAATTGACTTAGGTTTATTTGTGGCTACTATGTTTATTCCTGTATCAAAAATATTCTGTAGCATTTTTAACTTCTCTGGCTTACCCATATGTTTGTGGAAGGCCAGTCGCAGTCCTTCTCTGTTTTGCTAGGTGGAAATGACTTATTTTGACATTTGTTTTTTGCTTGAGTTTTTTCTTTTAGATCAGGCTCTCAGTTGCTTAAGACAACCCAGCATCGTTTTTACATGCTGGTTTAAAGCTAATCCTGAATGTCTGGAAGAGGAATTGTGTACAGTGTTTGAGGGGAATTACAACTGATGACTTTTGTAGCCTGCTCATTCTTGTCTATACCTACTAAAATAACTTTCCTAAACTTGCATTCAACTTTTTCATAAACTGCACGGAGTTTTGTCTCTTAGATGATTAAGGATGAGTGATTTACTGAGGTGACCTCTGTTTTATAGCAGTATCTCATGATTTCAGTTGATAAATAAGATTTTGCACTGGTTATTTTTCTATTCAATTTGCTTTGAATTAGGTATTTGGTGTTTTGCCATATTGCATTCTGATCTTCTTTTCTCCTGCAATGCCTTCTGGTATTAAATGATAGGCAGATTTAGGCAATTTGCTTCTTTCAGGGCTCACAGGAATAACATTAATAACTTCTCTGTAATCCTGTGCTTTCTTTCCTGTTAACAGGCTCCCTGCAATATCTTCTTAATGTAATTTTTTTTTTTTTTGCCCACAACTATTCACCAATTGGATGAATGATGATTAGTATTTTCTAGAGCATGAACATTAATTGGTTGTTAGAATTCACCTAAATTTGAGTCAGCATGTATCTTTTTTTGTGGAGAAAGTAATTGCCCTCCCACGTAAATATGTTGTGTTGGTCAGGAATGATAATTTGAGAATGTATTAAATTTTACTTCTCAAATATTTTTGTCTTTAATGTTGTCCACTTCAAAATTTATTGTATATGTTGCCCTACTAAACATCAGAACCAGATATCCATTATTTCCTGGATAATTAAACTCCTCAATCTTGAGTATATATGATTTTTCTACTTTTCAAATAGTGCCATCTGAATTTGATAGACTTCTGAAAAACTGTTTAATCAAATCAGCAATTTTGCTATTATTCCCCTGATTCTGTCAATTTCAGGACAAGAAAAGACTTTGTTTTGTTTATGTTTTTTCCCCAGAATAAGGATTATCTATTTCTCTGAAATTGTTTCCTTTAGCTCTTTGGTTTCATCGACTTTTGAATTATCTTTAAGCTCCTTGTAGTTTTCCAGGAAAATTGCATTATTTTTTCTGTTTCTTTCTCTCTACTGTAATGATTTGGAATGTATTTTAGATTTATGTGCAAGCTGTAGCCCAGTATGATTTTTAAGTTTCTTTTTCTGAGTAGCTGGTATTTCTATTCCATGTGAATTTGTTTTTATTCATAACATTTTTTAGGCATAGAGCTCTTCAGTTAGGTCAGAAGCTCCTATGCTATGAGGGTTTTGCTTCCATTTGAAAATCCAGTTCCACATAACCTTTTAATCTTCCATACCAGCCTTCCATGAATTTGTTACAGTGACTTTCTTGACTGATTAGTTTGTAAGAGGCTGGTTGTTTGGATTCATCAGTCTTGATTACAGCCCTACTTTATACAGTTTAAACTAGACCAACTAGATCAAAGATAACTCTTTTTTTTTTGTGAGATCCATACGATATATTTCTCATACTTTATCAAAGCCAAATTTTAAGAAACATATCTTTTTGAGTCAGTGGATATTTAGTTGAAAGACAGTAAGTAGATTCAGCCTGTTAGTGGCAGCTTACCACATAAATATTCATTATTTGAATTTCAAGTTATTTTGATTGGAACTGGAATTAATTAGCACGTTTGTGCTCTTTGACTGAAATAAGCCTCATTTATCCCTCTAGTGCAAATAGTCACTAATAAAGTGAAAGATTCATAACCAATTTTATACAGCATTGTGTATAAATAAAGTTTATTTCTCCAGTGAAGTCCATGCCAGCAGATTGATTCAAGGGCTATGGATGATTGTATTACAAAATATGGGTATTATATATTTACTTTGCTCTGTGCTGAAACTCTAAGCTAAAAGTAAGATTTTGGGAGCAGCTAACACTGAGTTTTAAACAACACTTACTAATATTCCTCCAGGATTACTAAAGCAGCACCTGGCACTTCAATAAATGCATTGATCAGGATAAACTGTTTCTAACAGCGCAATTTCCAAACTGTCTGTGATTATGTCTTTATGTAAAGTGCTGTATTACTTTGAAAATTGACTCTTCTGTTTAAAAAAATTCCAACGATAAAATGCTAATTTTTTTCAGTGCCGAACGTGTGTGTTTGACACATCACAGTGTTTTTTCTACTTACCAGTTGTGGATTCTTCAAATGATGTCTGATAGTCTACTTATGCCTTTCTTGACAAGCATCTGCAACAGCAATGAGTATCAGGCGAGCCAGTGCACTCTTGAGTTGTACCACAGCAGCGTGGTGCCTTGCAGTTGTGTCCTCTTAGGGTTGTGCACCTGTACATCCTTCCATGAGATATCACTTACAATCGAGCCCATTATTTGAAAAGTGGAGCTGTACAGAGGATGAGACTATTGTTGTTCTTCTTTCTTTTTGAACGTGATGAATGATGGTGCTTAAGCCATAAAAGCAGTCAGATTGCTCTCTCTCCTCGTTAGAAGTAGGCTAGTCATGAACAAATGGCAATAATAAATGCTGGTATGACTCAAGATGTGCAAGAACTGTAAGCACATCTAACAAGTTAAAAGATGTACTTGAAAAATAGGCTTTTAGGGCATGTGCATCTGAATATTTTATTTTTTTTTTTCTTATTAACAACTGTCTTCACTATAAATGTTCATAGCAAAACCACTTTGGTTGTTTCTTCTGCCTTTGTGACAGAGGAATAATCTACCAGAAGAGCACATTTTGTGAAAACTGGCATTGGAATCAACGTATCTGTAGTCCAATTGTCTTGATATTTTCATTCCTTTTCTGCCTAACTGCTACACAGTATTTTTCATGTTTCAGTGTAGTACATTATGCTTCTGTCTTTGATTGAGTATCCTGACAATTAAAACTACATTACCTTTCCCCATAATAGTAGTGATCAGAAGAACAGAAATGAGCACAGCAGGCCCTCATCCTAATAGGCTTTTACAACAGCCTGATTTTGTCAATCTCCTTAGACGTCAATATTGACAGAACACCAGGGCTTCTCCTTGAAGCTACTTAAAGCAACTTTGATTCATCTGTGTTTTTGTTCATTTGTTCTAGTTTTTGCAAGGTGGGCAGTTCAGAAGTTCAGCTGTTGGATCCCTGGAGTCTGTAATCAAGGCAGTGTGTAAAGAAGAATCTTCATTTTTCAGCAGTGCAAACCTGTTCATAGACATGCCCAGAATCATGGGACTTTTGGAGGACAATATGGCAAAATATGGCATTCCTGAAGACTCAAGTAAGAAAAATTATTTATGACAAGTTGCAATATGAATTCAGAGTTAAGAGAAGTTTTTCCCACTTAAATGAAAATGTTTATATACCCACTAACATCTCAATTGACATTGTCATCTTGAGCACAAAGTGTTGATCAATTAAAGTTAAGTGGCTATAATTGTGAGTGAGACAGAAGAGATTCTGTTTTTTTTTCTATCTTTGACAATAATAAATAAGAGTATTCCTGTCTTTGAGACATTTTCATTAACATTTTTAAAGCATTTTTAAAGTTTGATATTAAAAACATATCTTTGAGAAACAAGATTGAGAATTTATTGCTGTTTGCCTTTCTTCACTGAACACAAAACTGTGGTATTATTGAGCAGTAAAATATGCAAACCTTCTGGATAGAATGAGTTTTGTAGTGGTTGATATTCCTATTCTCTTTGTCAAGTGTTCAGAAAAGTCCCTTAGCTCTCATACAGTTTCACCTTTGCTCCCTTTCCTTAATACACATTTGACTTACCCTGATTAATTTTAGTACTGTTAATAACCTTATTAGTGCCTCAGGTGGCCCTGTGCAAGAGAAGAATACAGTGATAGAATGTCACTAGGGAAGCCTCTGTCATCTATTGGTTTCTACAGGCAGAAATTGTTCCTGGCTTGGCTGGGACCCTTGGGAGGGAGCCAGAGCTCTGCTTTGGCCTTCTCACTTACATGTGTGGGATGTAGGGGTAAGCAGGCAGCTCTGCTTTTCTTTCCTGTTGGAAGAATGAAGTCAGCTGGATGGCTGACTAGACAGATTGTTTGAAAGTTAGTCTCTTTAAAAGCTGTTTAGGCCAGAAGCACTGTTTCTTGATCTTTTTATTCAAGTTGTCACAACTCTGCTGTGCTGTGGAGACTTTTTTACCATAGGACTCTGAAATATTTAAGACATCAATTAGTTCCAACATTTCCGTGAGTGAATTAATACTGTTGCACATATTTTACAAATTTGTATATGGGGCAATGAAAAATGAAAATTAAAAAAAAAAAAAAAAAATGAAGCCACAGAAACTTGATTCATACTGCTTCACAGTGATTAACTTGTATGTATTTTGTGTATACCAAACACTTCCTAATGATTTTCTGAAGATCACAGCAAACCCAGATTAGCAAGTCTTCTGTGTCCTTAGTCTATTGACATTTCCATCTGGCCAACTTGTAGCCTTTTAATTCTTTGCTGTTGTTTAGCAAGAATTGTGTTTAGTAATGATTGTTTCATTCAAGAAAGTAAAAGTTTGGGCAAAGAACTGGCCCTTCTTAATGAAACATATCTGACACTTCTTTCTTTAACTTTTGTCAGGAGTTTAAATGATTTTGGCCTAGTTTTCCATTATGTAAAAAGATTTGTCTTCCTTGAGGAGTTAATGACATTATTTAATATTTCTTCAGAGAAATGGCATATTTTGAAAACACTTGTAATAAATAATAAAACAGCCCAAAAACATGAGTTGGGCATAAAAATCTAAATATTTCTTATAGGAACTCATTGCCTTTACATGAGTACAAGTATAGTGGGATATGTTGGAAACTATTCCTTAGATCCTAGTTCTGAAGGACATACACCCTAATGCATTAGTAGCCCCATGTGATGTAAGAATATATTTTTTTAAATTAAGGATTGGAAAGACAATAGATTAGACTTTTCAAATCAAGAAGTTAAGTGTCATGACATTTTTTTGCCTGTTTTTTTTGGTAGGTTCTTGTAAGATTATACAAAAAGATAAGTCCTGTATTTGTGAAGGATTTTGTATATTCCGTCTTCTTTTTGATATAGGAATACAAAGCTGCAGAACAATGGAGGGCATGGAAAGAATTCTTTATTTTCTTTTAAGGTGGCTCTTCCCTCTGAATTCACTTTTGTGGGCAGAGGATTTGCATATGTCCTTCTGCTCTAAAATGCATTAATGTAACACTTAGGATAGATGGGTTCACAGGCTGCTTTTCAGAAATGTGAGGAACTCTTTCCATTATGATTATTTTTTCCTAATCAGTGTTTAGAGTTCTGCATCCTCAACACTATCGTAGTCTGTGTTTAAACAGTTTCTGTAACAGTTTCTGTGTTAAACTGTTTCTGTAGGGGCCAGTACCGGTTGTTTAGTGGCAGTTGGATGTGTTGTTACCAAAACACTGCTAACAGTTTTTGGCATGGTGCTGTGGTAGACTCTAAAGTAAGGCTCAAGCTTTTATTTGAATAAAAAAAATCAATCTCACCTTTGTTTTCTGTCTTAAATGTGAATCTGTCTTTGATTTTGCAGCTCCTTTTTGCTTGAAGCTTTATCAGGAGATTTTGCAGGCTCCTAACGGGGCTTTGCTATGGACTTTCCTGAAACCTTTATTACATGGGAAGATACTGTACAATTCAAACATCAACATGATTGACCTGGTGATGGAGAAGGTGAGTATCAAAGAAAGCCCCTATTCCTGTGTATTGATTTTGTCTTTATAATTTGTTTTAAAAGTCCACTTCTTTCAGGATAGGCAGAAGCAATTGGATAATTGCCTTTCAGAAAAATAGATCCCAGCTGCCCCCTGAGGTCTCATCTGTTTCCCACTTTAAACTTAATGCTTCTTTTAACTTTTATCCTGCTTGTTACAGTGGTTCAAACTCGGTGCGAGAAGTAGAATTTTGCTCAAAGTCCTTTAAACCATGTGGAGAAAGATTAAAGAGAACATGTTAGCAGAAGTGTCATGTGAATCTTTCTGAATGGAGGTGTAGGGTGCACATATTCTAGGGAATCTTCTGCCTTCAACATTTTCTTATCATGGGAACTGTAGTGGGGCAGCATAGAGACCTGTGGGAAGGGGTGCCTCCAGGGAAGAAAAGCCTGTTCTTAGGGAGTACCTGAGCTGAATTAAAAAAAAAAAAAAATTAAGAAATCTACAGTTCATCCTTACTGATTGTTTGCAACACCAGTAGTTGAGTGGCCAGTTGTAACTGAGGTGCTGTATGTGTGGATGCTGATGATGGTATTTGAGAGTTTTACTGTCTCTGAGGTTCTGCTATGGTTGGGGTTCTGTCTTGAGTGTGATTATCGACATGTTTCTTCATGCCTAGCTTAGAGGTACATCTGTAAGAGAGGGGTTTATGACCTGTTTTAGATTTCTCTGCAAATTTTGCATTGATCTTTTAAATATATGACTTTTACTCTGCAATATTAGTTGTTGCAAGAAGAGAAATTTGGAAAAAAAAATAATTGCTGATTGTAAGTGGTACACAAAAAGACCATAATAAAATGTTATGGTAACTATGCTCTCTGTTAATTGGAAACTTTGTGGTGTTCTGATTCGTGTTCTAAGAAAAAAAGTAACAAACTAATCCAAAACCCCACTGTAGATAGGAGATACTACGTAGCTTTATAGTTTCTGTTCTGAATTAGAAAAAAAGGATTGAATGATTTAATGTTTTGCAGTTAAATAACTTAATTTGGGGAACATCACTTATCGCTCTGGAGTAAAGCATAATTAATTTAAAATTTTTAGTAAAGAAAAGCAGTTCTTGATGTTTCTAGATGGAAATTCTATAAAGAATGAGTTGTAAGAAATGATAAATATTACATATCTTTTTGAACTTACATTCTATGATACAATGACATTTAGAATATAACAAAACATTTCCACATTATTTTGCCAATTAATATGCCAAACCTCCATTCTTATAAACATCTGTAGGAAAGATTAATATCTTCACATACAGTATATTCCCCCACAGACCTTTTAGTGAAATCTGGACTGAGTAATACAGTTGAGAAAGAATTTGGCTTGTGGGTTGGTTTTTTGGGTTTGTTGGTTGATTGGTTGTTTTTTGGGGGGTGGGGTTAATCGCTCTGGAACAATACAAAGGTTCTGGCAGAAACTCTTATGCTACTTACATATCCTCAGGCTCACAAAATTTCCATTAGCTTATTCAGAAATCTTTGTAAATACGCTCTTGTCCCTCTTCCCAGTCCTGTAAATCTAGCAAGCAATTATGAATGGGTATCTGTTTATGTGTAAATATGAAAGTAGTGGGAAATTTTCTTGTTTTTATTACAGAAATCTCTCAGCTATTGCTTGAACACAAACAAAGTTTAAATGCAAAATATTGTCCCCAGTGTCTCAAATGTCACTACTAAACCACAATCCTGTACTCCACAAGCCTGATCTCTTACTGAAATTGGAACAGTTCTAGTTCATGTCATCTATTTACTAGAAGAAAAAAGTAGCAGATTACAGCTTTGAAGAATACTGATGTTTGTATACTCTGGCATATTCTCTAAGTTGGACTATTAAATTTGAGAGTGTGCAAATGACCATTTTTGATAAATTGTGAGGTTGCTGGGTTTGAGTTTTAGAGAAGGCAGAGCAATTCTACTGTGTGGAGTGATGGTGGTGACAATCACAGAAACAGGTTGTGGTAATGACTGAGGGTAAAACACTTCAGTGCCAACTGGATTCCAGGAGTTCAAAGGCCACATGTGACGTCCGTGATCTTTGTTTTCACAACTAAGATATTTTTTGCCACTGATGAATTGATCTTATGGAAGTATTTCTTATTTCAGAAGGTTTTCAGAGTTGGTCTTGTATTCAGCAATCACTTTTGAAGAGTTTTATGCTTATTCCAAAAATTTGGGTTCAGGCTTGCCAGGACTTTGCTGCTATAATTTGTCCTCTTGCATTTTGGGTAATGTGAATTCCTAGTATTTATTGTACCTGTGGTGAGTTCTGCATCGACCACTTCTTCCTCACTTGCTTGTTCTTCCACTTCAGACTGTGGCACCTTCTATTTTAATATTCTATGTTTTTATCTCCCAGCTGTAATTATTTCTGCTATTTACTACTACTCTTCATTGTTATTTTTTGTTAGTATAAAAAATTAAAACTTAGATTTCAGAACTATTAGTCGTCAATCCTCTGGTTCCCCTAGCATCTTCATAAATAGTTTTGCATTTGTTATTTTCCACTTCCTCATAACAAGGGAATTTTAATCAGGCGGTTACACTACAGTGAGTAGTTCAGCTATTTAATCCTCGAGTACTTTTGAAACTCTTGACTGAACATAATCTTTTCCTGGAAACTACTTATTGTTCATTTGTTAAAGTTGTATGACTTTCTTACTGCTGCTTTGATTAGAGACAGATTCTCCAAAGTGTTCTGCATGGGGAAGGCTTCTGACACAGGAACTTCTCAAATGCCTATGGTCACGAATGAAAAAGCAAAACCACTTTTGAACTCCTTTTTTTTTCTTTTGCCTAGTTTGATTTTTTTTTTTCTTAATTAGATGTACCTTCCATTGAAAGGAAGTTTTCTAGTGTTTTCCTGCTTTGTAATGTGTGAGTGTATATGGTCTTCCTCAACTCTTTTTTCATCGGAAGAAGGTATTTATTCAGTTTCCTCTATGCTGCCTTAGTCACTGTACCTTCTGCACACAACTTACCACTTTGCTGCTTTTAATTTCTTTCAAATAAGTGCCTACATTATAGAAAGTTCATCTTTCCCAAAAAGTCCATTCTGCTGAAGTATTTTTTTTTATAAGGAGATTATAGGTTTTTCCATTATACAAGCACATTATAGTTACTGTAGCTCTTTGAAAACAATTTTGGCACAAAAATTATTCCTTTGTGCTCTTCAGAATCAATTTAAGAAGCCTTAAGCTCTACTGAACGCAGATCTTAGAAGGTGCTAGGTATAATAGTTTCTAGTGGTGTCTGAAAGTTTGATCTCACTGTGCTCTGGTGTGACCTGTGTGTGCTGTGTCCTGGGGAGGAAGCAAATCTTCCAGACTGTTTGCCACCCTTGCAGCCTTCCTGGTCTCCATCCTATCACCATCGTGCCTGGTCTGGGGGTTTCAATCCATGAGGTTTCTGTGTTGCTTCTGATCAGAAGACCTTATTTAGTCTACTTGACAGAAGATTTAGTTTAACATTTAGGATCACTTTCTCTTTAATCCTAATGAATGACCACTGTTTAAAGTGGAATAGGGATTCCCATAGAAGTTAAATGCATAATATTGTTCAGGGAAACAAAATTACATGCAAGGTCTCTTTAGGGTGTTCTGTGTTACAAAGAGGAAGAAAGAGCCGCTAGAAATTGTTTTCTCATGTTGTGCTAAGAGTGGGATTTTGAAAAAGGCACTTAAAATAAGATGGCAGAAATTGTGTTCTTTCAACAGGAATTATTGCAAAAAGTGTGGTCCCAAATTGGAGTTTACAACTCACTGCAGACACTCTTTGCTGGAAAATGTCACAATTTTTATCATAACAGCTATGCTGGATTGTTCTTAAATGCACTTCTGTGACTGATAACACCAATTTAAACAAAAAGATACTGCAATATTTTCTAGTCTTGAGTATACTTGTGATCTGTTTAAAACAAGCTGGAAAAAATTGCTGGTTGTTTACTAAGAGAGAAATTGTAGCCTGTGTTTGACTAGGGCAGAAAATATTTTGCTTTACTCAAGTCTTCCCCTGTGAGAGTATTTTGAAACAGATTGATTGATCAGTTATATTTATTGTCCAAACTGTGCTTCCAAATTTCAGTTTTATTATGTACTCAGTCAAACTAGTTTGAATAAAAGACCCACAACTGAGAGCTTTCTTTTGAATATGTCCTAACTGTATTTCTTTTTTCTGTCTTTCTCAAGCACCCCCATGATACTCTCTATGAAAGAGACACTGTAAAATAAAGAAATCTTTATGATACTTCAGGTGGGAAGCATGCAGAGCACAGGAAAACTTTGATTTGCTTGGTATCAAAAAAATACTTCTAATTTCTTAGGTAAAAAAAAAGAAAACATGAATATTCTTACTGCTGACTATCAAAATGGAATGGAAAGGAATCGCAGAAGGTCTAAAGCATGCCAGGTTTTTTTGTTTCTTAGGATTTACTGTGCACACATTTCACTTCATTTGTTTCCATGTATTTTTTTTTTCCCAGGCTAATTTCACTTTTGGTTTTGTGGAAAACTTGAAGACTTATTCTGAGACATGGCTGAGGATGTCTGAGGTTTTCAAAACCAGTGGAAATGTTCTCACAGTCTCACGACTGCAGGTTGGTGAACCATGGCAGATCTTTCTATTTTCCAACTTTTTGCACTTTGATCTGGACAGTATTTCTATACGTGCAAAACCACCCCTTTATCTGACTTCAGATTTAAAAAGAGCTGAAAAAGAGGCAGATTAGCTTTAGGTTATGAACCTACAGACTGATGCTGAGGAACTTCTGACAAGAAAATATTTTAAAGCAATGTTGCCTCTCTATCTCCAATATTGCTCCAGTATCACTGAACAACAGGGGAAGCAAAATGGTGTTGGTTCTTGTTTGTTCATTGCTTATGTTTGCCAGCAAAATCTGAAATGGGTGACGGAAATATCAACTATAAAAGAAAAAAGCATTCTTGTTACTGGGGTTTTTCCATTCTACATATTTGTGCCTTCCCCTGCCACCTCTCCCAAATCTCTTCCCCACACCCCTGCCATTTGTTTGAAATGTGTGGCCTTAACCCATTAAGAGGGAAAGACCAAAGACATGGAGAAGCTAAATGACTTCTGCGGTGTCATGCAGGAAATCTTGGTAATGGAGTTGAACATTAATACATATGTATGTTTTGTATTTTCTTAGAGAAGATAAACCTGAGATAACATCTATCACTTTTCGTTTCAGGAAGCACTGCAAAACAATTTTGTAAAGCATTTCATAGAAAGTAATTTGGATATCAACATGGAAAAACTCCTTAAAAAAATGAAAGCATATGGTAGGTATATGAAAATGGTTACCCTTGTTAGACTGCAGCTTAAAACTCCATTTAGTTGAAATTGAATATTTTACCTACCTTTGTGATAATAGTAATTATAGTATATAATTACTATATACTTACTATATAATATATATAGTATATAATAGTATATACTATATATAATAGTATATATATATAATAGTATATAATTACTATATATAATATATAGATAACAGTAAAAAAAGGTAATAAGAGACTTTACCCTTTTGAGTTAGTCTCCAATGTAATTGTCTTTTTTCTTTTCAGTGAGTGGATAATTTGAATTTCAAATATTGCAACAATACTGATAACAAGTCAGAAGTAGAAAAGTGTCATGGGAGAATCTCAAACCTGGCATCCATACTTAAAAGGAGTGAAGGGAGATATAAACCTAGCAGCCACAGTACCATTAGGTAGAGGTATATTTTTGTAGTAAATTTTGAAGGAAATAAATAGAAAATGAGATTAGATACAGTGTGTTTGATCAAAAACTCTGTATTTTTTTTCTGTGTTTATTCAGAATCAGTTGCTTGTGGTGTCCTTGAGCCTCAGAAAAGCCTGAGAGAGCGTTATAACCAGAGAGCTGCACTGTCAATAGGAAGTAACCTGGGTCAGTCCCAGCCCTGGGATAGCCCAGTGGGGCCATGGGGATGACGCTGAAGGCAGAACACCATCTTGTGGGAAGCAGCATGGGCTCAGGTCCACAACCAGGTGTGAAATGGTGGGAGCTGCAGCCCTGAGCAAGTTCAGCTCTCTGCAGCTCTGGGGGGAAAGGAGTGGCCCTGATTCTTTGGTCTGCCTAGCAGGCTCCCCCTGGGCTCAGCCATCCCTGGCTGCCCCCTTTCTGCATTGGTAGTGAGCCCTGGCAGTCAAACAGAGAGCCTCCAGGTTAGAAAGATAGCCCAAGGGGAATGGTTCTTAATGGAGGAGAAGGGGAATTATTATTTTGACTAATTTGGGATATTCAAGGATTTAAGTAGGAGAAGAGAAAGGATTATACTGTAAATTTAAGTTACTTAAAGATTTTATAAAAATTTGATAATGTAAAAAGACTTCAGGATGTCCAGTTGCCAGTAAGGTAGGTGCATGTTCATTAAAATGCTTGACAGCATGTGCCAGAAGGAAAACTCTGTACTGAAACATTCCAATGTCATCTAAGAAAAGTTCATGATTTTGAGAATCAGAAAGAGAGAAAAGTGGGACAAAATGCAGCAAACAGACAGTGTGACATCATGGACAAAGGGAGCAGGGTACTTCCTAGAGGAGGATTGTGGTAGAAAGGACAGATCTGTGTGGTTTCAGGTCAGTGACTGTTAGGATAATTTTGAGCCAAATAGAAATTTGTTCCAGTCGCTTTCTGGAGGACAGTGATGAGCTCTCAGGTACCCCCACGAGGGACTTTGTGACTCTCATTGTTTTGAAAAAATTGACTTTACAGAAATGTTGTTCATTAAGTTTGCTTTACAGTCAAAGAATTAAGACTCCATCTAAAATAAATAAATGTACCTGAAATCCAGCTTTTATTGGTTTTCAGTATCTGCCTCTAGGCAGGAGATGGACAAAATCCATGGAGGCTCCTGAGAGCTTGTAAGTGAAGTGTGCTCTCAGTCTTAACTTGTACTACTGCCCTGAGCTTGTGCACTCACTTTTGGTGTGAGCTGATGTGACTTTTCTTTAGCAGACAAGTTGTGAGATTTAGTTGAAATTGGCCTTGGTTTGAAGGCTTTCTTTGAAGACTAGGACTGCCTGTGCATACTTCCAGTAAGAAAAATGGTGAATGACATCTGGAATTCAAACTGGAAAGCATCTGGTCTCTGTGTCCTCCTTGGGCAAGGGACTCAGATTTGAATCTACTTTTTCTTTGGGTGATTTTCTTAGCCAGTAAACCTCTGGCTAGTCTGGGTTGGGCACAGCTCAGCCCTCGAGGTGAAGATAGATCGTAATACAGCTAAAAACCAAGCCCACGGAATCACAATATTGGAAAGATTGGATGGAGGAAAGAGCAAGACTCTTAAACTTCAGGGCATGCTGTAAACTTAGCTATCTGAATCTATTAGTTGAGTAATAGCTGGATTTTGTGTGTGTGGACCTAACACTGAGAACTACATGGTAGGTTATGGAAAAAATATTCCATTAAATAGATATCATTATCTCTGGAATTATCAGATCCATCTTCACTGATAGAGACAACATCAAAGAAATCTGTACCTGTGTGTCTCAAGCTATAGTGTTTTAACAGAACTAATGGACATTTGATAATATGCAATAAATGGTTTATAGCTTGGATGGTCAAGACAAAATATGATTTAAGTAGAGTGGCTTATGAAACCAGAATTTCCTTATTTTAAGGAAGTACAGTTGATAAAATTAACATCGTATAAAACCTGAAAATCAATAGGAGCTATAGATCACAAGAGCATTTATGCCTTTGTGAAACTGATCTCTCCAAAGTGCCAGAGCACTCCTCTGCATTTATTACACTTCTTTGTATAGATTCCCTTGGTTGTTTTACTTCTTGAAAAATGATATGTGCTCTTATTTTATCTTAGCTTGTATACTTTTTGTTCATTTTATTACACCATAATCATGGATAAATTAACTGTAAACCTCTGTTCTTGTTTTTTTTTCTTTTTTAATTTCATTAATCTTATATTGCATCAGCTGTTTAGTCCTGTAATTACCTTGCTTGCATCCAATTAATGCCTTGAATATATCCATGTTACTGGTTTTGCCGCTCACAATCTTTTTTATTTTAATCCAAAGCTCCAGTTTTTTAAAGTCTCCTGATATCTGTGATTATGTCTTCTAACTAAAGCAAATATTCCCTTCTTTTATCACATCTACACTCTCATACAGATGACTTTTAATTATCCTCAAATACAAGGTGCTTGTGTTTGTATCTTTTTTTATTTCTCTACGATGATATAAAAAATGTTAACAGCCTTAGTGATGGTGTTTTCTGTGCTACTCCTGCTGTAAAGTGTCCTGGACAGAGTGGATAGAACTCTTGGTAGAACTCTTCCAATGTCTCTATAAAATCATCATGCTGCAAGACCTTGCAAGGGTAAAAATTTCTAAAACTGTGTAGCAGGATTTTGAGCTGGCAAAATCTGGCAGAGTTACTCAGGTGGAGCAAGGTAAATATTTAGGCTGAGGGCTGAAAAGCTTGTGGTTTTCTTTTTAATCCCTCTACTTTCTAAGCTGGCTGTGTGTGGGCAAGGCGATTGTTTTCCTCTATGCTTGCTTTGCAGCCCGTAAACTTGCAATAATTTCCTACCGATCTTGTATAAATCCTGTCCCACTAGAACTTGTGAGCTCCTTGCTGGGCACAGTCCTTACAAACCTTCAGGAGGCACTGGGAGACATTTGTGCCTCAAGCTCCCCTTTTAAATTCTTGCTTGCTGAGTCTCTCTCTTGTCCTTCTGTGATTTCTCCCAGACATGAATTTTCTTTTTTTCACTATCAAAGAACTCTCCCTTACAGAGGGCTACATATGACTCTGTGTATAACAGCCAGGGTGATAAAAAGCAAGACCAAAACAAGCAGCTTTCCTCTGTGCTACCTCTCTGCTGCCCTCATTGTAATGAAATAGTTCTGTGTGTATTTAGAAGGCAGGAAACAAATAGCTGTAATGCCTTTACTGAAAACTGTGCCACCACCCAAAACTTCTGATAACTAGAAACTTTCTTCTAATTTTTGACCTAAATTTATTTATTCCTGATTTATTCTAATTTATTCTTTCAGCAATTTTATTCTTACTTAAATAGCACTTCTAGACAATGGATTTACATAAACCATTTGTATTTCCTCCGTGTTACTTAATGATAGGTTAAACAAGATGACTGGAAGATGAGGGCTGACTTGATTTTTAACAAAATATGAAGATAACAGTGAACACAAATTTACCAGGTTTTTAATCTATAATTGCTATATTTATAAATGGAAAAAGACAAGGTCATCAGCTCTATAGATCTTGATTTTAAAATGTTCATGTAGATTGTATTTTTTCATATATATGTTATTTCTATGATGGAGTACAGAATTTCATGCACATTAAGATAATGTTTTTTTTCCAGAAATATATCACACTGCAAGCCAACAGCAATACAGATGTTATTTCTTATGCTAAAATATGCAACAATTTAACTCATGATAGAAGCTTTTCTTAGCTAATTATTGATTTCAAATTAAGGTCTTGTGTGAGTATATATATATCACTCAATGATAGAATGCTGTCAGTAGGAGGGGACCTTAAGGATGATGTAGTTCTGACCCCTCTGCCATGGGACCACCTTTCACTAGACCAGGTTGCTCAGACCCCCATCCAGTCTGGTCTTGAACACTTCCAGGCTTGGGGCATTCACAGCTTCTCTGGGCAACCTGTTCCAATCTAAACCTACTCTCTTACAGTTTAAAGCCATTCCCTCTTGTCCTTCCTGGTATATGCCCTTGTAAAACATCTGTCCCTAGCTTTTTTGTAGGCCCCCTTCAGGCCACAAAAAGATCTTGAAGGTGCTGTAAGGTCTGTCTGGGGCCTTCTCTTCTCCAGATTGAACAACCCCAACCCTCTCAGCCTGTCTTCATACAGAACAATGCATATAGGGCTATATATAATTACATACATATTTATAAAAATATATATGAAAACCCTGCCATTTGGGCTTAATGTTAGGAATATTCTTTTCTCTCTAATACTGTAAAAAAAGGGGAAGCACGGGTGTTTCCTTTATTGTCCTCCTCAAGGATAGCCATAAATAAGGCATTTATTCTCTCTATTTGGTTATGGTTTCTCTCAACCTATGGAGTCACCCTGTCATTGTTTGCCTGTCTTTTGAATTTTAGACTGTCAGCTCCTCTGCATTTTCTCCTTGTGCACTTTACCCTTTCTCACTGCTAATCATGCCTCTTCTTCAGACTGCTTCATACATTTTCCACTTATCTGCCTTCCTATTGTAATATTTCCTGTGCTGATGCTGAGTAATGTCTATGATCCAAGATTTGTCTGTCACCACTGTTATCATAGGAGGTCATCACCTGTCCTTTTTAAAGGCTTTATCTTCGAGTGAGTGTTGAAAAATTTAAGATGGAAAATTGTGATGGATGTTTTATAGCATTGCCTATTACCTGAGAAATTCAGATATTTTTATTAAATCTAGATGGGTTAAGTTTGTTTTTAGATCCTTCTATCCTTCTGATAATTCTCTCAAACATGAGGATATGACATTATCCCTATATTCTCTACCAATGGATGGTAGAGAATTCCTCCAAAGGTTGAATTTTTTTAGAAACCGGGTTTTGATTGAGGTATATCTTCATCCTGGATCTATAGATAAAGTAAAAAGACATTATTAGGCTTTTTTCAGATGCCTTTAAATGTAGGACTCCTGTCAAAATGCTTATGCTCTATATAACATGATTTTGAAATATTCACAGTATCAAGGAGAAAAGAACTGGATAATATGAGCAATAATATGTTATTAAATGAGAGATTAATATCTATTATGATGTCTGAAGTACAGTAATTCCCTTGTATTTGTGGGAATAGTTATGGAAACATAAGAAAAAGTTAGAAACCCTAAAGCTTCAAGGGTGTTGGCTCTTTCTAGAACTTTGCTACAATTTGTTGCATTTTTATTCCTCTGAAATTGAAGGAAAGAGTAGCTGAGGGCTTGTAAAAGCCACTGGAACATGAGCTGCACTTCCTCAAGTTCACACTAAAATTTCTATGGTTTTTAAACTTTTTTTTAATGCAAAGAAGATTTACTCTTACAGGATGTGCAAGTGCCAGCACACCTTTCTGTCCTGACCATTAAAACTAAGCAAGTCCAATTTGTTTCCTCATCTTAGAAACTATGACGAACAAGATGCTTAACAGCTCAGCAAGTAAACAGATTGACCTGTTGACACAGCTTGTTGTAAATATCTCCTCCTGTGTGTTACTGGACCGTTTCCAGCCTTTTGACTCTATAGAGAAATTGGAGGAGAAGGCTCATGAACTCATGCAGGAGAATAATCTTTTGGCTAGTAAGTACCTTATGTAAAATGTATTTTTACAGAAAATTTCAGACTCTGTAATTGTGGTCTGTGTTTATTGATAAGGTAGGTTAAGGTTGCACAGTTTCAAAGCATGCATTAAATCACATATAATACAGTCAACATAAAGCACATTTGAATGCTCTAATGTAAGCTGGAATGATTAATTATATTGTACTATGGAACGGCCAAATGAATCCTTGGAGTCTCTTATTTCTATCAAAATATTTAAAAGAATGGTCATAAATATTTAAAGAAGAAAAGGATAAATGTGAAATACTGAGGAAACTTAACAAGATGAGAAGATAATCTAGTTTACATGTGTTCAAAATTTATTTTTTATATTCTTGACATTTCAAAAAGAAGGAAAGAAAGGGGTTTTGTTAAGATTTATTCTTAAACCAACACCTCAGAGAAATTAGCTTGTTTATTCAGAGTATATAAGCTCTTAAGGAATTTATTTTCTTCCTTGGGATTACACTTTTTCTCCTTTCCCTGCATTATATGGTTATTTCTGAGAATCAATTTTACAAAACATTTTAAAAAGGAAGAATATTTTTCCTTGACATACACACCTGTCTTGCAGAAAATGCTGTACATTGCATGTAGTGTTTCCAAAAGAGCGGCCCCCTAAAGTCTGTGAAAAGTGTTCTACAGCATTTTCCCACTGTCATTTTGGGGTTTTTTTGTCCCCCTTATGCCTGTAAGTGTAGAGCAGAAGACATGAGAAAGCACTTGTAGAGAAGGAAACTCTTCAGTCTGGAATCCCATGCTTGTTTTGTGATCTGCACTGTACCCTGGAAACTGCCACCCTCTATCAATATAAAACTAACAGGCCATACCTTGAGACAAGGAAAATTGCTCAGGAGTACTTTGGAGAAGGCAACTGTTTGTCTCTTTAAGGCAAGAAATGGGCAGATAAATCTTGGCCGTCAGAAAACTGAATTGTTAAATTCTAGTTCCATTTTTCTTCCACTTACCTAGGGAAGGGTCATACACTAGTATAAGCCAAGACATTTTGTTGTATTTTTCAGTATTCTGGCCTTATCATCTCTTCACATTATTAGAGAGATAGAAGATGGCTTTTTAAGGAACACATCTCCAACATTTCAATGTTACAATGTTTGATGTAGGCATACATTTCTTTCCATAGAAAGATGTTAAACTGGAATAGAATTTTTCTTTCTTTTTTTTTTTTTTTTTTTTTTTTGTGGCCTTCAGAGCCTTCATAGCTTCATGGAATGTCTTAGAAAATCAACTGTTTGTGCAAATGGGAAAATGAGGTGTTGGCCGTTTGAAAGAAATCAGGTTTGCAGTAAACTATTCTGTATTTTGTTATCTTTCAGAGAACCAAATGGTAGGTAAGACATCTCTCCCTTTCCCCAAAGAAGGAAAGGGCAGCATTTAGCATTTATCCAGAAGCCCTAAAAAGTCTGAGTCACACAAAAAGAGAACACAAGCAGTTTCACTTATTTGGCTTCATCTTTATAGCTACATATTGAGCTTTCATCTGTTTGGTTGGTTTTTTTGTTTTTTCTTTTTTTTTTTTTTCCTTTATACAGAGCTAGAGAAAACAAACATTCAAATTCTGTTGTGCTAAACTGGAAGTTCTGTAATTGACTTGAAGATTTATATCAGAGTAAATTTTAGTGGGTTGGTACTGTTTACTTTGTCATCTACTTATGGAAGCTGTTATCCTTTGTTGTACAAGTTTTATGGCCGCTGCTTTTACTGTGGAACTGATATCAGTCCCCCAAAAAGGTCTAAATGTGGATGCAAAGAGAAAACTGCAGCTCAAAAAAAGACAAATCACCTCAGATAAAAATGATTTTTACAAACCCATTTATCATGTGAATAATCTTTTACATTTCATATTCATGGATGTGAAAAATGTGTCTCTGAAACCTGCCATTTTTGGTCTTGGGATCAAGAAAGTTTGGAGGCCTGCCCTGACAGATTAATGTATCCTATATCATATGTAATTAGCCATGAGTTAGCTATGGAAATAGCATAAATTACATAAGCTTCCTTTCTTATTGTGTCAGGTATCATCTTCAATACACCAGAGCACAAGAGGCAGAATTCCAGCAATCTCCTTCCAAGACACATTTCATATACAATTAGAACCAGTGTTCTCTACAGCATGAGAACAGATTTGATTAAAAACCCAACATGGAAATCCCATCCCCACAAGTTGCCAGCTGATGGGTTTAAATACAACCATGTCTTCATTCCTCTTCAAGACATGATTGAAAGGGCAATTATTTCAGCACAGACTGGGACAGACACCTCAGAGACAGCAGTTCAGGTGCAAGCCATGCCTTACCCTTGTCACACCAGTGATCTGTAAGTAAAATTTCAGCTTTTTAATTTGATGTATTGTCCTTATTAGATTAGTTCTAGAGAACTTGGGATCCTACTAGGTTCCCACTTTTCAGTGGGTGAATGTATACCTCTGCACAGGCTTAAACAAGTACATCCAATACCAGAGTATTAGAGCACAGCAAATATTGTCCAACAGCTGTGTTTAACATAACATGTTATACAATGTTTGTCTGGCAAGCGACCCCTGACAAAATGTTTGCAGCCATAATGTGGTGTAGTCTGCTGGACAGAGGCTGTGTCAACATAATGGTGCAATTAACTTAGATTATTCTAAGAGTTCCCTTTTAAATCCTTAGTTGTCGTGTACACAAACTGTAAATTGGTCCCTTGAAGGGTGAAGCTGATGAAGCAAAAGTGTAGGGTAGCTCTCTATGAAACCATCAAAACATCCCAATTATTTGGTTTTAAAATTAGTCAGTGGTAATAAATTTGTTAAAGTGGAGTGAAAATTGACTAGGTCTTGTTATTCCTTGTTGTCCAAATACATTAGTTTGCCATTGACACAAATCTGAATTTTGTTTGACTTTGATTGAAGCCCTAAAGAGTAACTGTATCAGTTGTATGGTTTAAAATATATAATATATTATAATTATAATATTGTACCAATACATACATTTAGCTTGTTACATAAAAAATAAATAATTCTACCCAGAACAGGAATAAATCTTATTGTTCATGTCAGATCTTATTTTGTGCATATTTTGAGAGCAGTTCCAGTATTAACCTATTAACATTCTGCTGGAAAATAGCTTACCTTTGCAGGCTGACAACTCTCCATATTTGTTCTTTCCTAGATTCTTGAGCAACATAGGGTTTTTTTTCCCACTTATGATGATGTTAACATGGATGGTTTCAGTTGCTGGTATGGTTCGCAAGCTGGTTTATGAAAGAGAAATTCATCTTGAAGAGGTAAGAGGCAGATTAACCTCTGAAAGGAAAATTTACTCATTTAAGTGCACTAAAATGCAAAAGTTGTGAGGTACTTTTAAGTACTCATAATCCAGATGGCTTTGTTTTCACTTGTTTCCTCTGGGCAGTAGGTTGTAGTTCTAGCTGCCAACTCAGATTCACAGCATTGTTTGAGCATCAGTATGCAAATATTGTCCATGCCACAAAAAGCAACAAGAAAAGTTGAAGCTGGAAAATGTTATTTGGGAAGGCCTTGTGATCAGAATGATTTTTGTTTTGGATTCTTTTTCATGTTTTGCTCTAGATAGTCTGTAATGATAAAACTACCTAAAAAAAGTTGAGAGTTTGTTATGCACTGTGTAATTATCAGAAATATAGGGAAGATTGCATACCAAAAAAAAAAAAAGGAGACAATTATTCCTTCTATCAACAGCTAGTCTTCACAGGTGCTAAGCATTTGGAAGGACAGAGTCCTTGTCATTTTCTATAGGGATAAATACAGTTTTAAAAGAATTATGCTGATTTCACAGTATCAGCAGAATTACTGCTTGAGTAAGATTTTTAATTTGGGGAATTATTGAGGAATTATACAATTTCTCTAATCTTTCTGCTGTAAAAGTTTTTTAATTCTCCAAAATATTAAATCAATATTAATTTTGATAATCTTATGAGAACTGCTTCAGAGGTTTCATTAGATTATATCCAAAAGCATTTTTTAGAAAAAGAGGGATGTACTTCATACCTGGCTAAATTATTATTTGCCTGGTAATACATAAAGGTTACAAACTGTATGTTTCTTTCAGAAGAGCGACAGGCTGGGAAAAATATTTGTACATACATTGCTGTGGATATTCTGAGCACTTTTTAGAGTATAAAAAGGCAAACTCCTCACTGGAAGAACTAGTAATCTCACATCTGTTCTTGAAACCCTGTGCAAAAGAGAGTTTTACTGAGCGTGGTGACTCCTTGTACTCATGTGTGATGATCTCAGAAACCTCCCTGTTCAATAACGTGTCTGGTCCAGGAGAGAACACAGGACAAGGGCAAAGGAACAAGAAATTTAAAGAGCAGATGACATCCTTTGTGAAGCTGGTAGTGTCCTTGTGACAACATGTTTTGTTTAAAAAAGAGAAACAAAAAGAAAGTTTGTTTCCTAATTTTAACTCTCTTTTCTATGTTGTCTTGCAGTATATGAAGACAATGGGTGTGTATCCAGCCATTCATTTCTTTGCTTGGTTTTTGGAGAATCTAATTGTGCTCACAGTAAGCAGCTGTGCTCTGGCCATCATTTTAAAAGCAAGTGGTATCTTTGCTTATAGCAATGGTTTCCTTATCTTCCTTTTTCTTCTGGAATTTGGAGTTACAGTTATCATGTTCAGCTATTTTTTGGGAGCATTTTTCAGCAGTGCCGATACAGCAGCTTTGTGTGCCAGCCTTGTCTATATGATCAGCTTTTTACCCTACATAGTTCTGTTGGTCTTGCAGAACCAGCTGAGTTTCACCAACCAGATTATAATGGTAAATATTTCTTTTTCTTTTCTAATTTTTCTCCTCCAACTATGCTGTGAATTTCTATAGTTTTAAAACTTCAGACCATAATGTATTTATTTTTCCCCATATTTCTATTTGCTTTTGTGATAATTGGAAATAAATCACACTAATAACTCTCCAACTGAGAAAATATTTAGAAGGTAGAAAGGAATGAAAAATAAATTGTCAGGGCAATTTTGTAAACAAAAAATATCAGGAAGTTGCATTCCTCATACTCATGAGTTTTCAATGTCTTGACAAAATATTTTTAACATTAGTGTATTTTCAAGATCAGCTGATGACGTGCCACTTCTCAAAGACATTATTTGTTTGGAAAAAAACCATTGTGGTTAATTTTCTGTTAATATAACTGGAGAATAGATCAGAAATTTGTCCAACAATATAATCTGAGGTATCTGTTTCCTTGGTGTAGGTTCTTTCAGGTCCTTTCCTGTTCTATGTATTCCATAGGGTGATTTATGTCTTTGTACTCTCCTAATGTACTATATCCCTGAGTGTGACATCAAATATCACCATCATAGAAAAAAACCAAACTTATTTCACACATTATGGCTTCACTATTTTAAAATAACTCACTAAATTAAGCTGGTGGAATAATTCATACAGTGTTAAAAAGTTCTTATTTTTTCTGAGTCAATTGGTCAGATAAAATAACACTTTCCAGTATTAATAAATATGTCATTGGAGCTTTGTTAGGTGGAGCAAATTCTGCTAAGGTTTGTGAGGGAGCGTGGTTAAAACATAAAATGAAATAAGCAACCATTAGACTATGTGGAGGAAAAAAAATGGTCTGTTCACTTTGTGCTTCATTTTAGTATCACAGTGTGTTTTATTTCATGGAAATTGTTAACACGTTTGTATTTGATGTTCACATGCTCTTTCTCCTCTGATGTTGTAGTGTCTTCTTTCTACAACTGCCTTTGGACAAGGAATATTTTTCATTACACATTTTGAGGGCCAAGAAATAGGTAAGCTCTTTGGTTAGGAGAAAAACTTAGTAATTACTATTGCAAAAAAACTACGGTTGGAAATGTTTTTCAATCTGTTCTGAAAAAATCTGTAATGAGTTAATAAGATGGCTCAAGTTCAGGTATTTAAAGGGATGTAATCCTTTTTTTTTACTATTATGGCAAGACCAGTATTGATGACAGTGAATGTTTCAAGCTATTGAAAAAGTATCATAATGGTACAACAGTTTGTAAGAGTGGAAGGGCCACTTGCAGGAAATAATATTTAAATTTCCCACCGGACACTTCATCAAAATGACTCATCTTTACTGAAGGAAGGGCAAAATGTGTTTTGGGAAGAACTACTTTCCTTGACAATTGTGGAAAAAGAATTGTAGAAGCGGTATCATGACCCGCTGTACTGCAAACAAAGAAGCATTTTCAGTGAAAAAGAAAAGAAATATTTTTAATAAATTTACTACTTTGTTAGTTTTGTTTTCCATTTAACAGTATTGTACCTTTCTGTAGCACTGGTGTTAGCACCTTCTTTTTTTCCTTTCATGTCTTCTGCAATGTAATAACTTTATGAAACAATTATTCAGTGACTTCATTTCTGTTTACTTCTGAATGCAGTCAATGTACACAATGCTTCTTAGAATTCACAGATTTAACTCTTCAGATTTAGCAGTATAGAAATGATGTTAAGTTTTGTAATCCTTTTCTTTATATCAGCAGAGTGGCTTAAAGCCTGATTCATTGGTCAGTGCCCTGGTTTTGTCAGTGTTGTAGTTATTTTTCTTTTGCCAAATTAAGGGCCAGCTAAAACTTCATAAACAGACCCTTCTACAACAGCTTCTCTGCATTTTCCCAGCAGCAGTGTCACCTGCTGTTCTAAACACAGGCTTGTAGAGGCATAGAATTTTTTTTCTGTTCATTAGGATTACTGTTATTAACTATGATTTGTCTTGTGCCAGTGCTTAAATACCCAGAAGTGTGTGGTGTTGATGTGTTTGTGATCTTTAATGCTGTGCTGATTTAGTTTTGACCTTTAAAAATCATTATTATTACTACCAGGAATTCAGTGGAATAATGTGCACCAGTCAATGGCACAAGGAGGATACATGACCTTTGGATGGATGTGCTGGATGATGTTCTTTGATTCCGTTTTATATTTTGTAGGTGGCTGGTATTTCAGCAATATTATTCCTGGTAAGATCATGGGCTTGTTCTTATTTCATGTTTTTGAAGAAGTTATTTAATATTATTAGTCCATTAATCTCTTCTCAATATAAATAGTTCCTATCACAGGAAACACTTATTGTGGCATTGCCTTTCTTGGTTTTGTGCAAATAAAAATATGTATTTTTCTGAGTTATGGTTCTGTTGTGCAAAACTGTCTGACTTTCTTTAGGGACTGGGAAACAACGTCTTACTAAATACATAAATATTGAGTAGTGCTAACACATGGAGTAGAATTTGCAGCCAGGCATTAAATATCTTTTGTTTACTGATGGGTAGGCTAGATAATTGATAGAATTTGATAGAATTAGGAATTTACTGGATCTTCACAGTAAGAGAGCTTAATCTAGTAGCAAAAACTTCCTGGAAAAATGGTGAATCTCCTGTCAGTACCTGTGCTGAACTGAAACGCATGAACAGCAGCATTTTTTCAGATGATAAAAACTTCAGATAACATGGTAACTGTGTCTTGCTCCCAATCAGTCCACAGTCCAGTGCATAGAGAAAACAAATTGATTTTCAAGTATATTTTCAGAAAGAGTGATGTGTTTTCTAATTTTTTTTTGCATGAACCAAATTTTAAAAGTCTTATTGTGTTGGTTGATGTATTTTTAATCATAGCCTCATGCCTTACTGTATGTTTTACCTTTCCTCTGATGATTTACCTTTCCTCTGATTTGCATATGCCACTTTTTCTTCTGGCTACTTTGTATATTTTTTTAGTTAAAATAATTTTGCCTTGAAAGATAAGGGTGGGTGGAGTATGCAACTGAATTTTAAAATCTTTGTCTTAAATTGACACTTCAATGTCAACTGAAGTGTAATGACACTCCAAACAGGGAGAGTGTGTATTGTGTGATGGGTAAATAATGCTTGAAAAGATTAGGCAATGTCAAAGATTAGTTTGTATATAGGAGAGTGGTTTTGCCCTTTTTGTTTATGTGCCACAATAAGTGTTTCTTATGGTGGCTGACTTGTTTTCATTTTGCAGATATTAATGGCAGAACTGGTGCAATGGACTGTTTTTATAATTAGAAAATAGGCTCTTTCTCTTGGCAGGCTATTTGGTGTATTTACTTCCCTCTGGGTTACAAGATTATGTGAAGTCTTTGATTCTTTTACAGTTTGAAGCTGATTTGGAGACAGGGTAAAGTATCACTGAGGCTTGATTATTTTATGGAAGGACTTGGTTTTATGACCAAATGAATTTCTTTACACTTCATTTAAATTTTTAAGCAGAGAAAAGTATTTTGGCTAATTAAATGGCCTAAACAGCTCATTGTAGAGTAATAGGACATTTTTAGTCTACAAACAGGTGCAAAATGACTATAAATTTTTCAACAGTTTATGTCATAATTCTAATATAGGAAAATTTGGATTAAAGAACCGATGGTACTTTCCCTTTACTGTTTCCTACTGGAAGAACCTGTGTGGTACAGAGAGAAGCAAGAGACATTTTCTGAATTCTAATATGTTTTTCTTCAATGAAAACTTCCAAGAAAAAGGTTTGTAGTAATAGAATTTGTACAATGGCTTTTTTTTTTTTTTCTGAATGGTGTGCTAGTCATAGTCAATCTGCTTTTATCGTTGCTTGGTCCTGTATTATATGTTTAGATTTTGTCCCTTTCTCTCTTTCATTATATAGTATGTACAATGAATATTATATTGTAACTGTTACGCTTTGCTCTCCCCAGTAATGATTGATTCATTCTGTGAAAACTGTTGTACAGAAATATTTAAGAAAACTCTTTAAAAATGGAAAAAAGTATATCTTGTGTTCATCCTATCCCAGTGTATTGCCCCTTTGTTTTGTTTGGATATTCTGGAGTTCACTGAACCCTTTCATACTCCTGTTGAATCTGAAACATGTTGGGTATTATTAACTTTTTTTTTAATTTGCTTCTTGTTTCAGTGGAAAAATTAACTTTGTTCATTTCTTTCCCTTCTAATTTTCCTCTTCTATAATCACCATTCTTTCTATCTCTTCTTCTTAACCTTTTGTTTAGAAAGCTGTTATTGTAACTAATTTTTATCAGCCTCCAGATAATTTCACTACTTTTCTATGTATGTTCACTTGCTTACAATTAATTCAGATTTTTTTTTTTTTACCTTTCCCCCCTCTCCAGTCCCTTTAAGGACTTTGCCACATTTAGTTTAGGTTTTGGAAATGAAGGAATAAGCCACTCTCACCTCTATTCCATCTTGGAACAAGATGATGGGTTGTGCTTTTTTTTAAAGTTACAATATCTTAGAAATGATTCAGTTATCTGTAGCATAGGTGCAGAAGCTGAACATCTCAGCAGTTTTACATACAGCTGTCTCCTAGATTAGAGCAGACTTCAAAATGTCTTGATGTTCACTCACATGCGGAAAAACGATTTGTATGAGTTTTATATGAATTTCTGCAATTTGGAATTCCGTTTTGTTAAGATGACTGTGTTTGGTCCTTACATAAAATGAAGATTTCCAGTGTCTCCCTCTGGGTTCCCCGCATAATCTGTGTAAAACAGAGACATGAACTTCTCTGCCTGACCAGTTACTAGTGTGGTTTCTGGCTCAAATAATTTAAGTGATTGCCTACACTTGGTGGGTCGCTTTTCCTCATGTCATGTGGTTGGTAGCAAATTGCCTGTGTGTGAATGCTAAAACTGTCATGCAGCAAAGGAGCTTGCTGTCCTTTAAAAGAATTGTGTGCCATTGTACTGACAATGGGATAAATGCAGCCATGAAGAATTTTCTTGGAACAGCGAAGTGACTTGCTTCTAGGCAATTTCTTCACTTGTTCCTACAGCCCAGGGAAGGGCTGGTCGCAGGGGTGTGGAGAACATTTAGGAAATCAGAGGTGTGTGAGGGAGGAGCTGGGAGTGTAGGTCCTACCAGCTGGAACTACAACTACAGGAAGGCTGGCAGTGACCAGGGTGCTGCGTACCCACTTGGAGCTCACCTTTGGAGAAGTCCCAGGGTCGTCAGTTTAATGCTTGCTGATAACTTGGAGTGCTCCCTCTGAGTCTTTCCTGGGCTACACTGCCTGAGGCCCACTCTGCACTTGAATGCTTTTTTGTTAATTTAAAGGACGCAAATTTAGGAAACAGCAGAAAGGTACCTGGAAGAGAGGTGCAGGAGTAGGAAATCTCAGTAGTGTCACAACTGCTGGTAACACCTTGCTAGCAAGTGACCTCAAGTTTAGAAGGAATTTTTGCCAGAAGCTTAAAATTGAGTGTAAAGCAGCAAAACAACTTCTTCATTCACAGTGTAAACAAACCAGTCTTTGAAATAATTATGTTTATTTTTTTATTTATAATTTGATTTATATGATTCGAGCTTTTTATGTATAGGATAGTTCTCTGTTCTTGTCATGTTTGCATTTTATTTATGTAAAAGTGTTGTAAATATAACTATAAGCCATAAATATCTTATGTATATTCATAAGAATAATTCTCTCTTCTCATAATTCTCAGGCATAAAAATTTGTTTGGACTAATATTCCAATCTGGCTTGCCTTTGCTTAAAAAGAAAATAAACCAACTCACTGCCAGATCTCTCAGTAATAATGAGTCGATAAAATATTAAAAGTAATAGTGTAATGGGGCTGCTGATTGACTGTTCTCATGTTTGGAAAGTAGTGCAAACCTGACATGGAAAGGAAGACAACTTCATTGGTGTCATATGGCATCTCAGTTTCCTAAGGATGTTACCTCACAGTTAGAAGACTGTTGGATCTGCTTGCCTTGAGCACCTGGAATTATGCTTAGACTAGGCTGCTGCTCTGAATCGTTCCAGAGATCTGTTTTGCTTAGTTGACTGAGGGGAATTGAGAAGATTGACTATCTATGCCTGTGAGTGTTATGTCAATGTTGTGTGCCTGAAACTGGATGACATATAGTTGCTTACACAGTCAGAATTCTCTAATGCTTATAGGCATGAAAAATGATTCAAGTAATGTTATTGTAAGTATTTTTTTACTAGAAATAAAATACAGCAACTATTTTATGACTTTATCAAGACGTATGTAGACATGCACATAACTTGGCATAACTGTTTAAGTTGCTTTTTAAAACTGCAGATGAGCCAAATTCTTAGAAAATATTAATTGGCATGGTATCTTTCATTTCAGTGTAGTTTGCGTCAGTTCAGACAATTTGAACATCTGTTCCAGGCTTTGGTAAATGGCAGCAGAAGTTAAGTTATTTTGGGATTCCTTTTATACACACACAGAGACATACAGGTTTAGATTCAGCAACCTGCTTGTTCTGCTGCTCTTCCCCACACAGACCCAGCATCTCAGAGCTGGAAAGTCCCTTGCACTGAAGGAGCTGCCATTGGTGTTGTGCTGCTCTCCCTCACCAAAGAGCATGTGGATGGTCAGAAGGCTGCTGTTAAAGATCTCAACCTCACTTTCCACAAGGGACAGATAACAGCACTCTTGGGGCCTAATGGAGCTGGAAAGACAACAGTTATGTAAGTCTGACTTTTCATGCTGTTACTGTCCTCTCTGCTCTCTGCTGTGCTTTGTCGATTTAAAATTTTGTGAACAATTTGCTATGCCTTCCCCCGCCCCCCCCCATAAATATTTGATAAACTCCTCAAAGCTCATAGAAAGTGAAGGAATGTAATGAGTAGAGAACTGAGTCCTCTGTGCCACTTAAACCATGATGTGATACCTCAGGAACAGCTTAAGTAGGACTTGGGCATGTCTGGTTGTAAAGTTGAACACATCTTGAAGGGGTGTTCTTTTCTGGCAACCTGTATGTACTCATCACATGGAGAGTGTGGAGTTTTATGGTGTTTTGTCCCTAGAGATTGCAGGGGATTTCTTTCTTGGCTGTTGACCAGAAATGGAAGTAATGAAATGAAAAATGACCTTTAAAAATGTCTCAACTAAGAAGTTTTTTTTCTACCTTTCTGTTAGCTATAATCAGCTGTCATTAAGCCAGTGATGCAGGACAGGACCTAATTGGGAGATACTTCTCACAGAATATCCATGTGAAGAAGGAAACAATCACCTGTTAGATTTAGTTGGGAAAAAAATTGATTTTGTTCTGGAGGAAGGGAAACGAACTCTTGAGATCATGTTCAAAAAACAGAACAGAAAACCCTCCAGCAAACCAGCTAACAAAAAAACCCTCCAAAAAGCCAACCTTCCATAAAGCCACCAAAACCAAAAAATAGCTAAACCAACCCCAAAACTTTAGTGATGTTTCTATAACAATACTCAACTGAATTGATGTTGCTCTAGGGATGCTGAACCTGCCTCTGGATATATAAGTGATGAGCTAATTGCACGTTATCTTGCTGATTTTTTTTTTCCTTTTCTTTTCTTAGATCCCTGTTGACTGGTCTGTATCCACCGAGCTCTGGTACCATTATTGTTGATGGGAAGGACATACGGACTGAGCTGGCTGCCATCAGGACAGAGCTGGGTGTTTGCCCCCAGTACGATGTCCTGTTCGACACGCTGACGGTGCGAGAGCATCTCCTGCTCTACGGCTCAGTGAAGGCACCCGGGTGGACAAAAGAACAGTTGAACGAGCAAGTCAGTGGGTAAGTTTTCCTTCCATTTCTTGAGATCTGTCAAGTAAATTGGTAATGACTACTGCAAGCCACCCCCCCCCACAAAAAAAAAGAGAGAAAATGCAAAACTTGCAAGGAAAAAACAATGGAAACTGCAGGGTTTTGTGAGTTTTTATCACGTTTCTTGTTCTGAAATCCTGACTTGGAAATAGATTTCCTAGCTTCTAACTCTTACTTGAATGTATTTGTAGTGGAACTGTCAATGTTTAAAAACCTGGTGTACAGCACCATCAAATAATGATGTTTTCACTGGAGTGGAGGTCATTAGCCTTGTAAAAATTGCAGGGGTTCTGCCTCATGCTGTCTGTCTTACCGCTATCCTTGCTGGAGAAGCAGATAGGAAGAAAACTGCTGTGCTTGCCCTGAATTTTTAGATAAATCAACAAAATGACTTTATGTATTTATTGTCCTGTATTCCCTCACCTGCAGCAGAGGGAAGGTTAGAAACCTACAAAATCCAGGTAAAGGCAATGCTTGTTATAATATTTTTAAGTAGGCCACCTAATTTTTCTTTGCCAAATCCAGCCTTGAAATGTTTTTAATAAATGAAGAGGTTTAAAAATGGAAAATCCAATAGGATAAACAAGTCTGAGCTCTGACATGAATTCAGAGGATTTGTCACTTGTCAGGTTAAAAACATTTGCTAGTGTTTTTGTGCTGATACTTCTTTGATATAGGACTATATCTTTTTTTCCCCTAGTGTATATTAAACTAACTAATAAACTGTACAAGCAGAGATCTGGCTCATTAATAGCAAACTGCATTTATTCTACTTCAGGAATAAAAGGTATGCTTTTCAGACAGTGTGTCAGTGTAAATAGTTCCTGTTTACCTTGTGGTTCAAGCCAGAAGTTCACCCCTCTGTGAAGGGCTAGGCATTTCCACGCTTCAATGGAAATAAATGTCAAGTTGATGGGACTTCTCCCTAAGTGTACAATAAGGCATATGCAGAGGCATTTGTGGTAAAGTGGCTTTCCTTTTTGGTATTCCTTTTTGGTAGCTATCATAAAAGCCTGTTACTTTTAAATTTTGATCTGAACAAACACAGGTGTGGGACACTATGTTCTCCCCAGAAACAACAGGAAGAATTCTCTAGAACTACAGAGACAAAACAAACTTCTTAAATGGTTTCAAACTGATGCAAAGTAATATTCAGTATCTTATGGTACTTAGACTGCTGAATTATTATTCTAGCAGCAGTCTGTCATACTAATGGCACATAAGAACACTCAGAACTCTACAGGCCTTGCTACTAAGAAAAATACTTTAAAAATGCTTTAAAAGACTTCAGAGAAATTAGAAAAGAAAGAAAAGAATGAAACAAAAGCTTTTTATTAACCAAAAAAAGTAGACTTTCAAAGAGATTAGGAATAATTTTCTTCACTATATATCTATAGAGCAGCTATTAAAACCTGTTTTCTTAAAAATGAGAAATTATCTCAGGGTAAATGGCATGGCTTACAGACTGCATATTCACCAAAATGATTCAGGAGTTTAGCTTAGGACTGTTGAACCTTCTATGTCTTGCTTGTCAAGCTGATAGCAGCTGAAAGCTCTTAGGTCAGTGACTGGATGCTCAGTGTGAAGAAAAATAAGTTAAAGGCCTCATAGTATTGCCTTTATTAATCATGTTTCCATACCATGCTCAGATCAGCATCAGTGAGCAAGGACTGAATTGGGGAAAAAAAAAAGAAAAAAAAAAAAAGAAAAAAAAAAGAAAAAAAAAATAGGAGTGGTGTTGCTTTATTTACTTCAAATGACTACACATTTCCTAAAATCTCAGGCATCTCTAGTGTTCTTTAAGTAGTTTGCAAAACCTGAAGCACTGCTTGAGTTATGAAACTAGCAGTCTTTATCATTATTTAAAGGGGCTATGATCTGGAGTTTGCTGAAGTTGTTGGACAAACTAGTATTTTGGACAAACTAGTTGTTGTACAAACTTAGTATTTTAAAATGCTAATTTATTTTATTAGCATTAATTTGAAATTTTCCTTTACAATACTTATATAGAATCTGTGCATCTGATGATAAGCATTTATGCTTTGTAGGTAGAGATATTTTTTCCTATTTGTTTTTGACACCAAAATATATAAGAAGTTAGAAGTAGTAATTTTATCACTTTCCATTTATAGTGACTTTTCAGTAGTTCTCTGAGTGGACAGAATGTGACTAGAAAAACTCTTTCAAAACTGGTCCTGTTTCTGTACTCCTGTTTCAGAGCTCTGGAAGATGTGGATTTATCCCAACATCAATACAAAACTGTTGGAGCCCTTTCTGGGGGGATGAAAAGGAGGCTGTCAATTGCCATCTCCTTTATTGGAAACTCAAAGACAGTTGTTCTGGATGAGCCCACCAGTGGAGTAGATCCATGTTCTCGCCGTAGTATCTGGGATGTTCTTCTGAAGTACAAAGCCGGTACAAAGTTTATGTGCATAATTTGCTTCTTATTATCTTTTCTGGATTTTTTTTTTTAGTAAATTTAAACTGGATAGTCAAAGTGTAGTCAAAATATTATCAGATGCTAAATACATTAATTTCTGAGGAAGCATTAAGTTGAACTTGGTATTTTTAAGGCAAGTCAAATGGCATTAAAAGAATTATCTGCTATTGTACAGAAAGAGGCCCAATCTAAAAAAAGATTGAGCTTAGTTCTATATCCTATCCTGAAGTTTCTCTCCTCTCTTCAGCTTCTCAAAATTACTTTCTGGTTTCCCTTTCCCATTTTGAATATACCTGTATATAGATGCTTGTATACTTCTGATGAAAACATATTCATCAGTCCGTCTGCTACACTGATGTTAAGATTGATTGTGGGAAGCAAGCTCTTCAGCTAGTGAGCACTCAATTAGCTGTAATAACTCACATTAAATGGTCCATTGAAAGAAACACTGATGTTATGTCATTTTCAGGAATTTCTTAAGCTTTTAAATCCGCTGGAGGTTCTAAAGCCTTAATACTGTTTGCTATGTATAAAACAGGGCAAAGCAAATTTAGAGATGAATCTAACTGAATTTGTCATTCTGACAGCAGATTTTGTTTGTGCCCAGTAGTTAAGATTTGGAGGAGTCCTGAAAAATGTTTTCTTAAGGCTAAAGGAGCCTTGTGAGGGGTTTCTCTAGAAACCAGGTTTTATAGACATGCACCAACCTTTCTCATGCAGGTTGCACACTGATCTTTACCACTCACCATCTTGATGAGGCCGAGGTGCTCAGTGACCGCATTGCCATCCTGCAGAGTGGCCAGCTGAGGTGCTGTGGCTCTCCCTCTTATCTGAGAGAGACATATGGCCAGGGACACAGTCTAACACTCATAAAAAAGGTATGTTAAAAAGGTACCGTACTGAACTGGAGACTGCCTGCCAAATATATTTTAAGGGAGATGTATGTCCCTGCCAGGAAGTAATATGTGGCACAGATTATTAGAGAACCAGCAAAATATGTTTTTATCTGCTTCCCTGGTTGTTTTGCGTGAGTGGTATTATTATTGCTATTTAGATGAGCACAGTGGCATCTTTCAAAGTGGTGATTATCAGTATTTAGCTGAAAAGGGGCTTATCTCACTGTCCTTTATTCCTGGGAGGTAGTCTCTGTATCTCAGCTGTGATGCAGTTTCATCAGTGGAATTTTTCCTGCATGAATTCTAATACTAAGACCAATACTGGTAATATTTAATTTTTTTCTGCATGATTATCTTTCTTTCTCCATAGCCCTCTGTGTTTGAAATCCAGGACCCTAAGCACATTGTTCAGGTCACATCTCTGGTACAGACCCACATTCCAGAAGCCTTCTTGAAAGAGAACAGTGGGACTGAGCTGACCTATGTGATACCAGAAAGAGCTGATAAGACCTCTTTTAAAGGTCTTTTTCAAGCTTTAGATCAAAGCCTTCAGCATCTACATGTGACTGGCTATGGCATTTCTGACACAACTTTGGAAGAGGTACTTGTAGTTTTTCTGTGTAATGACATTTTCTTGGTTAGAGAATCTTGATTGTATCTTTTATATGGCACAATTTCTTGTGAGAAGCGCGTTTTGAAAAAACAGAAAAAGAAAAAAAGCAAGCAAGCAAGCAAACAAACAAAACCTCCCAAAGCAGGTAAAATCTATACTTTATAGTTTTGCTCTGCTGTTAGTTTCAGCACCCACTCTACTACGACATATTTTTTTATTTCAAGAATCTAATTTGAAGACTGATGAACTGTGTAACCCTTAAATATTTGCATTAACTTAAGGAAAATATAATGTATCATTGACTTTATGAGAAGCCGTATTGTCTTAAACCCATAGCATTGGAACAAGCTTTGAACTTTCAGGTCTGGTGGTTCAGCTCAGGTGGCTCTTTTGACAGAAAAAAAAATGCTAAGAATACTTTCCAACTTACTAGTTCTGAAGCTTAAGACTTAGCCAAACTGTGTGATAAAACATCTAAAGAATATTTTCCATGTATACCAAGAGAGAAAGTCTGATATATGTATACATAAACATATATACACACATATATGTACAGGTATGTATGTGTATATACTAAATGGATCAGAGGAAGAGACTCTGTTATGCATCTTCATCATTCTGAACCTAGTTCTGTGTCAATAGCCATGTAAGCAAGAAGTTATTTCCCTTGGACTCTTTTTACCCCATCTGTAGTTTCTAAATAAGATTCCTTAAGCCACCATTATCCAAGTACAGTACTGTAGAAATATATTATATTACTATATTACTATATTATTATATTACTATATTACTATACTATAGAAATAAATTTCCTTTAGAAATACTTTTTTCTCTTGAAGTGATGATAGGAGACTAATGTCTCCTATCATAATAGTTTACAAGTTTAATAAATATGTTATTTAATGTTATGAAGTAAATTACTTTCCTGTGATACAATTCTATGAGGCAAGTCAAAAATCTATTGAAAAGTTTTTATTTTCTTATATAAGATGATTAACATGGTATAAGGAATATTGTTCACTGCCAAACATCATAGATTTGGAAGTAATGTATGTATTGAGAATGCTTTTGGGTTACATCCCCATGGGATAACACAGGGCTTTCCAGAACTGCCATGTATAAAGTAAATGTGAAGTTGTCATGGATATGAGGAAGATTCCTCAGTGAGCTGAATCTGTGACTCAGCTGAGAGCTTGCTTTTAGCTGTTTTGTGAAGGGGAAGCTTAAAAACATCTTTAAATGTGATATTAGATATTAATGTATCATTCTTCAGCTTGAAGATTTAGTGCATTAATTTGGCTTGATTTCTGTCATCTCTGCATCTCATCATTAGTTGTCATTACAACCTCAATTCTCTATTCTCTTCTCAAAAGCCTCTTTGCATTGGAACTAAAAGGATTGCACATAATAGCACTATTTAATCTATTCAAGCAATTCAATCTGGAAACAAAGAACCCTGGCCTTAAAGGAAAAAAATGTGTTACAATTTTTTCCCTTTCTTTTTGTTCTCTTATAGATTCACCATTATTCTTTTTCATTCTGAGGGACACTCACACTCCCTAAAAAATTGTATTCTCTGAGGGAAAATGGACTTCCATTCATATTTCAAAAGAATCTTGAAGTTCTAACAAATCAGTTTATGACAGTTTTAAACCTCACTAACATTATATTTGCTCAAATTTAGGTTTTAGATATCTTTTCCAAACACTTGTATTTGTGTATTTTATAATACTTGTAATCCAAAGTGTTGGTAGAACCAAAAGGAGAACAGAGGGGTAGTTAATTAAATTAAGCGTATATTAAGAGTTCTCTGGGGGATGCTGTTTCACTTTCTGGCAACTCTGGAGATTTCAAAGCTTCTTGCTTTCTTACTTTTGTTTGAGGAGAGAACAAAATGATTGTAATATCTTTTCAAAATAAGATGTGTCAAAATTCGTTAATTGAGTACTGCTTTTAAATTCTTTTCCTTGAAATGACCTGAGAGTTTGCATCAAAACTTTCCAGGGAAAGCCATATACCTCCTTGAAATGATGTGCACCTTTTAGTGAGATGCAGGTGCTCCAACCTGGTGATGGCACAGTCACATTAATCTATTTCACTGTAGTATTGTTATTTGGACAGACTTGTTTCCTCAAGGACAAAAAGCACTTTTGGAATCTGGTCCAGTGGAAGGTGTTGTTCACGGCAGAGGGGTTGAACATTAACACCATGCTCTGAATAACTGAGCAAGCAGGAATTGCTAAGGCATGTGGGGAAAGGATGCTCTGCTGAGGTCTAGAATACACTTTCATTTAGATATGGCAAGAATATACTGTCTCTCTATCATGGTGCCTAATCCTGACTTTTCCAGACCTGTGTGTGTTGGAGGGTACCCATTCTGTTAATAACGTTGTTAAGCTAATACTACTTCTGTCCATGATATCTGGTGCAACATCAGGTAAATAATCTTATCTTCTATACAGCGTAGTCCCTAATGATTCCCATCCTTAAGAAGATGTTTGAAAACTGCATACCATGGGGAGGACTGGGCAGTGGTAGCAGAGGATGTGTCAATGAAGCTACAATAGACATAGGATGTATTAGAAAAGCATTTGGTGGGTTTGTTTCTTTTTTTTTTTTTTTTTTTTTTTTTTTAAGGTATAGCTACATCTTCTCTACAGTGACTTAATGAGATTAAATAAGAAAATGTGTCTGCAGCTATTTTGACACTGAAGTAGACATATGCAGGCAACATTTTGTAGTGTAGGCATTGTCCTAGCAAAAGAAGTGTAGCTACTTTGTGGTTTCACCAAGAGGTTGACACACATGAAGGACAGGGTGCCATCTGATGGGAGCTAGACAGGATCAAGAATTGGGCCCATGGGGATGTTAAGAGGTTCAACAAGACCAAGTGCAAGGTGTTGCACCTGGGTCTCAGCAACCTCCAGTACCAGCACAGGCCAGGGATGAACAGATCCAGAGCAGCTCTGCCCAGAAGGACTTTGGGGTGCTGGTGGATGAGAGGCTGGACATGACCCAGCCATGGGCACTCACAGCCCAGAGAGCCAAACATGTCCTGGGCTGCATCCAAAGCAGTGTGGGCAGCAGGGCCAGGGAGGGGATTCTGCCCCTCTGCTCTGCTCTGCTCTGCTCTGCTCTGCTGAGACCCCACCTGCAGGGCTGCATCCAGCTCTGGGGGCCCCAGCACATGAGGGACAGGGACCTGTCAGAGTGAGTCCAGAGGAGGCCACCGAGGTGAAAAGAGGGATGGAAAACCTCTCCCAGGATGAAAGGCTGAGAGAGTTAGGATTGTTCAGCTGGAAGAGAAGGCTTTGAGGTGACATAATTGTGGCCTTCTAGTACCTGAAGGGAGCCTATGAGACAGAGAGGGACTTTTTACAAGAGCATGCAGTGACAGGACAAGTAGGTTTAAATTAGACATTAGAAAGAAATTCTATTTTGAGAGGGTGGTGAGGCACTGGATCAGGTTGTCCAGAGAAGCTGTGGATGTCCCATCCTTGGAAGTGTTCAAGACTAGGCTGCATGGTGTTCTGAGGAATCTGGTCCAGTGGAAGGTGTTGTCCATGGCAGAGGGGTTGAAACTGGATGATCTTAGAGGTCTCTTCAAAGCCAGGATATTCAGTGATTCTGTGATTCAGTTGTTACAGTTTAGTTAGTTTTGCTTGACAGAATTTGTGTTCAGAGCCATCAGCAAGCAGGTCCAAGAAAACAAATTAGAATGTGGCTTTAGACTGTCAGGATCTGCCTCCAGGGTCTAATACAGAAATATCAGGCCAGAAGTTTTTGGTCTTGAAGTTGTTAATGGCCAAAGTTGTTCTCTGAAAGCTGGCAGGTAACAAATGCAATCAATAACCACTGTTAAATGGCAATTATATTGACTAAGCAAAATACGGTTTTTGTAACAGTCAGACCTTAGAAAGTCAAGAAATATCTTTCAAGAGCTATAAAGTACTTCACATTGACTGGTTTTTATTGTCTATTGTATGAGCTCCTTGGAAACAAGGAATTTTTTGTTATAGCTGGTATCAAGTTCGTTTGTGGGAAGAAATAAATGGTTTCTTAATGATTTCTGAAAGTTGCACTGTGGGTATAATCTGTCTTGCAGCTCAACCCAAACAGAAAGGAAAAAGCAAAAGAAAACTTTCATCAAAACAAAGCAAAATTTGGTTGTTCTTTTTCTGTTTAACTTGAGATGCTCATGGTACCTTTATTTTCTGTTAATTTTTCTTTATTTTATCTGAAGTTCTTAGATCACTGTTTAAGTTGCAGTTCAGGTTAAGATAAGAAAATTCTAGTTGTGTTTTTAGTTTGAGCTTACAAGAAGTGGGGAGTGTGTGAATAAGGCTCACTATGAAAGCCACTCTAAGCTTCTGCAAGGCTGAGGTACAAATAAATGAAATACATGTGTATGAAATTCAAAGGGCTTTATGTGGACAGAACTGTGAAACAGGTTTAAGCAAGAAATAGTAGTTTGAACACAAATCTATTTGGCAAAGTGTACCATTTAAATAGACGTCATGATTATGAGATGATTGTTGGTGAATTCTGCTGGTTTTTTATAATTATAACTATAAGTCCCTTCTGACATGTGTTCCCCTACTTATAAAAATTCAATCCTTTCAATTTCAATCTAGTGCCTATTTTTAGATTGTCGCTTTTATAAAAAAATAATTTCAGTTTTTTTCATGACGATTTTAGGTAACAGAATCCTATCATCTCTACCCAGTTTGGGGTATGCACACTAATATTTTGCTACAAAACACACATTGTTGCCCGGTCCTGTCAGTAGTGTTAGTTTTAGAAGACTTTGTTCACCTTGGCAGTCTCTGATGATTGCCTTGTCCTTTAAATGTCTTTCAGTAACATTATTGTCTGTGTGCTTGCACATATCTAGGAACTTTTTGAGTGTTCCTAGACACTGTGGATTCCCTGCAATCTGTAGGTTCGCGGTTGTGTAGGATTTTGTACATTAGATTTAGCTGTACTAGTACAACAGAACGCTTTTGTAACAGTTCTAGTTGTGCCCATAGATTTTTAGCTGGAGATCAGAAGAGAGTTAAGCTGTTCCCCTGGAAAAAAACTGTAGTAACTGTGTTCCAACACATACCATGGCTTAGGAGCATAAAAAGTCAATCAAGGGTAGACAGTCTATTGAAAAAATCTTTGCAGATTGTAGTGTTCATCGGTCAGCAATGTTTTTCATAGGTGCTTTTGCATCTTTTGACATTTATTTCATTTCCCTTATCCCCAGGATTTTCACTGGAAGAGCCTGACTAATTTTATAGTCATATTCCAGCAAGGTGGTTCCAGCAGTCAGTAGTAATTTTTGACAGTCTGGATGGTTAAGAATATATACATAATAGTTTTAAATAATGGATTCTGAATTACTTTTTTCTACTTTCATGAAAGGTTTTTCTGAAGCTGCTGCAGGACTCGGAGAAGATTCCCTATGTTCCACGTGCAGCACACCTGGACCGTAAAAATGATGCTGAATCATTTTGTAAGTAAAAAATCATGTGCTTTCTGAAGCAACTAGATTTATAAAGATCAAAAATACAAATGTAAGCATGCACGAAGTTTCCAAAGTTGAATGCACAAACAAATGGAGAATACTGATTGCTGCCATCTGGTAATTCCTTTTTTGTGTGTCTGCCTTGCATAGTAGCTTTTTATATGTCTGCTGTGATTTACCTCTGTCACTTCACAGTCGTCTTCCCACCCTCCTGTGTATGTGCACACGAGCATTCTCTCACTGCAGCAGCACTGGCTTACTGCTTCCTACTAGTCCCTGGAAACTAATTATCCTCTTCGTCTCATACTGAAAATAGACAAATATTGCAGACATATACCACAGAGAGAAAATCTCTCAGCTATTAGAAAAGTACATTCATGTTCATCCATATAGAGTTCAACAAAAAAAAAAAAAAAAACAAACTGGTTCCCCTTGTAGTAGGAGATCATTCGTCTTCTTAGTGGTATGTTATTTTAGGTTCCTTTACATCTTGTTTTAAAGAAAAACCCTTCATACTTTCTCTTTTTCTGCCCTGCAAGCCTGGGAGGAGCTCCTTGTGAACACTTCTGAAAACTCAGGAAGATTTTTTCTTTTTTAAAGTTCTTTTTATAAGAAGAATTACTAATCATCACGAATGATCATTACAAAATCCAAGATTGAAGTTCTCTAATGTCGGTGTCCATCAAGCTGATGAATGTTTTCACATTGGTTCTAGGATTTTCATGCCTCTATACTTACCATGTTTCTTTCTATTTGAAGATTGACATTTAGGTTATAGTTTTCTTTGGTTAGATGTCAAGCATTTTGTTCTATGTGCAGTACTTTTCATTTTGTTTGTATAAAGTACAGGCACAGGGAAGTCCTGCTCTGTGGATCTTTAATGTTCCTGTAACAGAAATAACAATTTTTAGCCAAGCTTTCTTTATTTGTTAAAGTAAATTCAATTGGATCTGCCAGTAATAAGTAACCATTGCAAATAATGGTGGCCTAAGGTGAGACCTTTTCTTACAAAATGCAAGCTTGAATAGACAACTTTTTCTAGAGGGTTTGTTTCCTGGGCTGTTGCAGTCCCTATTGAATCAGTGAAGATGTAAGTGTATAAAACTAAAACAACCTCGCTAAGCAAATAAAATTTCCACTTCTGTCAGTGGTGAGAATAAGAGTTCTATTCAAAACACAGTTTTGAATATCCCTTATTTTATAACAGTCAATTTATTTCTTCAAGACTGAGCTAGGACATCTGAACTAGTTTGAAATCATAATAATCTGTCTTCTCCACATTGCATTTTCATTAAAGAGTAAGATTTACAGTTTCTAAAATAATGAAGACAGTATATTCTACCTAAGAACATGATAAAGTATATCATCTGCATCTCAAAATGTATAAAGTAGTATTTGTTCGAGTTATTACATTAATAAAGAATTGAGTAATCAGAGACTCTGTATTTTTTCAGCCTGATAAATTATAGCAAGAATATGTGATGATAATGCCATTTCTTTGGGGATGAGAGTACTGGAAAATTGTCATTCGTTGCAGATGACTGTCATTCATCATTAAGGACAGTTGTGAAGTGTAGGCATAAGGGATCTGGGAAATGGTCATGAAAGGTATCCATCATTGTCAAAGTTAACCACAATACTCCATGGGCAGTAGCTTGACTTGTATAACTTTGTCTTTGAAAGCAGGTTCAAAGGCAGTCAAACTTTCTGTTGTCAAAGTAGTCAAATGAATTTTCAAAACCCCCTAGAGCAAGCAGCTGGAATCATTGAGGAGATCACAGGATGCTGCTATTTGATTTGCAAAAGAATCTGGACTAGAGAGATGGCTTCACAAAGCAGAGATCTGAGTTCAAGCAGGGGTGTTGGCCATCCTTTACTGCTGCTGAGCCCTTGAGGTGTCAGGATTGTGCAGAAACCAAAATGTCATCTAATGTCTCCCAGACTAGGAGGCCTAGCAGAGGTGTATGGCTCTTCTTAAATGAAAGAGCAGAAAATCATTACACGATTTAGGCTGATGACCAATGCCAAAAACACACAAGGGACATAACTTCAGCAAAATATGACAGTATCTCACTGAGGTCAGAGCTGAGATAATTTCTAGTTACATTTTACAGTGTCGTAGTCTACTGTGACTAATTGGAATTGAGTTAAATTTCTTCATAGCAGCCTCTAGGGTGCTGTGTTTTGGATTTGCGACTGAAACAGTGTTGATAAGACACCAGTGTTTGGGCTATCACTGATTAACAGTATTTGCAGTGCCAAGGCTCTCTCTTTTCCCATTTCCCTACTGTGAGTAAGGATGAAAAAGAGGGGGTGAGGGGACACGACCTGGACAGATGAGCTAAATTGGCCAGAGAGTTATTCAATGTCACATAGTGCCACGCTTGGCAATAAAAGCTTTTTCTAGGAGATAGCTATTGCTACCAGTGGCTGAGCATGTCTAGTTGTGGGAGGTGGTGAGTGATTGGCTTTGCATTATCTGGGTTGGATTTTTTGTTTGTTTGTTTGCTTGTTTGTTTGTTTTTGATTTATTTTTATTTCTTTTTTTCTTTACTGCTTAAACTGCCTGTATCCTGACCCACAATTTTTCTCACTTTCTCTTTTCCTGTTCCCTCTCCGTCCTGCTGGAGGAAGGGGGAGTATGGGCAAGCAGCCTTTTGGTGCATGGCTGCTGCTTAAGGTCAGCAACAAAAATAACGTAAAATAAACTCAGAATTATTTGAACATTTCTAAATGCAAATGTTAGAGGTAAGTAGAAGTCCATTAATTACATTAATTGTAACAGTTTCATTATTGGTAGTTTTAAAGATGCAAAGCACACTGTAATATTTATAAGTTTGTTTCCTTTGTAAACAGTTTTCTCAAAATTTTAGTTTTATTCCAATGAAAAAAACCTTAGACTAAAACTCACTTTTTTTTGTGACAACAGTTAAAATTTTGTTTTTAAATCAGGGATGACTGTGTGTGCAGACATAGTACATGCATATATTCTAATGCAGTCATGCATTATTAATTTCTGCACAGTTGGAACACATGATAGACAGTTACTGTTTTGTAGATGTATACAGATCATGCAGAGAAATGGTTAGACTGAGCTTGCAATGACTGTTTGACAAGACCACTGAAACCAAATAGCCTAGAGAAAATGGAGAAGCCAACTCTGTGGAGGCCAACAAAATTATCATAATCCACAGCAGGCAGTATATATACAGAAATAATCAGGAGAGCTAAGAGCAAGTCCAAGAGGTGAGTAGCTAACCATGGATAAATGACAGAATAATCTGAACATATGCAAAAGCAGGTAATAGGCTAGTGGGCGGTCTCATTGGCTCGTTTGGGAACCAATATGGTTGAATTAAGATACCAGATTTGCTGAAGAGCCAGATTATTTCATTTTGTAGCATTTATTGTCGTAGAAATTTCTGGGAGATACCAACTTTGGATCTAGTCCCTTCTGGCAATAAACTACAGTTGGAACCCCAGAGGTAGAGTGAAACTAAATTGTAGAAAATTCAAAATTGATTCATTATGTTTTCGCACGCAGTAATACATAACATTTGAAATTTCTTGCCATATGTTACAGAGACTAAGAGTACTGAAATACGTTTATATATTTAAACATATAAAAATATGTTTAAATAACCAAAGGATGGTTATTAATGGATGCATAATATGGACAGCCATAGGAACAGAAGTGCTATTAAAGCTTATATGCCTTTTAACTTCTTGGATAAGTTAGCCTCTGACAGTGTGGGTGGGGAAGCAGGTTAATGCATAATTACTTTTTAACTTTGCTTAACTCTTTCCCTGAATCAGCTGGTGTTAGCCATTTTGGGCTAACCATATTGGGCCAAATGTGACATTGCTCCTGTTAGCATTGGTGGGATCAACAATGTACGGTACTCATAAAGCTCACCTAAAAGCTAATTCACTAAGAAATTGTAGCTGATTGTCTTGGTTTGGAAAGACAGGTATCTGCCAGGGAAACTGGGGTTTCCCTTAGAATAGAGAATGCAAACTCCTCACTCCCCGCTAAATTATAATTTTGCAATCAAGGCTCTCAGGCAAAGATTTGGGAATAGGAATAACAGTTCTTTACTAGTAATATCAATAATACAAATGTGGCAGAAAAACAAAACCACCCCACCAAACCAGCAAACAAACAAACAACAATTTTGGAAAGCCCTGACAGAGTCAGGTACAACCTGATGCCCTGTTGGTCAGGGCGTTGGTAGCAGTCCAAAAGTCTTCTTGGGGTGGCAGATGTGGTTCTGTTGGAGTGGAGATGATCCTGAAGCCAAAAGGGTCCAGAGGTGGTGAGAGGGAGTCCGGTGATGGTGAGAAGGATCCTGTCTTCCTCCGGTAATCGGGTGAAGCAAGAGAAATATGATGTTCCGTAGTCCCAGTTTTATCTAGGTAGGAATGGTTGGCTCCCCCCACTGGGTGGAGCATCTCACAATAGAATGATGGAATGTGAATATACTATCTTGGGGAGGGTAAGTTTTGGGATGTGTGCTTTTAGGGGTGTTTAAATGGTCCATTAGCAGAAAAAAGATAAGAAACAATGCCCTACCTGGTTTTAACAGTTGGGCCATTATCAAAAGGCACCCGCCCCACTCCTTCCAGAGTAAACAAGAGATAAAACAAAACAGCTCCCCAACTGCTTTCAGCAGATGAAAATAGAATACACATCCTAGGTTCTACAACCCAAGACACTGATGAAAAGCAGTCATTAATAGTCAAATATCAAAATTAAGAGCTTTTGTGAATTTCATCTGGGTTTCAACTCTGCCTTTTAATTATCTTTGTGGGTGATGCTGAAGTAAACATTTTCATCTTGCTGATGAAAAAAAAGGACAACTGTGGAAATGTGGTAAGACCATTCCTAAGGACTGAGTTAGATCACTTGAAAAGCTGAATCCATTCTAAATAAAGGATATTTTAATGAAGCCAAATGCTAGGCGGGTCTGTGTAATGGAGAGTAATATCCTGGAAAACACTGATTCTAAGTTATGTGCTGATCCTGGTAGAAAAGCATTTTAAGACAGTTAAGGTGATTTATATTTGAGCTTAATGTGCAAAATGATGTGAAGAGGTCATTTTGACTATCCATTCAAAATTGATGAGACTGATGCTACAATAATAGTACAACATTTTTGTCCACATTTTTAAGTTTGAATGACTTTAGGGAGAAATAGAGAATTCAGAAAGCGAGCAGAGAAGAATTAATATTGGAGGTTGGCAGTAAAGTCCTTATAAAGGCACCATCAGAGCTCTTTTAACATAGTTTATCAAAAGTAAGATAGATAAGTGGTTTGCTTAAAGATCCTAACCTTTTTTTTTTTTTTTAATGCATAGAGAATATTATCTGTTAAGGTATAATTCTACCTTTTATTTGGGTAGAAGAGAGAATGAAGGAAAGGAAGAAAAGGAAAGGAAGAAAAAGGAAGCAAATAGCTGTAATCTAAAGACAGGCAAAAGTTAATTAGCAGTTGGACTTATTCTACCCAGGGAAGTGGGTTGCTTCTCCTGGTGCATTTGACACAAGGCTTGGGTCTTTGCAGAAAATATGCTGTAGTAAAGGGTGGTATTGATTTCTGTGCGTGAGCAGCAGAGTGGAATTTGATGTCATTTGGTACGTGATCAAGTGGTTTCTTCTATTCTTAAAGAGTATCCTTTAATGCACTATGACAAATTGAGTTCACTGTAACTGCAAAAAGAGGCTTGACAGTGATTTTTACAATATCCTTGAAGTTATATTTTAACATCCATTTTTGAACGAAGCTCACTTCTTTCAATTCCCTGTAAAATTTGCATAATAGAACCTCAGAATTATTTCAATACTCCACCTTGCAAAGTGTAACTTGATTTATGAGAAGAATAGGAGAATTTTGTAGACACGAGGCATCAGTGTCTCTGTTTAGAAGTGGCTGCTGACAGGAATGTTGGTAGTAAAATTCTCATTTTGCATGGAAAGTTTGCTCAAACCAGTAAACTGTGTTATAGAGTCAAACTTCTGTAATCAGACTACAATCTGAAAACAAATCAGGAAGGTTGTTGCATAGCCCCATCTTATGATGGAAGAGACAATGCCTCTTCTTTCCTGCCTAGTGGCAGAGGATACTGCTTCTTAGGATAGAAGAATCCTCAGGGAGACTTTATCTGGGCTGTGGGTCACCAGAACTGGTATGCATGCAACCTCTGATGGTGATGACTGTGTATTAAATTTCTGTGTATCTCAAGGGCCTTCTAAACAGAAAATTGTACTTGATACTAATTGTACTTGTGGAGCACTTAGGACTGCACTTTTTTTGCTGACTTTTCATATGGTAAACTTGTTGCAAGGTGATACAAGATGTATATTGTTTTGTTTACCCACTGTTGTTTACCCAATTCCTCATTTGAAATATAAGTGGGACTTCATGATAGTAGACTTGGTGTTGGACTTCTGTAGAGGTGGAAATTTTTAGCCATGTAATTTTTTTCTCTTTCTGTCTGTGTCTAGATCTATTTTACAGTTTATTTAGGTTACCATATTCATTGGAGACATTAGAAAAAATGGAGCAGTTGGTTCTGCTAATCCAGATCCTTGAAGCTGTTTAATACCACTATTTATGAGATCACTATTTATGAGAATGCCTGAGGAACAAGATTAGTCATCAAACACATTTTTCAGTTGTTTACTATAGCTTCAGGCCTGAATAAAACATGCCTCCTGCAGAACTTTCAGTTTTGAATTGTTTCCCTGCACAAACTTTGATATGATTTTTTTTTATTAATAGAATAGCTCCAGTAGAGATACGGTCTAAAAATATTCCTGATTATGGGAGCTGCAGTATTTTAGACCAAATGCTTTTGTTTGTATTAAGGTAATACTTGCACAAATTCTGAAAGTTAAAGTGAGTCAGAATGTCCTTGTCTGTCACGGTGAAATGTGGGCCCCGCTGAAGTTGTTTCCTCTGTTTAATGTCTGAGTTTTCTCTGAGCAATTCCATGAGACTTCTTCCAGAGTGCTGAATACAGTGTTTTCAAGGGCCACTCATGGCAAACTGAACAACTGCATGACAGAAGTCATCTGCAGTACAATGATGGACAGTTGCTATTTAAAAGTTCCCTTTCTGGGAAGCAAGTAACCAGTGGGAAGTGTTTGAGAACTCCTGGTTTGAATATATGGTTCTTTCTTCCATTGCTGTATTTAGTCTGTCTAGTTGGAAATGCTAAGATATTTATCATTAAGTCTCCCATGTGTTGTTTTAGGAAGTGGTAGAGCAAACTTTCAGATTTTATTGCTGTCCTGGCCTTTCACCAGCTTTTCACCAAACACAGCAAAAGTACCGTGGGTGTTGGCCCTATTGTCTGCATTGGATTCAGCCTTGAAATGTTGTAACTTGAGTCTATAGGTTGAATTCAGTGGGTTAAATTCTAACAGCTTTGTGAGTATTGATTTACACTTCTAGAAAGAAAAGGAACCAACCTCAATAAGTGTGTTGCTTATTGTAATAAGAGGGTATATTCTAGTGCACAAAATGTATCTGATGGTTGTTTGCCTGTGCACACAAATGTATTAATTCTCTTGGCCAAGTTTGACATGAGTATATAGATACCTGTGAAATGAAATTGGGATTTTTTTTGCAGCTCTGACAGTCTGTGCTTCTCTTCTACTCTTGTACCTTCAAAGAGTACAAACAGAAGGTGCAAATAGGTTTCCATTCTGTAGCCACATTCTGTGCTTTTTTTTTTTTTTCAAATCTGCAGTAATTTTCTTTTCCAAGGCATGATAGTCTGTCTACCAGACTGAATATTTGTCTTTTGTTTGTTTGTTTTTTTGTTTCCAAAGAATATTCCCATCTCATAATGATGAAGTTGCTCTGGCCACAGTAGAGTTCACCACACAAGTCTTAAAAAAATACTTGGTGTTTAAATACAACTTTTTCAGTATGGTTTAAACTGGCAAAAATCCCAGCTAGATTGAAGAGATATAAATTATGGCAATTAAAACAGAAAAAAAACCCCTGGAAATGTAGCAAAAGAGATTGTTTTAGGCATCACAAATGTAGAAACAATTGAAAACCTCTATGTATGAATTATTGGAACAGTGCATTCAGCAGTGTGTCCTCCTCTTCCACTAGGCCCAGACTAGTTTAGGTGGCCAGATTATCTTGGCTGTCAGTGTAGCAACTGTATTTGGCTCTCCATGGTTTCTGTAGGGTGATGGATAGGAAGACAGCACATTGTTTCCCCTTTCTTTATGCTCATGTACTCTTTGTGTTCTTATGTCTGGAGAAGGCAAAGAAACAGAGTATTTTGTACTCGAAAATTAATTCCCTTCATTGAAAGTAATGACAGTGCTTTTATAACCTGTGTTACATTCCCAAATTTATATAAATTCAGTCAAGTTTCTGCTATGGCTACATTCTGCCCATTTCCACACTAGTAAAAACAACAAGGGCTGTTTTGACACCAGCTCACTCTTGAGCAGCAGCAAGGGTGTTGTTTTTTCCTAGCTGCTTGTAGTAGCTATTATTGTTTATTGTATGAGCCGCGGTGCCTTGGAAACCCAATCTGAAGTCGTGCCCTGTTGTTCCAGACACCCTACAGACTAATAGTAAGAATAAAAAACCCAGGTCCTTACCACCTTTGACAGCTTGCAGTCTAGTTTTAAGACTGAATGCAATGAGTAGATAAAACAGACAAATAGGTTTGGGAAGGCAAGACTATAAAGCAGCTTCATAAATTAAAAGCAGAGGTCTCAGTTCGCTGTCTTTCTGACTATTTTATTTACTTGCTAAATGCCATTTGGACTTTCTTACTTCCTCAAATTTACACTTAGAGTGTGGTTGTGATGCATATCTGTTTTAAAGTTTTTATCTATTACCACATGAGGTGCTGTCACATGGTGTGGCACTTTTAAAAGATTTTCTGTTATTTGACATGAGTGATGACAAAGCTTATTGGTTTTTTCTGCATTGGTATGAGATTGAGTATTCTTGCATTTAACAGAGGGTTAAAACAGTCAGGAAATCCTGTAGGCATGTGAATATTAGTTATATATTAATTAAAGAGGCTGGCTTACCTTCTTTCTGTCCTGAATGGGTATTTAAGATACCTAAATTCATATTTCATGTAATAGAAATATAATGTTGGTTAGAAGTAGTTGTGATTGTAAATGTGTAAAGGAAGGGAAAACTAGAATCTAATTTTTGGTTTTAATCTACTTTGTATAATTGTGAAGAAATATTTTGCTTGCATTCAGTGGTGCTCAACTCTTCATCTCTTGTTCATACCTCTAGCATGCTCTAACTTTGAGAAAATGCAAGTTCTTGAAATTAAATTATGATATTCATATTGTGAACAAGGCTATGTTATGCCTGGATACAAAATAAAGACCTTGAGTTGTATTCTTTTTTACATTTAAAATCTATTCTGAATAATTTGTTGATCTTTGCAGCAGTGTAAGATGGTGGTTGGCTGTTGAAAAAGTAGATTCAGGTAGGGATTTGATTTGATACTAGTTCACCTAGTAAACTCTACAAAAGTTGAAGAGTTTGGGGGACAGGAATAGTAATTTCTTGCATTTAATGAGCTCTTGAGAATCTGGGTGATGTATTCTATTCAGGTTATTTTGAGAGCTATTTTATTGTATGTCCTAATGTATTCTCTTCAGTTGGGTTATTCAGTACTCAAAAATTAGTCCTAATTTTAATTATTTCCCAGGCTGCAAGTTACCTATCCCAAAACTATCCCATGGTAGGGTTAAGGTCTAAGAGGAGTAGAGTGTTTTAGATTGATGCTTGAAGTGCTTGTATGAGTCATATTTCATGTGAAATTGTAAGCTGAAAATTCCTTGTTTTAACAGTTCCTCCTCTCCCAACAAAATAATAAAAAAAGTGTGGAGCTCATTTTTTGGTTAACAAATTTAATTTGTTAGAATCAGAATCACAGAATCATTTTGGTAGGAAAATGCCTCTGAGATTACCAGATCCAACCTATGACCAACACCACCATGTCAAGTAGACCATGGTACTGAGTGCTACATCCAGTCTTTTCTTAAACACCTCCAGGGACAGTCACTCCACAACCTCCCTGGCAGCCCATTCCAACGTTGCATCTCACTTTCTGTGAAGAAATTCTTCCTAATGGCTAACCTAAATCTCCCCTAGTGCAGCTTAAGCCTCCTCTTGTCCTGTCACTGGTTTCCTGGGAGAAGAGACTGACCCCAGCCTGTCTACAAACTCCTTTCAGGCAGTTGTAGAGAGTGATAAGGTCATCCTTGAGCCTTCTTTTCTGCAGGCTAAACAACACCAGCTCCCTCAGCCACTTTGCATAAGACTTGTGCTCCAGGCCCTTCAGCAGATTCATTGTCCTCTGGACACGTATTTTCCATTGCCATTTAATGATGTGCCTTATGTCACCTGTACAATGTGTTTACTCCCTACCACAAACCTGAATGAAAGTCTTGGATGCAAAGAGTGATGTCCAGGATGAAATGCTCTTGCTTAGATACACCTCTGTCACTGCTTGCATAACAATGCAGCAAGTAAGAGTAAAGAAAATTATTTTATGGATGAAGGCTTTTTGCTCTCTAACACCTAGATGTTTACCTTTTGCACAAACCCACTTTACACTTCTGTCTTTCATTTAACTAGTAAAAATCAGATATATCTCCTCTCCAACACGTTAAGTGTGAGGCTACTGTAAAGTGTTTCTCCTTCTAAGATTTAAGTGCAATTGTATCCTACCAGTTCTTCAGCCCCTTACACGTTGCTTGGAGTAGATCATTCTACGCTGTTTAGGCCTGACTTGAGGATGTATTTCTTCTAAATACAGTGATGAGTTTAAAGGGAGTTTTCCCCATTCTTTTCCTAAGTTTTTTGCATACAAATTAACTTTTGTTCATACCCCTTATTCTAGGAAATAAAAAAATTACAAAGAGATTTTAAAGTCTCCTGTATGAGTTTGCTAGTTTTTCTAGGGACAAGTTTTTAGAGGGTGAGATTTGGGTGTTGGAGTTTCTTCAGAGAGAGTATGCAGCACATTTTTCTGATTATGCTGGTTCTTTCTTGATTTTTCAATAGGACTCAGATGTATTGTTCATGCTATCTGTTCAGTGGTCTTCAATGTGATCAAATATTAAGTGTGTAAGATCTCGAACAAGAATAATGTCCTGGATAAAGGAAGGAAATAGTCTAATCAGTCAACTGTCTGACTTGAGGAAAAGGGCTTGGGAGATCCGAGTTGTGAAGGGGATTCTTTACAAGGTTGGGGAGTGACAGAGACCAGTTCCTTGGCTTTAAAACATGTTAATTCTACTGATGAACTCTACAGTTGTCTAGATCTCTGTTACTCTGTCTCAAAGGTCTTCAGACCCATGCAAAATTCTATTTTGGAATCTGTGACTCAGAATGTAAAGCAAATTTTTAAATTAAAACGCTACAGGTTTTCCCTTCAAAAGTGTTACTTAATTGGATTAGTCAATATGTATGGAGTAGGGAGAAACTCTAAGACAGGAAATTCTTAACATGGAAACAATTTGAATCAACTTTTTAGAAGAAATGTTCACAATGCCTAAAATTAAAAATTGCCTGAGGGGAGAAATAGGAGGATTATATCTAAAAACTCCCCAAGGGAACTTCTCTTGTGAAATACCCGGTTAAATAAATATTTTTCTGATCAGCTTTGGATAGAGAGAACTCATTATTACATATCAGCAAGAATCAGTCATAGTATGAAACACAGACCAGATGCATTCCCCTTATGCTTTATCAAAGTGCCTTTTAGTCAAATAAAAATTTTCATTCCCCACATGAAAATCTGTCTTCAAAATCCTCCTGGAAACAAATTCAATTCCTATTAACTAATTTTTATAATGAGTAGAAAAATGTGCAAGAAGAAGGACATTTTTATATCTTCTAATGAAATGCTTTGCACAGATTGGTGGGGTAGCACTGCCTCTGGGCCAGTATGGCATGTGCTGAAATGCAGAATGATGTCAGTTCACTTGCTCAGCTTAGAACTACTTGCTGGCACAAAACTTCTGATAAGCCAATAAATATGCACTGCCTCCTAGTGCAACCAGTTTCATATCAGCTAGCTTAACTGTTTTGCCAGGGTATTGGAGATCCAGTATTACTTTCCCCAAATCTGGATCTCCTCTAAATGACTTGTCTGAAGGCCAAAATGACAGAAGTAGAATTGAAAATGTATGCTCCTGGCTGTTAATTTATCTGTTGCATACCTGTCTTTCCTTCTGCACCATGAAAAAAGATTAGAATTTCATTGTTTTCTAGAAGTGCAAAATACACTAAAACCAAGTTAAAAAGTTTTACAATAATTGTTTCTGCTCCCAATTCTAGAGTAGTCTATAGACAAGGATTTTGATAATCTTTGTTTCTGGATTTTAGGACTTGTTCTGTTTCCCTGTACCTAATATAAACCCGTATGTATTGGAAACTAGAAAAAGTCTTGTCTGTGATATAAAGGAGAGTCTGGATGAATTGGGAAGTACAAGTTAATTGTGAATGTAATTGCAATTCTGGTGGATAATTGCAATTGTAAGTCAAGCAAGACAGCTTCTAACACTTGGGTCAGGTTTTTAATTCTGTGATTTAAATTATTAATGAGGATATTTTCATAAGCTTTCTGCATAAAAATTGACTTCATAACAGAGAGGTCAGCTGGTCTTGTCTTCTAGCCTTTATGATTCTCAGTGATAATCAGATGCTGTTTTTCCACAAATGTATGCTGTTTTTATGCATCCTGACATACATACCAGATGTAGGTGGTGAATTACTTACGAGCTTTATGAAGCAAAAATTAATTCTGTAGTTGAAAGAATGATTTAATACCTTGGGAATCTTGAAAACCATATTGAGTCTATTATGGAAAGCCCAGTGCAGGCTACTTTTCACAGTGTGGGTGCAGTCAGATGAAGTGATATGATGCATAAAGAAAACAAGTTGATCAGTACAAGAATGTATAATACTATTGTATAAATCAGTAGTCCTTACACATCTGATAGGCTGCTGCATTGAACACATTCTATGTTGAGATTGATACAGTGTTAATATAAGAGGACTTAAGAAAAGTAGCGAGGTTGATTAGGACTATAAAGATTTTTATAAGAGGACAGTGAAAGGTTGAGATTATTTATGCAGAAGATGGATTGAAAACTTCTATAACCTGTCTCCTAAAGGAGTTTTATGAGCCCATCCAGTATCATCAAATAGAATAAATTCAAAATAAATAAACAAGAATTTTGTTTTGTACCTGAAACACAAAGAAATGGCAGAATTCAAGGTCATAAAGATGGAAATTTAAGATAATTCAGAAAGATATTTGGCACCTTTTTTAATTATAATTTTAAACAATAAACATATGAGGTTTCAGAAAAGATAAATCACTTTAAAAAAAAAGCAGTGCCTGAGTCAAACAGTCAAACATAGACTTCCACTATAATGGTTTATTGCATCTTCTTGGGATGTGTATTGGCTCATTGGCGTTATGAATATTGAGTAAGAGTCAGGATATTGGACAAAATGAACAATTATTTATATTCATGGTGACAGTTTCCCTTCCTTTGGCAGTCTGAATTAAGTTGTTATAATTTTTCTCTGCTCTGTTTGTCAACAAAAAGAAGGAATGGCAGCTCTGATTTCCCTTTCTGTCCCCGGAAAGTAGATGCCGTAGTTGCCTTTCAGAAATTCAAAGGGTCAAATATTTCGAAGGCTCTTTCATTCACATCTTGTGCTAATGATTTATAAGCAGGTCTGGAACTACAAAAAATATCTAATTCTGTGCTTTTTTCTTAGATAAATGAGAGATGGTATACTTTAGAATTTCAGGGATGTTGAGCTGGAAGCACTTATTGTGTTTTAGTCTAAAAACACTCATACCTTGAAGATTTTTCTGCCTCTGAGTGTCTCAATTTCTGTATTGTGACAACTATTGAGAGTCTTACCATGATAATATGAAAAGCTTAATACGTTCCTAAGAAGTTTCCTTCAAAAAAATTCTTAACAAGAGTGTCTTCTCCTTCTCCAATTTACAGAACAAAAAATTCCAAGCCTATAATGTAACCTTTTTTGATCAGGGCACTTGAAAGCTGAATCAGAATCTGAATTCTGAAGCTACTTTTTCTCTCCAGATTCAAAATCTTAAATCCCATTTGTATTAGCTGTCAAATTAGCAAGCTATGGCTGTGATTAGAACATCTTCAAGAGAGAATTTCTGTTCTGTGGGATTTTCTGGGGATAAAAGAACATTTGGTTGTGGAGTTAAAGGAATAAATACTAGAATTTCCCCCTTTGCCTTCCCTCCTCCAGATAACCTCCAAATTAATCAGAGTTAATTATAGTCTGTTAAAAACAGAGAATATTAATGTTGAAAATGCAGGTCAAGCAGGTCAAGAGCAGGTTACTTAGTGCCATGTCCAAGCTAGTCTTGAGTTTTGTTTTCTTCACAGTAAATTTGTTTCCTGATTTATGAAATCAGAATTTCCCAGGTACCAGCTGGTGTCTGTTCAGCTTGTCCTTTCCTTGAGCAGAGATGAGTGAGCTCCCTGATGCCATTAGGGTTCTTAGGTGCTGCCAGAGAGCTGCCTCTGCTGCCAGGAGGTTCTGGTCCCCAGTGCCTGGCATAAGGATGATTCCAAACAGGGTGGATCCCCTCCAGGTGCAGGTATGCACACATATCTGTATTCAAAGGTACTGTTAGCCAGTGTTTTGCTCATCTTTGCCCCCAAGGGACACCCCAACTAACCAGCTGCTCCTCAGTTGGATCTGGTACCTGTGTTCCCAACCTGCAGGGCGCTGCCTGTCAGTCCAGCCAGTGGTCCTTGTTGTCCTCCACACCATTAGACTGTGGGAGACCATGTCACAGGCTTTGTTAAATCAAAATAAACAGCACACACTGCTCATCCTTCATTCACTAAACTGGTCCTGTATTCATGCTGAGCTCTCAGGTCACACAGTTCAAATATATCATGTTTATTCCTGGCCATTTCTTGTTTTTCATATCCTGGGGAATAAAAATTTTCTGGGGAATTTGACGTGTGACCTTCCCAGGGACTGAGGGTGATTAACCTGTAAGTAATGAGTGCAGAATTTGAGCTGTTTCATTCAGTGACCATGGTCGGAAGTTTAGCTTATTATCTTATTAATTTTTCTCCCTGTTTTCCTCACTTCTTGGCTAAGACTCACTTCTCTGTTAGAACAGTGCAAAGGATCTGGGATTAAAATTCTGTTATCTCAGAAAAAAACTGTTCTAGGAGAAGAAAAATTAGTTTGAGGCTACTTAAGAATGTGGCTGTTTAAACATGGAACATGGAAATGCTGGTTAGAGTGTTCTCAATACACAGAAGGGAAGGCAATAAGAGGCAAATCACAAGCGTTCATAAAATATAGCATGACTTTGAGCACTCTAATAAACAGGCTATTCAGTCTTGCTACGGTACAAATACCTGTGGTAGTAAATCTGCCAGACACTGCTATGCTGTGAGGAAGGAAAGAGGTTGAAGGACATTTGATTGGGCAAAGCCAAGAGAGTTTGATAAGAACCTGCACACCCAGAAGGCATTAGGGGGTAAAATGGAGACCGAGTGATTGGTGTGATTCACAAGTGTCTGACAGAGAACAATAAAATAAAATAAAGAGAGAGTCTATCGGGAAAATGATTGATCTGTGAGATGTTAATAAGCTGTGGACACACTCCCATGTGAATCTGAAGGACAGCCTATGAGCTCTGAAAATAGAATTGACTAACTGTGATGGTTTTATTACGTACTATATTTATATGACTGGGAGAATATAAAAAGCAAAACAGGCTTATTTTTAAATTAGAAAAAAAAGTTTATTAATACACACAAAAAAGGAGGGAAAAAAACCCAACAACAACAACAACAAACAAAACTTTTAAAACATCTTTCTTTCTCTTTCCAGGGCCCCTACTTCTCTTCACTCAACACAAAAAGACATGACCTGCAACTCCAGTCAGCTTCACCATTCTTAAGATAATCTCCCATTAATTTCTTAGGATGGGAGTCTTTTCTGGGTTTAATAGAAACCTTGTCTTAAGAGAACTTATTCTTGCCCGGTTCACAATTTCAATACTGAAAACATGGGCCTTTGCACAACAAAATGCAAATTAGGGTGTCTTTTTAAAGGTATCTTACTCTAAGTTTCTAAGGCAAAGGGTTTTTCTTCACTAAATCAATTTTACTCAGTCCATCACACACTACCTTTGCTTAAAAGAAATCTACACATGAAACAATCACCTCCCCAAAATGCATATTTTTTCACAGTTCAAAAGAATGGTTCAATTCAGTTTCTATATTACCAAGAAAAAGTCCAGCTTGAATTGCTACTCTTCTTCTTCTTTCTTAAAGTCCTTTTCATTCTTTTTTCACTGACTGTAACTCCATGCCGTGTCTTCTTATAGTTCAGTCACTATATCCGTTTTGCTTTCAGAGAAACTGATGTCTAGAAAGATTCACTTGCGGTTAAGAAAGAGTTAAAACTTCTCCGGCTGCCGAGCTGCCCACGTGGTCTTGCAGCGGCAAGAACTCAGACAATTAGAAGCCATGCGCTGGTTTCTTCGGCTTGAAAAGGGGAGCAGGGGCGAAGGAGCACTCCGTCCGAGCTCTCTCTTTTCTCCATGCTGCTTGTTTCTCCGTGAGACAGCGGCTCCTGCAGCCCCGGCCCGGCCGCAAGGCCCCAGCCCGGCCCGGCTCGGCCACATGGCCTCAGCCTGGCCCGGCCGGGCCGCAGCGAGACCCGGCCCCGGTCGTCGTCCAGAGAACAAAGAGAAAGTCCCTCCCTGCACCCGGCTTTTGAGTCATTACGCAAAAGTCACAACTTGCTTTCTAATGGTTAAACCAGCTGTCAATCAAAAAAACCTGGTTTTTGATTGGGCTTTTTTTTTAACAAAATTTAAACTTTTTTTTTTAACCCATGACACTAACAAATATGAAGATTTTATCAGTCCCATATGAGCAGTGAAATTAAGGGAATGCTTTTATGAGAATCCATGTGCTTAGCAACTGTGATGCTCTGAAGAGGATCCATTGAAATTTCTGTGGAAAAGTTGCTGCAGATTCCAGTCAAGGTAGATCAAGACATTAGTGCTAATGCAGGCTGTGTGTGTCAGAGTAATTTGTCCAGGAACAAAGGTGGCAATGCACAAGGAATGGTCAAACCAGTGCACAACAGAAGGAATACCTAGGGAAAACAGTATTCAGTAAGCCATTAGCTGTGCATGGGAAGCTATAGAGATGTGCTAACTGAAGAGTTACTCACAGGAAGAGTTAATTGCTTAATTGGTTATACTTGGAAGTGATATGTTGTGGGGCTATACTATTCCATTCAGGAGACCATGCTAGGCTTATGTGGCTTGATTTTATTAGAGCTTAAAGACTGTTGTGGATGTGAAAGAAATGTTTGATAAGTTTTAGTTATGAATATAGTATAGCTTTTTAATTGTTAAGGTAGAATAGTGTTACCCTAAAAAGGCCCCTTGTCTTGGAAGATACTTTATCAGGATTGATAAGGTTACTAAGACAACGGGAACCTTCGCCTGGAGATTTACAAGGTCTCAAGAGTCTGACCACGGGTTGGCAGAATCCTAGAGACCACCTCTAAACTGGTATTGGATTTGTTAAGGTTTAGGTAACTCTGTTGGAATGTTTGTTTGAGTTGTTTTATTGGCTTGTGAAGAGGATACCCACCCCCCCCCCCTTTGAACCCCATGTACAAAATTCCCCTGCAACCCTTTGTCTGGGTCCTTCCAGAGGCACTGGACAGAGGCTGGGGAACCCCCAGACCCCCCAAATAAAACCTTTGTTTCCTGAATGCCTCGGAGGGTCCACTCTTTCTGACCACAGCCGTAACAGCGTAAGTCAAGACTGCTTGCTGACCCAAAGACTCAGAAAACAGTTGTGTGGCAACGTGATTGAGCAGCTGGGTCGGCCCAAAGAAGCCAGCAGGGCCTGAGAGTGTCACGCGAAGCTACAACTGTTATGTTCCATATTTGGCAATGTAGCACGTGAAAGTCCAGTTTGGCTTTCCTTGTTTGTCAAGAGGTTGTTTTGTTTGTCTCACTTAGATATTTCACTTGCGGGAGCCTTGCGTGTGCGCGGAGCCCGCCTTGTTCTCACGCAGATTGTTGCCCTTCTGATGAAGAGGTTTCACCACACAAGGCGAGACTGGAGAGGAAGCCTGTCCAATGTGCTGCTGCCCGTCCTCTTTGTTGCACTGGCAATGGCCTTGTTCAGTGTGAAGCCGCTGGCTATCGATTATCCTTCTCTCAGGCTGACACCAAGACTTTATGACAATGCAGAATCCTTCTTTAGGTAAAGGGCTCATCCATCATCACCAATATCCAGGGTTCTGGGACCTTTACCCTTGAGTTCTCCTGTTTTAAAGACTTATTTGTAATCTAGAAATGATAGAATACTTTTTACAATAGTTATGTGGGGGTTTTTTTAGATGTTTAGTACACTTTTATAGCTTATTATAAGGGAAAGATAAAATTAGAAAACGTTGTGTGAAGGATTTTCTGGAGGAAAGGGCAAAGCCTTTGGAGAAGATTGAACTCAAATCAATACCAGCCATGACCATTTATATGTAAATGAACAAGTGTATTTGAACAAGCCTTTGCATGTTTCATTTTAAAAAAAATTGCTTAGGTCTAAAGTTATTTTCTCAAAACAACTCTTGCATTTGAAAATGCCACACAGTATTTACAAAGCCTGCTGCTCTTCTTACTCAACCTAAATTCTCTATGTTCAGCTTTGAAACCAACTAGATTGTTTATTTATTTATTTATTTATTTATTTATCTATTTATTTATTTATTTTTATTTTATTTTTTAATGTGTTTTATACTATATACAGAATTAATCTGTACATGGTGCTAAGCATACATATAGGTGTGCAAATATACAGATGAGCATAACAAGATGCTGTTTGAATTTGTAAATATAATATAAATTCATTTTTTAAGCATAAAAACACTTTAGCAATGCCAGCCACTAGGAATGCATGGTTATAAGGAGAAGGATGCCCATGGGTAGATGTTGAGATTTGTTTAGCCATAATTGTAATGAATTTTCTTTACACATTCACATAGAGTTTTTTGAAATGAGATTATTTTGGTATGTTTCCTATGCATGGATTTTATAATCCTTTAATTTCTTGGGAAATACATAGAACCTTGAGACTTAAGTTAATAGAGCTAGACATATTAACATGCCTTTGTTTCTTGTTTTTTTATTATTTTTCTTTCCTCTTCACTCATTATACCCTTTATGGCCCTCTTTGATCAGCACTGAAGATGATAACCTAGGAAAACTTTCTCAGGTTCTACTGGGATACTTCTCTGATTGGGACCACACATGCACACATTCACAACACGGGTAATTGTAACTAATGTAACTATTTCCTTACTTTAAAAATTGAACATTTCATTTTTTTCTTCTTTCTGTGTAATGGATTATCTTAGGCTTTTTTTTGGCAGCATGGAGTTAGTGAAAAATTGGTTCTGATAAAGGAGCTGGCATCCAGGTGAAGAACAAAATATGCTTTACTGTTAAAGATCTGATCCATACAGCTTAAAAGTCAGTGGCAGTTTTCTGATTAATTTCAGGATGATTTTGATCAAGCCTGGTGTCCATATGAAGGATGAATAGACAATAAGGAAGATATTTGTTAGGAAGCATTCTAGATTTCCAAATCCAGGAATACAGTGGTGACCATATTTTAATAATTGCTGCAAATATAAGACATGAAGCTCATTTGATGCCTATGTAAATATTTCTAATAAATCAATTTTGATAAAAATGAGTAAAATTTGTATCATTCTAGACACAGCTGCTGCTGTGATCAAGTGCTAAGAAGGTATTCAGCATGCTAGATCTGCTCATTACTCTCTGGATTTCTTCTTTTGCCTTCATTTACCAGTTATAATTTTATTATGTTTATTCCCATTAGAAAAAATAATTCATGCTGGCAGATGTCACCCCAGGATTCATGCAGATGTGTGTCTGAGCAGGTATGTAATTTTTTATTTGCTTATGCATGTAAAAAATATGTGTGTATATGACTTTTAATCCTTGGGTACTGTTTTTGAAGGGCTGGTGAAAGTGATGAGGAAATAAATCCTCACAGGTCAGACTTTTTCATGATTGGAGATTTACTTCTATTTCACTTAATGAAATTGTACACAATTTTCTTGTTTATATATATGAACATATATGTACACTAGGAATGGCTGTAAGATTGATCTGAAATAACAGGATCAGAGACAGGTGAACTCTTTTCAGCAGATGCAAGTTACTTTAAATATGTTATAGGACTCTGATTAAGAAAAACTTCCATATGAGACAAATTTAAAGCATAACACTTCTATAACATCTGGAAGACTACCTGCTTTCAATGGGAAGGGTGGGTGAACCTAGCTGGTAGAACCCAGGGAATTTACACATGAATGAGATTTCGTTGTTAGAGTTTAAGTTTGTATTTTGGATTTCAAAATACAGCAGGCTTCAAGAAATGAAGGATTTTGAAAAACATAATGAATTTCTGACTTTCTTAACTAATGATTTTTCCTGCTGACTTGCTCTGAGTTGAGTAATAAACAAAAATATGAAACTGTGTCTGAGGTGACAAATGTATTTCCCCAAAAGGGAAAAAGATACAAAAAAAGTTTCTTTTGTTTATAAAGATATAATTATAGAGTTGCATATGAAATATAGCAATACAGTTTTGGGAAAATGGAAGGAGGAAGCTTGTTATTTACTTTTCTGGGTAAGGAATAAGTTTGCCTCTAATACTAAAGAGACTTAAAATACAAGAAGGTTGAATAAAATACAGATGGGAACTTTCACCCAGAGCAGGGAGAGGTCTATTAGCCATGAAAACTGAAAGGAGAGAAGTCACTTGACAGTGGAGGCAGAACTTCTATCTGTGAGCTATGTAAGAGCAATCTTTGAGAGTGAATTTTTATTTTCTGTAGAGTTGAGACATCAAATAAGAATTAAAATTTTTCAGTTGATTGGCATAAAGTACTTTGTAAAGTTTCTGAGATAATTGAGTCTAATATCTGTCACCTTTTCATTGGTTGTGAGAATGTCCCTCTGAATCATTAGAAGACATCTTCCTTTATTCTTCTCTGCAGCTCATCAATGAAATTTTTAGAATCTTATAACATTAATTAGAATTTTTCTTTCATCTCATATTTATCTGGTGCCTATTTTGTGTTTCTTCTCAGGAAAAGCAAATAAAAAGGAGTCTTGCCTTTTTCATTGCTGTAAACATTCCTAAACTTATATAGAAGTTTTGATGTTTTCAAAACAAACTGACTGACAGGGCTGCAAGAGAAATCAAAGGGATTTCTAACATGTAGGTGGCACAATCATTTGAATTGCTTTATAAACATAAAACTATTCATAATTTATTGAAAATCTGTTAAAGCTGAGAAAAGCCAATCCAGTTAAAAAGAAATGCTGTAACATCTACATAAAAATCCAAAAATAAGGCTAAATGTAGTGCCACTGTTTTTAGAAAATGCTTTACTTATGTTATTATACTTGTTTCCAGATGTGCCCAAGTTTCAATACCTCTGCTCCCTATGTGAAGAATAGGAAAGGACATATATTGTATGATCTTTCAGGGTTCCCTGTGGAACAGTATTTAGTGATGTCATCCAACAAAACAAGGTAACCTTAAAATGTCTAGCCTTTGTTTATCTTTTGTATATAAACCCCACAGTCCTTCCTGATCCAAAGCATAGACATTTGTCACAGAGAATATCGTTGTCTTTATCTGATGATTATTATCAAGGTGTAGAGTTAGGCTGCTATTCAAGGTAACATGAAAGACCCTCTATGGTCACATCTGAGATCTTCCTTCAGCAGCTGCATGATAATTGCCTCTAGGCATACTCTGGAGTATCTTCCACATAGTGAGTTATTTCAGCATCTCAGAGATGCATATCTAAACCAGGTGAACAATATCATTTCCATTCCTCAGAGACTCAATCAAATAGAGGTGGATATGCTCCAATTAATACTTTCTTTGAAGTAAAAAGGGCTGGTATGCCTCTGGCAATACTTCATATTCTGTGATATCAGCAACAGAGGTTATCTGCTGTATTTTGAAGTTTACTCATGTGCCTTTACAACTCAACCACTGCTGATAATGTAAGTGGAAATATTAGTGGAAATGTATGATTTTATCAAGGAGAAGAAAGTGTTAGCCACTTATGTATTAGAAGAAGGTGCATCTGATTTGATACAAATAGAGGTAAGCGTCTTTGGATGAAAGATTTGAGCTAGGATACAAATTGTTAGTGTTGAAACACATAATCACAGAATGATTATATGCAGGTGCTTTTATTGAAGAGCTCTGGGAATCAGGGGTACAAGGTACAGACCCAAATCTGACTCCGACATGGATTTGAGATGGACATGTTTTTATACTCTTTTTGTTATATAACTATATATTAATTATTAAGCCCATATTGTTCTATTGTATATATTGATCTTATCCAAGCATGAATTCTTGTAGTTTTCATCAGGCCCCCCAAACATCGTTTCTCATGATTCTTATTACAATTAAACAATAATCGTATTCAATTACCACCAATCATTACATTTAACAATCATATCACTTATCATGTGATGATTATGTAGGTGCAGTTTCATATAATCTAGTAAAGACAAAGCTCAACCTTTGTTCCCAGGGCCTACCCAGCCCCAGTCCCCTTTCCCAGGCATACCCAGGCCCAACCTTTCTTTCTACCCCCTGAATCTATTGTATACAATTTCCATGATTTTAGAAATATTTTAACCCTATGCTATCAAAGTGGTTTAGGAAGAAATAAAGCTGTTTAAGATGCTTGTGGATGCCAGTAATACCTCACTTGCTCACAACCCTGTTGCTCAAAGATTTCAGCTTTCAGAAAGCAAAAATTCTTATCTAAAGGAATGCCTTTGCTGGAAAAAAGCCAGTAATATTCACCTGATTAAAAACTACCATGTCCCCATCCTTTTGAACAAGGAAGGAGTTTGTGAGGGGTGAAGTTTTACTTTCAGTTGAAAAATAAAGCATTTGTGTAGCTAACTCAACTTTATCCTTGCAAGAAAACTGCAAAGCTTAAGGCAGATAACTTTTTGTTACTTTAATTTCTACTACCAGATATGGTGGTTGGTCTTTTGGAGGGGTGAAAGCATTTGAACTTCAAGATAAAAAATTGAATAACACCAAATCTCAGCCTCTGGCTAAGGTAAGAGTTGCAAGTATGTGTGCACATCTGTATGTATCTATTGATTACTTTTTCAGACTTCAGACATCACACCACTTAGCAAATAATAAATCATTACATGAAATCCTTGCACTTGAATAATTGGGAAAAAATCCTCTCTCTCTTATAGTCTAACTCTCTGTTCATAATCCTTGAAGTATTCTCCTGTGTTTGAGATAAAGTTTTAAATGAGTCTAATGATTTTTTTGTTTTAATTTTTCCAGTGAACTCATTTTAGAATCTGGGTTTAAAACTTGTTTTTAGATAGTCAGCCAGATAATATTTTTTGTTTGTTTTCTACAAAAAGCCGATGTCAGAATTGGCCAAAGTGCATTGAGCATCTCAGTAATGGGTTGCTGTTGATGCTTTTTCATGCCTACAAGGGATACTTTATTTGCTTCATTTCTCTCACCACCCTTCCCCTAAGAGTAAAGACATCTTCTAGGAGCAGCTCCTTCTGCATAACAAATATACTATACTTTTCTCAAAAGAACCTTTCTAAAACATTCCAAGGGAAATAGAATCCCCTGCATTGGTAAGTGCTTGTTAGCCTCCAGGTCTCATCCCAAGTTTTCACAATATGGAGATACTGTACCTCTCCACTGCATACCAAAAGGCCTTAAGAAAAAGCCCTTTATTTCAGTTGTGCTTAGAATAATCCTTCTTCTTTTATTTTTGGGATCCATTCAATTGTAGATGCATTACAAGTAGAGGAACAGCAGTCCTGGAGAAGTATTGATGCGTATCAATGAGATGTCTCTGTTTTCATATTTGGGGCAAACAAGACGAGTTGAGAGGAAGCTGTGCATTTTCCAGATTCCAGATTAGGATACAAAAGAAAGATGCTTCTGCCTTTAAATTTCTTTTATGTAAATGTAGATTTTATTTGCTCTTAGTAAAAAAAGAAAACAAGGAGCAACATAAATAAGCTCCATCCCAAAATCCATTTTGAGACAAAGCGTTAGAAAAAAATAGAGATTTTCTCCAGTCCAATGTCATTTTATGCTATGCTTAGTTTTGCATGAAATCTTCCTGTTTCTAATACAATATAATTTTGTAGAAATCTCCCTATTCTATATAGAAATCTGAGCATGTATAGATTTTCATTTTGGTAATTTGTAATCTCACTTCTAGTCCCATAAATTTTATAGCTTTGAGCTCCAGTTCCATCATTCTTTCATGAGAAACCTGGAAGTTTTCAGCAAGATCTTTTTTCTGACTTCCATTTTTTCCTGTGTATCTTTAATAATTTTAGACTCTTGTTTTGACATGCTTGCATTGCGGTTTCTGTCAGGTCCTGTTTTTTTAGTGTATTTGGTATAGAGCTCCACCTGCCATCAGGACAGGGATAAATTATAGTTAAACTCTTAGTAAGTATGCTTCATATTTTAGACCTAAAGCAAATAGTGGAGTAAATTTATAAAGGGCACTGTGTTATCTAAACCATCTCTTGGAAATGTCTTTCAAGTGATGCAATGTCAAGTTATTGCATTAACCTTTCAGTAACTAATGACCAGATTTTGCTTTGACCTTTCAGGTTTGTTCATAAGACAGTGAATGTACCATTTACATAGCCCGATATGAAAGAAAATGAGAAATTTGCATTTGAAGAGAGTTACTGTATGATTCTCTTCATTTCAGAAAATTTCTGAATCTTTAAACATTTTTCTTCAGTACTTGAAAAGCCGACAATTTTTCTTGTCGAAATTAAAAATGTTTATTTAGTAAATATTTTACTGTACCTAATCATACTGTGCTGTATATATTACATAGATGGTATATGCATGCACATAAAGAATGTGTATATGTGCACACAAGAGAAAGAATATATCTACCACATGACAAATATGGCTGATTAAAAACATTGATTATTGGCATTCATTGAAGATCGGTGCTATGTAGCAAAAGCACAACTTCTCAAATTTTTTGTATTTTTCATGACTGTATATTCTCTGGCTTCCTTTGGTAATATGGCCAAAAACTTGTTTCATAATGGCTTCATAGTTACTCTTTTTTATATCATGATGAAATATAGGAAGAACATGTGGTAATTTTAAATACTGCTGAAAGGCAAATGGTACTGTTCACATGTCATTTGGAAGAGTACATTTTTTTCCAGTCCCAAAGGTTGGGACTTGAGGCTTTACAGTACAGTAATTGTGTAAGTGTCCAGAGGAAAAAATTGCATCTTTCTAGTTTAATATCAATCATGAGTCTGGTCCGGCAGTGCTTAGGGACTTCTCTGCTCCTTCTCATCCTTTTTTCTTGATAGGCCATATGTTAGCTGAAATGTCAGTCTAGCTTTATTCTGGAGTATAACGGCAAGTAAAAGACTATGTAATAATGTAAAACACTACACAGAACTTCAGTCTGATGTGATGAGAGGTTGTGTTTTTCTTTGGGAAAGAATTTTCCTAACCATGTATAGACTATAAAATAAAAAAAAATTAATTATATTGATATATATAGTTTTTTGTTCCTCAGGTCTTTTCTGCCTTCTGTAAATAATTACCTGTGTGGCGCAAAGAAAATATGAAAGGTTTCAGCTAGAGCTAATACATTGCATTTTTTTTATATTTTAGCTTTGCTAACAATTTTGAGTAAAAAACAAGTCTTTAGAAAAAAGACCTTTAAATGTACTTTCTGATGAAGTGAACAACCTTAAATGTCTCTTTTCCCACTTTATAATAAATTAAATATCCATCTTCAATTTGGTTATTTCCTCGTGGTTTGATTAAGTTACATAATGCAGCTTGGAGAATAATTCCAATTAACATGTTGGATATTGAAATATATTGTTAAACACAATGCTCTATTGTGGTATTCATTTGAATACTGGTTGCATTACCATATTTAAAAGGTGTTCTCTGAACATTTGCGACCTTTCCCATGCCTGAATTAAATGAGGATGTGTTGTCAGAATTTTGCTTTGTTGTATTTTTAATTGCCTTTTTTTTTTTTTCCAATACAACAGACAAAATTGCACTGTAGTTTCATTCTGTATGCATGCAAAACTTTCTATTCTGCGAAAAACTTTCAAAAAGTGATAGAATCAGAGATGGGTGTATGAGCCTGTGAAAAAGACAGGTTGCCCTTGATCACTTGTTTCTGTCTTTTTGCCCTGGTTGCTATTTGCACAGGAGGCCCTGCAGTGCAAAGATTTTCAGTTTTCCTCAGGGATCTTAGGTTTTCTTTTATTACATTTTGTTAAAGATCTCTCTTGTTGATTAATGAGAAATATCTAGTTTGTGTAATAATTTGTGGAAACTGAACAGGAGAAGAACAAAGGAATTTCATGACTTTGCAAAGAGGGGAAGATGTTAGAGTTTTTTATTTTTTCTTTTCTTTAACTGTGGGTGCATAAGAGTTAGAGACGTTTGAGTACCATTACATGGCGCATGGAAGAGATCCAGGGGATCAGGCCCAGCCATTGTGGATTTATGATAGGAAGGTCCTGCTTGACCAACCTGACAAAGTGACCTGCTTACCAGATGAGGGAAAGGCTGTGCATGTTGTCTGTCCAGACTTCAGTAAAGCATTTGACACCATCAGCTACAGCATGCTCCTTGAAAAACTGGCTTCTTGTGGCTTGGCTGGCTGGCTCTTTGATGGGTAAAACACTGAATGTACTGGGCAAGAGAGTTGTGGTGCTAAATCCACTGGTGTCTGGCTATAGCAGTGTTCCCCAGGGCTCAGTTTTGGGGCTGGTCCTACTTAACATCCTTGTTGATAATCTCGATGTGGGGATTGAGTGTACCCTCAGCAAATACGCAATTGACACTAAGCTGTATGGAGGTGTTGGTCTGCTTGAAGGTAGGAAATCTTTTCAGAGAGGCTTGGACAGCCTGAGTCATTGGGCTGAGGACAGCTGCATGAGGTTCTATAAGGTGAAATGCTGTGTCCAGCACTTGTGTCCCAGCAACCCCATGCAGTGCTACAGACTGGTGGAGAAGTGGCTTGAGAGTTTCTTGGCAGAAAAGGGACCTGGAGGTGCTGGTTGACTACCAGCTGAGTATGAACCAAAGTGTGCCCAGGTAAGGAAGGACATCTTGGCCTGTATCAAGAATAATGTAGCCAGTAGGACCAGGGCAATAATTTTCCCCTTGTGTTCAGCATTGGTGAGGCTGTACCTCAACTACTGTGTTCAGTTCTGGGAACTTCGCTTGAAAATAACACTGAGGTGCTGAAACATATCCAGAGAAGGGCAACAAGGCTTGTCAAGGGTCTAAAGAATATGCCTTTTCAGAAATGGCTGAGGGAGCTGGCTTTGTTTAGTCTCAAGAACAAGAAGCTCAGGGGGGACTCAACTCCTTGAAAGGAGGCTGTAGTGAGGTGGTATCTGGTCTCCTCTGTTCTGCCTGCAGAAGACAAGAGGAAATTGTCTTGAGCTGAAACAGGTGAGATTCAGATTAGATATTAGAAAAAATAATCAGTTAGGAGGGTCAGGAATTGAATAGTTTCCCCAGGGCATTGGTGGAGTCATCCCTGGAGATATTTAAGAAGTGTTTGGATCTGATGTTGGGTGATGTGATTTAGTGTTCTAGCAGTTACAGTGCTAGTGCTGGATAGTGGTTGGAGTTGATGAGGTTAAAGGTCTCTTCCAACCCTGATGATTCAATGAAGCTGTTGAGATTTCAAGCAGTTGTGAATACCACATAAAGAAGAGTAGAAAATATGAAAGGTAATGCAGACAAGAATAATGGCAGATCAAAGCTGCTAATTTTTTAAAAAATTACTAACAGAGCTTGTGGCGAAGAAGATTCAAGGGGTCAGAGGCAGAGAAGAAATGACAGTGGACCACAGAGTGGTTCTTGGAATCATGATCTAGGATTGATGGGGGGAAATAAGTCAGAGTATTGTAAACATCACCTCAAAAAAAAATTGGAGATCCAAACAAGTAGGTAGTCAGGAGAATTAATCAGAAGAAAATAATTATTAAGAAAGGGAAACAGAACTGAAGATTAAGCAGCCTGCACTGGGAAGTATAAAGGAGAATGTGTCAGCAAAACAGTCGCAAGTCTGTAATTAGGGTCCAAGTAAGGTTTGTAGTTGGATAGTATAAGAAAAAAGGAAAAAAAATGGCAGAATTATTAACAAATATATGAAAACAGCATCAAAGGAATGATAACAGAATCTTTAGAGAAGTTTCTAAGATGTAACTGTATAGATGGTAATTCTAGAAATAATCTAAGAAAACTGGAATCTTAGAAGAGGAGTGTTAAGGCAATAAAGATGTATAATAAATCCTGTTCACTTTGTATTATGATTCAGAATCCAGAGAGACAGTGAGAATTGCCCTACCTAGGATGTACAAAATGCAGAGTATGAACAGCTGATATCAAAGAGGGAAAGGCTAGGAGTTTTTCAACTGTTTTAAAAGAAAGGGGAGAAGAAAGTGTGCTATGATGTGAGAAATTGATAGTAATCAGATGGTTTTAAATGTCACTAAAACTGAAAATAAATACACATAATAATTTGACCCAGTTTTCAGTATGGATAGTACAGATTCAAAGGGACTGTGATTAACAGTAATGGGTGATAAGAATCAATATTTAACTGCAGAGGAAACTCAAACCTCAGTATATTTGGTTTGGGGACATAGCAAGCTCTCAGCAAGAGGAAGTGTTCTAGCAAGAGGAAGTGTGAATTAAGAGTATTTTATCAAGTCAGGGTGAATCTGCATGATCTGAAGCTAAAGTATATGTTGCAACAGAACTGTTTCCCTGTGTTTCTCAGACAGACTGGCTTGCCTTGCCTGCGTTAAAGTTTGTCTGCATCAATTTCCATGTTCAACAAGCCACTAATGCTTGTTGAAGGTGGAGACAGCTTTGTCTATGGAACAGCTTCATACCTTGTAAACTGTGCCTCCTTGATTCTTTCTTTTCCCCTCTTTTAGAATATTCTGTTCCTAGATATTTTGTGCTGTGTGTCATATGCAGGATTATTTAGACCAGTCTCTGAAATTTCAATGATTCTTCCAACTAGCATTAGTTTTACTCATCTTTTTGTATTTTTGATCAAACTGGCAGGTGTTATTTTCACATTGTTCTCCCTCTAATTGTTCAACCACGTGTGTAAGGGAAGGGGGACACAGTGTTTCATTAAATCAGAGAATCTCAATTTAGTGATAAACGTATGTATACAGTTCCAACAACAGAAAACTGCTGCATGCTGTTGAAAGAGCTATGCAAATCAACTGGTTCTGTTCTGCCTGGTTGACTTTCTTCTACAAATAAATGACATAACAGAAGAATTAGGTATCCTTCATGAAATTCTTAAAGGTATGTGACCTGTCAGAAGAGCATCCAGATTGAACAAAGTTTTGATTGACAATTTCCATTCTTTCTTCCAGGTGTGGTATAACCAAAAAGGTTTCCATTCGCTGCCATCCTACTTAAATGAACTCAATAACTTAATTCTGTGGCTCAATTTACCTTCTAATGTGGATTGGAGACAGTATGGTAATGCTTAATTCTTGTATTTATTCATATATTTTGGAAAGCAGTTTTTAAATAAACTATAATAATTATGTTTTTTTCAGTTTACAGTAGGATTTCATAGTCTCATTTCTCTGGAGGATTGAAAAGTGAAACTTTTAATTACACAGAATGTTTGTGTGGAGGATGTAGTACATAGTACGTAGTAAAATTTGAATTTAAATCTCAACATGCCATATGAATTCTTTACAAAGACATTCCTGTGGAATAAGTAAGTGTAAATTGGTTTGGTATGTTAGTCCCTCTGAAAGTACTGCTAGGGCTTACTTAAAAGGGATGATGACTAAGGCACAACAGACCATGGATTTGTAAATTCTTTGGCACTTTACTGTATCTCCTTATATAAATATTCAGGGCAAATCCAGATTAACCTGTAAATTTACACAGCAATGTGATGTTTCATAGCATCCTGTCTTTCAAGGGACAGAAAAGGCTACTATATCTTATTATCGTACATAACAAAAGAGAAATTAATGTATCTAATGTGAATTCTCTGATTCAGATAGCCCTGAGCTTTATAAAATTTGTTAAAGTAAAATGTTATGAACTGACATCTAAAAAATGACTGCAACCAAAGACACCTGTTAACACAGATGAACTTCTAGGATGTGGAAATCTAGTGTGAAATCTGGGCTTGATTAACAGTCAGAAGTTCTAGTTAACTCCTATTCATTCCAGTTCCTTTCATTCTTAAGTTTCTGTGAAAAGGAATTTGATTTAGAGGAATTTAAAAAGACCTTATGACCAATTTTTAAGAGTTCTTGTAAAGTTAGGATGGCTGTCTGTAATAGTAAAATGATTTGAAGTGTTTTTATAATGAAGAAAGAAGACTAAATCAGTGAAAATTATGAAGGAATCTTCAGAATCTAAAAATTGAAATTCATTAAGAAAGTTTCTGGAATGTCCAAGAACAAAAAAAGTAATGGCTTGCTTTCAAGATGTCTGGGGTTTTATTTTTCTAAATGAATTATGAGAATGGATCAAAGGTAATGTGTTTACACAGAAACTGAATGAAATTAAATCAGATATTTTAATGAGAATTTTTAATAGAAACCAATTTTTAATCAACTTTTTCTGCACTTCATGAGTTGTACTGATGGTAGCTTTTTTTCTGTACCATTAAGTATCCCATTCTGGAACTTAAATGTTTGTATACCCTTACTTTTATATCTATCATGGAGAATCAGGGCTTGCTGTCCTGCTTACACTCAGAGAAAATGATAGCTATCCCAAAGATTGTGGGAATGATGCATTTTTTGATATTGCATGACATAGAAACACAGCAAGCACAACAGTGCTTAAGAAATACTTCAAGTCTTGTACTGAAATTTGTACAAGTATGGTCTCATATTATAATCTTGTGGCAGAATATATTAGCTGCCTGCAGAAGTAGAGCTTAAGAACTAGAAAGCAATTTATTTATGTCTTCATCTATTGGAGAAGTGCAATAAAGATGGATTGATCATGCTCTTGAGCCATAACGCAGAGGGAACTGTCACAGAAATCTTGGGAAGAGAGGTCAAGTTACCTACCTGGGTATCTGTGTGTATGTATTTGTTTGTGCACTCATATATGTATATGTGTGTATTTTTTGTGGATACCAATACATATGTATATTTTATTTCTAAAAATCTCAACAGTTTTCCAGTGCTATATGGGCCACTTGAACTCAGTTCACTTTGACTTCTAACTTTCTCTTATTTAAGGATACTGTTCTAACAGGGAAGAACTAGTCATATGCTTTTGTTATTCTAATTGTTATATGCAGTCCTGTAAGTTAGCAGTCAGAAGACCACATACTGCGTTCCAACACTGAAATCTGTTATTTTTGATTTTTTTTTCCTTCTTCTAAACTCTGTTTATAGGCAAGGTCATTTCTCGAATATTGTTGGAAATTGCTGTGAGGAAGCTTGTTAAGATGTTGGAGTAACATGTCTTTGTAGTTCTGCCTCATACTGACAACATGTTTTTTCACAGAACAACTTTTTTCCTATCAACAGAACCAGTACTTCTGTATTTTAAGTGACATAAACATATTTAAATATTTCAGCCCTTTAAAAGGAAGGACAAAGTCTTTTCTAAGTATTTTCTTCCTTCACAAAAACAACAAAAAAATTGCTTTACAGCAAGAAGCTTACTACAATAGTGTAGAGCATTGCCATGGATGTAAACAAAATAGCATCAACTATTATATTGAAACAACCTTGAGCAAGGTCAAGAGGATCAACAACTTATTTAAGTGCTCATATAAAAGCTAAGAAACCCTTTCACTTTGCAGTTATATCCTATGTGTTATTTCTTGAACATGAACCCAGCTGGAGTTCTCCCAAGATCTTTGGAGGGGGGAAGAGGCATTACACACCACGTGCTGAGTTCTACCTGCTTCACCCATAAGGACAGGGCAGTAGCTTTCAATGGAGATCAGCAGCACCTGGTCCAAGTTTGTGAGAGGTTTTGAGAATAAGGAGCTGAGCAGGAGGCTAATTACTTTTGTCTAAAGTCTTTTCTGCAGTCATGAGGATACAGGAATACAGACTTATGATTTGGTATGGAAGTTTGAAGGAAACAGTTTTACCCAAGTGTACAGAGGACATATGCTGCCTTGCACTGGTTTATATCCCTAAGGATTTGTATCTGTTCAAAAACCTTTGAAAAAAAGTGATTATTGCTTTCTGTTGTGCCAGTCCAAGTTACTGACTCTACATCATGCAGCACCAGGAAATTATATTTATTTAGTGATTAAAAATTCTGTCCTATTTGCTATTGTGTAATCTGATCTTGAAATACTTTCTCTGCAAGTAGAGAGATTCTCCTCACCCCTGCCTCTTAACAATTTGGGATTATTGGTAAATTTCTCTGTGAGTATGCTTGGAAAGTTACAATGTTTGTTTCTTGTAATTTTCATGTAAAGAGTGATATGTCTGTTGAAGAAAATGTGTATGCCCAGCTGGAGATGCATGGAGCAATAGAAATTGGCCCAAACAGTTTATGTCAGTTAGTGGTAGTTAATGGATCAGATGTCTCTTTTGGAGCAGCAGTTCAGTAATACTTACTGTATAAAAATATGTCATTTTCTCTATCATGTGGATATCCACCCCTACCTTCATCATCATCTAAGTCTGTGATCCCATTGTGGGAAAAAGTCATCTGTCTCAACTGTGGAGGAAATCAAATGCATTCTGTTTTCTAGTGGATTATAAAATCAGTGGCAGATGATGAACATGTTAATAAATGAATTAAAAAAATTAGATACACTTCAGTAAAGAAAGTAAGATGTGCTGGATTTTTGTCAAAACCCTTCACCTCTGACTGGTATTCAGGCTTACACGAACGATGTTTTCTAATCTCTTTCTGAAATGCTGCATTCTTACAACTAAGTAATGTAGTTGTGAGGAAATAAAAATGCAATAATGAAGTAAGAGGAATAAAAAACTAAAAGGCAATATTTTTTCTTAAGCTTAATATAGAAATTTTGACCAAGTAAAAATGTTATTTTTTACATCTAATTGTATAACATTGAGTCAGAATGTGTTAATCATGCTGGAGTATAGGAGAAGGACCATCATCTTCCTCTTAGGGTAAGGCTGTATAAAGAAAGGAGTGGTTGTTATCTATAATGATGTCTGTAAAGTAGAGCGCTCAAAAAAGTTCTTACATCATTGTTCAAAGAACAAAAATGTCTCAGTATAGAAGGGCCTTTTCTGATGCAGCTGCCCCATCTTAGGATTCCTATTGAAGTCATTGATTTTTTTTTTTTTAAATCGTACTAGGATTCATTGTAAGCTTTCATGTAGCATTCTCATTTATTTCAAATTCAATTCTTCAAAAAAGCAGAAGAGATCAAGGGAGTCATTTTCAGCTGAATTTTGTGGAAAGTGGCTGTATAGTTTCCTGAATGCTTCACAAATTATAACTTTAAACCTTATTACAAAGGAAACTGTGAAATGGCCGTTGGGTGGAATCTTCTTAACCATATCTAGTTAGTGGGGGAAACTAAAATAGAAACCATTTATGGTGCTACCTGTGAAATTCTCCATAAAATATAAATTGTAATTTTCAGTTAATAATAATGTTTCCTTTTATATAAGTAGAAATATTGTCACATATGTATGTGTGTGTGACAATATATATATGTATGTGTGTGTGTGTATACACACACACAAATACTACCTCCATTTTTCTTATACATAATATTTTATTTAACCTGAATTAAAATGGACTGGACTACCAGTGTCTTCTGTTCTTAGTCAAGGATGGAAACATCCAGCTCTCTAAGGGAGTACAGGATTGAAACATCCAACTCTCTAAAGTCATGCCAAATTGTGTATACCTTTGTTTTCTGACAGAGGGTCAGGTGGTTTAGATGTGAGATAAAAGATCTAGAGCACTTTCTCCTGAAGGCATAGGTTGCAGACTGTTAATAAGGTATTGGTATAGGGAAAGATGTCCTGAGTTGTGCAGCTCCTGAAAGGCAACAGAGCAGGATGCAGAATGTTCACAGCAAACTTGTCTAATGTGGATGCATTTTTCTTTTTCCTGTGAGCTTTCCTATCCAGAATAGAAAGGTGTAGTATTTTATTGTAGGAAAAGTTACAATCCTTCTAATATTTTATGAACCATTAATTTCACTAGGTTAGGAATATCTTTTTAACGAATTAGAATCTAAAATTTGTTTAATCAAGAACAATGTAAGGAAAGGAGTAAGATTGTTCCACCTGGAAGGGAGAACACAGAAGGAAAATCATAGAGAAGCTGAAGAGGGTACAATGAATAGTTTACTGCCTCTTCTGCTATTAAGCATACAGCATGGGTTTTCTAATGTAATTTTCAAAGTAAATACACTCTTCTGCCTGGTCCCCAGCTGTGCTACTCCTGAAATTTAAACTGTAAAGCTCTGACTACTTCTCACCTCTTTTTTCCATAGCAATGTGGCTTGCAGGACTGGAAGAAATGCTCTTGTTCTCAGTTGTATAAAGCAAAGTCTTTCATTGAGAAATACAAGAGATGACAACTGAGCTTTTTTAAATTAATAAAAGACAAAAATGAGAGGAAAAGACACACCAAAAAGGTAGTTAACTTCAGGCAAAACAAGTGAGAAAAGAAAGAAAGAGAAGCTTCATAGCTGAATAAAAAGCTAAGAAAATATACTAGCAAAGTAACTGGCTGCTTGTGCTCTCTGCTGCTATTGACATCTGAGTTAATTTCTTTTCAGAACTATATACACATAAATATATCAACTAGCGTGCATACAGAGATATTCCTTTCTTTGAGATGCCCTCCTCTTCACTCCGCTCAAACAGGGGAAATCATGCTTCTCATTTTGGAAACTCTTCATTTTTATATTAAAGAAGATTAAAAGGTCTAAGAGAGCCTTTCATCATGGTGTTCTCATTCTCTCTGGATAGAGCATTAAAGTGTAAGATTCTCCATGGTCACAGGTTTTCCCATTCCTGAATTTCTTTTGCATGGTTTTGGAAAGGTTGGAAGGGATGTCTGTTACAATTTTTCCCCTCTGCCCTTAAAAAAGCCTAAGTCATCACTGTCATTACATCACTGATGTGACCAACTGCATGCTGAGGACATAGACAAGGGATGTTTCAGGACAATAAGAAAAAAATTGTTGTGATTAAGTCAGGAGAATATAATGGCAATCTGTAGATGTGGAAGAAATAATTTCTATACTGAGAAATGTATGAAAAGGAGCAGACAGAGTTAGTGCTGAATCATAACATGTTTGGTGTTTTTGCCTGGCTTGCTTTTCCCTTGTGAATACTGAAATGGTAAAATTTGCCCTGAGAGCTATTCACACAAGGCTTGCAAGTACAGTCTTTTAAAAAAAAATCCTTGCATAAACACCAGAAGCATCTGTTTAATAGGAGCTTAATAATTTAGAACTTCTTAGTTTATCTGTCATTTATAGTTTTTAAGTCCTCAAAGATGGCAGATAGTTCTCAACTTAATGAGCCTCATTATAGCAGCTTTGCATAGTAAAAAGGCATATAAAGGCAAGAAAGTATCAATAAATACATTTTACATCATGTTAACAGCCATATTGGGACAGAGATACGTGTAAAAAAAGATGGTCTAGCTGGTTAGAAGAAATGTAGGAAGGGAGAGGTTATAGAAGTACATGGAAGGGGTTTTTAAATAAAAAAATATATATAATAGCAAATACCATATATTAATTCTGTTGGTTTGTTCTGGCATTTGAAGATAATTTATAACTTATTTCTTGAGTTCAAGAGAACTTTTTTCCTCTGTGAATTACAGACCAGTTTGTTGGCTTTATATAAATTAATCATTTATTTTTTGACAATGGGGTGAAGAAATCATTATACTAAAAAAGGAGGAAATTCAGAGGTTGTCATGCCCTAGACTAATTGAAGAAACTTAAAATACTGAATGAAAGGCAAGTATTACATTTATTGCAGTAAGAGAATTTTGAATTCTAAACACAACTGAACTTAGTTTAGCACAGTCATACTTTTCTTACTTGTAATCCACAACCTTGTGAAATTTAATTTCAGTTGTGAGTGTAAATTAAAAGAAAAAGTAATCCTTTGTTTCATCTACATAATTTAAATAGAAGTTGACTGTCAAAAATATTTTCTACTTTTAAGAAGCGTGATTAGTTTTTGTGACTCTTCCGTAGAGGGAAATTAATTCAGTGTAATTTGCCTTTTGATTGGTATTGTATGATACAATGCTACAAGGAGCATTGTATTATAAAATTTTGATTGGTATTGTATGATACAATGCTACAAGGAGTTTTATTTTCCCCTGCAATTATCTCTTTTTCACAGTTTCCCTTTATTCTGTACTAGAAAGTTAAAGCACTGCACTTCTGTGTATGGAACCCAAGTCAACTTTTGTTTTAAAAAGTGGACTTTTGTTTAATACCAATGCAGTAATCTGAAAGTTTTGTTAGCTCCCCCCTGAGATGTTGCTGCTGGGCAAGGAAGGGAATTGTCCTGCTCTGCTCTGCACTGGAGTGGCCTCATCCTAAACATTGTATGCAGTTTTGGTTGCCACAATATAAAAAAGACATGAAACCATTAGGGAGCACCCGAAGGAGGGCCACAAGGATAGCAAAGGGCTTGGAGGGGAAGCCTTATGGGAAGCAGATGAGGTCACTTGGTTTGCTCAGCCTGGAGAAGAGGAAATTTAAGGGAGACCTCATTGCAGTCTTCAGCATCCTCAGGAGGGGAAGTGGAGAGGTGGGTACTGATCCCTTCACTCTTGTGACCAGTGACAGGACTTGAGGAAATTGCCTGGAGTTGACCCAGGAGAGGTTGAGGTTGGATATCCTAAAAGCAAAAGTTTTTCATCCAGAGGGTGGGTAGGCAATGAACAGGCTCCCCAGGGAAGTGGTCACAGCACCAGCCTGACAGAGTTCAAGAAGTGTTCAGAAAAATTGTGTGTACTCTCAGGGTGTCCTGTGTAGGGTCAGGAGTTGGATCTGATGATCCCTTCCAATTCTGTGGGTACCTTCCAATTCTGCATATTCTATGATTATTTCTTCTAATATGCCCACTTTTATTCAAGCCTTAGAAAAGCGTAGAAAAACTTTCTGGGAACTAAACTAAACTTTTTTCTGTCATGCTGCTTCTCCTTTACATAAATGGAAATTCAGTGGTTCCAGTGGGAAAAAATAATTTTCTTTGATATGCCAGTTTTGCTTCAGAACAAATAGCAGCAATTGTTTAAAAAATTAATGCTTTAAAAGAAAAACAAAGGAAAATTTTAAACAGTCCCTGAAGGCACATGACATGAAAGACTTCTACAAATAGCAAGGTATCTACTAGTGATACATCAAAACATTATCGGCTTGAATCTTCTTTTGTTTTTCTAACTACCATTGGGCTTCACAGTGAACTGCATTTAACTGTTATTTGAAAAATCTTTACCTTCTACAAGTTTCGTGTGTGAGTTAATAATCATCCTGTTTTTCAGCATTTTACCATGCAGTGACTTAATGAAGTTTAGATTACTTTGGTCTGAAGATGAGGAATGAAAAATTAAAGGGGAAAAATAAATGCGTGCTTAGTCAAATTGCACCTATTACTAGAATGAAGATATTTTTTTTGTCTTTATACAGCTGGACTTTAACAAATTCAATTAAGAGGTGCCCCACAGAGTCAATCTAAGGCTACCAACAATTTATATCTTTATCAAAGATACTGGAAAAATTATAATTGCTGTTAGGATTAAGTTTGTTTCTTTGTTTGTTTTAATTTGGAACAGCATAGATTTATGTAGACACTAATCAAATAATGCTGATGTCATGGTTTAATTTAAGGCCCACTCACACAGCCACTTGTTCACTCTCCCCCAGTGGCATGTAAGGGAGAATATTAGAAGTGATAAAACTCATGGGTTGAGATAAAGGCAGTTTAATACATAAATAAAAAGCTACAGACACGAGCAAAGTAAAACAAGGAATTAATTCACCCTTTTATGTGGGCAGGAAGGAGTTCAGCCATCCCCAGGAGAGCAGGGCCCCATCACACCTAACACTGACTTAGGAAGGCAAACATCTTCACGCCAAACATCCCTCCCATTCCTCATTTTCCCCCCATGTTACATGCTGAGCATGATGCCATATAGTATGGAATGTCCTTATGGTCAGTCAGGGTCAGCTGTCCCATTGTGACCCCTCTCAACTCCTTGTGCACTCCCCCATTCTCCTCACTGGTGGAGTAGGGGAGGAGCAGAAAACATCTTGGCTCCAAGTGCTGCTCAGGCAGAGCTAAAACATCCCTGTGTTATCAAGAATGTTTCCAGCACAAATCCAAAACAGACCCCCATACCAGCTACTGTGAAGAAAATTAATTCCATTCGGCCCAAAACCAGCACAGCTGGCACATCTGTCAGGCACACCTGCAGAGATAAGTCACAAACAGCATCAAGTCCAGTGGAACAGCAACTTCTGCAGCGACAATATTGTGCACCTTCACCCCCCTGCAATTTTTCTTCTTTTGCTTGAAAAGAAAAAAAGCAAAAAGGACACAGTTTTTGTTTGTAAACTACCTTTCAATTCCAAAGTTAATTTTGGAATTAACTTAGATTGCTACAGGCTGGTTGCACCAAGAACCAAAATAAGCCTAAGAATTCATTGCCAGCTCAGGATTTTTCTTGGTCTCCCAAACTGGGCATGTTTTTAATATGGAGCTCTACAATCAAAGTTGTGACTTTTCTTTTTTCTTTTGTGAGTTTAGCTAAACAGTTTTTCTCAGCAAAACATCACTAATCTAAAAATTGCTGGAAGATCCAATCTAAAATCTAAACCAGGTGTATAAATTGCAGTAACAATCTACCTTACCCTAGAAGATTAGGTATATGAACAAATTCTACTTTAGGTTTTGTATTTGGTCTTTTCTGTGATGTAGATGCTGTAGCAATATATAGCATTATTGAAGCAATTTCTGAACTTCAGAATGAACAAAAGCAACTACGACTTATGTTTATTCATTTGTTTTTAATGGTTCCAAACTCTGGTAATCACTCAATGGGAGACAGTGTTTGATTTTGCAGATTGGTGTTTGACCTCTTTCTGTTGATTACTAAGTATTTAGCCTTTTTATTCATATGTGTAACAAGTGTTAACAGTGTTCTCCGGAACCTGAAGTCCTTAATGTGATTTAATATTTCATGATTTATTTTTCTTTTCACAGGGATAACGCTCTACAGCCAACCATATGGAGGAGCCCTGTTGGATGAGGACAAAATGTGAGCAAACTCTTAAAATGTTTCACAGCAGCAATCAGCAGACAATTGAAACTATAAATTAAATAAGAATATATGTTTACTGGACTAGATGCTGTTAATTGAGAGACACAATTCAGTTCTTCTGAGTGAAGCATTTTTTAGTGTGGTCTGTCTGTCAAGCCCACTGTTTATACCAAAAATGGTTGCAGTATTTTGTAAAGAAAGATACTGAATTTATGCTGATTGTGTCTTAACAGTTTTAAACAGGGTAACTGTTTCAAATAATTTTCAAGAGTTTACGTTTTAGTTTTTTGTAAAGGGGAAATATTTGCATAAGCTTCACTTTACAGCTCAGACAGGTGCTGTGCTCTGTAACTCCCCTGTAGTTTTGTAACTTAACACATCTTGTTTCTGTTCTTTAATTAGATGTTGACAGTGTGGAGACATTATGTCACTGCTCATTGCAGGGTGTTCCAACTAGGCAACTTTTAAGGTCCCTTCCAACCCAAACCATTCTGTGATTCTATGGTGTTTGCAATCAGGATTAAGGTCCTAATGTCTGGTGTTTCGGTGAGAAGTTGGCCTGAAAAATGCTAGCATTTGAGGGGTTTTTCCCCATCGTGTTTTCCTGGCACTATTTTGCTTTTTACCCCAGAATGGAGAACGTTCGTCAGTGTGGGGTAGCGCTGTGTATCATGCTGGGCTTCTCCATCCTTACTGCCTCCATTGGAACTGCCATAGTGAAGGACAGGGTGTCTGGGACGAAACGCTTGCAACACATCACAGGCCTGGGTTACAAAACTTACTGGCTTGCTAACTTCTGCTGTGATATGGTATGTATTGTGTGGGGCAGCATGTGCTCAGGTGTGAATTTTAGGCTAGTTTCTTGTAAATGAGCAAAAGGAGACGTGGTCACAAGATACATGAATAAGATTTGAATTGTGCAGAGTGGCAGCTCTTGCCTGACATGCTAACAAACATTAAGTCACCATTCCTGCTTTGGGGCAGGGCAGGGATTGTGTTCCTTGCTTCCCAAAGTTGAATTGTAAATGATTTACTAGCTTTAGCTATGTACACTATTTAACAAATAAAAGGAAGTTGGCTAATCAGCCTAGACAGAAAGAATCTTCCACACACAAAACCTTACAAATTAGTGGAGAAAACTGAAAATACTAGTCAGCTGCTTTAAGGGATAATTATGTGTTGTTGTGGATAATATGAGAGATACTTATAATGGGTACCTTTTATTTATGTCAAGCACTGGAAGAGGCAGCACAAGGAAGTGGTGGAGTCACCTGGAGGTATTTAAAAGAAATATAGATATGGCACTGAGGGACATGGTTTAGGGGTGGACTTGGCAGTGCTGGATTAATTGTTGGACCTGATGTTCTTAAGATCCTTTCCAAACTTTAGGCTGGATTCTATGATACTCTGGTCAGAAACAGAAGTTTTTGGAACACTCTGTTTTCATTTAGACCATTTTAATTCTGAAACATTAGATCTTCACTCACCCATGCTTGAAATCAGAATTTTCACACTTGAGCAATCTTGAGGTAAGAGCACATTTTTCCACATATTATTTACTTGGCCAGTCAGTCTTGGTATTTCTTTTTGCTGCTGCTTCAGATAAGAAGGCTTGGTTAAAACCAGTCCTTCATCATTCAGTTTCTCCTTGTGAGCAAAGTCAACTCCTCATTATTTTCTGCCAATCTCTCAAAATGTTCTCACAAATTCAACATAGTACTGCATGATCAATCACGATGTGGGAAAGAACAGACACTGCTTTAAATGCTAATTGTGCTACAGATCATTTAGGGACACTGAACACATGAATATATGAACTGTCAAATTTTAAATCCCTTTATGTATTTTAAGTATTACAGGCTGTGTCCTGCATTACTGGCAGCAGAATCTTTACTAGGCCTGCAGAATTGTTTGATTTATGAAATTGCTCTCATGAGAATCAGGCTGTTCCTACTGTATTTATAGGCATGAATGATATTCATTACTATGTTCAACAAATGGAAAAAGTGTAAGTGCTAAGAAAATTTAAAGACAAATAGAGAGATTTTATTTAGATTAAGCTTGTGTCACTAGAGGGGTAAAATTAAAGTTGTTTTGTTGTACATGCACAACTTCTGTAATACACCATGATTTCAGGGTAAAATTTCCAATAGATTTTGATTTTAAAGTTAATTATTTATTTCTAGACAGAAGCCCCAGGTCTATTGAAAAAATACTGGTGCTCAAATGCTTTGTGACCTCTCTACAATATTTTTAAACATCTTCAGGAAAACTGAAACATGTATCTGTGGGTGGAATGTTATTATACTTGTATATGGCAAAGAGAAGGTACACTGTGAATAAGATGAGAACATTGCATCCATCTGCATTTTACTCCATTGCCCTTCTCTTAAAAAAAAAGTATGTTTTCCCAGTAGCAAAGACATGATGGCCTCTGGTTTAATTTGGAACAAGTTTTCATTGTACTTCAGTATGAATGTCTAATTTTAACAGCATGTTGTTTTTCTACACTGAATATTTAGCTAGACCTTGATTTGTTGCCTCTATTGCAGTTGTATCTCAGAATCTCAGTTCTATTAGGTTAAAGCTGTAAAGCTGAATATTGCATAAGCAGAAATGGAGGCAGTAAATGCCCTAGTGAGCTCAGGTTCAGTGCACAGAGCAGGCAGACACTGAAAATGGAGCTGAGCACAGGTTTTCGCATTCTGACGTTGCACTTTGCAAGCAGAACCCCTCTCTTGAATACTTGGATATGAATCTCCTGTACCAATCCCACTCTGCCACCCTTAAGTATGGTTGCTTAATTTGGTTGCTGTTATGTCAAGAGACTTAACAGAGAAACTGCTTTGCCTGTTGCCTAATGGCTGTAATGCTTTTACATATTGTGTCCATTCCCAATAAAAGATGTAATTTGCTTCATCAGCACACATGGTCCTTCATTAAAATCTCTTTTAAAATTGCATCATTATTATTCTCCCATATGAATGCAGCACTGATCAGTAAAACTGCTGTTTCTGAAACCAAGCCTCTGTATTCACAGTGTAATTTGATGTTTTGGAGCAATAGCCCCACAAGGACTCATTATCTGGAAGAGTTAGCTTGTTAAATAGATGTATTGGAAAGGTCAATAGAAATAGGATTAAGGGGGATATTCTGTAGTCAGATTTTATCTTGTCACGTTGTTTCATGTGTAGGGGATGGTTTCACAGCAAGTGCAGATATCAAATCTCCCAGCCCTTCTGCCTCTTTCTTCCTAACTTATAGTATAATTGTATTGCAAGTATGGAGAAGTTAATTCATAAAACCCTTCTCTGCAAATTAGGTAAGACCAATAAGAGATGCTCACCTGTTCAATGTTTTTTTCCTTCTGTTTCTAGCTGTTTTACATGGTTCCAGTCACCCTGTGTGTTGGTGTTATTAGTGCCTTCCAGCTCTCAGCCTTCACTTTCCGAAAGAACTTGGCAGCCACTGTTCTCCTGCTGATACTCTTTGGGTATGTGATTGGAAATGCTACCATGGAATTACAGCTTCTAAGAAACAAACATAAGTCTTTAGATGTAGTTTGCACCTGCTGCTGGATGCATGGTTTTCTGTCTTTGTAAGCAATTACGATTCAGCAAAATATATTGAGGAAACAGGCTGAAATGTGAGTTTGAAAATTAAACACAAAAAGTGGAGGGAGATTTACTCACATATTAAAAAAAAAAAAAAAAAAAAAAAAAAAAAAAAAAAAAAAAAGGAGTGCAAACATCCCAGAAGATACTCAGCCTGTATAACAGTAGTTTGCTGTGAGAAATTGATTATATCTAGAAAATGAGAGAATATTAACATAGGTCAGAATTTCAGTGCTTAGCTGTGCAGAGTATCATCAAGAAGGTAAGAAATAGCTTTTATTATAGCTCTAACCATTTTCTATAATTCAACATAGCCCCAAAAGTTTTATATTTCCAATGAGAAGTCTCTCCAGTGTGAAGTACTGGGCTGGTTGGAGATTTGTCTCCCAATAGTACTGTGAGAAGGGAAAGTTCTGCCATGCCACTTTCTTGCTTATTTTCACAAGAAAAAACCAACAGCAACAAAAACAAACGAACAAAACCAACCAAACAACCAATGAAAAAAAAACCAAAAAACCAAAACGTAAAAAACTTATCCAGTTACAGAAGGCTAAAAGAACTGGTTAAACAGAGGATTGGTACCTCTACAAAAGTATGCCTGTTCAGCCCTGGGATCAATCAAATTAATTATTTGATATCAAATCAAAATATTCTGTTGTGTCACTGGAGGGTCAAAATTAAAGTTGTTTTGTTGTACATGCACAACTTATGTAATACACCATAATTTCAGGGTAAGATTTACAATAGAGTTTGATTTTAAAGTTATTTATTTAAAGACAGGAGCCCCAGGTCTGTTGAAATGTACTGGGACTCATAACTCTTCCCATGTGCTGTCTAAGGTGATGTTAGAAATGCTGAAGATGAATTGTTAAAGGCTTCTGAGAAGTTTATTACTTATTTCAAGTAGCTAATTGTTGCTACCCTTGTAGGGGAGAGTGCATATCTTACATGACAGATGTTTAGATAATTAAATCCAGCTGCTTCATGAGAGAATGATAAGGAAGGAAAGAAGAACCTTCTACAAGATGAGAACATGTTCTATTTTGGGAAGAGTCTCAAATAAACCCTTCAAAAAACCCTCCAATTTACTATATTATACCTTGAAACTGTTTTCAAGGTTTTGTGCCTCCAGCAACTCATTTTTTGGAAACTGTTTAGATATCCTCAAAGCTGGATCTCTTCTTGGAAATTCTAGCCCAAGTTTATTCAGAACCACACTTCGTAATTGTCCTTCATTAAATGCCTTTTGCAAGCCAAATCAAGCCAAGTCCTGTCTTGTAAAACCTTACAAATTCCTTGCATAATTCTATTTATAATTTTTCCTTATAATTCCAGTTTGAGCTCATTTTTCCTGGATGTGATTAGATAAATTAGTATGAAATATTCTAGAGGTTATGATGGGAGGGTGTTGTAAATAACTTGTATGAACCATCCAAAGTTCATAATTTCCTCTTCTCTGTAGCTTTCTTTTGTACCACCATCAATTCTTCTTCTGCACTTCCATCAAGTGATTCCTTCAAGTCAAAGGCACCAGTCTTAGTGCAAAGATTTCACACTATGAAATCTCACTTATTTTTTTTTTATTAGCTTTACAACCTTTGAATCCTTCTTGTGATCCAGTTGCTGTCATATTAGCGAGGCATAGGCTTCTATAGACATTTTAGCCAAGCAGCAGTTGAAGCACACAGTACAGACCTATATGTCTACTGAAGTCATGACAGGTTTTTCTGGTGTGCTATGGGCTTTGGCCCTGCCAAAGTGTACTTCTTAGTGTACTAAAAAGTGCCAGTTATGCTGGCACTGTTTTAACCAAAATGTTGAGTTAAACTTTGAATATTTCAGAAAAAATGTCTTTGAATGAAAATAGACCTTATTTTGTTGACTGCAGATGCAGCTTAATCAGCTCAATATAATCCCTTCTGTACCTTTCAGTTTTGGCTGACATAACAGATGTTGCAGTAATTTTTAACAAGAAAATCTGTGTATTCGATGTGTATTAACATATATTAAAGATCCAGTAGCTGTCTGTAAGTCTAACATGTCTCAAGGACATTGATAAACTCCAGAGTTGCCACTCTTCCTAATCCATCCTTTATTCAGCCTAACTACACTGTAAGTGTGATGAAGCCTATTGTGGCCATTTTAGTCTTCCCCAGTACTGTGGATATAATCCTCATTCATCTGCATGCCATCATCATCTGCATTATTTTTTCCTTTAAAAATATTTTTTCTCTTCAGGGTGCACTTGTTCAGATTTTCTGATCTAGAAAAAAGTTAGAAATAGCCCAGTTATATAAAAAAGTTACAAAGAGGGTGTGCTTGGAAGAATAATCAAGATTCGTAGTGCACTACTTTAAAAGTGACTTCCTCTAAAAACGTAACTAAACAACAGCTTTTTCTCTTTTAGATGGCTGCAGAGGTGTTTTCTAGTCCAAATGCTTAAGCAATTTTGTACAAAATGTTCTGTCTTTTATATTAGAAAATACTAAATGCAGTTGCAGCTTGAAGGAAGAGAAAGAGGATAGAAATGTAGGTGTGACTGGCCACAACTTTAAAGGCTGCATTTCAACATCATGTAGCTTTAGGAATCTGGGTGTCTTACTCATTTCTTAGCAGCTATAAGCAGACAAATCAAATTTTGCTTTCATTTACAGCAGAGCAGCAGCACTGTAAATCATGTCTCTTTCCTGAGCTGTTTCCCAGGATGGACTTGTATTTATGATATTGTTATTCTGAGAACAGTGATTTTCGTATGTGCATGAAGAGAAGAAAAGATTGTGTGATTATGACTGGCAAAAGGATGCTGAAAAGTATAGTGGGATCTTGAATACTTACAATTTCATTTAAGACCCAAACATTAAGTCATTTAACTTTTATCTTCCTGTAAACTGAAGATAACATTATTATTACTTCCCAGCAGGGTTTGCAATTTTTTTTTTTTTTAAGGTAAAGGATTTTGACATTCTCCAATGCAAAAGATTCATCTCTAAAGTACAGAATACTGAATTCAAAAGGGACTTTTATTACTTAGTTTAGTAATGTAAGCTACCCTTCAGGGCAATGAAGAAGTGAATTCACAGATTTTTGACTAGTTGCTCTTGCACTGAGCTCACTATTAAACCAGTTATACAAATTAATATTATATAGGAAGTGTTTATATATATACTGCATATATACTTATTGTTGTGCAATAGTGTGTGCTGATACCCATGCTCCTGCAGTTTATATACTGCTTGTTTGGTAGGTATATCTTGCACTATGTTGAATGGAGAGTAAATTTTCTTTATGTGGCATGCATGCTCTGATTGCCTGGGCCTTGTTTTAATCTTTATTAATATCTCTTTAAAAATAAAAGCCTGTGCTTGCTCCATTCTGGATAGGCATCATTTGACTTGTCATAATGGAGGTGCCTTCCTCCTCCCTTTAAAAATTCTCATTGAAGACGATGTAGCCGTGGACATGCTGTCTTATCCTCACAGTGTTATGCACTCATTTTTCAAAGCCATTACTCTACTGACAACCTGGTTAAGGTAATAACATGGCCTGTAGGATTTTTCAATTCTCGCATATCACTGGCACAAATATTAGTTCCAGTTCAAAAGTTATTGTGTTTTACTTCTTTCTCTTCTCTTTCTTTTCTCACTATCTCCTTATTGTTTTTTTTCTTTCTATGAAAGCCTCTCAGAAAAGATAACAATAAGCATCCGTGACTTAAGCTTTAAATATTTGATTTATTTCTATATCTGTGTAAGAGGCTTGCTAAGGTGCATGGGTTTGCAGTCATTCAGAAATCAGGATTGCGAGCTGTCTGGAACAGTCAAAGTAAATGTCTGCAGCTGATATGTGCAAAAATGCATCATATCTGCACATACCATGGTAGTAAATATGTATACCTCTATGGAAGTATAAGCCAATTTTTTGAAGAATATATATCCCAAATTTGTCCCTTTTTAAAATCACTTGTTCTAAAGAGTTGTTTGCCTGTCTTAAAAATAAGGAACAATAATTGTGGGGTTTTTCTGACTTTTTGGGGGGTAGTGAGGCAAAAACATAACTTATTTGTGACAGTTTTGTTTCTTTAAACTTTCAGATATGCAACTTTACCTTGGATGTATCTTGCATCCAGATTCTTCTCAAGTTCAGATGTAGCTTTTATTTCTTACATCTCCTTAAATTTTTTGTTTGGCCTGTGTACCATGCTGGTGACTCTCCTACCTCGCTTGTTAGCTATAATTTCCAAAGTGCAGGTCAGTATAAAATCTTTGGTTTACCTTTTTTGTAACTGAGATGTATACACAGATGTACATGCATATATTTGAGAATGTTCATATGTGTGTTTATATATTTATACAGATAAGATTATTTTTCCAGAATAAAAACATATAGTTTTTAAATATTCATGATTTTTCTGTCCTAAAATATTGTGTATTGACTGTTACCATCTTGAGTTTTAACTTGTCTATAACCCAAAAAAGCATGCTGTAATAATGGAAAAAACAGTGTTAATTGAAACTTTGACATTTTCTAGACCATTAAGTTGTAATTGGCACATAATGGGAGCTGTTCTGGTCCATTAAATAGATTATATGCATTGTAAAATGTGTTTGAATAATATTGACATAAGAGATAAGCTGCATATTCCTAGGATCACTAATGCACTGTATGAATAGTAATTTATACAGTGCACTCTCACTCCATGTATGTAATTTTAATTAGTCATAATGGTATTTAAACAACTTGATGGAAAGGAGTTTCAGAATGAGTATGACTCTCTATTCATGTACAGGTCAAAAATTGATGTTTGAAGTCAAATCTGGATTATGTGTCATGACAGTGTGTAAGCAAATTTGGTATTCACTTGGGTTTAGGTTGATGATTTAGATTTGATAGTATTCAAATATTAAGATGTTAAGGAACTAGAAGAATCATGGCTACATGTGTTTTGATACCCTCTGTGAACTTCAACTAAGATTAGAATGCCATGGCTGTAGAAAGTCTAAAATGCAATATGATATAAACCCTGTCGCCAAAATAGTTCACAATGTGCACTTTGGAATTCAGTTTACCATAAGTGAGATTTGAATGCAGTATCCAGTTTTGCAAGAGTGCTCGTTAGGCTGTTGGAGAAAACTAATTTGTTTTCCCTTTTTTCTTTATTCTCCTCCATCTTTGCCATGTCTTAACACAGAGTTTTCAGAACATCTACAATATCCTCAAATGGGCATTCATCATATTCCCACAATTCTGCTTAGGCCAGGGTTTAATAGAGCTTTCGTACAATCAGATCAAGTTTGACCTGACCAGGAACTTTGGAATAGATTCTTACGTGAGCCCCTTCGAGATGGATTTCCTGGGCTGGATTTTTGTGGAAATGGCCCTTCAGGGAACACTACTGCTTCTTTTACGTCTTTTCCTTCATTGGGATCTCCTCTGGAAACCAAGGTGTGTTATCATTTGTATTCTGCCACAGTGGGCACTGAAATAATTTTTGGAGAAAGAAAATGGTGTGTTTCTTTGATCAACTGAAGAGAAATCCTTCTGATAGCACGGTGTACCTGAATTAATGCAAACTACAGAAAATAGTACAAGTACTTGGTTTACCCTTCAATTCTGAGAAGAATTGATCACCAAGTGCTAAGGGTTTACAGCAAAGAAAATAAGAGTTATGCAGAGTGCAGCAATGACCAATTTGCCATTTATCACTTATTATCATCCTCTGTTGTAGGGGTCATTGCTCAGTTACCAGCATGGACAGCCCTTCAGAAGATGTTGATGTAGAAATGGAGCGACAGAGACTCTTTGGTGGAAGAACTGGTAATGATGTCCTACTTCTGTACAACCTCAGGAAGTGTTATGGAGGTTTCAGTAAGAAGAACACAGCTGTGGAAAACATAAGCTTGGGCATACCAAGGGGAGAGGTAAAGGGGTCCTTCTTTTTCCCCTTTTATAAAGTAACACTTTATTCTGAGCAATTGTTGAGACATAGTCAGTGTGTCTACAGTGAAGGGTCTGTAGATAACAGGAGAAAAATTTCAGTTGTAGTAATTTCTGAAAATCAATAACTGGATAAAAGCAGAAACTCTGGTGGTGCTGAAAGCAACTGTTCATTTATTTTTTTGGTTAAACATTGTTCAGAGTCTTACTTTTTTACTTCTTGCTTATCTTTATCAAATTACTGTATTATAGGCTAACATAAAAAGCATGTAAGGTAGCATAAGCAGTTTAGTGTTCGAAGACAAAACAGAATACCCAACTCAATAGCAAACTATGGATTGAATTTGTTGCCATAGCCCACTTTTAGTTCCCATGCTGAAATCATCACAGTACATTTGAATATAGCATATACAAATAAACTATTTCAATAATTTGAAATTTAGTGCTGAATATGTTTGGATTTGGGGGCTTTATTCATTGTTAGGATGGTTTGGGGAAATACAGATATTAATTTCTGAACTACTGAGAAAGAAAAGACTTTTTTTGGTTGCTAATATAAAATTGGAAGATCTGAGAAACTTGCACATGGCAGCATAGGTGCAGTGATGTCCTGTTGCTTCCTGATCAGCTCATTGGGTAACTGAGGTAACTAGGATGATGTTATTGTTGATTAAAGCCTATGAATCAATAAGAAAGTTCATGAAAAAAGTATTTCAAAATCATAAAGGACTATGTGTAGACTTAATATGAATTCTGTCCTAGCTTAAGCATTAAATCATTGCAGCTGGGGCCCTGAAATAAGAGTTCAAAATGAGTATGTCTCTTGGATGTTTGGTGTAAACTTGTGCAGAGTGAAGCACCTCATGAGAAGCTTGGAAATATTGACTCTCCGGACTGATATCCAGGGTTTGGAAGCAGGACCTAAAATCCTCCTGTTCAAATGTAACATTTACTACTAATATGGAAAAATAATGAGTTTAATTGTTGGGCAGGGTTTTAAGAGGAGGGCTAGAATCCTAAATAAGTCACATTTGGTATTTAGGGGGTAATCAAGATATGATATATATGGGATTTTTTAAAATTATTTTCTGTGGGAAAGGGAATTTGCTCACACATTATATCCATATACAGTTTCTTACAGACCTACAATAGGAAATGTGGAAAGGGGAGAAATTTGAAGGGGTAATGTTCCTTATTTTTTTCAGTATAGCATATTGATTTTTTTTTTTTCTTTTTAAAATACTTCTGATAGTGTTTTGGACTCCTGGGAACAAATGGAGCTGGGAAAAGCACAACATTTAAGATGCTGACTGGAGATACCATCCCATCTGCAGGACGTGCTGTTATCAGGACTCCTACTGGGTAAATACCACAGGGTTTGATCAGAATAGTGCTAATTGATAATGCACATGATCAAAGACTCAGCACGTCTTCGGTCCTTTATACTCTACTCTAGGGACCTATTTTGTTCCCTTTTAAATGTATATTGCTTTGTTGCTGTTAAGTCTCTGTGGAAAAGCATTTTAGCATTATTTAATTCTGTTTGACAGCTCTGTTAATTGAGAATAAACTTGTCTGGTAGCAAAAGAGAAACTCTAAGATACATCCTTTTAAACTTAAAAAAAAATCTTAACGTATGTTAAAATGCATGGACATATATCCCCCTACAAGTACTGCATTGAAAGTTTTCCAGGCTTAGGCTGATGAACAATGCTTCAAGCGGGTAATTTTAAAATATTTTCTTACACTTATGTACTTCAGAGTCCTGAATTAATTACTTGATCAATGTGCTATGTAATTAGGATAAGAGGTATTGTTGGTGAGATTTATCATTCTGATGGAGTGATAAATGAAAAATGGACTTTGGGTTAGATGCAACCAATACTTTTCATTTTTCCCAGCAAATTTGGAGGGGAAAGAAAGTTTTTTTTTTTTTTCAGTCAGTAGTAAATACATATATACACATATATAAATGGATTTTGGGCTCTTTTCTTTTCCTAGATGATGTACATTTCAAAATATTTTTGGACAAGGACAGGTTAAGAGTTTAATTAAGACATTTTTTAAAGGAAGAATTTTTGAATTTTCAAAATGGCAAGTTGCATTTCTTTGGCTTAGAAATCAAGTGCTTTCATAGGTTAGTGTTTCCTTACTTTACAAAGATAATGATCATCAGATTTAACTTAAAAGAATAAGTAGCTTCAGTCATTGCAAAATTCAGTTTTCTGGAAAATTTGCACTTTCAAAAACACAATTTCACCACTATCAAACATAATTTTACTTTAGTGTGTTTTTTCATTATCTTTTATAGCAAGTCTTAAAAAATGTTTATCATAAAGCAGAAATGATTTAAAAAACCACACCAATTTTGGGAAAGTTATTCTTAAGAGAAGAAGTGGTGTGAGTGAGACTTTAAAATGGTTAGAGAGAATTTTAAGACGGTTGCTTTAATTTGTAATTTTCCATATATTTTAATTTTTGTAATTTTCTTTCTTAAACAGAAGGCAAATTTTTTTCAGACATTAAGCAAAATTAAAAAAGAAATTATTTAAAACTAGATAAAAATCAACATCTGTTATTTTTTGCAACTGATGGATGGCTTTGTACCAGGATATGATGGAAGACAGAAGTTTTATAGCATGAGTTCAAAGAGGGTTTGAGATTTAGAGAAGTAAAAATATCTGTACTATTTTTTTAAATATAAAATATTGCCATCCGGGCATCAGGACATTTAGGCTCCCATGTTTTGTTTAGATTCTGAGCAGTATTTTGCTCTAGATTTTAGTGGGACTTGCCTTGGGTGCCAGCTGTGAATTCATGGATATGAATATGCCTGTCCCTGTGCAATGTGGTTCCCAGGTCTGTATTTGGGCAAATATTGGTGTGACAATTCCAAAATTTTAACATCTTTTGAAGAAAATATAAATTTATAAGAATATAATTCATTATTACATATATTGACACTCAGAGTGTGTTTGCGGACTACCATATATATTTTTAGAACCCCCTAGGATGATTTAAAAAAAATTACAAAACAATTCAACAGTGCCTGGATTCCTTTTTATCAGCTGTGTTGTTATGTACCTGTAGTTAAATGGATAAAATTGCTTCTGAGGTCAACTTTAGTGTGCTCCTGACTTTTGACAGTAGGCTAAATGCTGTCCCTGGACATTGTGTGTGTCACTTTCATTTCCCATGCTGTGATTTATAAATCCAACATGAAAGCATATATTAAGATGCAATGTTATTTACCATATACTAAAACATAGGTAATGAAATTTGACACATTTATGAGGCTTGAAAGAAAGCCTTAGACAACTGAATTTCAGTGTACAAAATACCCTTGACAACATTAATTATCACCTTTTATTATGATGATGTCAATCAAGTTTATTGGGTTTTTGTGTTTACGGGGGTTGAAGTGAGTGTAAATCCCATATTCCCAAGTTTTCAAAACTTAACACTGATTCAAGAAGGCCACCTTAAACAAGAGCTGCTATTATACAGTAGCTAAACTTAGAGAATCAAACAATTCGAGGCTGTGAGAAGAAATTTATGTCCCTCCTGACTTTGTTCCTTGCTTCATATTTTGGAAACTGCTGTTGAGCAGATCCTGAAAATCACTAAGAGGCAAGTTTGCTGGCTCTTCCCAACAGGTCTGGAGAACCATTCCTCAGCAGCTGAGGGTGACTAAAATTACTAATTGCAGGGAACTTTAGGTGGATTGATTTACATTTATGACTCAGAAAAATGAAGGAAGGGGGATATTATGGTAAGACGTCTTCTCCTTTCCTTACTCTGGTAGTGAAATCAGAAGCCTGGTGTTCCTGGCACAGAGACTACAGTCAGCAGAAATACACAGCTGCTGATCACAGCTGCAGAACTTTTCTTGGTCAGCAGAACTAGATTTTTTTGTTTAAAATTTACATCATGAAGGAGATTCCATAAAAACATTGCCTCTGATACCTATTCCTGATGAATAACACAGCTTAGATGTAGATCCCACCTCTTTTGGATTTGACTGGAAAGAACAGGTCTTTTGTCCTGTGTCATCATGAAAGGACCAGATGCTGTAATCTGATGGATCCCTTACAGAATGATAAAATGGTTTGGGTTGGAAGAGACCTTTAAAATCGTGTAGTTGCAACCCCCCTCCATGGGCAGGGGCACTTTCCACTAGATGAACTTAATCAAAGCTACATCTAACCTTGAACACTTCCAGGGATTTGGCATCCACAGTTTCTCAGGGCAACCTGTTCCTGTGACTCACACACTGACAGTAAAGAATTTCTTCCTAATGTCTAATCTAACCCTACCTTGATGATGTATTCTTCATGATCAAGTAATTAAATATAATGGTATGTAAAATGACTATTATAAACATTGGAGAACCTTAATTTTATTCCATGCAGAAAATTCTTAATTTGTAACAGTTTTCATTTCCTTGAATAACTATGCTTGAAAGTTTCTGGTTTAAGAAATAAATTTAAAAACAAAGAAACTAAACAAAAAACAAACAAACAAAACCAACAAAACCACAAACAAACAAACAAACAAACAAAATCCATGCATATATTTTCCTAATTGATACTGAATTTAAAATGAAGTCAGGAGTGTCTTTTTGAGGCAGGTACACTGATAGTGGCCTTGAATTTTATTGGACAGCTATTGCACCTTGGAACAACATGAATTCTAGAAATGGAAGATGGGATTTTTCAAAGGTGTAAGTTAAATTCCAAGTAAAATTTTTGAAAGGTCAGCCTAAAACGTTTTGGAAGTGCAGGGGGTTATAGAGAAAGAGCCTCACACACCAATAATCAACTTGTATTCAAGGAAGTGCTGCTATAATCTCAAAGAAATTTAAGATATATCTCTGAGAAGGAACTTCCTTTTTAACAGGGCATAAGAGCAGATTCACAACATCTTCAAGTACTTTTAAAAGAATTGTTGGCCTCTAGGTTGGTTGATTGGTGAATGCTTAATACCACAAAAAAAAAAAAAAACAAAAAAAACCCCAAAAAAAACAAACAAAAAAAAAACCCAAAAAACCCAAAACAAAAAACAAAACAACAACAAAAACAAACAAACAAACAAACAAACCAAACAAACAAAAAAAAGGAGCTTATTCCTAAGAATCTGAGAGAGATCTATGTCTGTTCTCATACCAAGAGCTAATAAATTCCATAGAAGCTAGGTATTCTGTATGTTAGTTTACAGTATCACTGGGGTTCATAGGTCAGGGTGTCATTAAGTGGGAATGTTTGTTAAATACTAGAGCCAACTTCATCGTTTCTGCAAATTGGTTTTTCCTGGCCTTCTTTGGTGGGAAACAGTTTTGGGGTTGGGAAGCCTTCTGATCTGTTTTAATTGGGGTTTTCTCTTTTTGATACACTACAAATTAAGTAGATATTTTAAATGCACTATGTTCCTGAACTTTGTATCCTACAATTTGTGTCACCAACTCATATTTATAGTATACAAGCTGAGCAGTCTACAAAAACCTGCTTTTAAAAAATTTCATATCCCTCTGCAGAAAATGTTTTAGGCAACTTATATAACCTTTGGAGGCCCCTTCTAGTTGTAACTGTTATGTGATTAAATAAGTCCAGTCAGAGGAATAATAGGAATTTATCACAAATCACAGCTAATCTTGTGAAGATAATGCCTTTCACAAGGGATTTTACTTTTTTACTGTTGTGTGTACCTCATTAATATTGCTGTTATCAGTGACATATCTGTGCAAGTGAAACAGAGAAGTAATTAGCTTCCAAAGAGTGCATCTCCACGTTAGGGATGTTTGCCACCCCAATACTGAAGAGTGACAAAGGAACAAGCAAAATTGAAAGAGTTACTTCAGAAGGCTTGGAAACAAAATAGTGCAAAGTACCTTTAATAAGGGACAGAAATATCAAAAGCAAAAAGGGTAATTGCTAGAAAGAACTTTATTTTTTAATAACATTTGTTTACTTGTATTTGGAAAGTATGGTTTCATAAGACATTAAGAGACTGACAAGCTTTTAAAGAGTTGTGAACCTTAAATATGTTTAATAATTAACTGCATGGTCTGCTTGACAATTAGAAGAGCTCTTTGTTTTCTCTGTAGCACAGATGTTGCTTTATAAGAGTAAAAATGGACTTAAATTATCTCATGCTTGGCTCTACTGCCATAACTAGATTGCCACCAGTGTGGGAGCTGTCTAAATGAAAGGTAGTGTATGAAACTGTAAACATTTTTGTAGTTACTTTTTCTGTCAAACAGCTTGAAGAAGTAAGGTCTGCATTAAATATGTACAAAGAAAATCTGACACTTAACAAAGTGGTATAACAAAGGAGAACAAAGTGAGTCTTCATAGTCTTTGAATGTCTGCTGGGCTAATGTATCAGCAGATATTGTACATCTGTTCAACTTTTTTGTGTTTGTGTGTATTTTGGCCAAGCTTTGTTTTCTTCCCCTTTCTATACTTGTGTTTAAATCCTCTTTAGTGACTCTGTCATAAAACCTCTCTCAAGTGAGGAGAGCTAAACACAACTTTGAAGAGAAAGTGTCAAAATCCTTTTAAGTGTCATGGCAAGGTCAATGTAAAATAATGAATAATGTGACTGGTGGTTGTTTGCCTTTCTGGTGCCCTCTATTTTGCAATCTTTTCTTTTATACTTTGCTGAATAGAGATGACTTTAAATTCATACTTAGAGTTAGTAGGATGCATATACAAAAAAAAAAAATAGATAAACCAGGTGACATCTTGTTCATAAGTTGCCCCATCAAGGACTGAAGCATTTGGCAGTCTTCCTTGTGTAATTAATTTATCTCCCATGAATTTCCGTCTTCCTTCTGCACAGAGATCCTCCATGACAGCAATTCCCCATCCTATTTGAATTAAGTGTCAGTTGTCTCAGCTGTTGGATTACAAAGTCATAAGACCAAAGAACTCCTCTACAAAGAGGGGAAAGTAAAATATTTCTTTATAGCTAGAACTTCAACTCTTGATAGGTATGATATTCAGCCTGATAAATAATTAAAAATGTAGTTCAAATAGCTTAACTTGAAAGGAAGAATAAATTTACATCAATATAATGGCTGAAATGGCTGTTTTTACACTGTATATCAGTATAATTAGTCTAATTATACTGAAACTATAGTTACATTAATTACATTTTAACCTTGATTTTTTTGTAATGTTAATTGAGCATTAGTATGCACTGAATTGAATGTGAAGTTATGAGTACAATGAAATGCCTAAGTACTTTTGTAATTTGTAAATTTATATTTCATTTTGACTAATTAATGGAATTTCTCTCTCTGCAGAAGCAGATATATATATGTGGTATTGTAAGTACTGTATATATCACTGCATTTAATTGCATTCAAAAACTGCAGAAAAAGCATATAAAAGTGAAACAAAGTGCACAGTGGAGCCAAAAGCAGAATAGTTTTTCCAAAATCAGCCATAAGACTGATATCAGGGATACTGAGTTGTCTCTGGATACCCAACACTGAGGTTTACCTTTGAATGCCAGCCCACGACCACCTATAAGCAGTGTTGGTGGTAACCATTGTAACAAACAAGATCCATTTCTAGTTCTGCAATAGCCACTCTGGCCTTCTGGAAACTGCAGGTCCAGTTTATACAGGAGAAGGAAACAGGTTTGTGTCCAAGATCATATTCCCTCATCTCAGTGGTTATGTTTCTTTTCAGTGTCAGCAAAGGCTTTCTAACCGGAGAGCCCCATGCCAGCCCCATGTAACCTGTAATCAGATTGGGGGCTTTCTTTAAGCACTCAGAATAAATTAATGTTAAAAGCCTTGAAATGGTCAATGGAGGAATGACTTTGAATCAGAAATTTTCAATAGTCTGATTTTAGTTTATGATCCCAGTATCTTGAAAGTCTGGCAAGTTTCTGTCCTCAATAGTACAAAACTATGAGATGAGCACTCCATAGTGAGGGAAGTCTTACTAAGTCCAGGATGTTTTCTCAGGATGTCTTGTACATCTTCTCAGGATGTACTTACACGAGGATGGAATAGAAAATCTTCCATTCTTCAAGTGCAATAGACTCCACTTTTTTTTTTTTTTTTTTGAAGATGCCAGATGTTCTGCTGACCATTTCTAAAGGAGTTCTAGAAATGCAATTCTGCAATTTTAAGACTATATTTAAAGTATAAAGATTTCTGGAAATATTCTGGTGATGTCATTTGTTGCAGCTGTTCACTCTAAAGGAAAACTTAACTAACAAGGGGAAGTATTGACTGAGCATAAGGATGTAGTCTAAAAATGAAGGAGAAAACATTTTATATCTTAACTTGATCAGATGACATAATCAAAAGTTACTAAGAGAATTTAAAGATAACGAGTACACTGTGTTATTATAAAGACACAGAAAGTTGTGTATTAGTGTAAGAGCCTGTTTTTGTCCCTATAGTTTTTAGATATTACACAAGATTTCATTGCATCTACTGTACTATGGACAAAAGCCTGAGAGGGGTTGGACTCTATACTTACATGTTCTTTCTCTCTATTTATAAAATGAGTTGATTTTTTTCTCCTGTATGTCTTGTTTTTAATTGTGAATAGTCTGGTAAAAAATTCTGGCATCCTGATAATAATAGGGCAGAAAACAAACAGCTGTTTTTCTCTAGCTTGAGAAAAAAAGAATCAGCATTTTGCTGCATGCTAATCTATATTTCAGAAAATATTAAAAAGCATATTTCTAATTTGATTCTGATAATAGCATACATAATGATGTCTGCTGAGGAAGAAAAGGATTATAATCAGTTTAATGAATCAAATCAAAAATTAAGAAAAGGGAAAAGTATTTACAGTATATCATTTATTGAGAAGATTTTCTGGTATTATGCCATCGCTACTTTAAATGTTCATTTAATTTAGACCCATAAAAATGAAATCTGAGAGATTAACTGAATTTCAAGGAAAATCAATTTCTTAAGATGGGAGCTTGTTTCCTGTTGTACAGTACATACTATAATTAAAAATTATAATGTGTTTTTCTTTAACCTATTTTTTTACATATCTTTATATCTTCAGAAAAGCTTAGGACCTGGCTAGACAAAACTGAATGATAATATCCAGAATTTTGATTTGGAAATCTACTCTGTGATGTTTATGAGGGAAGAAGAGGCATTACACTGCACATTAAAAAAAAAACAAAACAAAACCAAAAAACACCAAAACATTTTTGGTCTTCTGGTTGTATTGTTTTTGATTTGACAGATACAGAGATGAGTGGGAGGAGTGAGGTGGAAAGGTCCATGAGTTCTTTAGTGAATACAGTAAAATCTCTGTGTTAATGGGAAGCCTTGAAGTGTTCAGGGTCAGCACTAATGGATAAAGCTTCAAGATAAGGGACCAAACTGAGTAAGAATATTAAATGATGCATTCTCACTTTGCCCTCACTTCATGAAAGCTAAAGGTCAGTGGGTGGGATACTGTTCACCTACGACTGGGTGCTTTACATAGGCAGAGCACCAGAATTCTGTGTGTACAATTAGCACTGAGGACACTTTTTATTTCCTGATGCAAACTGAGTAAGGATGCTCTAATATAGTTCTAGCTAAAGAACATTAGATGGCTGTTGTTTTGTTTTTTTTTTGCAGCTGTCCATATTTAACTTTTTGTTCTTCATGGTAGGAGCCCATTGCAGAAAAGATGTTTCTGTCCAGCTACAGGGTTCGTGCTGAGTAAATGTCCCTGAAATTACTCCCAAGTGTGATTTGTTCTCTTCTGACTGAACTTGGCATATTACCAAAAACCCAGTCTCTTGTTTCTCAAAAGACAGCAGCTGCACCGAAAGTAAACCTTGTGTGTGAATCTTCCTAGCAAAACAAACCTCAGACACATCTATGTTTGACAGCATCTAGATAACATTTCAATGTGAATAGTATTTTGCTATGTTAGAATCAATTAAATAAGGAATCCACTGCTTCTGACTGGTTATACAAAAAGATCAGCATTATTCAATCCATATCTTATGGTAAAGATGACTAAAGTAAAAGGATTTAGTTTGCCATAGGTATGGTTGGAAACTGCGACAGTAAAAATTCTGTATATACTTCATTGAAAATGTCCTATAAGTGGATATAAATTAATGAGGAATGCTTCTCTTATCCTCTTTCCCCTATCACCCTTCTACCTTTTGCTAACTCATTGTTTAGAGAGGTGTCTATAAGCAGATAACTTAAATAGCATCATCCAAACCAACCAAGATACCATGACTTTATATCTTTGCCATTAACAGCAAAGGACCATTCTAATTAGTCCACAGAAGGTTTGTCATAATCATGTTAATTTATCTTTTGAAAGCATTAAAATATATTTTCATGCTGTGGTTCATTATGTAAAATGCAGATTTTTTTTCTCCTCAGACTCCTGAATCTTGTTAACAGGAGATACATATTTATATTTTCACTAGTGCTGGTATTTGTAGATCCTGCAGTTAATGCATTTACTTTGTGTCTAAATGATTAATCATATATTTAGTTCTTTTAATCAGAAATGTAGAAAACCACTTAGAGGAAAAACATTCTGTTACTCAGAATCTTTTGAAAACTTTTTTTCTTTGAAAGCTCAGATTTTTTTATTATTAAGTATCTTCATTTTGACAGGTCTTTCTGTACATGTAAATCAGCATCATTGAGTGTTGAATTAGACGTTGGAATAAATAGGATAGATTTAGTGTCATTATGGGTAATGAGACACCCTTGCAATCAAGCTTGCTTCTTAGCAATGAATGTAATTTCAAGTAATGCTGTAGAGCTGCAAAATGAAGGCCAAAGTCTCTTAAATCAGGATAATTTTATACTTTTTCCTGTATTGTCTTTTAAGGTACTTGGCTTTAATATCCTGTGCTTTGTTTTACTCTTGTTTAGAGAATGCGCGCATGCGTACGTGTGGTCATAGGCACACAAAGAATACACAGCAACATTTCCCTCCCTGTCAAGTCCTTCCTCTTCAATATTCAATGTGATTGATATGAATATAATATTGTAAATAGTATAATATATGAGCAACATATGGTTTGAAGTGTGTCTCCTTAGAGCAGGTACTACCAAAAAGATAAGTAAAACTGGTGAGCTTTAATTGTCATGGATGTGTCTTCTTCATGTGCTGGTCTGTTGACCTGGACACACACACTGTCACAACAGTGACATGCTGGTGGCTAACCCCAAAGGGACAAAAAGTGTGCATTGTGTGTGGGTGGTGCTGCACTAAGTAACCATGGCAAGGAGACTCAAACTCCTCTATCTGCAGAACTGAGGCTATGTGTGTTTGTCTTGTATCTCAAGGGTGGAATCCAGGGCCATGGGATTTTTTAAGCAACATTCAGATCTTTTTCTTTTTGTTTAAACAGGTCTGAAATGGATATACTCTCTGCTAGCTCTGAAGGTATTCTTATTGGATATTGTCCACAGCAAGATGCCTTGGATGAACTTTTAACAGGTTGGGAGCATCTTTATTATTACTGCACACTACGTGGAATTCCAAAGCAGGATATCCATAAGGTAACTCCAAAACAGATTTGCAGAGGGAGCTATTGCCAGGCTGGACTGTGGGGTTTATAGAACAATTGTACCTTGAAAAACTATCTAATATTTCATTAACAACTTTAGTAATAAGGTTTTTCATTACCACAATTTTATTTAAATAATTTGGATTTTTTCTGTCTGTTATGCCTCTTCAAAACACAGTAGCATCACTGCATATGGTAAAATAACATTATTGCAGATTATTATTGCAGGCACAAAAACCCTAAAAGAAATTAAATATATGAATGGTTCAATGCCTTCACTATCACACTTAAAGAACTCTGAGAAAACACCACGTTTTGAGTCTTGTACCTCTGAAAACTCTTTTCTTCAGAGACATGATTTAACTTTGAAGCAACTAAAAATTGTTGTATGATTCTGTATAAATAAATGAAGCACCTGGGCACTGGGATAGGAGCTGTCAGCACTCTGCTGTCTGAAAATTCACAAGATGGGAGCAGTCTCTTAAATGCTCCAGCTGCCACACAAAGCTTGGGGTTGTCCAAGGGGAACAGACCAAAGAAAATGCTTTGAGAGTTTACCAGCATAGAAGCTGACAGTAGCTGGGAATATCACTGGGAGCCCTTGGATTTACAGGTACAGGCGTGGCTGTGCTGATCAGCAGACTGAGCTCTTTTTTTCTGTAATGAGGCTACCACTCAGCCAATACCAGGAATTAAGTACAAAACGGATACGGTGTGAAATTTGGGCAGTTTTCTTTGTCAGCAGATGGAAGTTTAAAAAATGACCTGACTTGAGCTGCTCACTCTTTTCTGCTTAATTGCATCTCTATTAACATGAGAAAACTGTAGTGTGATATGAAATTGGTATCTGTCAATTCCTGCTGTATAGATTGGTCCAAAGTAGTAGCTATTCCTCTATCACTGCCCTCGTAACCTCCAGAATACTGCCTGTTGTTTTCCTTTCATTTTTCCAGAAGCAAAACTGCATGAACTGAAATGTCTTTTTTTCTCCAACTACCCAGCATTTTTCTGGCTGTTGCCTCGGGGTCTAATAAATGGTTTGCAATCAGTTCCTTGACTGTATGTGAGAGGACTGCTTTCTGGTTATCTGCAGCCTGTTTTCTTTTTCCTCAGAAGATAGATGCTATTTCAGAAAAAAATATGATTCCTGTAAGGGACATTGAGTATTCATCAGGACAGGCAGTATTTTGAATTTTTACTGTCTTAAGCTGATCATTTGGGTATTTCTGGATGAAAGTCTGGGGAAATAATTGGTTCTTGCTAGTCTTTGCCCCTTGTCTTGGGCAGTATCCAATGTCCAGGACAAAGTCTGGACTTTTACCTGTTTTAACAACATGTTACCTGCAGACTGCTCAGAAACTATCATACAGTCTTTTGTTTGATTGTTTATCCTTCATAACTTATTTAATTTTACTTCAGACTACTAGCAGAGTACCGAAAATTTGCATATATTTCCCTCGATCCAAAAGACATTATTAAGAGATGGTTGTTATTTCACTAAAGCCCTCAACTATAATTACCTGTTTCTCCATGAAGTGACAGGTCCTCCACAGCGGTTAGGAAAGAGTTCCTCAAGTGGTATGGTATGTCACATACATGCCCCTCTTCAAATGGATGAAAATCATTCATTTGGATATGAGTTATGTTACTGTGTGCACTGAGAGAAGACAAGCATTAACATTCCTGGACCTCAGATGATCTAGGTATAGGCTTAGACTGTCCTTTATAGTCAGCCTTCTGTGCCTTAGCATCACACTGGTGAGAGAGATCGTTCTTCCTTTCAGTTGTCTCAGTTTTTTGTCTGCATAGATTGCAGAGCAGACTTTGCTGCCGTATGCTTGCGATCAAGGCATCAAAGCACTCCTGCAAATAATATTTAGCTGCTCTGGTTTGCTTCCATCAAAAACTGAAATGCAGCTATCTCAGAGGATAACAAAAGTTTTTGTCAGCACGCCCTTCCGACTGTGTGGCACTGCAGTCAAGCACTCAACAGCTGCTGTGCTTCAACTCAGAAATGGCTGGTGCCTGGAGAAAGTGAGCATTCTGTCTGCCTATAAAGAAAATAAGGCTTTGGAATGCTTTAGAGGAGCAGCTGTATGGAAACATAAGCTGTTATTTTCTCATCATTCCCTCCTATGCCTAGGATACAGCACTCCAAGCCTGCCTCTGAATGTTTATCGGTGACTAATTACACTAATATGCACAGACACATATATTCCAGAGAGTACATTGGTTTGATAAGGAAAGAAACATACATTCACTTTGTTTTTTAAGAAATTGGTGAGCAGGCAGGTGGCTTGCAGGTTGTGTTGCTGCTGAAGTTGTCTATTGAAGCACTAACTTCAAGGACCAAATCCTTTGCTAGACAGATTTATCAGCAGCAGGAGTTAAGTGCCTGACATAAAGTTGAGTGCACTTAATGTTCCAAAACAGTAATTAAATGAATGGGAAAGGAGGAGGAAAAATGGATCATTTACTATCAATTTTAAACTTTGCATGTAGTGTGAAGTTTTGTTATATTTCACAAATCTGCTCTGAAAATTTTTGTTCAAAATTGGAAAAATTAGAGTAAAGCTTTAAGGTTATTTAGAAGGATACTGATTAAGCCTAGTAGTTTTAATTTTCATTTTTATTTCTTTACTATATTAACTTCCTAGATCTCAATTTGTTCCAAAATATAGCACTAGGCTTTTAAAAAAATTAAAATTATTAGCACAGCATCAAATGACATCCCTCATTAGCATTAAAACTTCTGTTGCAAATCTCAAAAGAAGCTTTATCGGGTCTTCTGAGGTAGCTTTTTGGAATATCAGTATTCTTTCTCTTTTCATTAACTCTCCAGGAAGATTTTGTTCTGATTCTAGAATCTCAGTGATTTACTTACATGTTATATTCTGTAGGTGCTGGAAATGGGAATCTGTAAATTCATTCGTTGTTTGTATGTTTACTCTTTTTGGATCCCAAGCAGAATTATTATTTATAGTTTTATGAGATTTTGGGATAAAAAATATTGTTCCCCAGAAACTTGACCATGGATATACACTTTCCAAATGTAAGAAATCTAACAATTTTGAGTTTACCTGAAAGCCACATAAATACTGTTTTGTATGGAATTGATGAATTATTTCTATTTAGGATGTTCAAACTACACTGTATCAACTTACTCAGAAGCTGACACTTTGAATTACTGCTTTGGACATATAAAGTTATTTTTCAGATTACTCTAGAATTCAGTCCATGTTTATTATAATTTATAATGGGTATGATGTACATTTTCAGCATTGGGTCAGATTTGCTTTACGAGGGTTTGTTTAAATAAATAGCAAGAAGATATGCATTTTATTTAATGTGTCAGCAATGATGAAAATATACCAATACACTGATGGATACAGCCTTTCAAATCAAGATAGAAACACTATGATGTTTCTAGTCTTTGAATAGATTGAGTCTTCACTATCTCCAAGTTTTTCTGGAAGCCACGCAGACTGAAAGTCCTTAACACTTTTTTTTTTTTTTCTTGAATATTAGAGGTAATTTTTAAAGGCAGTGGAAACCCATAGGCAGTAATGGTTACACAGTTACTGCTTTTCAGTGGAATGCATGTACCTCTTAGTTCCCTGGTGGATGGAGAAGACCATGCCTGTTTTGGGAGACCGTGCCCACAGATATTAGCATGTGTGCCAAAAGTTATCTTATAGCCTCTTCTGAAATGAGTGTTGTCTTTAGGAGCTCCACAAAATATTGGGGGATTTTGTTTAGATGATACAGATTGAGGGGCTCATTCCAATCCCTGCTCTAAAGCTAGGTGGACTAGCCCAAATTAATTTTTGGGGAAAATCTTTCGCTAAATATATTACAGTTGATGAGGAAAAAAAGTAAAAAATGGTAAGAAATATTGGAAAATAGGGAAATATCTAGCTGATAGATGTGAAATCTGTTATAATTTTTTACTGCTGGTATGGGGAGGAAGGAAAAAATACATTAAATACATTATTACAGCCATGAATCTACATTAAATATTTTCATGATTCAAGTGTCCTTACAATGTATATATTTGCATATAACTCTGTAGCTTTTGATTTGGCCTCAATGTTACGAACTTGCTAAATAAATTGATGTATTTCCTCACTCTTTGCTGCTGAAGGTCATTGAAACATTATTCAAATAGAACATCATGGTGAGTATGACAAGGAGGAAGAGAAGGTGGTTTTTTATATATCTCACATTCTGTACAGGAAGGAAGCCATTAGAACTGTAATTCTCTGGCATAAATGTGTGTATGAAGAAGATTGATCACATGCTCAAGTCTGACTTTCATTTAAAGTAGCTTAAGAAGGATTTTTGTATTTATTTTACACTATGCTATGATGCAAACCACTGGCTATACAGACAAATGAAGTTATAATGGAGATATTTAGGCTCTTCTACAAAACAGCTAGTATGTAATATATACCTAATATGTAATATTTCTAATTTCATTCAAATTACTCTTTTGTTATTGCTTAGGTATTATTGATGAAGCTGAAACATTACTGGAAATCTTATAATATGCATTAAAGAAAAAAGTCTGGAGTCATCTCTTCAAAGAGGATTGAGCTCTATATTCTTATATTTGCTGAACCATAGTCTGCAGTGCTCTTTTGAAATGTAGGAGTTGAGGAGAGTAACAGGAATAGGAGACTCTTTTAGGTGCAACTGGGAAATATTTAGGAATAAGAAAGTTGGCCTTCCTTTACCTTTATGTTGCTGATGTGATTCAGCTCCAAATCAGTTCTAATTTGATATGTTTTGCACCAAAGGAATATATCTAGATATCAGGCCAGATTGTGATGTGCACTATGATGATCTGCAGGGTTTATCCTGGAAGCTCTCCACATTTAAAGCAGCAGCAAAGTGGGTACTTTGAAATGATTCCCACCCCTCTCTTTTTACCTATTTAGCTTTTAAACCTTTTCTTGAAAAATTTCTATAGCAGGATGCTTGCCAGGCTTCATCTCCTTTTATGAAACAGGAGATTGTTTAGTCATGCAGAATGCTTGAGCACACACCAGAGAGAGGAGAATTCTATGTGAGGAATTACAAATCTTGCAGAGTTAGTTCTTTTTAATATTGCTCCCTACAAGGAGCTTTATGTTCATACCTGACACGATTGAGTCTCCTTGGGAGCTACTGACTACAGGAAGACCCATCTAACCTGAATGGTTACTTTCTTCTCTCTCTGGCACTCTTCCTTGACCTTCTGAATTCTTCCCCATGCAAAATTCATTGTCTCTTTAAAAAAAAAAAAAAAAAAAGGCATTTTGATGACTTTAGATGACACTTAAAAGCAGTCTTAGAAAGAGTGGCTCTAATCATAGCTAAAGGATAGTTTTCACTGCATTTCAGCTGTGATGCATAGTCCTATCTTGATTATTTTTTAATAACTCTTGAAACTTATTGTAGTTTAAAATGTGTATGTAGTGTGAACATGGGATTGCATATTTTTTCACTTTCTGGTCTTAAATTCTTATGAGCTTTTCTATGTAATTTGGGTGATTGTTGGTCAATATGTAGGAGGATAATCCTTTAGTCACTAACATTCATAGCATCCCAGTGGTAGCAGTCAAGTCAGTTTTTTAGACAGGATAAGCTGTCCTCTTTAGAGGACTTCACTTTGTGTGTTGCTCGGGTGTATAATGAGACCTGTATTTGGAAGTGAAAAAAAACCACATATCAAAACAAAGCTCAGCTGATTGCTTAGGTGATTAATCATTTTTGAAGCCACAGCTATAATATCTAATTGTAAGTAAATTACTGTGAATTAACTTTGATATAGTAGAAGTCTTGAACTTTTCAGTATAGTATTACCTGTGGCTAATTTAACAGTTGTTACGATTTTTTTTAAACCTCTCTGCATCTAGTGTAGACAGAGCAATATTTCTGAAATGTGGCTTTTGTATGAGAATATGCACTGCTGTCAGGTTATATATACATAGTGACTATGGATACCAGTCCAAGGAGCATCACAAGAATACTGTAGATTCTCACTGCTGCAGCATCATTTCTTCTTACAGACAACTTGCTCTCAGAGATGTCTCTTATAAGCATCACTTGAAAAATCTTGCTAAAAGGGTCTTGAATATCTTGATCATTTCCAAAGGTGTTTGCATGAAACTCTCCTATAGAAAGCAGTATTATGCTTGTGGCAATTTGTCTAGGATGGATAGTGAATATTAATTCACAACATTGTTTGTCGATTTTTTTTTTTCTGTTGGACTTTTGAATTAATTGGAGACTGTCCATCTGATATGATTTAAGCCTTCAAGTCCCTCCTTGCTTTTTGCTGAAGGGAATTATAGAGGAAGCAAAGAGAATGAACCATATTGCTGGGGGTGCTCTGGCAGTTAACGTTGGGCAGTAAGAGCACCATGCAGCTCCTTGTTTTACAAGAATCTTCCAGCTGTCCTACATACAGGTAGAAGACCCACTTGCTCTGGTACAAAGTTGATCACTCCTTGATGCCACAGCCTCACCCAGAGGTCTACACCAAACACCTGCTGCTTTGCAGGGTGCATTTGGCAGCAGCAAATAGAAAAGTTGCTGCTGTGTCCCTCATGGTTTTGAGTAGTATCTCCTTGGACAGTCCAGCAGTAGTGGCTGATATAAATGGATTAAGATTATTGCTACATTTGATATTCTCTAGCCCCCCAGTATTTTAGGGAGCCTTGTATGTCAGAACTGTCTCTGACAGGGTAAAGAAGAAAGGCCATAGGGGACAGCACGAGTGTTGTTTCCAGCTGTGCTCACATGCCTTCCCATCTTGCTCAGATCATACATTCTTGTTAAAGCAGTTAAAACCAATCCAGCTAGGATCAACTTACCCCTCTCAGTTATTACAAAGGTTATATTAATTTAATCCTGTTACATTTTGTCTTAAAGAAACTCTAAATCCACAACTGTGACTTGCTTTTCTGACATTTTCATCTTTTTTTGTAGCTGATGGAGAATTTTTGCCTTGAATTTTCAGTTGCTTAGGTATTTGATCAAATAAATAGTGGAGAATAAGTTGAAATGAGAGACATTTTATATCATTGATCCATGGACACAAATACAAATGACTGTGCTGAGCAGTGGCAAAGCCAGATTTTTATATGAGAAAATCCTTATAATTTTTGAAGAATGAAGGGGCTCCAGAGCAGTTTTTGTCTGTGTTTAAGATTCAAAAGTAATAATATGCAGCAAGCATGAGTGAATAAGGAAACAACATGTACATTTTCTTAACATGTACATTTTCTTAACATGCATGAACAGAATGTTCTTTCAATCTATGCACAAATGTTACCTAATCTGGCTCATCTTTGTGGGCTTTCAAATTTGCAAACCACAGGTTGCAGAGGACCTTGTTAACCGGTTACACCTCAACGCCCATGCTGACAAACTGGTGAGAACCTACAGTGCTGGCACAAAAAGGAAGCTCTCTACTGCTGTGGCTTTAGTTGGTAAACCCCAAATACTTTTACTGGTGAGTAAAAGTAATACTGTGCTTATGAAAAATGGGCTACATTGAATTTTGTTGTCTTGTATGTTGCTCTGAAGAAAATCAGGTAGTTTCCTGATCAGTCAGGGAGTAATTGATGCACAGATGTACAAGTGTCTTCTTTGTTCTGCTATACGAATTACTTTAATTTTATTCTCCAGTACTCACAAAAATAGAAAATGATTTTTTTTTCTTTTTATTATTATTTTCTTCCTTGGAGCAATTGGGTGAGCAGGAAAAAAAAAAGCCCTCAACAAAAATACAATTGTAGTATTCTGTGGTCCAAATTAGTGTTTAATTGACCCATGTTTTTTTCAGGATGCTCCTAATTCTTGCTCAGTTGTATTTATTTCATAAATCTGGCTAGTTCTTACATGTTGTTGCATTCACAAGTTGCACAATCAAGTAATACTTATGAATTATATTAATTTGAATTACTTATCCCAGGTTGTATTGGTTCTTGCATACTACTGCCCGTTTAGGCCTGACACTGGCCCCTCCAGTGTAAACAATGCCTTTGGTATTGAAGCTCAGGGTTTGGAAGTTACAAAGCTTTGAGAACTGCAACATTACGATGCTACATTCTCCTTCCTACCATTGCCTATTGTTTCACTAGAGAATATTGAACATTGCTTTCTTAAAACTTGGCTGGGAAGAGTTCAATAGTGCAATAAACCTTTCAAAACAGTCAGGGGTAGGAATGCTGCTCCTCAGAGCTGAGGGGGAAACCAGGGCATCCAGGAAGAGAGCGCAGGCTAAGTTGAACCAGATAAAATTGATGTTCTTTGGGGTTCATGTTTCAGAAGATTAGACACGTTTTACTGCCTCTAACTGCCTACCAGTGCTTCACTTCTAAGCCAAGATATTTTATTTGCGTTTTATGCTTTAGCTGACCCTGGTTCAGCTAGTAAAAGGAGGAGATTATCTTAAATCAGTGTTTTTTCCTAATCTTAGGAAATGCTCCAACTGATTTTGAATGTCTTTATGACAGTGTGCCACTGCAAGTATCCATTTCACCCTACTTCTTGCTGCAGGGCACAGACTGTTGCATATAGAGTGAAAAGAGGAAAGAAAGATATCTAAAAATGTCAAATTCTTTAAAACATTTGTTGTCTTTAGAAAGCTAGCAGATTTTAAAGGAGTTTTTCAGTATTTTAAAGGAAAGTTTTTTTATTATTATTTTGTCTGAAAGCAAAGACACCAATATAAACTATTGAATCTGCTTCTAAATTGCATCCAGGATCATACCTTTTAATTTGAGCAATATTGTGGGTTGCTTTATGTTTATTGTTTTTTATGTTTTCTTTGTTAGCAATCCACAGATAATGGGAGACTGAATTTTTTAACCTCTGACATCGGTAGTGAAGCACTAAAATTAACTTCAATCTGGATGTTTTGTGTGCTTTGTTTCTTGGAAACTTTGCTTTCAGGTTTCAGCTGGGATTCCTTGCTGAAAATACTTTGGCCAAAGCCATATCTGTCTAACAGGTTCTGACACTCCCTGTGGAATTCCACTGGGTAAAAAGCAATTGGAAGAGTTTCCTTCTTCCTAGTTTTGTAGTAAGAGAGACTGGATTTGTCAATCAAATATAATTCCTTTTGCTTCCATGAGTGGAGGAAGTAAAAAATTGATTTAGTGAGGAAAGGAGGAATAGATAAGAAGGGGAAACGTAGATTTCATAGCATCACATCTTTCCCCATGAAAGCCATCCGAGCAGGAAATGGGTTTGCCAGTTGGTTTGCACTGAGTTAATGTTATTTAATCCTGTGAATTCTCTCCACTGTGGGTGAAAATTCCTCTTAAAAGAGCTGTAGGATGTCAAATCCAAACATCTTATCAAACACTTGGATGTAGGATGGACAGTGTAGACATCTGGGAACTATAGGACTTCTCCAGTCTTTTGTGCTCGTGGCAGATGTGTATGCAGATCAGAAGTAGTCACCAAACCTTCCGAGAAAGTGAGAAAAACCACTTGCAAGTCTCTCTTATCAAAAAGAGTATATGTATATAATTAAACAGATATAATAAATAATTATAACTATACATATGTGATATAAATATATATATATGATAAGCATTTATAAATACAAGTAGATTATATTTAAATATTGTTTATATATATACTTCTTTATTAAAATGTGTTTTCCATAAATTTAGACATTAAACTGTATGTGTTAAAGCAAAACATTGATCAGGGTGTCACTTAAGTAAGCATCTGAAAATGTGACATTTAAAGAAACAAATGTATGTTTTTATTGTGAGTTGTGTTAATTCTTCATGATGGGCAGAACTTGTGGTATGCTTTTTCCATGCTGCCTTTTCACTTTCATTTTTCCTGTAGGATGAGCCCAGCTCTGGGATGGACCCCTGCTCTAAACGCTACCTTTGGAAAGCTATCCTGAAGGAAGTTCAGGATGGCTGTGCAGCTGTGCTGACATCCCACAGGTAAGACCCTTATCCTAGCAGCCAGCCTATTCCTGTGCAGCCTCCTCCTGTGCAGAGGAGTATATTCTGAAGACATGCTCACTTTGCTGTGAAACACAGGTTAAATCTTTAAATTTTATGGCAATTCTTTCCTATCCATGAAAAAGGAACCTATTTAAATCCCAAGTATTTTTCATATTTAATTTTTAAAGAATAGAATGTTGCTCAAGGGGCTGTAGGCTTGGCAAAGATGACGTAATTGATTCTTCTTTTTTCATGTTCTTCAGTGTTGTGGTGTCTCTTCTTGCTTGGAACATCATGTTACTTTGTTGTATCTGGCTACCTTAAAAATCCTTACAAAGGGAGGTGTGAGTGAAAAACCTTCTGATTTTATTAAGTTTCTGCTTTGCATCAGTGTATGAAAAGAGTAAGCCATGGCATCCTGAAGCTGAATGCATCAGCTGTTCTCTTATGCATTACTCTTATGGTAGGAGACCCCATCCTCTTAGAAGACACCATCTACATTAAATGTCTTGTCAGTTCTTGGGTATGGTCACTGGTATATTGGTTTAATGGAGGAAACATCAATACTGTTTTGTAATATCCATAGTGAAATTAAATAAATTAAATGCTCCCTTGGGTAATATATATATAGTATGTATAATTATATATGAAATTTATTTAAATGAGGGAGAGATCAAGAAAACATGTCCAGAGAAGACAAAATTGAAAAATCAAGTCAGCAATTAAACATCTGGCCAAATGAGACTTGAAGTATAGTTGAATTTATAAAGGAGTGTGGCCAAACTTCCTCCAATGATTTCTATTTTCAGATTTTTTTAAAAATATTCTAAAAATGTATTTGTTGTCCCAGTTGATTATTGATGGAAAAATTGTCCAAAAAGTTTCTGGTGTTTTATTTATGGAAGCTGAATTTTGAAAATCATGTACCTGTGTTTGATGGCCAAGTGCTTACCAGCACACTCATTTAGGGAACATGGGTTATGCATTGTGAATTCAGCTCAGTGATTTTCAGGAAAAAATAAGCTTTGACTTTTCAGTCCAGGTTAAGAACCTTTAGTTGTCAAACACCAGCTAAAAGGAAGAGACCTGTGGTCTCATTACTAATATGATGTAAACAAGAAAACAAACAAAATCCATCAAATTGTACTAATTACACATTCAGCTCTACAAATGAATGACATGAAGCAGAAAATAAATACAGTGATACTGTTTACATTGTTGTGCCAGGGTGAAGAAAGGAGAAATTGTTCTATACTATTCATACTATTTTCTGAAGGCCTTTGGGGCTTTGAGATGATTTATAACTACAGGAATTTTACATATGAAGTGAACTTCATATATGTCAGCAAATGCATTTGTAAGGTATAGAGAGGGCTTGCTGTGTAAAAGTCAAGTTTTGAGGACTGTTTACCTACTTTTCAGAGACAATTTTTTAATTACATTTCAGAGACAAAGCTTCTGTCTTAACTGGGGAGGAGTAAGGCTTTGTTAACAGTCCCTAGAGCCCTAAATTTGTGTAATTTTGCCACAGCTGAGGATTGTTATGCCAAGGGGAGCATTAGGAGTTAGTGAATTTCCTGATTTGTGGGAAGATGTGTCAGCCCTCTCCCTGTCTCTCTCAGACACAGCAATCTGGCAGTTCTCACCACAGCCCTGTCGTGTTATAATTGTTCCTGGGGCAGCACTTATTGCCAATGTTGGTTCAGTCAAAGTGCTTTGATTTGGACTGGCCCACAGCTGAGGCACACAAGACATCTCTTGTTTAGGTGTCTCAGAAGGGCTGGGGAGGGCACACAGTGAATTGTAGGAACACCAAACCTCTCTGAGTCCTCTTTGAGAAGATGGGTGCATTCCTTATCTAAAGTGCTTCCTTGAAAAAGCTGCTCACACAATTCTGCATAATATGTAGCCCTTCTGCCATAAGTTTTACAAGTCAAAGCTATTATTTATCATCTGAAGCAGTCACATTTGGAGGACCTTGCTTTTCTATTCAGATGCATTTCCATTTCCTAAATTCTGCTTGTATTGTAGTGTTTTGGATCTTCTATCCTGCAATCAAGCTGAGGGTAACTTTTCTCAAGGCCATGTACTATGCAAAAGAAAGGCTGAGCAAGCTTTTCATTCTTTTCCCTTCATCCTTTAACTCAGAATAATCATAAACAGGTATTAAAGGGAATAACAGAGTTCATGGCTCCCTCAGTGGCATTCCTGAAACTGCTTATGAGCCATGATGGTAATGATAGGCCTGTGATAATGTTGCCTTTATTCTGACCAGGATTGTCCAATTAGTCATGGAATAAAAAATAATGGTTTCAGGCTCTCTTCTATCTGTCATATGGTAATAACTGTTGGTATATACTGATTAGGGTTACACCTTTGACTGTTACCTTTTGAAGCCAAAGATTTTGTGCACCTGTTTTTGCAGCTGTCCAGATTCTTGTGCATTAACTAAAGTAAGGTATAAACAATGCTTATGCTACTAATTATTTATTTTTTCCCCTTTTATTTTTGTTTTCACTACTAATTATTTTTTCCCTCTTGATTTATTTTGTAGTATGGAAGAATGTGAAGCTCTCTGCACAAGGCTTGCTATTATGGTCAATGGAGCTTTCAAGTGTCTTGGTTCTCCCCAGCACATTAAAAACAGGTATTATACATCAACATCAAATCTTCTGCATCTTTATTCAATCTAAGAGCTGACTAGATGCTTTAGTAGTGCTCAGGCATAAGCACTAATGACAGCTAAAGATATCTTCTTTTTCCTGCTGTCACTGAAGTTAAAAAAGAGCCAATTAGGATAACTTAGGAAGCTAAATTGACATGTGACATTGCTAAAATGCTTTGTAGTCTGCATTGGTAATTGAAAGAGACAGATCTGCATCTAAAATAAAGCACTTCTGCACATAACCTAAGGAATACATTGTGAGAATTCAACATGGCGATGAAAAGTTTGGTTCCTTCTGAGGGTTTTTCATAACAGGAAGAAGCATTTTTAACAGGTCAGCAGCCAGTAAGAACATCTATTTTGAACTCTCTCTGCTTCCTACCAAATTCACTGACAATTGCAGATATTTATGCTGTTTTCTGCATCCTTTTCCTAGTGTGCATAAGCCTCTTTTCTGTTTGAACTCTGCTCATGAGCTAATTTAATACCTATTAATGAGGATGTTTAATTCAGAGGATGAGCTCAAATCACCATAAACGAAAGAGGATCAGAAGCTGAGGGGAAAGTTGCTGCAACTTATAGCTAGAACATTTACATTCCATTGTAAATGTAATTGTTAGGACATGCAGACAGTCAGCTGTGTAAGATGATACAGCTCATTTACAAGCAGCAAAGCTACACTGCTTTGTACTGGCTCAGCACTTAATTTTCTTAAGTGCAGATGCACTTGACATTGGGAACCAGCTCTACAGAAGTGCTTTGGCATTGCTGTCTGCCCTGTTTATAAGGCAGAAGTTACATGCCTTACAACAACCTTTTGGCTTTCTGGCCTCCCCTTTGGGTAGAACCATCAATTGTTGCTTTACAGCTGCATTAGCAAGATGGGCCTGACTCACACCAGCTCTTCTTACAAGTTTTTTCATGAAGACAAAATTTCAGTTAGAGATATTACAATCCAGGTGGTGAAAAAAACATGGATGTTTCAGTCTGTCATTCTGATGATTCTGTGTGATTGTAGCCTTCTTTTCATGTTTGCACACCATTCAGTGCCTATTTGCCTCAATTTCTGGAGTCATGAGAGGTCAGTTGATCTGCAGCAGTTTCTGCTTCATTCATGTCTAGGTCTTTGCCTTTCCATCCTGTCTCTTCCCAAATTTCATAGCATAGAATGACCTGTTATCTCACTGGCTGGAGTAGTTTAATGACTATGAAGGCATCCTTTATTTCTTTTGTATGAGAAACAGCTCATATGTAGAGGACAGTGCAGATCTTGGACAGGTAAAATGCTTTTTGAAGATGTGTGTCCTCCCAGTCAGGAAAGAATAGTATAACTTAGGTACTTCAGTTGAGTGTACTTAGGTACTTCAATTAGCTGGGATGAATGTGAGTCTTCACTTTTTATGTTTCATACTCTGGATTGAGTACATGTCTCTGTCTTCTCCCCTTGACCTTGAGAGGGCAAAATCAGTCCATAAAGGCTACCTTCCCCTTTATCTTATCAGTAATTTTGTAAATTTTTTGCCACTTCTGATGTTTCCTTTATCAGCATCTTTTCATCTCCCCTCTTATGGAAACAAGACATCAAAAGCATATTCATAAGTATGCACAGTATTCATATAAATAAGGCAGTTATTTCTCAATTTGCTACACTGCCTCTGTAGATAAACCACAGTTAGCAAATCAATGCAGAAGTATCCTGCTGGAAGTGTCATCATATTACTTCTTACTGAGATGATACTAGTATTATTATTACTATAGAGGTAGTCACAGATCAGCCATTCTGGAATCAAGGCTGTACAAGTGCCACTTCAAATTCTCTAAACAAGGCCATAATAAGAATATTTGGCAGCCGTGTTCATAGCAATTTTTTTTTAATCATTGCAACTTTGCAAAAAGGACACATTCTCTATATTAAGAATATTTCATACAATCAGCAGGTTTGTGTTCATGGAAGTTCTTTAATGTATGTCCATCAGTGACATTTACATGGGAAAATATGTGCACTTGAGATCAATATTGCCGAGACTTTCTACACAAACTGTGTAGCTCAAGCTGCACAAAGATTTTTCATTAAAGGCAGGACTAAAATCCCTTTAATTCCTAGCTTACTGATTGATTTGGTCTCCAAATTTTCCATGCTAACTGTTCAGGAACCTATTGATTTTTTAAAAAAAACTTTAGAACCCTTTATTAAGGAAAAATAGCCTGATTAAATCCTTCATCAAAGGATTTAATTAAAATTATGCAGTTTTCTGAGTTTTTTCTGACTGCCTGATACATTTTCTTGGCTGGAAAGAACGAAACCACTGTAGAGAGCACAGTCTTAAAGCATCTCATACACACAGCTGTTAAAGCTTGCACAAAGGACATTTCTGTGTTTTCTTTGGAAATCTTTTGACGGGTGCTGGGGAGAAGACAAAGGCTGTTCCTGTACTCCTGTTATTTTGTTGCTTAGTCTAGCTTCCAAACACCTCTCCAACACATGCCAATATGATCCTTTGTAATAAACCCCAGGTTATCACACACCTAATACTTGAAGTAGTTGTTAGGGGATTAAAAAAAAACAACATTGTAGATTCTGTACAATTAAAATTCCAAACTTTCTTGAAGACAATTTCCTGGTATGCTGCCATGTACCATATGGAGGATTTCTGCATCTACATGAGATGGGGAGGGGGCAGAGAAGCAGAATTCCAAAGAAATACACTGAAATAGTTAAGTTTTTAATAATTTTTAAATTTTCTTTTTCTCACTTTCTGCTCCATCTGTGAACACCCTGTGAACTGTGAACTTCCTTCAGGGACTTGGAAGAGTATTGAGTGATTCCTTCCTCCCCTTTTTTCTTCCCTCTCTATGATTTAATAGCTCTATCATTCTCATTTCCATAAAGAGCAAAATACTGTTTCTTCTGAAGTGGTAGACCACAAGGTAAATCTTCACCACTATTAGGAAATACCTGCCTGGAAGGAAGGATGTTTTCCTTAGCAGCCACCTCCACTGATATATTCACCAGCCTTTCCCTAGTGTTCATTGTTTCCCTGCAATTAGCACTGTCTATTATATTTACCCCATGCACCATCTCACAGTAAAAAAACCCATCACCTCTTACATTTTGTTAAAAAAAAAAAAAAAGTTCTGTGAAGCAATATAAGGTAAGCATAAACAAAATTTCATTGCATCTGATTTAATTTAATTGCTGATACCCTAAAAATTTGTATTTTTGGATGGTGTTTTTTGTGCTATGTGTGTGAATGAATCAGGCTAGTAATATACACATTCATATTAACAGGGAAGAATGGTACTAAAATAAATTAATGGGATGATAGTTGTAGATTATAATGGTTTCTTTGTGAGATTTTACAGCTTTTTTTTTTTTTAATTCTGATCTATAAACAGCTCTTGACATCCTTAAGTCTGTTTTCAATTTGTTTCTACAAATCAAATTGAACAAATATTTTAAAATCAACAAGTGTCCTGATCTGACTTTGAAGATTGCAAGGGGAGAAATCTAACCACTATATGAATACTTAAACCAAAGAAAACTTTCATACAGCTTTCATTTATAAAAGATTAAATTCAGTACTGTAAGAAATAGAAGCATATTTTGATATTACATGTGATTCTATTAGTATGTCTCAAGAATTTTTTTCCTTTTGAAAATGTAGGCACATAAAATTACATTCTTTCTTCTCTTCTTGTTGAATTCTGTCTGTCGTGGTAGAAGTCCTCAAAATGGTTTAATTTGTTTATTCTTTAGTACCATTCCAGCCTGTAAAGTTCAGGTTATGATCACCTTTTTGATGGATATGTGATGAAGGTTTAATGGGTCTTCCTTGGGGCCCTGTTAATTTGCTTCTTTGCTGTGGTGGGAAGTTCAAGGATTCAGCTCTTTCTGTCTGGCTACACTTTCAGCCCTTGGCAGATGTGAAAGATCATAATCTTGGACTGAGTACAGCTTTGTCAGATGGCAGGACAAAATTCTGCTGTGAAGGGTATGGGTGAACTCCAGGAAGATGCTAATGTGAAACATAAATGCTTCATAGGGATATAAAAAGTGATGCTGCTTCTAATGTGTGAGACTTGTTCAATTTTTCCAGCCCTTCTGCAAGCCTGTTAAAAAATGCTCATCCAAAAATGTCTTCTCACTACAAATGTCGATGTTTGGGTTTCTGCTCCCAGCTGCTGAACCTTGACTGTATTTATATATTTTTAAACAGATTTAAAAAGTACCTGCAGATATTTGTCAGCAGAACAGTAAGGGTAAAACTTCTTTAGAAAGTTTTTTTCTTCTAGGTGGCAAATTTATAAACAATATCAAGTAATTTATTCGGTAGAAGAAGAAACTGAAGGCCAATTTTCAAAAAGTTAGCATCTTAGTTCTAGATGTTGTTTGTCTGAGATTGATGTGTTAACAGTTGTGCCCATTAAAGCCTAATTTCAGACAACTCCTGCCAACCGAATCAATTACTCTAAATTGTGAATGGATTACATTTAAACGCTCTCTTCAGTATTCTCCATTATACTTAATGCTTTTTTTTGAAAATTCACAGTAGCATTTTCGTGTGAGATACAGCTGGCCGATTCTCTGGGAACAACATTTTGAATATTATCCCTCATTCTAGGGCCATCTGGACAGACTTCTGATATCAGAAAAAGCCATACCAATTTGTCAGGTGCTGGACATCAAGTCTTTGCTCAAATTTTATCAGCAAGCCATCTGATTAAATTACCCAACAATTAATTCATTTGCTGTAGCTTGGTTAGAATGGAAAATATGTTGGCAGACTATTTATACTTTACCCTTTTTTTTTTAAAGGTTGATTGAGAATATTTTATTGCTTTCCTCAAACCTACACATGTAGATTTCTTAAATGGAAAAGAGAGGATTAAAATTAAAGTTCTCATCAATATTTGAGCCTTTGGTGGACACAGTGTTATTTATTGACATACTAGCAATCAGTTTCTTACATGCTATAAAATATAAAAATTAATATAATTTTCATTCTTCTTGATCAAAAAAAGCTTTCCTTTTGTATATGAAAAATGTATTAAAGGAGTGGATGTGTGATCATATAATATAGCTATTAGTTTATATTTCCAGAGGAAAGTTTGAAGAAAACAGTTCTTAAAACTTAAAAAACACAGAGATTTGGAGTTCAGAATTGAACAATATCTTTTGACTCTCTGAAAAACTTTGTGCAATATTTATTCAACCCTACTGTGCATGTGCATTAGAATGCTTTTATTTTTGGTCATTTTATACTGTTTTCCACAGGATGCTGCATTTTATCTCTAAATAAATCATTAAATCAGCAGCAACTAATTAAGATTTCATAGCTTCCCCTTTCCCTAGTATGTGTTTTACTAGCAGTTTTTCAAACCTGTACTTAAATACAGTATTATCAGCATTTATTGTATCAGGGCTTCACAAGCATCAACATCTTTGTTTTCCACAGCACTTCTGGGGAACTTGATTTGAAATAATTATTCCCATTTTACAGAGGAGCAACCAAAGATTGGTGCTAAAGTTAAAAAGGTTTGGGTAGTCCATCTGAGCAGTTTAAGACTAAATATTTTACATTTGTTCAGCATTACATTCAAAACAAAACTCCTGTTAACTTCATCTGTGGGTGTTCCAGAAGGCACTGTGAATTGCTCCTGCCAACTGGAGCTCTCAGTCTCCAGGTGGGCCCTTAACAAGACAGGAAAGCAGGGAAGAAAGACATGGTCTAAGTGAGCTACCACAGACCACACAGGTGTATGAGGGTGAAAGGGTGAGATTTGGTTCCCCATGGCATTCCAGAATTGTAAAGCACTTTCTTCCCTTTTCCTTCCCTTTTCTCATCAATCTGCTCTCTTATTTGCAACATTTTCTAGGCACTGCAGCAAATAAAGCTGCTTGTCTGAGCAGGTGCATCCAGTGTATCTTGTAAGGCATTCACAATAGGGATTTCATGACAAAGTGCTCTGTGATGATGCAACTGAAATTTGTTACATAAAGCAAATGTAACTGTGGTTTAAATTTTAATTTTACATCTTGTCTCCATTAAACACTTTTTAGCTTGAGATTTGACCTTGAGGTATTGATAAGGTCTTTTAATAGATATTTTAGTGTGTAATACTGTGATTATTGTGTTATTAAAAAACCAATACATGTAAACCCAGGCATATGATACTGTTACTTACTCCTGCCTTTTCACTGATGAGCCCCAGAAGATGCTTTGAGGAAAGAGTTTGGGTTCTTTATAGGCTGTACCATCAGCTTTACATGGGGTTACAGCATTGCTGCTCCTGTTTCTCTGGGATAAACTATATAAATAATACAAGAATAAAAAAATCCCTGATACGTGCCAGTATGTGCAGATAAAGAAGCTCAAATATGGAGAGATTTTGTGCGTGCACATATATAAACAATTAACAAAATTTTTTGAGGGTTTCACCACATATTTGGAAACCACACCTAAGAATTTTCAAGCGCACAGAGAGCAAGGCAAAGTTGTACCCAGCACTGCTCATAATCTGGGACAGTCACTGTTATGACAATTATATTATTGAATACAGAAATTAACTTTAGATGGTTTGATATGAAAGCCTGAGTGTGTGTGAACAAACAGTGCATGAACAATATACCTGAGTGAGTGTTAGTCATCGTTTAAATAACTGTTTTCGTGTTTCTATTGTTACCCTGGAAAAATCATGATTACTTAAAAAATGATGAAACAAACTCTATGAATAGTACATAGTTGAGAGATTTTATAATTTATTTATGTCTGTTTGTTTGCATCTAATCAAGTTTATCTGTTCAGCAATGCTGAGGTTCTGAATAAATGCAGAAGGAAATCCCATTTTGCAAGTGACAGGGTATTTGCATTTGTTTTTAGCATTTTTTTAAAAAAATGCAAGTATTTAAAAAGTAATTACCTTTTTTCCTTCCTTGGTATTGACTGTGCTTGTTTTTTAATAGATGAAATAGTTAAATACATTGCGTGATTTAAACTTATCTTAAACTGTGATGAATTTATTTTAATAATTTCAATTTTATTTTCTTTTTTTCCAATGTTTTTCAAAGTGTTTTGTTTTCAGTGTTGTTCAAGATATGTTCTTTTTGTAAATTGCATTTGTGACTAAGTCTGTGAGAGGAATGACCTGGATTTGTATCCCATGCTTCAGCAATTACACTGGTGTAACTAAGTTATCTTGCCAAGATGAGGCCTATTTTAGCTTAAACAATTCCATGATTCTATTCACTTAGGGAAAGTAGAACCATATCTGCCTGCAAATGAATATAAACATATCTGCCTGCAAATGAATATAAACAAAAGCAGAGGGATAAACAGCACAGTAGAAGATTATTCCTTCTCTTTGATTTATGGCATATATTCTAAAAGATGCAGTTCCTTGCAGACATTAAACGCCAATGTTCTCTTTACTATTTTTATTTTTTTTATCCAATAATGTCATTTTGAAGCAATCCTTTGATCAAAGTAGTGCACACACGAAGTATGCACATTATATTTCCATCAGTAAAGTTTCTGTGAGCTGTAATTTTTGATGTATGTATGTATATGTGTATATATATATATATATATATATATAAATATACATATATATATATAAAAATAGCACAACATTCTCCAGGAAATGTACTCTTTGATTAGTGGGGAAAAAAAAAGCATATGGGTGATTAGATGCTCTTCTTATTCCTCAAAGTTTAGGAAATGGGGCCATGTTCTTCATTTCCTGAGGTTACATTGAGCGAATTTTACTGGGGAAGAGAAGACTTGGTAAATAGGCTCTGGGAAGAGTGTGATTTGATGAGCTGTTTGTTCTGGACCTGCTGTAACTTAATACAGTGGTTTCAAAGTTTGGTTTTGTTCATTTGTAGACAAGCAAACTCTTGAGGCTTTTAAACGAAAATACAGATTTTTTTTTTTTCTTAAAGCAAATAAAAGTCTGCTGATAATATGCTTTCTTTTTCACCCTTCACGTAACACAGGTTTTCATGGGTAAAGCTTAAGAAAACCCATTGGGTTAATTCCTTTAGGGAATCCTTGTGACCAAATGCAGGCTCAGCTGTGTTTCAACAGGGACTCTTGTCCCCATTCAAACCTCTGAACCAGGACCTCCAAGGAATGGGCAGAAGGGAACATTGAGAAGCTACTCTGCAGCTCCTCTCCTTGATATTCATGAGAATTTTCAGCCTTTGGGCCATTAAATCCACTTCCATTACCATTGCAAGGTTAAAAGAGGACCAGGAAAGCATCCAGGGGACTTCCTCATCAGCATAGATTTGGTTACACGTTATTTCAGTGTGAGACTTGCGGTTGTGTAGACACATATCTGATGTCTATTTACATAAACTATTTTTGTACTGCTGGCAGTGTGGCTGTGGGACTGCAAAACCCTTCTGAGAACTGGGGAGTCATTTGGGTGATTTACCCAGGCTGACCTCCTCTTGGTGAAATTTATGCTGAAAGAAGCCTGAGGTCAGATCAAGCACCTGCTAGGACAGTATTCTCTCTCTGAAAGTGGTCGAGAGGGAAAAGTACAGGAACAAGATAAGCACAGGAAGTTACCGCATTATTCAACCACCTTCAGCAGTTTCCTTTTTTAGAGGCTTCTTAAGTCAGAAGTGATTTTAGTGGATCCCCACCATGAGATTTTCTGGTCTCTTATTCAACTCATGTCAAGTTCTGACATCTAGTACATCCCATGCCATTGAGTTGTACAGTTTCTCTATCTTACTGATTTGGAATTTCTTTTCCCATAATTTAACTGTATGTCCCCTGCACTTGCATGAGAAACATATAAGTGAAGAATTATTTCCTATTTTCATTGCTTAGTCCTGATTCTGGGCTCCCTAAAAATGCCTTTTGACCACCTTGTCATCTTTCTTTCATGAAGAAGTGCTAACCTATTTAGTAATTCCTGGTATGGAAATATTTCTGTTCCTTGCTGCATTTTTATGTTCCTTTTCCTCCCGTGTTATCTGAGTGCCCAGATATCTTGAGGACCTATGTAAATTAGAAGTGTGGAGTTCTTGTAGTTCTTGCTAAGCTCCTGCTTCTGCAGCCTATGCTGTTGTTAAATAGTCAAGTTAATTAGTTTACAGTCAGTTTGGGAATTTATATTTTAGCTTCAGTCTCATGTTGGCATTTTAACAGAAAAAACACTCAATAAGTTATACTCCCAGAACCACTAATAAGGTGAAAGTCAAGCATGAAATAGTAGTTGGACTGAGGAAGAAGAGGAAGTATATATAGAAAAAAAATTTATTTTGTCAGAATATGTGGTTTTGTGTGTTTGTTTATATGAAAATAGAAATGGAGGTGTTGTTAAAGTAACATGGCAGTGCACAATGTTTTCTGTTGAATAGCTTTGGAGAAATGAAGATTCTTTTGCAGCAGATGGCTGCTGAATGAGTCTGCTGGCTCAACTTGGGCCATTCTAATGATAGTGTCTTCCTCTTTAGATCTTGAACTATCAGGTGCTACAGGTTTGATCCTAACAGTGCTAGTCAAACCAGATTGTGCTTTTCTCTGTAATTGCGCTTTGGGTTTCTGAATTAATTAAATTGTCTGAATCAGAGAGGAAAAAAGAGTGAACAAAATGGTCAACTCAGTTTCCATTGTCTCAGTGCACTGCCGAAAGCAGCTTGCTGATTATAGCAGGGGGAAATGTTTATTGCTGATCAGCTTACTCTATATGGGGAGCTCTTGTACTAAAACGAAGTATAAAATCAAGGTATAGAAGCATCATAACTCGACTAGCCAAGAGAAGAAAATCTTTTAAAGCTTTTTATTGGTGCCATGCTGGCATTTATGCCATTCACAATTTAGAACTAAACCAAAGTTGCACAGACTCCTCTGTCTTTGCTAATCAGAATTTTGATTCATTTTCTTTGGAAACTTCATTGCATACAGCAATTTCATTTTATGAGACTGTTGAATGTCTCATAAAACCCAGCATTTTTCAAACTGTAATTCAATGGTCATTGTATAGAAATGCCAAAAAACTGATCAGAATCAATGATCTCTTGTAAAATGTTGCCTCAGGTTAGCTGTCAACTAAATTGAATACCCTTGTTAACTATATACATCTTTGTAACAACTTCTTTTATTGTCAAATGTATTTTTTTCAGGGATGATGCTATGCATTTAAAACATTTAATTAGAGATCTATTTAAAACTTAGTAAATCATTGCAAAGCAAATCTGCCAGACACTGCTTTGGATTCCACCTAACTCTGGATCTCCTTGATGAATCAGCACTGTTCGTCTGTCAGGCTACACTCTCCAGTAAATATTTAGTACCCTGCTGTCTGGACTCAATACAATTTAGTTCATGAAATGTCCTTCAGGAACCAACAGACAGGACACTGCATCAGGATGTTTCTTACTCCATTTCAAGTAGTTCAGTGGTTGCATTTGGCTACAATAAAAAATAAACAAACCAAAGAAATAAACCAAACCAAAGAAAAAACCCAACAACATAAAAACAACCCACAAAAAACCCCACAAACCAACCAAAGGCTAAAAATCCTTACACTCACTTATCTGTAATGGGGCTTTTCACTTTTATGCAGAAGCTGCCACTGTTGTGTGCTACATAAAAAAATAGAATTTTAATTTGAGATCCTTGGAAACTGTATTTTGAATTCATGTGAAATTCTTAATAGAATAAAATCTGTGGTCTATTTTATTTCATTGTGAAAACTTGCAGTGCTCTTAAATCAATGCAGACTGTTCCTTTATAAGAACAGAGTTTCTGACCCAACACAAAATAAAAATGAATGCCCTTACATTGCTATATACTTGTTGTAGGTGAGGAACATGTGGTATTTCACATAGAATATTTTGCTGGGAATCACTTATGCACTGGTTAAACTGGACATATATCTCGAAATAGTTCTTTTTTATTTTTTACCTTTTGATTGATAACTTGTAGGCATTTTTTAATGTATTGAAATAGGGGAACATTGTAGAGTGTGCTGTGATGTACCACCTGCTTTGATGACGTGAAAATGTGCCTCTCACCAGTCAGACCCAATTAAGCCAGCTGTGCCTTGTGCACTGGAAAGACAGGAGAGAGGAGAGTTTTGGCACAAGGGCATATTACAGAGGTAATCACTAGGAACCAAACCATTGGAATAAAGGATCTGGCAATGAGTAATTGCCACACTGGAGAATGAAGAAAAGGGAGTTGTGCCAGAATGAAGGATGTGGGAGTGATGGTCAGTGGAAAGAAAGAGGAAGTGACAGATTTCTGGGGAGACATGGGCAGTGCTGCCCAAGCTCCCTATTCCCCTTGCAGCCCTTCCTTTCCGTTGCTCACTGGCAACAGGCAACAGCAGTAGCAGTGGAAAACTTCTGATGAGGCTCCTGCTGGTGTTTTTCCCTAGCAATTAACCAAGAAGGAGAACCCAAAGAAGGGAGGATATGTAGCTGCAAAGGAGGGAGAGGGCGTAGCACAGCCCCTTTTTGTCCCATGTCTCTGCTGAGCTCTGTCTGTGCACCCCAGTGTGGGGACTGGTGCAGCAGAACCTCCATTGGTGAAGAAATGTGCATAAGAACATGGGTGTTGTTTCAGTGTTCACTGGCTTATTGCAACTTTCTCAAATAACCATCAGCAGTAAGTAAAGTTAATAAAAATATAATGTTGTTTAGATTGCCTATACTTAAATTTTATCACATTTGTGTTGAGAAAGTGAAGTTCATTTACTAAATTATTCTGAGAGAGATTGCATGGTCATAGAGACAAAGAAAATTTGTTAACTTTTCCGTCTCCCTAAATATCCCTACCCTTGCCTTTGCATATCGTTGAAACACCATTGTATTCTCACTGCTGAAATCTGCTTTTTACAGTGCAGCTTTGTAAAATTGTTCTACATGCCCATTTTTCTCATTAGAAAAGTTGAAGGATTGTTTTTTTTCATATGTGTGATTAGTAATCTTCATAGTTTTATACTGACCACTAAAGCAATATAGCAATTAAAGCATAGTTTACTTAACAAAAGTTCAGGTATATTGAGTAGTGAAACACACTAGAAATGAAAATTAGGTATAACATGTTTATTGTCTGTGTTATTATTAATTTTAAAACTTTCTCATTGAAGTTCTGTTCTTCAATAACATTATAGTAAAATCACAATGATAATGCAGTAGGCATGCATGATTATTTGATACAATCATAGGAAAAATCAATTGAAGCAAATGTTCTTTTCTTCATGGATTTATGTTTCTGCATCTCATTCCCAGGTTTGGAGATGGTTATTCTGTCAAGGTTTGGCTTAGCAAAGAAATAAGTTATGGAAAAATGATTTTGGACTGTCTACAACTGCATTTTCCTGGAACACAGTTTAAGGTACAGATAAAACTCCTTGTTGTAGTATATTGCAGGAGTAATTTGGGGCTGAAAAGAATAGTATGTGCATGTTTGGATATTTACATGTTTGGATATATTGATCTTCGTGGAAAAAGTACATATGAATATCCCTTTTATTTTTCCTATTAAGTAATTCATAAAAGATGGACTTGTGGTGCTGGCTAAATCAACCCCAAACAGGCATTTAGGCAATGTAAATAAAAAGGTCTTTTCTCTTGACTGAAAATTTTCTTTTGCTTTTATTATTGATGAAGTTGAACTCAAACCTGTGTTCACCTGAATTAGGACGACAGTGTAGTCACAAAGAGTATTTGCTTTCTGATGCTTTCTGATAAGACCTGGAGTTGACAAGTCTCAGCCTTTACAGAGATTCTTTGATTTAATAGAAAGCCTAAAAAAGACCTATAGCAATTACATTCCAGTAAAAACTCTCAAGGGCTTTTACTTTAACTCTGTTTAGGAAAAGAATCATGGAAAGCAATGTCTATCTTAGATATGAACCTCTTTGTGTGTATAAGTTTGTATTGAGCTCAGACTGTGTCTGTATATGCTCAGCCTTTTCCCAGACTGCATTGTACAAGCACTACTCTGTTAGATTAAAATTGCCCTAAAGTTTTATATCTTTTATGAGATTAACAAACTGGCACCTCCAAATACATACAAAATCTGTGCTCTCAGTATGAACCGCTCTTCATGCTATGAATGTGGACAAAATGTGTTCTTTTTTAAAAGCTCATATTTTCCATATTAATCTTCAATAAGAGACTATTGAAGTTAGCCTGATTATAAGCAAGTGTAGTTTCATCACAAAGTGCATTCACTTTTATCTGTTTTTTTTTTTTTAATTTTTGCTTGTTTTCAGGGACAACATCTTAACCTGCTTGAGTACCATGTACCAAGAAGTCAGGGATGTTTAGCAGAACTCTTCAGAGTCCTAGAGAATCACAAAGCTTTTCTCCAAATCAAACACTACTCCATTAGCCAAACCACATTAGAGCAGGTATTTTACCTTTTTTCTTTCTTTTCCTCCCTGCCCCCAAACTTTCCCGGTCCCCATGCTTTTTTTTTTTTTTTTTTCTTTTCTTTCTTTCCCCTAAACGTGCTGTGTATTGTAGTTATTGATGTAGTAGAATATTCTATTTTTTGCTGGGTTACCTGATTGTATGCAATACTCCAGCAGCTCCAGGCCATCTCAGGTCACACAGTGATTCCATGTCCCACGCTGCTTTTATGCTGGAGGTGAGCGTAGTAAAAGCATCACAGCAAGCCACGTACTTATGGTGTGCACAAACATAATCTGTGCTTAGATGTATCTGGAGCTATGCAGGATGGCAAGGTGGGATTGTGAACCACCACCTTCACAAGCCAAAAGTTGGGATCCTGCCAATGTCCTTGAAAAGGCTGAACCGGTCTCTGTGATGGTGGTAAACCTTAGACTTTCAGAGCAGTTTCCTGTGAGAATTTTAAATGCACAAACAGATGGAAGAGACCTGACTGCTAAAGACTGTGAAATCCTATTGTGAGAAAAAGAAGAACACATTGATGGCAAGCATGGGATTTTTGTGTGATTGTGATGTGTTACAGCATCTTCATATCCAACTGCTTGTTATTCATCCTGCAAACTGAGAGGCACATCCAGTCAAAATATTAATTTTCTATGATTGATGGTGTGAATTTGTTCCTTTTTCCCATGTGCAAATCATTACTGAAGTATTCTCCTCTGTGCTGGTCTACTAACTACTTGTAAATGATCTATTCACTGAGTGACTGCATATAAGATAATTTCAGCCTGTTTCTTCAGGCATTGTTCTCTCAGGTCTACTTCCTCTCCATTTTTCATGGTGATGCATCACCTCAGTCACCTACCACTGCTTCCTCTCCCTGACTGAGTGTCAGCTTTAAACAGGAAAATAGTTCTTCATGTTAACAAACACACTTATAATGCACCCCAACTTTGTTTGCATACAAATAGGACCATTAGAATAAAGAAGAGCCATTTTTCCCATGCCATTTTTCCCATTTTCACATGCCTTGCTGTGAAATAGTTGTGTATTTAAAAACGAAACAAACCTTTATGTAGTAAGATCTGTGTTTCAAGAAACCCAAACCAATTCAAGGAGGCACATTAGTTGTTGAATCAGAAGTGTGCTTTCACCTTGAAATATTTGCACCCCCATCTGTAATATTAATTGTCAGAAACAACAGACTCAGATTCTTTAGGTATGTTGTTCAAAGAGGTTTAAAACCATTGTTTCACATTTACTTGTGCATAAAATGTATTTTTCTTATCTCAGTAACTCATTTGACTATAATCTTTTCATTTATCAACCCCTGTCTTAACTGAAGAGGGGAAGAGGGATTATTTCTAGAGTTTGTAAGATGTTTTTAGAGGGGTTCCCTCAACATGAGTTACTAATTATTTTGTCAAAAAAACAAAGGAGAGCAGCTAAGACATACCATCACCTATATCACCAAAGTCTGAATTCAAGTGCTTTTATTTTGAAAATCCTACTTTTTATCATGTCTTACAGGTATTCATTAATTTTGCGACACAGCAACAAGGAGTCTCTCATTCTTCAGAAGGATCTCCTGTTGTTCATCATGATCTTCTCCCAGTCTAGGCTCAGAACAGGATACAGCTTCAAAATAACTTATGTGTATGTATGTGTGTTTGCATAGATGTACACACAAGCTACATGCAATAACTTTTCAACTGTGACAATTTGTGTATGAGAAACATAGTAGAAGCAGAGGTGAGTTTTCATCTGTAGGCCAGTAGGAATGGTGCCAGTTCTTGGTTAAGCAAGAAACTGACTATATGCGGAACGAAAATCTTCCAAATTCATGTTTTCTTAATTTAACTGGAATTTTAAAATACAAATGGCCTACTTAATGAAGAGAAAAAAAAAAAAAAGGCTGATCTTAAATGTCAGTGCATAGTAGATTTTTTTTTTGTGATGGCTCTGCATTCACTTGACTATAGTACTTTCTTGCATGCACACTTAAAATTTTTACATGATAAGGCAAGAAAAAGCAATTAAATAGCAATAGCTTGGCTATCACCCAGTATTTTTATTTTATCACACAAATTGAGAGCCTTTCGATTTCCCTCTTAATTCAGATCTGTCTCGTGACAAGCTAAATTAACCTTTTTATTGTATAAAGGATGCACTGTATTCCATAAGACTTTATGTTAAAGAGGTTATTAGTGTAATAGCCTAGTCTGCCTCCCAGTTATCTTAAGTAAATTTAAAAAGTTTTCATAAATCATACTTGGCAGCGAGCTTTCCCCTAAGCCTGTGGGTTGCTGCTGGAAGTATTCTCAAGTACCTTTTTAATGACCTAGTTTGTTTTTCTCATCTTTTTGTTCCCTTTTTCTTCAAAGAGAATTTCAAAATGCTGTTTAACAGGAATGTTAAAGGTACATAAGATAAACATTCAGACTGTGATCAATAAACTTCTCAATAAATATATTATGATGCTAGATGCTTCAGACAAGGCCGTGATCTTCAGCCTATACTTGTGTAAAATAACATTTAATGAATAATATATTATATATTATATAATTATATATTGTGCTTGGAGAAAAAAAGTATGATTTTTTTTGTAGTAAGTGGCTGCCTCCTCCAAAACAAGTCTTTGAAGCTCCTATGAAATTAGCTCATGCCACTTTTACTGGACTACACTATCAAATAGCTGAAACTGTAGAACCAGTGACTTAGAAGTTAATTGCTGCAATATGATTGTGAGTGGGCAGTGGCAAGGGAAGTTCACTTTGAGATAGAAGAATTTGATTTTAAATGGCCAATATTGCAGAGCTGCTGCTATAACTCCCTACTGTACAATGATGAAATATTAAAAAAAATATATATATTTCTGGTTTTGTTTCTTGAGGCTTGATTTGTTCATGTTGTTTTGGCCCATTATGCTTTTTTAAAATCAGGAATTCAGATTGCCTAGCTCAAAAAAGATGAAATTAAGTCATTCAAAAATAAATAAAACCCTAAAGATTTACAGGCTTTGTCTGCATGTACATATGGATCAGAGTGAGTGAGCTTATGAAAGTGTTTTACCATTAGAATGGATTGGTATAATATCAGAACTCTGCCAAGGTACTCAGGACCCAAAGCACTTAGAAGCCCTAAAACCCCAACAGCCACCACCCTGGTCGATATGCCATAGCACAATGGGATGTCCATATTTGATGTGAAAACAGTTATCTTCAATTTCTTCATGAGGCTGGGAGTGGAAGGTTTCTCAGGTCCCCAGCTGGAACAAAAAACAGCCAATTTTACAAAGCAGAGTGTGAGAGAAGTAGTGGTCATGAAAGAGAAAAGAAGGCCAATGCAGAAAATTTGGGCAGAAATGGAAAATATGCCATCATTGAAGTAGCCTGCTTAATTTCAGCACCTCAGGATGGAAGAAACAGAGTGTTCAGGGAGCAGCCAAGGATCTCTGAGTCATAGTCTGAAACCACTCAACAGAAGAACACTTCTGTAGCTCTTAACTGAAAAAAAGTAAAAGGGAAGGTATGGCAGTCACAGGCACAGAGGTTTTGGCTTTTTTCTTTTATTTTTGTTGGCATGTCTAGACCTGTAGATTGCTGATATTATAAATGATTGATTTTATTTGGTTTTTGTTTTGTTTATATAATATCTCTGTCTCGACCACCACAAGTCCGTAAAAAGATGATGAAATTTGCTCAAGGAAATTTAGGGGTTTTGAAAAGGAGATGGCTCCAGTCCTTGCAGTGTAAGGCAGCTGAGCCAAAAGATGTGATTTGTGTGAAATTGTGGAAAGGGTGCTTATTCCTGCTGAGGAAGGGTGTCAGGCAGTAGAATTAATAAAACAATCCTGGAGTTTGCTTCTACCAAGGGAAGCATAAAAGCATACAAGGATCACTGTGGTGAGACTGAAAAATGGTAACCTAGCTGAATGCTCAGATAGGGGAGCTTCTTCAAGTCTTGGCTGTGTAACACTAATTAAATGCCACTTTCTTCTGATTAAAATATGAAAGATTATATTAGTTTAGTAGATGAATACAGTAAATAAGGTTTGCTTCAGACTGATGGTTGAGTAAATTCAGTTAACAGTGTTTTTCTTTTTTTAAATTACTTCATATGCATCTCAGGAGACCCAATTTAATTCAGGCAAGTAGCAAACAATGTCTGTCTACCAATCCCTTATGGGTAAAGAAGGTCAAAATCTAATTGAGTGCCACTGTACCAGGTTCTGTCTCAGAGGATATTTTCCCTTTCTTTAACTAGGGGCATTCCTAACGTATGCAAGTTTCAACAAAAGTGTTTTGAAGATTTTTGTTTCATTCATTTATTTATTTGTCAAAATAAATCACTAAACTAGGAGTCTGGACAGAAAAGGTCAATTATACATAAATGATGAAAGAATCCTTGAATTCATAATTCATTTAGAAATATCTCTTAACACCTCTGGATTTGGAATCAAACACAGCTGAGGATTTTAAACAATACTTTTCTTGCGTGATTCTTGTTAGGAAAGTTTCATTTTCTTTCAGCTGGAAATTTCTCTGATTATGAAAGTAAGCCCTTCACCCTGAATGGTAAACTAGAGTTAAGCTCAAAATTACAAAATTATAAAATCAACTGAGTATCTGAAATATTCAATACTAAAACTGGGAAGATGATAATCATACTTTTAAGGGACTATTCCCTTATATTCCACAGCCTGGGTCAAAAAATGGGCTTTGGCCAACCTTTGAGCAAATTGTTTCAGGCCCTTTTTAAATTTTCATACAGTAACAGATGTGACCAAATGATGTGACCAAAAATAAACAGAAGGTCTGAACTTTAAATCAAAGTACCACAAATTCAGTGGGGCTGGAAGGGTGATAGTGAACAGGATGGCAAAACTCACAAAATGCCGCTTTGAATATGGCTTCATATTAAATTTCTGTACAGATTTTTTTCTTCTGGAAAGAAAGGACTTATTTCTCTGTTTGGTTCAGTCATGACCACAGATGATAAATTTTGCCCAGGGTAGTGCAAGATGTATAGTATGATTTTCAGCAAAGGAATTGTGTACCTTTTGAGCTTGCTTGTCCTTGTGAAATTTGAATCACTGGGGTCTGAAATCACATACATTTGGAAGCTGAATCGAACTCTGAATGCTCGACTCCTAGATCTGTCTAAAACCAATTTAGCTAAGGATATTGCTTTCCTGGTCTTTTCCTAGTAAGTAGTAAAGCTGACACTTTCTTTGATCAGTTTAATATGATCTAATCTTTTTATGTCAGCACTTTCAATTTTTCTTTCTTAAGAATAGGGAGATCAAAGCTAGCAGCAAAAAGATCTTACTTGAAGTGATTGAGAGCTGACTAGCTCAGACCTACAACAGCTAAAGAGAAAATGTTTCCTGAGTTGTGTATGAGATCCTTACATTACAAGTAGAACTGATGCTGTTGCAGGTGTGATGGGGGTGGGCAGCAGGTAGAGAGCAGGAATCCCAGCTGTCTCATTCTTGAGCAGAAAGCAGCAATCTGCTGCTATCAACGGGCCAGGTACTGCTGAATGTTTTAGCAGATGAGTTCTCCAAGCTGAATAATGATATGGATCACTGAAACAAATCAAAGCATCTTTCTTCTTTATTAAATTTTCTATCACATTCCAATATTGTTCCAGCAGTCTCCTCATGCTTATTAGTACATGGAGCTATGTCCTGGGAAAAATTATGGCTCCTTTCACAATGGCCCTGTAAAAGTCATGATCAGAGTCTGCACTGTACAGGTGTATGCACGTCTTTAGCTTAGGCTGATCAAAGTACCAAGGTTCATATCTGCTTTCTATGATATACAGATGGAGAAAAAGGAAATATAAGCTATATAAGCAAAAGTCAATAGGTGAGGTTTCCGTGTGCAACTGATGTATTCCAGCTACAAAGCACCACACATACATAATTTTGCTGCCTGTACATGCCATGGGCAATTTAAAGAAGTGCCTTGGGATCAACTGGCACTGAGGTGCCCAGCAGAAAAAGGTAGGATCCTCTAATGTGCAGTGGTATAAGGTAAGATCAAACAGCAGTTCTTTCACCCTCTTTTTGAGGCAATAAATGCTGGTTAATAGTAAAGTGTAATGCATGTAATTCAAGAAAAGTATCAGAAACACTTTTGTCCTTAGTGTGTGCTGAAACAGGGAAATGCAAACTTTATTCCATATATCATTTTTACATCACTCTTAATCCTGTTCTACTTACCTTGCTATATGCAATAACCAGACCCCCAAAAAACTTCAGTGTTCCCTCAGACTAAAATGTTTTGAAGTGCGATTAAACTTCCACAAAATGTGAAAGCTTAAGACTTATATAATTGTATCTGAGTATGAGTGAAGGAGTTTGTGACATTTATGCTGAATCAAATGGAATATGTGTGTAATGCTCTAGCTGAGGCATTGTAGTAATCTGATACTTTGTAGCTAATGATAATTGTCTAATAAGAAGAACCTGAAATTGTTTTCTTAGAAGTCTGTTATAAATAATTCTGTTAGCAAGGTGTGAATACAAAATAGGTTGAATCTAGCTAAAAGAGTATTCTCAGTACGTGAAAGGTAAGAATCGAGGTCATACACAGCATGTTGAAGTGTTGTGTTGTTGGGGTTTATTTTCCCTTTCAAAGTTAACTAAGTGATTAGAAGTGGCACTTGTTGGTGGCCAGCTACATGCTGAAAATGCTTATTTATGGCCCAGAGCTGAGGCTGTTTACGTGCTGATCAATTAGTAATCTCTTTTTTTACTACCTGCATGTTGTAGACAAACTGGAAATTAAATTTAATGCATAAAATTATATTTTGAGGTCTTTGCAAGCTGTGCAATTAAAAATAGATTTTCTGGGTGCCCAGCAACTGGGTAAAGTAGAGGTATTTAAGTATTTCTATATATAAAATGTTAAGTAACTTTTGAAAATAGTCTTTGCAGAAATGTTTGAGAAATTATCGAGTTTTTCTTTGCATATACTATATAGATTTCTACCTTAAATCTAAGTGCAAATAAGGGTGTCCGTAATTATATGTCTCTAATTGTGAAATGGATAGATTTATCTTTAACCCACAAGCTTCAGCTGAGAAGAGCAGGAGCACAGATGATCTACTGTGTGTCTGAGATCAGGGATGGAGACTGACAGCAGACTCTGTAACTCTGTACCTGAAGGTCTCTGCAAAGTGTGAAGAGCCCTCTTTTTAACCACTTCAAGGTACTGACTGCAGGAAGAACTGAAAAACTCTTGTTGAAAGCCTTGCTCCCTTATAAATACCTGTGATTGCACATACGTAGATGTAGCAGAGAAACTGCCAGAAGTTTTCAGGAAGGACAAGATTTTTGTCTGCACCAAGGTTGCATTTGCTATGACTTTGGTCAAGATTATTCTTCTTTTAGAAGACTCTAAGAAGTTTTCTTAGTTATCAATCAGTGTTTTCAGGCTTTGGCTTTTACCCCATGCTGTCAAGTGACAGCTGACTTCATTGTTTTTTGATACTGTGTGTTACAGGTCTTTAAAAAGACCTCAGCTGAAAAAGCTTCAGCATCTGAGGAAAATGTTTCCCTTGGTAGCTATTTTGCCTTTTGCTCACTATATTGGTTGCCAGATCTTGGATGCGAAAAACTTCCCCAAAAATTGTCACTTTAGGGAGTACTGAAGAGCTGGGACATTTTCTGTTTCACTTCTGCTAAATCATCAGAGCATTTTCTCTAAATAAATGTACTGCTCTCAGAGAGCTCAAAGACACTGATGATGTCTTGCCCCTCTTCTGCTCAGGTACCAGAACTCACACTTACACTTATCTGGCATCTTAGAATCTTAGAATGGTTTGAAAGTGACCTGAAATATCATCTAGTTCCAGCCCCCTGCCATGGACAGGGACACCTTTCACTGGACCAGATGGCTCAGAACCCTATCCAACTGGCCTTGAACACCTGCAGGGATGGGGCATCTGTGGATTCTTTGGGCAATTTCTTCCAGTGCCTCACCAGCCCCACAGTAAAGAATTTCTTCTGAATACCTAAAGTAAACCTATTCTTTCAGTCTGAAACCATTCCCTCTTGCTCCATCATTACAGTTCCTGATGAAGAATAGGCCCCTTGTAAGCCCCTTCAGATACTGGAAGGTTGATGTGAGGTCTCCACAAAACTTTCTCTTCTCCAGGCTGAACAGCCACAGCTTTCTCAGCCTGTCTTTGTAGGGGAGGTTCTCTAGTCCTCTTAACAACTTTGTGGTTCTCCCCTGGACTTTCTCCAACAGTTCCATGTCTTCCATCAAAGAGTGCATCAGTAGGTGTCAGGTGAAAAACACCTGGTTCAGGAAGACCTTGAAGAAAACAAGACACTGTACCACTTACAAAAATATGTGTATGGGGGTCTGTGTATTAAAGAGTGTTTTCTAGCAGCTGTGTTCACAAGAACAACTGTTTAAAACATTAGACAATAATCAAGAAAGCAACTTCTGATTCTATTTGAGCCAACATTCAATATTCAAGGGTGGGACTGAGATTTTTGCTATGTGCCTAATCAGCACTGAGGTTTGAATATGCTTCTTCAATAATTGCAGAAAGTTACAGAGGGCTTTTGGCAACTAATTTTTATTGACTCTACAAGTATGAGTTTTAGTTGGTTTCATGGGGTAGAGAAAAATATCAGCTTGACTACCGGTCTTTCTTCATATCATTTTGACAGTGCTGAAAAATGTAGATGTCTCACAGAGAGATAGATCCTTGTTGACACAATCAAGAGTCCAAATAGTAAAGTGTCTCAAAAGCAATGGTCAGGTTTTAGGGCTTTTCAGTGAGTTCAAAGAGTTGGGAAATCTATACAATTACTTTTTTCTGCTCAATGTTTGAATCTTCGGATACTGGTATAGGTGGGGTTGCAACTACCAGTCTGACTGGTGTCCTCAAGTCCACTCTTTCTTTCCTTCTGAACTGAATGGGATATGGAGACATGTACAAAATGCTGCAGGGTGACCCCAATTGCTGAAGTTCCTGCCTCTGTTGCCAAGAAGCATTTGAAACAGTTATGACACTAATTTAGATCACAATAATATAAAGTGACATAAAAGCAGATAGTATGTTTCCATGTTGCCCTTTGGCATTAATGAAGCCCAGAATGGGTGCAGCAGTCCAAGTCAATTATGTTATGAAAGAAAAGTCAGATGGCAAGAGCCATCTCAAAGACAATACCTGCCCAGAAAAGCCACTATGGTAGGTGTAACATAGACAGAGGAATTCCTGAGAAAATTGCAGTGTACCAGAGAGCATCAGAAACCATGTCCTTTCATCCAGTTTCTTCCAGCAAAAACATTTATGTCAATTAGCAGCATTGCAAAGATAATGCTGTAACTGAGGATATAGCAGAGCTTTTTCCCTATTGTTTGGTTTGGGGAAGCAAAAAATCCTTATGTGGACTTTCTGTCTATTGAAATAAGTTCTTTTTATAGGGACATATTGTCTGCAGTTATGGAATTCTATCTACTCAAAAGCATCAACAGTTATCTTTAACTAAGAATAGCAAATAGTCTTTGATAAGAGACTAAGGAGATACAAGCCATTCTTCCTGGTTCTGTTTGTTATCCCTCTTCCTATTTTGTTTTTTGGGGGGGGGGTCAGGGGAGGGGAGAGAGGGGTGTGTGTGTGTGCGCCTTTTCTTGTTTGCTTATTTGTTTGTTTTGGTTTTATTTTTTTGTGTGTGTGTTTGTTTTTGTTTTTGTTTTTTTTAAATTAATTGGATAGTAGCAAAAATGTTTTGTGTAGGATTTGTGTAGGATTTTTTATTTTATTCATGTAGGAAAGTTAGTGGCCAGGAGCAGAAGTGAGTGAAGAAAATACTTATGGCTCTGAAGTTTTTCCAATGAAATAGCAGATCTTTTAAAATTATCTTAAGTCTATACTTTTCTTTTTTTTAGCCTCCTAAATGACAATTAATCGCTTAGATTCTTTAGAAGATTTTAGTATTTTTTACCATACAAAATTAATCAACTAAGTATAAACATTTATTTTGGTGGCAGATATATTAATGATTGTTCTAACTTATTTACTTACCTCTGCAGAGATTTGATATGTTTTGATGTAAGTGCAGATAAAGGATTTACTAAATTTAAATAAAACTTCATTTTCCTCAAACATATTGTATTCCGTTTTCTTGCCAAGACACAATAAAACAAAATATATTACATATTATGCAATAGGTAAAAGGAAATATATTTTAATCAGATATGAATAACAGATTAGAAGAATCTTTAATTCACTTTTATCTTGCTTTGATCTGAACCCAAACTCCGTGCAGTCAGAAGCATTAAAGACTTTGAGGAAACAAGGATGACTCATTTTCTTGGTTCACATTGAATTGATTTTCTAAAGAAAGGAATATGACTTTGAATTATATGTACCATTTAAAATGTTTTGAGTTGATTTCTCAAAAAGTAGACCTGTGTATCAAAAGCATCTGCCATTGTATCAGCATTGGACATGAAGCTAGAGCTTTTTTCCAGTATTCATTGCTATATTATAGTTTTTTCTCCTGCATAGCAGTTGGCTTAAGTCTTCCTTCAAAGACTTAGGCACATAGTATAGTGAAGGAGACAAAATTTCAACTGAAATCATGCAAGCAAAAAATGTTGGCCTCTTGATGTATCACTAAAGAATATGACAGTTTATTTGACATGGGAACTTGAAATAATATTTATTTATGAAGACCACTGCTGTCTATGGCAAGCTTGATGCAGTAATCTGTAGATATAAAAAAAAGGAGGAAAATGTTTTATTTTAATATCATTCTGATCCGTGATATTCCTGTGTGTAGCAAAAATAGCTTTACAAATGTCTTTGAAAACTAAGAGAATCGAGGGCTTTGCTCTTCCCCAACTCTAATTTACACAGTGGCAGGAGGATTGTGCTGGTGCAGCAGAAGATTTGGTCTCATGCTTTATTGCCATGAGGATGTTTCTAGCTTGCCACTGGCAAAAGTCAGACTGGAAAAACTAGTACTACTTTTCTAGGCTCTGCCCATGTTTGGCTCACAGAATAATGTTTTCCACAGCAGATTCTGCAGATGCCTATACTGTAAGTACTTCTACTCCTCAGGAAGCTAATTATTACTGTCTTGTCTTGCTAACTTGGCATTTCAGATTTTAACTTGTTCCACTGACATGCCTGGGAGCAGCACTGTCTTTGGCCAATTGCAGTTATGGGCAGTAAGTGTGTTGTGCTGTGTTCATATTTTAGATCCAAACCTTATAGCCTCTCTTTAAAATAATAAAAAAATAGATTAAAAAAAAGGTGTACTTCTTAAAATGTAGAAGCACTGGTGTTTGGGGAATAGGATGAATTTTCTAGCTGCTGTCCTGTGCAAATGTGCCAGTGCTGCTTCTCATGTATAATCAAGTAGTTCAGGCTTGTTGCCATCTCTAGCAGTATGTAGGGTGGCAAATGTTAATGGTGACATCTAGTAGAGGATGGCTTTTCCTTTAAGCTTAAAAACTTATTTAACTTGTTTGCTTGAAGTTGAGCATGGCTAGCTTTATAGCTCTGCACCACGATGCAGACAAGTTACTGAGTACAACATGCAGACTTTTTTTTTTCCTTTGGTAATAGGAATGTTTAATTGATGATCACAACTTGGGTCTATGCCATCAATGAGAAAAAGTGTTCAAAAGCAATTGTAGTAGTGTGCATATTTGTACTTCTTGCCTCAAATCTGAATATTGCTTTGTCTGCAAAAGATAAGCCATAATAATCTGAGTAATGGAAAGGACAACAATTTGGATTACATAGCAGCATGCCAAGTGAAGGTATGCATTTCAAATTATTGCCACAGTAAATTCAGTCTTGGTCCATTCCTATCAAGTTGCTTTGGTTGCTCTTGATGGGAAAGGAAATAATGAGGAAAACATTCTCGTTAGAACTATGTAAAATTGTGCAGGGTTTCTTGGAGCACTAGAGGGAGCAAGAAGGTAAAACTTCTCGAAAAAGCCACTGCTTACTTAGAGGTTGAATTGTTAGAGACAAAGTCTACCCTACCACGCAGTAAATAAAACTGCTACACCATTAAAAATCCCCCAACAAAACACAAACCATAATTAAAACAAGTGACATCTTATATAGGTTTTAGGAGTTTTGTTTGTATTGTTTTTTTCTTATTATTGTTGTTCACCCCCACATACATACACTAACAATGTTCTCCTCCTCCTCCTTCCCCCACCCCTCCCCTTTTTGTTTATTGTTTTGAGGGAATGCTTTTGTTTTCATTACTCTGAATGCTGAGTGTGTGTTGATCTAGGCTACTGCTGAGGGCTGGCTCTGATGGAACCAGAAGTCCTGGTTTCTCCTCATCAGAGACCCCTTTAGGCAAATGTTAACCTGCCAAGAGCATGTGCATTCCAAGGAGGATTTGCAAATGAACTAGTTGTTTTCCACGAAAAATATTTCCTGACCTAAATCTTTCTGTCCTAAGGAAAAAAAAAAAAAAAAGAAAAGAAAAAAGAAGGGAATAGTATGCAATAAATAATATTGCAGATGAAAGAATATTTTCCCTAGCATACCCCTTGCCCACTCATATTTACTATTTTTAGAATAAAATAATAAATTCTGGTGAGCATAGCATTTCATTTTGATTATTCACAGAACTGACCCTGAGCCAATAAAAGATGTTTTACCCAAGTGAATTAGGTATGTTGTTGCATGTTCGTCTCAATTACAATCTGCCAGTAGCTTTGGAAAGCCAAAGACATTTGGGGAATATTCTCATCTTTTTGTGTTGGATATTACTGGCTGACTCCTCCTGGGATTTGTGAACAACAATGCCAGTACAATGAATTTTAAATACAATCCTACAGTGCTGAAAAAGCCTGTTTTTCATGTGGCATCACAAGCATCATGGTGTTAAATAATTTAAATGTTCTCTTGCCTGTACTCCTTTGTATTTCTAGGAAACTTTAGGCGCTGCTTTGGATAAATGAAGAGCAGGATAAGTTTGGAGATGCTTGGCCTAGGACATCTGCCAACTCATGCACAGTCTGAGGACAGTATGAGGTGACACCTGCCCCCAAGGCTTAGGGGGAGCTGTGGATGGGCAGGTGGCTGCAGCCCTTGCTAGAGGAATGCTTCTAGAGGCAGAGCGTGTGTAGCAGGAGGTTCCCCATACAGAGAGCTGGGCTTCTGTCTCTCCCACTTTGCCAAGAGATGCTTGCTTTCAGCTTTATAACACTGTCAGCAAGAGGCAGGACAAATTCCAGTACACAGTTGCCTCTTCTGAAGGTGAAGTGGGACGAAACTCAGTGCCAGCTTTCTTTCATCTGGTTGATGTACACAGGCGTAGCCACTTCGAGACTTCCATGTTGACGGTTTTGGCCCTTGCCTTGCAATATTTCTCCTAAATATACCAAGAATGTGACAGGCAGCAGTGGCACCTCCCACCCACAGGTACAATGGTGGCATGAAAAACCAGTGTGCAGTGAGATGTGGATCTTTCTTGAATTGTTCCTTATTGCCGTAGATAGTAAATTTTATTTCAATCTTTGTGCACCTTTTGTTGTTTTGTTATAATATCTTCTGCCTTTCAATTATATTATTCCTTGAGAATTAAAGAGATGCCAAACTTTTGTATAAAACTCAGTTGATTTCTTCATTATATTTGCTGATATCTTTGTTACAGTCCAGTTTTCTCTGCTTCTATTGTTGTTACAATAAACAAAAATAGGTCAATTTATACCAATCCTCTGATTTTACAGTATCTCACCCTGTGACTGGGTGAAGCAGTGATACACTGAATAGGGTGCAGGCATGTGCTCAGTGACTCCTGCTGCAGAGCTAGATCTGTTATACTGACAGGATCATCCCTGTACAGAGAGTTCTTCCCTTGAACTGGAAATTCAGTCTGCAGGACCTTTCCTGATGCTCAAACCTTTGGTGGACATCCTTAATAACTTTCCTCTGCAAGCATTTCAATATTTATTTCTTAGTATCCTTATTTATGAAAATAAAACTTTATTCCAAAATCAAATCTGAGGTATCTGTGGCAGGTTAGGTGTCAAAAAAGCTTTTGAAGCTTAATTTGAGGCTTAAATGATTCTGGAATTAGGGTTGTTTGTCTGAGAAGATAAGGCCAGAATAATTACTGTTACTATTTATCCAAAGTGCATTGCTGTTACCACTTAACAAAAGTTTTGTACAGAAGCATATTCCTCTGCAGTGTAGTCTAGCAATACAACACTGCCCCTAAAGATTAACTTAGTGTTGTGGTTCAGGAGCTGTATTCTCCAATTTAGTGTTCCCACTGAAGCCACTTTAAACCATGCACTGCTCGCTCACTCCTGAAATATCACTCCTGAAAACAGCACTGAAAATAACCAAAAATAATCTCAAAACTCACTGGGATCAATGAGAATTTCATGCATGCCTGGAATTTAACATGTACTTAAAATGTTTCAGCCAATGAGGAAGACTTTAATCCATCTCTGGATGGTTATCTAGCTGGATGCAAGATTCCAGAGACATTGACTCCCATCCTCTGTCTCCTTCTGAAGCCAAACTCTCCTCAGAGCAAGAGACCAAAGCTGCCCTTGTTTAGAGTGTTCTGATCACATAATCTGGCTTCTCTAGGACAGAGCTCAACTTCCACCCCAAGCCCATAGTAATTTTTTGAGTCAGAGAAGGCCATAGGCTAAAGAAGCTGTCTGAATGTCCCGTGACTAGGAGTGAAGGATCAGCCAAGCCACTGAGCTCTTTCCATCTTGAATTACCTTCTGTGCTCAAATGACCAGCTTAACATAGGCTCTGAATGTCTAACTTTTCTGCTGTTTTGGTTTTTTTTGCTGCCTTCCATTCTTTCACAATCTTGATGCAGCTAAAATTATAAGAATTTTCATTTGCAATATTTTTGATTTCTTTTCCTTTTTGTGAAGGTTTCCAGAATTCCAACTAGTCTAGGAGGCAGCCTCTATAAATACTTGTATACTGTATATGTTTTTGCTATAAAATGTATCATAGCTTCCCTGCAGTTTTCCAAATGAAATGGTTGAAATCATTGGATGAGAAGCCTTAGATGAAATAGGTCTGAATATTTGTGTATTATCCAGGGTAATAATGAATGGCTCCCTACTTGAACATACTTACAGACTCTTATACTTTTTCCAAAGCCAGAGAATACATTTTCTTTATGTGTTTTCATTATAATTTTAATTACATATTTTTTGTAAGTGCAGGGCTTTTTAAATTATATATTTCTTTTATAGGAAAAAAAGAACTACATTTTACTTTCAGATGTTCTGATTATAAAAGAAAAACAGAAGAGTTTTCAGTTATCCTGGTATGAACTCATAGTTGCTAACTCTGGAGTAATTCTGCTTTTACATAAAGTTGGATTGGAAAAGTCTGAAAATTAAAGTTGTGAGAAGAAGAAATTTCTTTTTACTGAATGTCATGGAAATTGGGAAAGTTGGCATGCTCACGTGCCCTCAATTTATTGCTTCCCTGTTTGGGCTAAGGAGCCACAAAAGCAATAAGTGAAATGGATCTATTGGGTAAATAACATCTGGATTTTTGTAACCCTTTTATGTACTTACAGAGCAACGATTAAGTGAATCTGGCTTCTTAAAATTGGGCAGTATTTTAGTTCATCATATTGATATTCCAGATATGCAGCTGTTTTGATAATTATGTGTCTATTGTCAGAGACAGTCTTCACTTGTAGAAAAGCTGCAGGTGTTTAGCACTTATTAAAATCAGGCAATACATCTGTGGTCAAAAAAAAGTACATGCTCAGCCTTTTTACTTCTACATGATACTGAATAAAGTTTTGCAACAAACTTCAAAGATCCAGGCCAGTGCCCTTTCTTTTGACTTATTGAAAAAGAAAGGAATAGCTCTTGATTTCTTTTGTATGCATATAGGTAGCTGTAGACAGGATTAGCTTAGTTCTGCTTGAATATTTTCTGTCAGATGTCATGCCTTCCTCTGGCAGTTGCTTATGACAAGCTGGAAAGTGGATACCTTTTTACTTAAGGAAGATCCTCAAGGTAAGTATTCTAGGTGCTCTCTTGTTTGAGGCAATAGCTGAGCATGTCTTTTTAAAATTTTACTTTACTTGCTGCTCCTCTTTGATGTATGAAGGGAGTGAGTGGAAGTGAGTGAGAGGCTGAGATGCTCAGCACACAGCACCCTGGAGAGAGAGCGCTGCTGCTCATTTGAAATGCAGAGCCCTTTCTGTCAGCTGAGCTCATGGAAATTAAATACGTGGCTCATCTGTACCAGTCACAGGATAATGTGGGCTGTAGTGTTTAAGCTGTTCACCAAGTGTCAAAAGCACATTTTGTCTGTGCAATACCCACGATATAAAGCATGGAACTACTTTGGCTTTCAGATGCTGTGTCATCCATTACTGCAGATTTGCACTGTTTATCATAGGAAACAGTCAAGCTTTGGAGTTATTTGATTCATACTTCAGGGGTTTTATGGTTTTTTTTAGCCTCTAAGGTCTGTCAACATGCCCAAGTGGAATGAGATATTTAAGGCCCAAGTGCAAATGGACATACCCCGGTGAAAAACTTCTGCAAAGTGGAGGTGAAGCTGCATGGATTTCAGCTTTACCTCCCCAGCTGGACCTCTGAGTGAGTCAGGTCTGGGTGCTGTGTTTTTCCAGTAGCTATGAAGATTTGTAGGTGTAGGCAGGGATTTTTATACATAATACTTACTTTTGCTGTTGTATAATAACCTGTTATTTTTCTAGTGCCAACACAACGCCTCAAAATTGCTGGTAATGTATATTATATTTTGTATTTTCTCTCTCTCCTGATAGTACACTATACAATGGAAGCATTGATAAATATTTTGTAAACAATATGTACCAATTACCTTGACAACAAAAGGCAACTAGCAATTTTTCCTGAACTCTGATTTTGACATCAAATAAGGCACAGTTTGAAGTGTTTTTACTAAAGTAAAAATTTCAGTTCTACCAGGATCATTAATGGTTTTTTCCCCTACTTCTGCTAGAGGTTGTTGCTAATACCTTTGGTCTGTTAATGTTCATCACAAAGTTCCAAAACTTTATCAAGTTAGTATAAAAGAACATTTAACCACCAGTGAAAAACTTCAAAATTTGAGTTTATTTCAATGATAGCAATGGAAAGGAAACCCCAGAGTGTCAGATTTTTTAAAAATATTTTCATGCATGATTTTAAAAAACAGGCTTCTCAAAAAAGAAGATGCCTGGAATCTTGAGTTTATAGTTGAAGGCGAAAGTTTGCTTTGCATTTAATTGATTAGCAGCCTGGCTATGATTGCAAAAGGATGTCTTTTATAAATTTGCAGAGAAGAAGTGATAGTATTGTTGCTTGTAAATAGCTTAAAATCACATCAGTGTTCTTGGAATGTGATTTTATGCTTATTTTTACCACAGTTTGTAGTAGGCAGCCCTCCATTTGGAGGTGAAACTGTATTTTCTCTTTTTTTTTTTTTTTTTTTTTAGTAAATACAATCAGAGTTCCCAATAGTCTTTTCTTTCCTCTCTCCGGTTGTTCTAGCGAGGATGGGAGTAGTTACACTGAGGGCATGTGAGTAACTAGAAGGGTAAATCCTTCCAAAATTTTCACCCAGCATATCAGAGCAAATCTGACACTCTTTGTGGCCCTCACTGACCAGTGGCAATGCATTTGCATCTGCTACAATGAAATGTGGGACTTAATTAAAGCTAAACTGACCGTATTGAATTTTGATGCTCAAGTACATGCTCATGTATCAACTTGCTGCCTACAGATTGTGCCCAGAAAAGGCTTTTCAGATGGGCTGAAGTGATGACTTTGATAATCACTCCCTGCTGGTGATGTCAAGGATCACATTCTGAAGACATTAAACGGATTTAAGTCAACCTTAAAAAGGCTGCAGTGCCAGGGAGTGCTCAGGTTAGAAGACCAGATTCCTGGCTTCCCTCCTGTAAGCTTTCTCTGGCTCACTACTGCATCTGTTAGGGATTTGCACAATTAAGAGGTTTGCTGCATTTAGGCATCAACAGGTATGAGGTATGAAGAATTCAGGTCTACATAGGAGAGATGAATATGGACTTGCACTTACTTATTTTTGCTTGCCTGTGTTGTCTGGGTTTTTGCTGTTCTCCTCTGTTCCTTTAAGGAGTTTTGTAAAGTCTTATTTTTAGCCTTCTGTGTTTACCTTTTCGTAATAGAGTCAGATACAATTTTATATAAATAACCTTTTTGTTATTGTAAAATCTAGCAATGTTTACATTCTTTTCATAAGGAGGAGACTGTTGATGGACTGTTGGGTTGTCCAGTGTGGTTGAAGAGCAAGATTTTCCTCCTCCAATCCATGGTCACTGCTGGAATTCGATAAAAGTTGAATCTGTAAATAAACCCTCCTCTTTTCTGCCTCGGACATCCCATTGTGTGTGTGTTGGTCCTTTGTGTCGTGTGTGACATGCCTGTGCATAGAGTTTTAGAGATTAAAAAATGACTTCATTCCCTTGAAAGGTACATTTTACCCTTCTGTTAAATCATTTCAAATAGTTATGGACAAGATTGTTTTAGTGGTTCCATATGTGAATTAGTTGGATAAAGGACATGAGCTGTTTCTTTGCTTTCATTACCTTTATTTCATAGAATAGTCGTCCTCATGCCTAGATATCTCATGAAACAAAAAATACCTTGCTGGGATTAGCAGTGTTTTGAAAAATTTCTACAACATTGTGGAAGTATTCAGATGGGTTAATCGCCTCCAACTAAAACACCTGCATTCTGACTACTTACATACTCCATCTGAGCACCTCCCTTTTTTTTTCAAATACACATATCTTGGAGCCTGGGCTTTGCCAAAGTTACTCAACAATGTATGGCATGGAAATCCCCCATGATTTTTTATTTTGCAAGAGCTACCTGGCATTTGTGAGACTTTGCCATCTGTTTAGCACCTATGCTGTGTGGAAGATGGAGGTATTTTTTCGCTGCATCTCTAAAATCTTTTTCAAGGATATGATACTGAAATAGTCAAAGAACAACTAACTGAACAGTATTGCAACACACAACATAGAAAATACCCTGATATCAGAGATGATTAAATGAACTATTCTACCTTTAAGAGTGTTTTTCTTGTTGTTATCATAAAAGAGAAGAAACCTTAGAAGTGCAATTCACACTTTTTACAAGAGAATTTTATTGATCATAATTTCAAGACAGAATAATTGAAAAAACTCAGAGATGAATTGAAGAAAGGTGGAGTGGGAGCTTGAAAGAGCTTTTTGGGATAAACCATTATGATTTCAATTTAAAAAGTTATCTGTTTCTATAGTAAACAGAATATTGTGGAGGTTTTTAAACGAGTTTGTGTATAGAAGAAGTTTGAAAAGGAGAAATAAACTTTTGAAAGACTAGAAATTACACCATCCCAGCATATGAAAGGGAAAATGCAGGATAATACCAAAAAAGATCCAATATCATGAAGATACTTGCAATATATGAAATTGCTTTGCCCGTTAAAGAGTTTTTCAAGTATCTTGCCTCCATAATGGGACAAGATCACTAAGAAAAGAATAATTTTCTGTTCTCTCTGAAAGTACTGGTTCTGCATGGACTCTCTGGTGTCCATTTCAAGAGAGTTATTGCTGTTCTCTACAAGCAAAGTATTTTAAGTGAGATGGCACTCACAAAAATTCTATGAAGCCTGACTGACGTTGCATGAGACTTTCTGTCTCATGCTCTGCATGAGCACTGTCTTTCTGTCCTCCAGCGTGTGAGACAGACATGAGCAGGAATGATCCCAAGGGCCATCCCTTCACTTGGAACCTTAATTTGGGACTTTCACTGGCTCCAGCGCAGTCCAGCTCTGAAGGCAATGGGGTGCATTGCGAAGAGTGTTGCCAGCAGGTCAAGAGTGATGATCCTGCCCCTCTTCTCAGGCCCCACAAGGCCACATCTGGAGTGCTGTGTCCAGTTCTGGACTCCTCAGTACAACAGAGACATGGAGTTCCTAGAATGGGTCCAGCAGAGGGCTACAAAGATGAGTAAGGGACAGGAGCATTGCTTTTCTTAGGAGAGGCTGAGGGAACTTGGGCTGTTCAGTCTCAAGAAGAGATGATGGTGAGGGGACCTCATCAGTGTCTGTCAGTATCAGAAGGGAGAGTGTCAAGAGGGTGGATCCAGGCTCTGCTCAGCAGTGCCAAGCAATAGGACACGAGGCAAACAGGCAGAAACTGATGCACAGGAGATGTGCATCTGAAGGTGAGAAGGAACTTTTTTATTGTGCAGATGACCGAGCACTGGAGCAGATTGTCCAGAGAGGTTGTGGAGCCTCTCTCACTGGAGATACCAAAGAACTGTCTGGATGCAATTCTGCCATATGCTCTGGGATGGCCCTGCTTGAGCAGAGAGGTTGGACCACAGGTCGCACTGTTGTCCTTTCCAACCTGATTCATTCTGTGACTTTGTGTATCTTCCACATCTGAAACAGTTTTATGATTAAAAGCAAAGCACTGAGGAATTAGAGGAGAATTCCTTTGTGACAGCAATTTCACACTTGCATGTGTGAATCGAGTTAACAGAGATCAAACCTCAACAAGTTAATGCTTGGAAGCACAGTTCAGGTCCAATGCCTTATAGCTGTTCTTCTTATAGTAGCCTTATGTGTCATTGATTCACTGCCTGTCCTATGGAGAGATCTTGCAGAATAGCTACTAAGGGATTGAGTCGTGAAATATCTGAAAAGACAGTTCCCACTATAACAAGAAACTTATGATAAAATTACTGATTTGTGCATATCAGTAAGAAGACTCAGTTTTTCAGTAAGAATCACAGCTGCTAAACTCTGTAATCTGATTGTCAAGGGGGCATCCCTGGCAATGGAAGAGGGAAAGTTTGGGAGAGGGAGGTCTTTCATGTGTGTAAGAGAGAAAACTTTGAAACATGGCCTATGAAGATGAGACTTGTTTGCCTGAATTCTAAAGAATGTCTGATAAATGCCGTCTTGGTTATATTTTCACTGTTCTTGCTTCACTTTATTTTGACATACAGTTCCTCCTGTCCTGCTTTGTCTATTCTTGTTTTTCTGCATCCATATTTCAGGATCTAATTTGTGTTGAAAAAGACCTCAGAACATCTCCAGCCCAATCTCCTGATCAAAGGAGAACCAGGTAGGTCAGGCCAGGTTACTCAAGGCAGTTCTGCTTTGGTCAGAATTTGAAAACCTCCAGAGATGGAGTTTGAAAAGCCTCTCTGTATACACCTTACTTTAACATCTAAGTGTTCTTACTGTGAAAAATCTTTTCCTTATATGCACTCTGAGCCTCTCTTGTTTAAATTTCTGCCTGTTGTGTCTTTTCCTTGCAATATACACTGCTATCAAGAGCATGGATTAGTTTTCTGGATGACCTCCCTGTAGATACTGGGATACTCTACCCACTGAAGCCATGTGGTGGTTTAACACCTGCAGGAAATTAAGTTAATTAAACTCCAAGTAAGGCACTTCCTATTTCCCTTCTTCTGGTGTGGGAGGGACAAAAGCAGAGACTATGGGTTGAGGTAAAAATTTACTGAAAACAAAAGACAACGGAGTAAGAAGTGCAAAATAACAACAAAAATAAGACCAAAAGTAGGAAAACAGAGGTGTTTTACCCCCAGAAAAGTATTCACCACTGGGAACAAAAATGAGATGGCATATGGTTACTGTAGGTCATGTCCAGTGGCTTTCCCAGACAAAGGAAATATGGTGACTGCTCCCATGTGCCACCCATGTGGCAGTAGAGAACAAAGGCAAGGGGGCTTCCATGGATAGTGTTTCCCACTTGCTAGCCAAAAACAATGAAAAACCAATGACAAACAAACCCTGCAAAAACTGGTCATCCGATTGGATCCCATTACCACTCCTCTGGGCCCCAGTCTGCACGGGCTCCTCAGCTGCTGTTTCCACTGCTCTGCTGTGCTGGAGGTCAGTCCTGCTGTGGCTGATACTTTGCATTCCACTGCACTGCTTTTGGTCAGTTCAGCTGGGCTCAGCTGAGCTTCCTTCCACTGGTCTCCACAGTTCTGGCAGGGTTGGTGCTGCCCCCAGCTGCTCCTTTCCCCATCTGCACAAGCGCTGTCGGTTCAGCACTACAGTCAATTCACATTTTCACTGCTTTCCTTTCAGCACCACGTCCCGTAGCCACAGCCTGGAGCTGTGTGACTGTGACCAATACCCTGATGTTATTCTACCATCTTACGTCATTGCCAGGACCAGGGAAAAGGATGCTTTGTTTTCAGAGAGAAAGGGTGTTCCTTTCCCATTGAGTGGAAAACACGGAGGGCAGGGAGTCTGTCCACCATTATTTTTTATTGTTCTGGGATGCTCATTTACATGAGCATTTTGCATGTAAACCACCTCTCTTTGTACACTTTTGCTATTGGTATTGTTGCTGTATTGTTTGTTTTCTCATCTCATTGCTGTTCCAAATAATTTTTTCTTATCTCCACCCATGATCTTTGACTTTTTTGCTTCCAGCTGTAAGGAAAATAAAGAGCGAGTGCTGGGGCAGTTTCTGAGGCAGCACTAAGTTGGGAAATACCATTCCTAAACCATGACAACTTGTTTCTGGCCTTCAGGCTCCATATCATCCATTAACCATGGCACTCTAAGCCTGATCACTTAGACATTTTTTTTTTTTATCGATCCACTAGTTCACCCATACAGACCACAAGATCCTAATATGAATAAAAGACACTGTGTAAAAATATTGCTTGTATTTAGTGTTGCCAAAGTCAGGGTAATAAAATGCATTGTTCTTTCCTCCTCCACAACTCCAGTGATTTTAACATAGAAGACAACCAGGCTGGTCAGGTGTCATTTGCACTTAGTAAATCCATGCTGCTTGTTTTGAGCCACCTTCTCATTCACAGGCTTGAGAATGCATGCCTGTAATGATGAAAGTGAACCTGGTCCTTTTGAAACTTTGGGGTTGTCTCCAAAGGGGACAAAAAGGGGTTGGCCTTCCACCAAGGAAGTGAAACTGGATGTTATTTTTTGTTCCTATGAAGGGCAAATGCTGAGTGTTTCAAGTCAGCAGGAGTTTTAGCAGCTATTTCAGTGGAAACAGCGCCTAGCCGTAAACTAGAAATGGGTTTGTTTCTTAATAAAAGGCCTTTCTGAGTTAATCATAGTTTGAGACTGAGTACAGGATTTTTTTCATTGATTTTTTAGGCAATACCCATAGGCCAAACAATAATAAAGAAGGATGTCTTGCCCTGGGAGCTGCTTTCACCCAGATACTCTTTGAGCTGAAGTTCATGTGATGTGGAATGCATTACGAGCTAACCATAAAGAGCACTGCCTTCAGTGCACAATAGTTAGGAGGATAGCTGTGTCTTGAAACTCAGACTTGGGGATTTTAACTCAGTAGGTAGGAGACAGCTTGAGGGTCAAACCTAGTCTAACCTTCAAGATGACTTCAGTAGGATTACTGAAAGAATTGTATTAATTTACCTTTTCTGTCTTTTTTGTTTTACTGAAATTTTCAGTCCTTAAATAATGGATTTGAGACTGCATAGCCTAATGCAAGAGCAAAAAGCATTGTGACACATCAGCAAGGTAAATACCTGCTTTGTCTTGTTGACTGATAAAGTAATCCTTTCTTTTTGTCGTGTATTTTCTTTTTTCCCCTGTTGTTTAAACTTGATTCTCATATGCTATTTCAAATTAAATTTAATCTGTGTGCTAACACATTCCTAAAAAGAATTTTTGTTATATATCTCTTTGTTATATAACCAAGGAGTTTTGTGAATTCTTTAGTGGAAAGAAAGGGTAAATGCACCCTACTCATGCTTATGTATTCCATAACAGGTACAGCTTTAAATCACTTGACCAAGAGGGTTCTCATTACCAGGAGTAGAGCCTGTGCTCCACATGACTACACACATCACAAACACTTGATATGGATTTCTACCTGCCTCTTGATTGTGTACTAATCTGGTGATGTTAGAAAACTTGACATCTTTCCTTACTCTGGTACAGATTCCCCTAATCTAATTTGACACACTCAGCTGCAAAGCTTGAGTTAGAGGCATGGTCACCTTAGAGTGTCTTGCAATTAGTATGAAGAGATAAGCACATCCCAGGAATGATACAGCCCATCTCTGTTTATCTGCTAATATATGGAGTTTGGGACAGTTAGGCTCCTACATTTGTGTCTTGCTAAAGTAAACATGTCTGTCCATGTTTTCATCCAATCTTGGGCAATCTTGTTGTTGCAAACAGAGTGTTGCAAAGTATTTCACCCACTTTCAGACCCTTGAAAGATTTAGGGTTTTTTCCCACTTCTTTTAACATGTTCTTGAAAGAGGTGTTCGGGGAAGAGTTATATTTTGATAGGCAATAGTTTAATTGAACAACTTTAAATTTTCTGTTTTTTCAATGAATTTCTGGATGGAAGCCATTCAATACTCAAAAATTTCAAAAATGTACAATACCAAGGGCTATTGCACAGCTATGATAGGCCAAAAGGTGATACCAGGAGCCCCAAAGGTGCTACTTCAGTACACTAAATTCAGCAAATCCCCTTGGCTTCCCATTGCCTTGCTTTGGGCTTCAGAACTGAGTGGAAACAAAGATAACAACTGAGAATAAGGGCACCAAGGGACTTTCAGGTATAGTTTGGTTCTGCAGACAATCAGACTTATTCAGACATAGGCCCTTTTTAGAGGGATACCATTTCTATTTATATGGCCATGTTAATGCACCAATGACAGCCAGGAATGGGCAAGATATTTACTACAAAAGACTATTGAAAACAACTGGAGGGAAATGCTTCAAGAGGTGGCCTGCACAAGAAGAAAGTTGTCTTACAGCCTGCCCCAGGCAAGGGAAAAAAGACAGGACTTAAATGCAGAAAAGTTTCACTTGAGAAGGCTTTAGTTTGAGTGCAAACCTCTCTTGAGCTGGCAAAGTTACCTGTGGCATGTGCGTTCATCTTTTCATGCTCCGTGTATTGTAGAAGGGCGAAGTTGATATTAACTGCAGCCTCTGGGTGTTACTTGTTGTTCCCAGAATATTTATAGCCACAACAGGTCTATTCAAATGTAGGAATAAAGGAAACGGGAGATGTAAAAGAATATCCAGGATGCAGCACGTTATCACCCAGCATCCAGCTCTCGTATCTTTGTGAGGTGCAGAAGTGCTGTTACTTTCAGAATATTGATGGTACATGCATTAAGGTCTAGCAGTATTAGGTTGTTTATGATAAATCCCACATGGAATCTGCAGAAAAGCATGAAGAGAACTCATAAGGCCAGCTCTGTGCCTTCATTCTCAGATGCTGCATCTCTATACTCAACCACTAATAGTGATTTTTTCCATATCTAATGCAAGCTGTTTTTTCTCTAATTTGATTCCATTGCTTTTTCTTGTACAGTTCTCCCAATGTCTTGATAAGCTGAGCTTCTGAATTCGAAAGCAATTCAAAAAGAGGAAAGCAAGAGCATGTTAAATGTCATATACAGTATGCTTTTGTGTAACTGTTGAATGAAATGTAGCAAATAGTCCTGCTTCTCTTCTTGCTAGTTTAAGTAGAAGTTATAATGTAAGTTCTGATATTTCTGTATAGAGTAACTTTTGTTATCATATTAAGACAAAATAAGTTTTTACAGAACAAGATCTGACACTGCTGTACACTTCCACAGAACACAAGTGAATCTAACATCATTCATGCTGTTTCTCTCTTTGCTGCTGCACATCTCTAAACTACTTGGACAAAGAAAAAAAAAATCAAGTCCCTGCAGAAACCCTTAATCCTCCTTGCATAAGCCCCAAGAATTATCAGGATTTGCAAGAGTGCAAGCATACTTGGTGAGTAGTCCTTTCAGCAATAATATCTTCTTAACAGAATTTCTGTGTTATCCCTTACTGGAAGAGCACAAGAGATGTTGCAAACATCTGTCCCCTTGTGAACATAGGATAGCTTTTCACAAAAATATTTGTGATGGTAACATACAAAGAGCTACCACTTGGGCATTATTAGTTTTTTATATCTGAACTCCAAGATAAGCCTAAAAAAATCCTAAATTTTAGCAAATTCCATAGCACTACTTGAAAGCATTATAATTCTCATAAAGGGCACAAGTAGTGTTGGGCTACATATCCACATGATGACAAAGAAAGTCTCTTGGTTTAAACTGAATGAGTTCAGCTAAGCTTTAGTGGTGGTAATTTTTTTCACTCAGCTAATCATCCTCCCTCTGGGCTAATTTTTGAGCATTGTTCTTTATTTTCTCTTTACAGCTGTACTTAGGAAAGGAAGAGTCACTAAGACAGTCGTATTTTCCTCATTTATTCCTTTAAATGAAGCTAAAGAAACTCTAATGTTAAGGAGCGAAAAATCTCAGGAAAGGTTTTCATTAAAACTCTGCTGGCAGCAACTACGCCTCTGGCACTGAGGGCTGCCTGTGTGTTCCTCAGTTCTCAGACGCTCAAATAAATGGTATAATTTCTTCCTCTTGAATGATTCAATGTGAGAAAAAACTTTTTTTTTTCTATATTCTGATGTTAAATAAATGATTATTTTTAAATATAATACTTGTAAGACCTTATCCCAGTATTGCCAATAGTGTATTTAGAAAGTTTGAGAATGTTAAGGCAAGGAAAGAGGTGTTACAGAGATAAGACGTCAATTATAAATTCATTCTGTACCTACCTTCTATACTTTTCTGCCAACAGAAATAGTTCTACATCTTTTCTACCTCTGACATGGGGGTATGCACCTATAATGGAAATTGGTGTTTCCTTTTTGCCTAAGCATCTGGTTCTGAAAAGGGCACTTGAGGGTTCATCATGGAAGAGAGGGAAGAAATCATGTGACATCAGGTTGAACCACAAATTTATAAGCTAGAATATAGATGAATATCCTATTTCTCCTGCTAGCTGTTCTGACAAATGCATAAATTGGTAAACCTTCAGCTAGCTTTCTTGTCAGTTTAGGTGCTTTTATATGTTATCAAAAAATCTTCTAAGTAACAGGAGAATTCTCCTTTATTTCTCTTATGCCTCTTTTTTCAGTCTAAAGAAAAGTCCTTTTACTAATATTGAGAGCCTTTATCTCCTTTTAAACCTTATCTTCAATACTTGTCATATGGCATACAATCCTATGCTACAAATGACAAGTTTTACTGCATAGGGTTTTTTTGGCATGAGTGACTCTTAGGCATAGGAACATTTTCTACTCCAGGTTTTCTGTTTGTCAGTGTAGAATAGTACTTAAGGTGGATTTTGTAAGTTTAATTCTTTGCATATGCAAGAACCATTGGCAATTTATTCTGGACATTTAAAGAATACTCTGTGGAGGTGTTGGCACATTCAGAGTACACAATAATTGGCTGGATTTAATCAGATCCATAAAATACTATTGTGATAAATGATGTTGCAAGGGAAACTGTCTCTAACTGCAGAGTTTCTGTATGCAGTTGGCTGTTTGTTATCGCCTGGTATTTTGTAGTCAGCAACAAAACAGAAATTCTGTAGTGTGTACAGGCTTTCTATGGGTTTTGCATCTTGAAAGTGTGTTTTGAGCAGCAACATCACCATTGGGCAGAAGGGGAAGGGGAAAGCTTTTATCGTGTACACAGAGACAAACATTGTCTTGTCTTGTCTTGTTTGCCATACAAACTGAGATGTGAAGACTCAGGAAGGCACAACTGATAGTAGGAGGTGAGACCCAAGGAAAGCCTGTGAAGGCACAGCAGTTTGAGACACAGTTTTGAGTGACCTATGTTGCTATCCCTACTTTGGGAAAGTTTAAAGAAAACTAAAGACAGAATACAAAGACTTTTCAGGAACCTAAAAAGGGAGGTGTCTGAGAATGTTGTTTCTCTTTGCTCCTCACTCCTGATGCATTTCCTGATCTGCAGAGGTCACCAGTCCTCTCTTTCTCTAGGTGGAAACCTTGTCATGTGGCACGGGGAGCTTAGTGTGAACAGTACTGTAGGTTGGGGGCTTTTCTTTGTGGGAGAGAGGTGCATGTGACAAGCTTTTATGTAAGTTTCATATACACATATATCCACACAAATTTACATGTTATGAGCACGAGAAAGGGGGAAGATGTAACAGGTCCTGAAAATGCATCAGAGAAGGTTTAGATTGGATACCAGAAAAAGTTTCTTCACCCACAGGATGGTAGGACACTGGAACAGGCTTCCCAGGGCAGTGGTCACAGCACCAAGCCTGATGGTGTTCAAGAAGCATTTGGACAATGTTCTTGGGCACATGGTGTGACTCTTGAGGATGGCGCTGTGCAGGGCAAGGAGTTGGACCTGATCCTTGTGGTTCTAACTTAGCTTATTCTGTGATTCTGTAATATATTAAAAAGCATAGAGAGATGCAAAAGTATTTACTTTCTGTATTGTGGGATTTAAAAAGAGGGTCCACAATGGCTTAAGTTCAAGGGTTGATAAATATAGCGTAGCCTAAGTCCATCTAATTTGAGCATCATCAGCAATGATTCTGAATAATAACAGCAAACTTGAAACCTATTTCAAATACCGAGTCTATTGAGTTTTTCAGTGTTAGACCAGAAAAATACCTGTGTAACTATGTTGACATCTGTGCCCCAGACAAGTATGTATGCATACCACTAAAACTCCTCAGTATTTCAGTGATCCCTTTAAAGGTCTGGCATAATATGCTGATGACAAAAACACTTCTTGTTTGTCACATATTCATAGCTGTATAAAAGATTTGCTGGTATATCTGAAGAATATTTGACACGCTGACTGCTGTAATTTACAGCTAAGATGGAAGAGAACAGACTCTGTCCCCACGGGAGCAAAGCACTCTTAATATTTTAACTTTCTTATATGCCTTTCAAAGCAAATTTTCAAATAGAGTTTTGTTTGTGTACACAAAATCATGACTAGTTGTAAATACAGGTGACAACGCTTTCTTCTTGTAAATGCAGTTATAAGTATTTCAAGAATGCCAACAATTGGTCCTGGAACTGTTTATATTTCCTGATTCGTAGCCTCTTATGTTCTCCAAGTAAAATAGTTCATAATGTACAAATTTTTATAAACTCATTTATTTTAAAAATTGAGACTCAAGAAGTTTTCATAGTAATTTGCTTATAGAGATTATCTGGCAGTGCAGCACTTTGCCTTCTCCAGTTTTAAGGTGCGTCATACTGAAGGGTACGATTGTTCTTCAGTGAATATTCCTGGTATTGAAACAGCAACATAAAATTCCAGTGTCCCATGACTGCAGTAGCAGTCATGTTAGGGTTCAAAAAGGACAGGGAGATTATGGGTTATGGGAATCAGCTGAAGAAAAGTCTGAATAGATTTGCTCAAGTATGTACTTGTATTCTGTGTGGTTCTCTGATGGAAACTATGCTTTCCTGGTTTGAAATCCTAAGGCTTCCTTAGGTTTCAGTGTACACCCAGAGTTCTTTCATGTGACAGTCTTTCAAATGATGTTGAAATATTTGTCCCTGCTTCTCCAGCTTTTTTTCTGAATTAGTTCAATTTGTTTATTTTTCAAAGAATAAAAACATTGTTTCTTCATGTTGTCTACTTTAGTTTTCTGTCTCCCATCTGCTTTAATTTTTCCTTTGATTGTAAATTTTATTAAGCAAACCCCCTGCTAGTGTAAATTAATGAAGTCTCATGGACTTTAATGGGAAAATGATAGTTTATAATAGCTGATGATTTTGCATTTTGTGTTAAATATGTTGAATATGCAAACAAAAATTGGGACGTTGTTATTGGCTACGCTATATTCCAAGAATACTCTTAAATTTATTTATTTTTCCCGTGAGTGTTGTTACATTGGGGTCTTTTTGTGTGGTTTTTTTTTTTTTTTTTGTTTCAGCAAGTATAATCTATGGATCGCTCTCTTTTATTTGCCTTATTTTCTGAATATGCAAATTCTTTTAGTCACGCTGTTTTTCTCTGTGCTAAATTGCCTGCTTCCCATCATAAAACAGAGAGGATTAATCAACCTCTGGAAAGGTATAGAATGTCTCTGTCACCTCTAAAGGAAACATGAATGATTAATTTAGACTGGAAAGGGAAAACTGACTTAACCAAATTATGTCTGTAGTGGCTATCTACCTTTATTGACTTTGTCAAATGGTTCTTTTTTTGAGCACATATTGAGATTTCTGAACTCTGGAAAAGAAGCTCTAGTTTCAAATTTCAATGACATGGGAAAGAAAAAAGAAAAATAAGGCATGCATTCTGAAAGTGTATTTACCATGAATTTATGAAAAGTACCATTCAGCATCTACCACTACTTCCTGTTCATTTGGCTAATGTCTCTTTTTAGATGCTTCAGAATATTTTTCACTATCAGAGGTGTACTGAACAATTTGCCTGCAATATTCCCTTTGGTTAAGCTATAGTCTCCTCCTTTTCTTTCGAAATAGGATCTTGAAGGGAATGATTTCTGTTGTGGCTTGATTTCTAAATCTTCAGACTTGACAGTTGTATATTTTCTGTTTCTGATTGATAGTCTTTTACAGGGCTGTCCTGTTCTGGGTTTGCTATTAATCACTAACCTAAGCAGCATGATTATTTGTGATAACAGGTAGGGAAGCCTCAAAGTAATCAAATCTGGAAAGGTCAGTAGTGGACAATTGATCCCATATATGAGACATTTTCAAACAGGAAATGGAAGGCATCAAGTGGCAGTCCTGTAAATAGGAACATAATCAAAAGTGCAGATGGAAAAAAAAATAAAGGAAAGTAGGTCAGGGATGATTCTACTGATGCAGCCAGAGAATAACTGATGCGTGTACTAAAGGCTCTGTCATTTCCATGAAGAGCTTTATCCTACAAAGCCAGCAAAAAATAGAGTTGAAAGTGGAAGAAGCATTGAGTGGTTTGGAGCCTGTTTGTATTTCAGAGATAAACAAGGGCAATATATGTTGCAGACAAGAGTCTGAAACTGCAACAAGAAGAAATCATCAGAGTACAGCTTGTTGGACACCATTTGTTCTCTTCTTGTTAATCAGTCACTTTCCCGTATATATGATGACAAAAGTGCAGTTGTGTTGGTGTTTGTCCACAAATAGCTGCTGTGGTTGTCTGTAAAATGAGTCTTATTAGGATGATGTCATTCATATGGTGTGATAGTGCTGCTGCAGATTTTGAAAATCTTTTCCTCAAATCTGCTGGTGGCTTCTGTTTTTAGCTAGGACAGTCAGGGATGACTCATGAGTGTTAATTTGGGTTTAAGGCTGTATTTTTAAACCTCATTCTCCAGTCTGCAAGCACTCAGAATCTGTTCCAGATCCAGACCTGCTGCTATTTAGGGATTGTTTGTATTCACAGCCTATTGTTTCAAAGGACAGTATCAGTCAGGGCATTGTGTTAAGTGGACATACAACTTGAGCAGAATGGACATACAGCTTGACAGAAAGTGTCCTAATCTGTACATTCACCACTTGAACTGTTTTAGTGGTTCTAGTTTAAGTTTCTCTCCATGTGCATTCAGATGCCATTACTTGTTTGTCTTGTCTCTGATAGATGTTTGCTTAACATACTTTTTCCTTGGGTAGTGGAAATCAAGACAATTCCCTCTCTTTACGCTTGCAGTTGCTTAGAGCTACTTCAATAATGCAAAATGGCAGTACGTTTTTCTGGGACAGATCTTGAGCCTCCAGAATCCCCTTTGCACAGGCAAATACTTTGGAAGCATGGTGTTTGCCCAATAGGAGCAGGGAACTACAGGTGGTCAAAGATATTAAAAAACTCATGAAGATATCACTGCAGAGCTGCAAAGGCTTCTGAGTCTAAAAATATCTAGATAATGTCTGTATGTATGCACTCTTTTTGGATGTTCAGCCAGCAACATTTACTGATTCTGAATACATTATTCATATGATGAATAATACCCATTGCCACTCTTCTGTTACAGCAGTCATCTAAACTTAATAGAGCTTTTTACCTAATTAAGCTTTTGTTTATTGTCCATATTTAGGCAGTGGTGAATTTGTGTTTCCATCACCTAAGAAAAAATTTTCATTCTGAAATTCGTGTGTTCTGTCTTCTCTGCTTCCCCTTCCAGTTTCCAGTCAATACCCTGTATTTCTTCCTGAACTCATTATTTTAACAATTTACTAATTGTCAGTTCAGATAATTTGATAAGTAGGGTTAAAATCATTCAAAATCAATCAACACTGTAGCTCTGATTAGCACGTTAAAGTTCAATCATTGTTTCTAACCTGTGTCTCTTCAATTACAGTGACTGTCACTTCAGGTTGCCAGTGAAGTTTGTATCTATTGTAGACAGGGTTATGTTAGCTTTGAAAGTCCCTTTATATAGGCATTTTTTTCTGTCCAGGCTAGTTATTTTTTTCTCTCTCTACACCATGAAGTTGAATTATTATAGGATCTTATTTTGTTCCTGGACAAAATATAATACCTATCTTCTCAGTAAGCATAGAATTATTGGGCCTAGCTCACTTGGGGAGAAGAAAGTATGCCTCTTTTTAAATAATTGTAATTATTAGAGCCTCTGAAAGCTACTTGTGACCCTGCTTGTGCCTTTACCTTTTCTGCTCACTGGAAGCTTTCTCCTTTTGTCACAACCCAATTCTATGTTTTCTACAAAGGATTTCTTGAATGTCCAGTGGAGAAGAGCACTTCTTTTTGCTGCTATGAATAATGTTTTTCAATGAATAGCAACAGCTGCTGAGAAATTTTTTCTGTTTAAAGGTAAGGTTGAGAACAGTCTTTAAAGTCTTTGCTTCCCCTTCTGTCTTCCAGTCACCAATAAAGCTCACAATGTATTTATGCATGTATGTGCATGCTTGTAAATAAAAAATGTTTGTATACTGTTGAGAGAGAAGACAACTTTTATCTTTTTGACTCTGCATGGCACAATGCTGAAATATAACCTAAAGTTAATAATCGACATTTTTCTGAACAATGGACAAGTATGGTCATTTCTGGCCAAATCATGTACTTCCATTTTAAATATAGCATGGAAGGTGGAAAAATTTCACTGTATTATTTTTCTAATCATTCTTAAATGTTAAGTCCTGAAATCTTGATATAATATTCATAGGTCTCTGAATTCAAATTGCAGTACAAGTAAGTGCTTGAATAAACTACAGAAACAATTTTAATCATCAACAAAAAGTAATTAATTGATTGATTACTCTTGTTAAGTTCAATTCCTAAGGCAACAAAGTAGCACTGTTTTAATCTAGATCTCAAACATGTAAAGCAAATTATTTGTAAAATTAAAATATTTAAAACCCCAAACATAATGAACTACTGATAAAAATAATCAGGAAAAAGGAAAATTATTTATGTGGTTTTCGAAAAATTGCTTATGTACAGTGTATGAAAATTATATAAGCCTAACTTCTCATTAGTGTTCTATTTTTTCTGTAACTAGTGGTGTTCCTCTGAAAATTATTGTCATGGGATTGATCTGAGAATTGTAAAGTTTTTCACTGTCTCCGCTAACATTTGAAATTGAAGTACTAAATAAATCCTTTACAAAAAAGGCAGTGTTATATGTTGCAAAGATGACCAGCTCCCCATTTCTTCCCCTTCCCTTCATACCAGTTCTGGAGAGGAAATATTTCATTTCCTGATGAATACAAAAGGGAGATGGAAGGTATCATGGAAGCAATGGAGATACATTACGAATAGCAGAAAATTTACACATGGAGTTAGGTGTAAACCTTATATCTCAGACATTCCTTCCCAGCCTCATTTCGTTTTCCCTATTTTCAAATACGGGAGAGTTAGGTAAACTGAATAGCTATTTTTCTCACACTATATGTTCAACTCCATGCTGCTTCTGGCTGAAAAAATGTTAATAACATTAAAAAAAAAGAAAAAAAAAAGAAAAAAAAAAGAAAAAAAGGGAAGAAAAAAAGAGAAACCAAGAATTCAAAGAATCCAAATCCAAAGAGCACAAAATTGTTCTTTGTTTCCGTTCTATGGCTTGACATCCTCTGAGCTGCATCCTGTTCCCTGCAAGCTCACCTAATCTCCAGGAAGGCATTTGGAATTGTAAGGCAAAGTGGCTGGCTTTGCCTCTGAAGGCTGAGGTGTTTATCATCAGAGAATGGAGCACAGTGCAAATTCCAAGCTTGAAACAGGGATCAAACAATAATCCTCTGCACTGTTTTCAGATATTCTTTTGGTCTCGGTGCCAGAGGGCAGCTTGGAAATTAGATTTGCTGCCAATACAACTGCATAGTCCCATCTCTTTTGTTTTAAAATTCAGTTTGTGTTTTGTTCAACACAAGATGAAGAGAGCTTTTAAGCTTAAAGCTTTTGTTTATTATTGCATCATCAAGGCTGACTTCCTAAACCAGCAGTTCAAAACAATGGTATAAAAGAAGGGAATTTTTTTGTCATTTTTTAAAATAGAAATTATGTCCCCATTGTGCATCTTCTTCTTGAAAATGACAGCTCTTACTGTTTGAATACAAAAGGTACAAAACCCAAACAAAATCAAACATTTCCTATCTGTCTCTAATTAATTCAAAGCAATAAAAAGTGCACAGTATCAACCAGTGTGTCATTAGTGTTATCTTTTGAAACACAAAGGCGACAACTAATGAAATTCCAGTACAAACACTGATGAGTTTCTTCTGAGTTTGGGGTCGTTGAGAGGATGTGTCTGAAGACTAGCCATGAGTGGGTTGAAAGCTTGTGGGAAAGGATCGGGGACTGATGCAACAAAGGGAACCTGGTGGCTGGTGTCCGCTGCAGGCTGCCTGATAAAGGGAACCTCTTGATGAAGCCGTCCTGCTCCAGCTACAAGAGGCATTGCACTCGCAGGCCCTTGTCCTGCTGGGGGACTTCAACCACTCTGATATCTACTGGAAAAGTGTCATGACGAGCTGTAGGGAATCCGGGATACCCCTGATATGTGTGGTGGGTAAGTTCCTAAGCATCACTAAGTTCCCTCGGGGATCAACAGCAGCCCTGCTGAGAAGGGTTTGGGGCTGCTGGCGGATGAGAGGCTGGACATGAGCCAGAAAAGTTCACTTGCAGCCCAGAAGGGCAGTGGTGTCTTTGGCTGCATCAAGAGCAGCATGGCCTACCTAGCCTGATTGCCTAAATATACACGTGCATGGCTTCTCAGGAGGGCTTTATATCCCCTGATGAGCCACCCTACTTTCCTCACCCAAAACAGCACATCTACAGGTTTAGACATGTCATACATGCCCAGGCTGCAGTCCCACCTTGGGCAGCCTAGTGAACAGATACACTCTTGCAGACTCTGAGTGACTGGACTCAACCTGTACGAGTTTGATGCCTAAACAGAACATAAAGCAACAGGTCAAAATCAGACTGGTAGGCTGTGAATTGTTGGCAGGATTGCCCACCTGCAGCTACTGCCTTCTGTAACAGTCCTTCTTAAAAAGGAGGGAAAGCAAAATAAACAAAAATATTAGGAATGCTGAAATTTGAAAACCAGACGTTAAAAATACCAAAAAACAAAAAACCCCAAACCAGAGAAAATCCACTGTGTTAAAAAAGATTAAAAATCCCAGGACCATCCAATTCGAGAGGAAACATGGATGTCTCCATTGGTGATCAAATCAGGAATGACGGGTGATACCTAGAATATAAATCAGATGTTCTGATTAATCATCCCTCAGGATGATGTTTTATGCCATTACCACCTCTGAAATAGTTTCAGGCTTGGATGTCTCTCAGGATCACGTAACAGGGGATGTTATATGACATATATATTTTCCAATTTGTAGATATCAACAATTTCTCTATATTTTTATCCCTGTCTGAAGATACCACCTGCTTCAATTTCACAGCAATAAACACTGCAGCTAAACCAGCTTTGTTCTCAGACAGCACAGGTTTGACTGTTCAAAACAACCTTCTAAATAATCTCAGGTTTATGTTCCTGAACTGACACTTTGTTATTCAATTGAGTCTTTGCTTGTAGACTGATGCCTTAGATACAGATGTTCCAGTGAATTAAGAAGCAAAAAGAGATGTCCAATTTGCATTTTTACAGGAACTTTTCTTTGTTTCAAGTTAAAGGGCATCAGCAAACTGCAACCATTATACATGCATCAGCTTGCTGCAGGTTTCTCAAGTTTTCATTTTGCTTGGTTTATGTCTACTGTGGAGCTGATGGCCCTGAATATTCACACCATTGTTTTCTGGAGTTTCTCCAAACTTGATTTTGAGTTTTGAAATTGTGAAAGCAAAGGAAACTCAAACCTCTACATCAAAAGGGAGGATGGAATAATTTATATGCAAAGAAATAGTTTGAACAGCACCTTAATCTTTCATAAAATTAGAGTTGCAAGCCTGAAAGTCAGTAATGCACAGCCCCTGTGCTTGCTTGTTGGCAATTATGATCATTATTAATATAGACTTTATGGGGTGTGAGATCAATTGTTGCTCCAACACCTTATTCTGAGCAGGAACAAATATCACTGTCGGTTTTTCAGAATTCTGAAGGACAGTTTGGACTTTGGAGATCCTCAGTTTAATTCCAATGAGTTAACAAAACTTTTAAATCTAAAAGAACGTTGGTGAAGCAGTAGGATTTTATCAGAGCATTTTCACATATTGTGCATAAGTGAGTTACATGGGAAAAAACATGTGCTTCAATAACTATCAGCAACTTCCCAAGAGCACATAAAGAAAAATCCACTTTTATCACTTAAAAACTGACGGCTAACTATAGATCATGTTTTCAACTTGCCCCTTTCTTTTTCAATTGGATGATTTGACATCTTCATGAAGGTAGATCTGACTTCAGTGCTTTGAAAATTTTCAGTAACTATGAGTCTTTTTTCCCACCATTGTTTTGTTTTCAGTGAGAGCATGCCACTCCATGCACAACTTGAACAGATTTCATATCACTAGGATTTTCTTTTTTATCCTCCAGTGGAATAGTACTTCTGTGGATTTCTGAATTTACATGGAAATTGCTGGGAGTTTTATTGCGCTCTCTGTCCTCCATGTGCAGGTCTGATTGTAGCTGTCTACAGCTAGAAAAGAGAATTTGAGAAGCTTCTTTTCCGATTCTTTGGTTTCCCGTGGGAGTGAGGACTTTGTAATGGCTGCCTAACTGTTTCTTTTCAACAACTTCTTTAGGAGTTGCTGTTTGATTTAAGGCAGACAAACTCTGAGGGCTGTCATATAGCACACATAGAGGTTATGGGGAAGTACTGGATTTTCAATGCTTACTGCAATTGAAAGCAGCAGAAATGCTTCTTAAGCTAATGTCCTGCTTGGTTCCTAATCCCTTCAGTGCCCAGGTTGTCCTGAAGTGCCTTATTGCAGGTGCAATGTCAGGTACCGCTGGACCAGAAACTGATACTGAACACAGAACTTTTAGCAGCAGCCATGTATGAATGGTTTTCCCATATGTGATTAAAGTGGAAATATTAAAGTGTGCCTTGTGATTTGTATAACAGAGGTTATGATAAATACTGCATCAAAAGGTATGTAGAGGTAGTGCAATGTTCTCTATACAAAGTCAAAAAAGTTGAAAGACATGCTCCCAACATAAGAAGGATATGGAACTGCTGGAGGAAGTTCAGAGAAGGGCCATGAAGTTGACCAGAGCACTGGAGCACCTCCACTATGAAAACAGGTTGAGAAAGTGGGGCATGTTCAGCCTGGAGAAGAGACCTCATAGCAACCTTCCAGTATTTGAAGGCAGCTTACAAGGAAGTTGGACAGGGAAACTTCGTCAGGAATAGAAGTGATAGGACAAGGAGTAATGGGTAAAAATTAAAAGAGGAGAATTAAAAGGAAGAAATTCTTTACTGTGAGGGTGGTGAGACACTGGAACAAGTTATCCAGGGATGTTGTAAATGCCCCAGTGTGTTCAAAACAAGATTGGATGAGACCTCAGGCAATCTGTCTAGTGTGTGTGTCCCTGTCCATGGCAGGGAATTTGGGACTAAATGATCTTTAAGGTCCCTTCCAACCTATTAACTTTCTGTGACTCTGTGAAATTATTCAGGCGAGGGCTTTATTTTCATGTGCAAGAAACAATTCATCTAATAGTTGAAAAATGTTTATCTAGACAATTCATGTGCTTTTTATCCATAAAACACACTTTATCATTTTAGTGGGTTAACTTTTAAAAAAATCTTTATAAGATTTTCACAGGAGGCTGTTCAGCCAAAAGAATGTTCTTTTCCACATCAGACAACATTAATGGAAATCACTACATCTCCCAGTAGGTGATGTCTGCAAGTACTCAGACTAGTTGTTGCACTTCACTAGTTGCTGGTTCAAAAATATGTCATAAAAGTGAACTGGAAAGATCAAATAAAAATATTATTATTTCTAGAATCACGTTCTTGAAGACACTGTTGATCAGTCTTTCAGGTTATGTGTTAGAGATTTTTTTAAAAAAGCCCTTTTAAATAAAAGCCCTTTTTCCTGTGTCATCTACAAAAATGATATTGCATTTTTATCTCACTAAAATATGTCAGAATATACTATTCTGGTAGCACAAATTGCAAAGGTTTTGTTGTTTTATTTTTTTATTTTTTTTTACTGAGATCTGACAGTCATGTTTGACAATAATCTCCTTGAATGAGAAAGTGCCGGTAATACTTTTCAGTAAAGAAAAGGGATTGCAGAGAGATGAGTGGGTGTAAAAGATGACATATATTTCTATACTAATCCTGTTGTAAGTAGTAGAAGAGGGCACACAGCTCTGAAATAAAATACTTCGAAATCAGATTTGAGAGTACTGAATAAAAGAAGCCTGTACACCTACATATTTGAAGATAGGAAATATTTAACATCAGGTACAAAAAGAGGAATGATGGAGATGGTGACTGCTCTCTCTTAAATCTTTGTCTGTAAATACCTGAAAGGGGAGGGGCCTAAAAGATCATCTAGTTCCACCCTCCCTGCTCTTGGCAGGGACAACTTCCACTAGACCAGGTTGCTTAAAGCCCCATCCATCTTGTCCTTGAGCACTTCCAGGGATTGGTATGATATATAAAAAAATCCATGTGAAATCTACAGCAGTAGTGTTTTCCAGATAGTGGTGATATTCAGTTGTGTGTTTACCTTGCACAGAGGATCAGTCACACAGTAAATACCTCAGGTTTATTTACAAAGCTTTTGAACAGGGTGAGGTTGAGATGGCTGAGTCTGATTCCTACCCCTATGAATTGCTGGAGTCTGTTAGAAGAGGTGCCTCTAAATTCAAATGATTAAATGTATCTACGGCATCAGCCTCCAGTATGTGTTCCTAAAGTAAGGTGGGATGGGGTGATAACACTGATGTTGGAGGTCAGGGAAGCATGTCCCCATGCAATCAGTTAAAAGAATGCACAGTTTTTTGTAGTTGCCTGACTGGATTGATGATGTCTCCAGGAACTTATACACCTAACTCATGTCTAAGAATGAGTTTCTTGTTTACTAAATGTCTTTATTAAGCAGTAGATAGTAAAGAGGGGTGTTCAAAAGAGGTAGCACAGTAGTTTAAACTTTAATGAACTTGTAAAGGAAGGTAACAGATAACAGTTACTATCCTGCTGTGTGGGTCTAATAGTATTTCTGTATTTTTCCATTTTTTGTAAAAAAAGAAAAATGACCATAAGTAGATCTTCTTCCCCCACAGATAAAGTTAACATTTCTCTATACACCTGTAGATTGCTATCTAAATATGCAAGCATATTATTTATAATAAAAAGAATACGTTAATAAAAGGTGTTGCATGCATATGCATGATTTAGTACTGTCTGATAAATATGAAAAACTGGATGGATTAATCAAAGATGATGGTATGAAAAGTCCCAGTTTTATTTGTGACCAAAATTTATGGCTGATTTTGCTACTAGGCAAACAATTGTGCCTCAAAGCCATGCATGGACTTCCTATCCTCACTTTGGTTTCACTCTATCATGATTTGTTACAACTTTCAGTCACTGTTTTCTTTTGTAAAAAAGTTCTCATGTAGCATGTATAAATCCAAGTAGAGTTTTAACCCTACAGGTGTTCGTCATCCAAAAGGAGGCAACAGTTCTATTCATGGCTATTGGTATCAGAATGAATAGTGTAGATTTTTGCCATACTGCTATGCCTTCCCACAGCAGCATAGATCGAAGAAGGCTGTGTTGGAGACACTGCAGAGCATTTTGGAATCAGGGCTGCAGGTGTAATCAGAGCAAACAGTATGTTGTGACAGTCCTGCAGTTCCTCTAATGGATGACAGCACATAGCTACAGCACAAAAATCTTTGTGATTCCCAACCAAATAAACATATTACCATCTATCTCTGGGGTACAGCTTCTTCACTGCAATGAAGTTTCTAAGAGGTTGCTGACAGGAACAAACTGTTAAACAATCAAGATATATCAAAGACATTTTTCTGCTTGTTTTCTTTGTTCCCTATCTAGTAGAACAAATCTGACATCTGGCAACAGCAAGTCAGCAGTATTTCTACATTTGTTGCTCCCTTTTTTCTGTATTATTCATATATTGATGCTCAGGAAAGTCAGCAATCTTCCATTGAAAAGAAAGCGGGGGCTGTTGCAAATATTCTTGAATCTTTTCTTAGGTTTCTGTGGACAGATATATTCAGTGAAGACTGAACTGTGCTGTAATTGAACTGTGGGAGACTTCTATTGTTTTCAAAGATCTATTTGTAGAACTTAGAGAGGTATCTGTTTATTATCATCTCTGCCCTTTTAAAAAGCTGTGAGTACACCCTGTAATTCTCTTGCATGATAGGAGAACATACAGAATAGCTGCAAAGAAAAATTGTAAGGTAACTTCTGTTGGTGTGGATATTATATATTGTCAGGTATACAGCTGACTGTGGGACAAGTTAACACAAAAGCTAACATCCTGGAGCAGGTGAGATGGAATATTGCAGCTTAGACCATAAACTTGTATGTCATTAGTTTATTTGAAATGACGGAGAAACTCTTCCTCTCAAAAAAATATTCACAGTTAGGGTGATCAGCATTGGATCAGGTTTCCCAGGTAGGTGTGGAGTCAGTCACTGTTCCTTCTGTTTAAGAAGCATTTGGGTCTGGTGCTGGATGATGTGGTTTAGGGGTTACAGTGATGGTGCTGGGTTAGCAGTTAGACTTGATGATCTTAAAGGTCTCTCCCAACCCTGACTACTCTATGATTATGTTCTATGATTATATTCTGTGGTTCTGGGAGCCCACATGTTCAACTTTGATGCATGAATCCAGTATCTAGCATCATTAACAGCCTTTGTGAGTCCTGTTGCAAGTATAATAGAATGATGTCCATTCCCATGACTCGCAGTGGGGCTGGAACACTGATTTCCTGCTGAATACTCAACACACCTATCACCTTAACTGAAATTGTCAATCAACAGAAATGCTTCATGTTTCCTCCTCTTTTTGTGGTTCAGCCTTAGGCTCAGCAGGAGACTTCTGTTTGTTTTTTATATTCTGCCTGTCCTAATCACGGATTTTTCCCACTTAATGGAAGGTGATAGGGTGAAGCCAGCATCCCAAGCCCTGTGTCACCAGTGTGTGCTTTGGATGGGAAAGAGAACAAACTAGCTGCAAGAAGGAGAACTTAGCAGGGTACTAGCCTTTTCCAGCCTCAGACATGCAAAGGAAAGTCCTCTGGAAGTGCACAATGTGCAGAGGTAAATTAAGGTCTTTGCTCTTGTTTGGGAGCAGAGAAACCCTTAAACCGGATAAAACCAGATACTGATGTGCTCATTTCAATGCAAGATGATTTTAAGCACTTTAAATCAGCATCTATATACCCTGTGCTTTTGAACACCTTGCATGAGTCAGCAGTGAGTGGCTAGTTCAATTGTTCTTTGCTTCTTAGGGTATCCTAAAGGGTGTCCTAGCTAGGGGTTTAGACTGCAAAAGCTGTGATAGCTGTAGAAATTAAATGGATGAGGGATGCATAAAACACCAAGAATGGAAGCTCTCATAAACAAAGGAGATGCAGTTGTGTTTATATTGGTAAGGAGTAATAAAATTGTCTGAAATGAAAGCTTATTTGGCAAGAGGAAGTTACGAGGCTCATTACCTACAGGTCATTAAAGATCCATCATTTAGGTCTTAAGTTCAGGTCACGCAATATTTCAAGAAGACAGAATACAACATGGAAACAAAGCCTCGTAATATTCATTAGATGTGTATAATTAAAAGAGCAAAGTGAATGAAACTATTATGGCTCACATTACAGCAGAAAAGGACTAATGGTCAACATCAGAGATTAGCCTGAAGGAGTCTAAACTGCTATAATTTACAGTTTACATAAAATCTTCCTGCAAGGCCTGATCCATTGTTCATTTAGAAACCTTTTATTCTAGCTGTGCAGAGAATAATTATGGACATGGAGCATCTTTGTTGGCTCCAAGTTCCCTATAATCATGCCCATGGCACAAAAGGCAGAACAAAAATTTCAATTGTTGCAAATGTCCTGCTTCCTGCATCCTGCATTAGGGAGTTGAGCTTGTGTCAGAGACAGTTCTGAAGGCTACTTGTCCTCCCTGGCTCATCCAAAGGGCAAAATATTGCTGTTTATCACTCTTGGAGGTGATGAAACAGTAAATGTTGAATAAATTTTAAATTAGTTTACAATAGAAAGTGAAATGATGAGTACTAAGAAAACATAATTGGAGTGGGGGAGATGGGACCTCTAGATAATTTGCTGGATTCAAGGTATAACTATTCTTCCTTTACTTCCTTACGTAACAAGCATCTGAAAGTTCTTATTGGACTGAAATGAACTTGAGTGAAACATGAAGGACTCAGTAATAAATATACTAATTTATATAAATATCAATTCAGCATAAGAAACAATCCTGACTAAATATAAAATCACTAGACCAATTTAGACAAGAATAAAAGCCAACGACTATGTGAAAAGTGTAAGCAACAACAGAAGAAGACAAATCATGAAAAGAATTTAAACAAAATATTGAATGCTATAAAAAGAAGAATGCATTAGAAGAGAAATAAAATTAGATCTATAGAACCACATAGACAAGACTATTTTTAGGTAAAAAACCCCTCAGATTTCACTGAAGAAAGGAATTAAAACATCAGAGGAGTGAATTACAAAAGAGGATGGAAGGAATGATAAAGCATACAATTGCATGGATGCTTCTCCCAGTGTATTTGCTTGAGAGATCAGGAAAAATATGCCATATGACACACTACTTGTGTATACAGTCCTGTGAATGATTTTGTGACCAGTGAGGTGGAAGTATTTAGTAATTTAGCACAAATGGAAACTATCAAGGCACCAGAACTCAGATAATATTTATTCTAAGATTTTATGAAGGAAGCCATTGAAAAAAAAGTAGACAGGGCAGTGAAAAGCAGCATAGAAAAATTGTTAGGCTACAGTGGGTAAGAGAATAAAATTATGGGGAAAACAGGCGAAATATTGTAGAATTCATTTCTTGTCCTTCTGCAGATGTTAATAAGGTGGAGTTCTAATCAAACATCACAGTGGAGTTTTGTTTTAGTTATGATGTCTAGTGGATTTGATAAGGAGTCTGAACCTATGGTTTGCATGTGGGAGTAAGGCTCTGATCTGATAGTTATAGCAAAGCCTGAGGGTGGCTTTTTGGGCTCTCCTACTGAGAGTATTCCATTGATAAAAATAAATACATTTTCAAAGGACAAGAAAGAAGGAGAAATAGATTTAGTCAATACCCTAGCTTCATCCTCTCACAAATAAAAAAAAAAATCCATTTTCCATATGGTTTGGTAAGTTTAAAAGATTGGTCAGAGCAGGAGTGAAGAGGACAGAAAGACCTGTTCTTCTGATTAAAAGCACAGAAAGTAAAAGGAAAAAAAGCTGTATGATTTACTTGAGGGAGCAGAGCTGACTTGCCCAACCTCTCACGCATTGACCTTGGGAAATGTTTTCTCTTGCTCTTTGTGAACAAAACACTTCCTCATGAGAGACCTCTTTGTGCCCTATGTTTCTCCTATTCATCAAGTTGATGGAAAACTGTATCTGCCCTTCACCACTCTAGATTTTAAATCCTAAATGTGCAAAGCATTACCTCTGCTTTACATCAGCTGCTCATTATCCAATGGTAAATTGTACAAAAGGAGAACAGGATCTGATCTGTTTTCATTTCTAGTAACTAATAAACAAATACCCATGTTTTTCACGTTACTTGGTGTCTCCAGATGGCCCTTTTAAAACTCCATAGTCTTCCTCCAGCTTTCAGAATTGTGGCAGATATGTACATTCTAATTAGAGTTTCAGGACCAAAATGCTCAGATATATCAATTTCTCTCCCCTTTGACCACCTAATGTTCTTATTTTCAGGTAAATATTTTCTTGCCAGGTTGAAGCTGACACCTTGTGGTTTGTGACTACACACCCTCACTGATAAAACAAAATGAGCTGTTTTACAGAGGAATTTCTTCAGCTCTGCCCAAAGGTAATATGTCTGCCTATACTTTTGTTAATTTAGTTTTTACATGTGAAGAGTGCAATTAAGAAAATACATGAAATTGAAGCCAGCCAGTCATCTACCAATTTTCCTCTCTTACTTCCTTATGTTTTCATGTTTATTTAGTTGACTAAATGTATTGTTGAGACAATGTGTTGGAAACTTTCATTTTTTCATCCAATTTTTTAACACATTAGCCTGGGAATGATACTGGAGCAAGAAAGAAAGTAGTCTAAATATCGCATCCCAGACTGAATCTGCAGGTCAAACAGCTTCATAGAATCATATTTTTAATTCAAATTAAAGCAGATTTTTTTTCATAACTTGAGAGATAATGCACAGTTATGTTTTTCACGCAGGCATTCACAGGCAAACTTTACCATCTTCCATAGCAAAAATGAGAAGGAATAAATGTTAAAGGTGAGAAGGAATAAATGTTAAAAGGGACCTAAGCCTCTAAATGTCTTAATTTTGTGTATGAGCCCATTTTTTAAAAATAAGGCTTGAACTCCTGCCTTTTATTTTTCTTGTATCCTGGGAGTCAAAGATGACTGTGAGGCAGTGGGATATTGCAAATATTCACACAGTATCTTTCTTTTGGGGACTGTGACATTTCATTATGGGCTGGCAAGAACTGCAGTAATACATATTGCAGCTCAGATGAGGTCTCTTTAAATTCATATAAAAGTGGTAAATATTTTCCAGGCCCTGTGTCTGAGATTGTCAGAATTTAACAAATGTTTCCTTGAGCAGGAGGCCAAGTGGGATGTTGAATTGTGCCAACAACCTAACTTTATGTACAGCTCTAAGCCTCTAGATACAATGGTCCTGTACTTTCTCCTGAGACAAAGCAGCATTATTTTATAGGTGTTTGTCTTTTATTATTATAATACTCTGATTTATGAATTTCAATATTAAGGAAAGCAGCGCTTTCAAGTGAATTGATCTTGAAATAAGCAAATACCTTGTCATTTAACCATATGCTTAATGGTATGCTACTTATAATTGTAATGATTGTTTGCCAAGCATAGTTTCAAATAAAGAAAGAAATGCACAGATGGTTTTCTTATTTAAGTGCATTAAAATGCATACAGAATGTTTAGAAATGCAAATCCTTTAAATCAACTACTTGACAAAATCAGGCTTTGTTCCAAGTTGTTGTAATACAGTCTCTTGCATATAAATAAAAGACTGTGTTACAGAAACACAGAGAATAAGTCATCTGTAGAACAGCAGTCAAGAACTGAGTCTGAAAAGGGTAAAAGCGTAGGGCTTTTATAATACTGAGGAGTTAGAGGAGTTGGAGAAGTAAATTGTCTGCAGTTGTTTCTGTGGATGATTGTACAGTAGGAGCAAGATTATGTTGATGCATTCACCCCATTATAGTGACTTAAGGGGAATTCACTCCTTTTAATACCTCAGTGTCAGAAGCCAGCATTGCATTATTTTGATTTATAACATTATTAGTACAGTTTATATTTCAGTGCCCCCTCTCAATCTTCCCATTCACAGTGCTCTACCAGTTTCTCTTCGCTTTCAGTAGTGTCTTCAGAAACATTTTTCTAAGGGAAGAGATGTTAAAGCAACTCTAACTGTGGTTTATGGTGATCAAAACATACAAAGCCAGGGGTACATGGGTAGCTGGCCCTGTGTTGGAAAACTTGTCACTCACTGTGATGGAGTTATTAATTTTCTTTGAAATTCAGAAGGGCATCATGATTGTGTCAAAGTCTCAGTAACTATGAATGGCAGATGAAAGGAAGACTTAAGGAAGCCTATAAGGAAGGACTCAGGAAAAGTTTGAGAAAATAATAAGTGGGATAATTGTTTGCATTCCTTCTTTCCTATGATCGTAGAAGGTTAAAGTCATCTAGGAAAACTAATAAGCAAGTCAGGAGGTGAAGTCAGATATATTGGTGGAGTCAAAAAGAGGGTGGAGGTTATAGTTTGGTGTTTCAGGTAAATGAAACCCTTGACACAAAGTATCTGCAGTCGTGGTGAGGAAGGATGGATTATTTGCTAGTTCAGTGGCCTGGCTGTATGAGGTTGTGTTTTATAAGATTTTGGTTTAATTTTTTTTTTTTTTTAATGCTTCAGTAAGTAAAATATCGAAGACAGTTATTCAGGAAACACTAGTACACCTCAGGGTGTCTCAGGGAGACAAATGAATATTCTTTGCGAGTGTTGCAAACTCAAAGAAGCAGAACAGTATCAGAAATACATGCAGCGAGGAAAGGAGGAAAGGCATGTTGCTCATGTTACTTGATGTCTCCAGACGACCCTTTCAAAACTCCAGTGTCTTCCTCCACCTTTCAGGACTCTGGCAGGTATGGACTTTCCAAGTGGAATTTCAGGACTGAAAAGTTTAAATATATCACCTTCTTTCACCCTTTGAACACCTAATGTTTTTATTTTCAGTTACATATTTTCTTGTCAGGTTGAAGCTGACACCTTGTGGTTTGTGACTACACACCCCCTTACATCAAAGACTATTTTGTCAAGGGGCTGAGATCTATCTAACCTCAGCTGCCAGTCTTCCAGCTGGATCATTTTGATCCTTGAGATTCTTGCATTTGTGCCGGTTTTGACTGGCGTGGAGTTAACTTTCTTTACAGTGGCTGGGATGGTGCTGTGTTTTGGATTCCTGCTGAACACAGTGTTGATAATAAAGAGATGTTTTTGTTAGTGCTGAGGGGGCTTAGACAGAGCCAAGGCCTTTTCTGCTTTCTGTACTGCCACACTGGGGAGGGGCAGGGGTTGCGTGGGAGGCTGGGAGGAGACACAGTGGGACTGGTGACCCCAGCTGACCAAAGGGGTGTTCCAGACCCTATGGCATACAGGGTATATAAAGTGAGGGAAGAAGGAGGAAAAAGGAGGACATTTGGAATGATCTCTTCTTCCTAGGTAAGCATTACATGTGCTGTTCTCCTGGAGATGATTGAACACCTGCCTGCCCATGGGAAGCAGTGAATTAATTCCTTGGTTTGCTTTGCTTGTGTGTGTGGATTTTGCTTTCTCTATTAAACTGTCAGTTATCTGCTGTTATCTGTCAGTTCACTGTCATTATCTCAACCCACAAGTTCTCAAACTTTTCTCTTTCTGGTTCTCTCCCCAGTCCCACTGATAGGGGAGTGAGTGAGCAGCTGAGTGGGCCTTGGTTGCTGGCTGGGGTTAAACAACAGCAGCATTTTAGCTTGTGACCATAATAATAGCTGGTGTCACCATTTAGTGCTTCTGCAACCTTTATAGATAATACTATTTGCCTAAATATATGGAACCTAGGGCCTAAAAAAAGCATGCTTGATGTCTTTTCTAGTGACTCCTTAATGGCAGTTGCTTATATAGTCAGTAAAATTAAAATATCAATCTCTGGCAGGATAATTGTTGTATCATTGCTGTCAGTGTTTAATCCTAAAATAAGAGACAAATAATGTTGCACGAAGCTAATATATGACAATGGTTTTTTTTAAAAAATGAGTAGATTTTAACAACTTTCTTCTGATTCATAGTCTTCAGTGGATCAAATTTCCTTTATATGCTTCAAAGATCTGAGCTATTGTATGGAATGCCCAATAGTGTAATAAACACTGATTTTGTTAAATCAGGTGTAGGTTAAATAGGCTCAGGAAGAGTGAAGACAAGTACAGTTGCTTGGTTCTATATTCCAGTTTTCTTGTATCTAGTGATAATAATTTAATTTTGGTACAAATGAAAGTGACATTTATTTCTGCCTGGTTTATTTTTCATCCTCTTTGCTGTCATGGAGTAAGTTTCAGAGGAATAGAAAGAGATCAAAATCTCAACAGTGTAAGACTTTGTTAAAAAAAAAATTACACATGCCACAAGCGCACAAACTTATTTCCTCTCCCATTGTGGGCATGTCTGTTCCTTCTGGGACCAATTTTCTTTTGTTTATAGTAATACATACATTTATGCACGTACATTTGAAGTTGAATTTGAGCTTAGAAGCTGACTTCATAGGGTTTAACTTTTTATTCCTTCAGGTTTGGGTCATGTCTGATAAGCAGAGGCAATACCCTCTTTGAGATGAATGATCAAGGACACATGACAAATACCTAATTGGGAATAAAAAATTTCTCAAATCACAATTGGAAAAATAGCTCTACTAGATTGTACTGAATGATCATGTCCCTCTGTACTCTGTTTCTAACAGTGGTCATGAGCATCTCATAGAGGAAAAGTGAGATTAGGCAGGCATATTTCATTTAATAGTCATCTGGATTGCTTAAATCATTGTAGTCTGCATGTATACAGTAGCTATTAATAATTTATTTCATGTGAACCTGAGCCTGCATATTCTTTATCTAACATCCTGTTGCATGAAGCATTTCATCTTTCTGTTGGATTTGAACCTGGCTGCTAGCTCTTGTCCTTGAAGAGGGCACAAAGAGTTGGCCTGTCCTATAGCATGGTTCCTGTCTCTCCTGATTGTGCAAAACTCTGTTACTCGTCCAATTTAAAGAGTCCCAATTTACTTCTTCCTCATCCAGCAGCCGCTCTGTATCTTGTAGCCCTTCTCTGAACCTCCTCTCACCTCAGACGTGAGCAGATGTATAAAACAGCACAAAGATGCACTGGGTCCTCATGTCATAATAGGAACAGTCTTTAAAAGATATAGGGTTCCATCACTAGCACAGATGACTCTCTCAATTTTCTTGTACTTTGATTATTTCTGAGTGACAGTTTTCTTATTCCACCAAGCTTCTAGCATGCTTATTCATTCTCAGCTTTCATTTTCTGCTGTCTTATCTCCTAGACTTTTAGCAATGCTGTAAAACCATGTGCTTTGCTCCTATTAGCATCCCATTTAAGTGGCACTCTGTCATTTCTTGTAGGACAGTTTCTTATCCTTCACGAGTCATACAATTTGTATGGTGATCTACACGCTCTTTTATACATCCCAGCTTTTACCCACTATTCAGTTTAAGTGTTCACTTACAAACTTTTTGTCTTTAAAGGCCAGCAGTCCAGTTCACTTAGAGTTCAAATTAAGTACATACTTCCTCTTTGGCCTTCTTTTACTCCAGAAGCATTCCATCTGAATCATTGGTGGGGAATTAGTATCTAGTATTAATCTCTTAATATGCTTAAACCAAAAGCAGGAAAAATGGTTTTAAAAAATAGCAGGATACAGAAATTTAATACTACTTTTAAAATGTTGTTACTAGTTTTTAGATGTTTTGGATAATGTTTCAAACTTAAATGAGAAAATTAACATATCTTTTATCTAATTAGTTCTAAACAGTTGTGGCAATGTTTCAGTGAGATCAAGACTCAGCAGAAGCTAACTGCAAACTCAATTATCTCAAAAAATAGTCAAGAATATTGGGCTATAAAAGATTCACTACTGTATTTATATATAGGTTTGTGTTATTCTCATGAATCATCCGAATAATAGAGGAAAGTTCTGCTTTTTGAAGAAATATAGGTCTGACTATTAGAAGAAGTGTTTTAATTGTATTCAGATCTGGAAATATTGCAACAGAATTCCAGCAAAAAGATACTGAACAGCCTTTGTTTTTTTTTTTGAATGGGAAAAGCCCATCTTGCATCAATGCTCGCGGAAGGTCGCCCAATTTGACAATGTGCTAGAGTTTACAGAAAGTGGCAACCAAATGTAGTTCTCACCCATTTAAATGCAACATTTTTTTCCTTGCTTAATGAATTTGAAAAGCTATATTGTCAGAAATGAATGGTTAGTCTTTTGTCTTAAAAAAGGACGAACAAAAACCCCTGAAGAACAACAAAACTGAAACTGAACCAAGTTTCAACATTTCCTTCCCCTTAACAGTATTGTTAATTGGATTATTTCATTGTCTAATCAAATAGTACCAGGAAACTAGCTTTTTGAGGCTATAGTTGACAGAAAAAAAAATTTGATCTACTCATGATTAGGAATTGAACACCTTCTGATTTTCCCAGTCAAGGCTACTGCTCTTGCATACAGAATGAAATTAAATGAATGTTGATGCAAGATGTAGAAAGCCAATAACACTACATCCACAGAAGTTTTTTTCTAATTGAGCTTTATGAGATTTTCTCAAGTGTTGTTGCCCTTTGATCTGTATCTGCACTAATAACAGCAATATTTGGACAAAAAAAAAATGACTGGATATGAAGAGTGTTTGAAGTTAGGAAATATCAGTTTGTATGTGGAATGGGCATTTCTCGGTAGGGAAATCAATTGGTGGGAGGTAATAAACAAGGAAACCAATAAAAAGGATTTATTTTTGATTTTCAAAGGAGAACTGTAATTAAAATAGATAATCTTTAATTTTATTATTGAATTAGAATGAAAACAAATAATCTTTACTTCTATTATATAAGATTTATTAATATCTCAGTATCTTACAACATATTAATTCTTCTAGCAATTATATTCTCTTATCTTTCCCTCATTACTCTCTAGAGGTTATTCAGGAACAATCTACAGGGTTGTTCTCAGGTAAACAATACATGCTCTCTGCTTTTTTCTCTTTTGTTATAATTAATACAAAATCATGCAAGCATATAAATGAAAATTAATACAATATCTAAATATTCTTTACATCACATGGTGATACTCTTAGAGAAACCAATAAAAATGTGACAGTACAAATGTGAGGTACAGTACACACTACACAAAAATTCCCAAAAAAATATAGGATCTAAACTGATATATAATAAAAATGTACACTATTTCTATACAGTTTTGGTAGTTCTTATAATTCCAACTTTTTATCCTGCTCTTGACAAGACTTGCAAGGAACTTTATTGATTTTTGTTTTCAGAATTGTGAAATCTGAGATTTAGAAAATCTGCAGCACAGTCCTACTTTTCAGTACTACAAAATAGTAGATCATTTGTCTGAAAATGCAAAATGTGACGTATTTTGCTTCTTTCTGATTCTAATTTATTATACTTTGATATCAAGTGTTTTTGAATCAAGCTTCATTTCCCATTTTGTTATAGAGGTAGACAACTGGTAGAATGAATCCTCAAAAATATGTGTAGTTTGTATATATTATATTGCTATTTACATGAGAGATCATAAGAGCAGTATAATTGTAATACTCTTTATAATGACTGTTTGGAATAAAATGGAAAATAATTGTAGTTTTGATTAAATAATTTTTCTCTCTCTCCTTAGAAAAAGTCACATTTTCTCCTTCCCCAAACTATTCACTCATTTCCCTTCAGGTTTCCTCTTGGCTTTGGTATACAGTAAATATATGACAGAAGATCATATAGCTCCGCTATAATACTATTTTTATTATCAAATTCAATTGCATTGTTTCTCAGCAGTAATATTTGAAAAGGGATATAATTTTTAAAGGAAAATTAAGATGTTATAAAAGGTAGATAAGACTTTCACAGAGCTCCACTGCTTGCTGAAATCATAAAAATGATAACTATATATCCTGTTAAAGTATTCTGTTCTATGAGCTGTATATAAAATAATTGTGTTTGTTGCTTCAGGCCCACGAGATCTAAAATACTTACAGTGTTTGCATAAATGTTGGCATTATAAAAATCATAAAATATTGCTATTTTTAAAAGAACAACAGAGATGTTGTTGCTATTGCTCGTTCTGCAGTTTTGGTGGGAAAACATATTTTTAAATTAAAGAAATTTTGACTTTTGACCGTAATAACTTGAAAATGGGAGTGAGGTTTCAATAAAAACAGTTTAGTTCTTTAATGAAAAGATTCACATGCCATGACAAATTACCTAATTTAAAGCATACCTCTTGAGATAGACTTGCCCATTGCTGACTAACTAGAGTATTTTCTGAGTGGGAGTTAGTGACCTGTGAGCTTATAGCAAGGTGTCATATTATTTGATTTCTGGAAGTAGAGCCAATAATCAAGGTCTTGTTGTATTTAAAACTGCTTGAGAATTTTTCTTTATGTAACATGAACAGATGTTTCTCCTTTTTCCAGATTAAAGAACCAGACTTCTTCTGAAGAGACTTGAAGGGACTGGAAGGCCGGAGAGAAAAAATGAACATCACAAACTGAAATATACAAGACTTTTTAAGTCACTAAGAGAGCTATTAGACAGGACCTTTGTTGCTGCTCCTGGCAAAAAGATTTCCATCAATAGAAAACTTCTAAAAGACCCTGCCTCTGTGGCTTGGAAATGCTTAAGGTATTGCCCGCTAGTCTGTGAAGACTACACAGTTCAAGGCAGCTCAGGCCCCATTAACAGGAAAACCCCATTAATGCAGACTGGCTTAAACAACTAATGGGTTAATAGATCTACCAGATCACAGATCTATGTAGAGTTAAAGTATTTTGTCAAAGATGGACTGCTACAGTGACATCAATCAACCTAAAATTAGTGTCTCTGTATCCTGCTGCCATATGAGTGTCACAAGTGTGACCAAAGGACAGCCCCTTGTGAGAACCTAAGAACAAACATGCATCTCAGATGCTTCACTGTTTGTCTGTTCCTATAGAACAGTTTTCAAATGTGTTTTAAATAGCCACTCCTACTCAAAAAGTTGTGCTTCCCTTATACTGTTTCAACAGAGTTGATATCATAAATAATACTTACATAAACTTCTTCTATAAAGAACAGTCTTTCCATCAATATAAGTGATTTTTCCCTGGGCTGTATCTCTACCTAATGTACATCTTACCTCTGAAAGAAGCAGATATCCACGAGGTTTTCTGCTCACTTCTGAGAAAAATGCATGTCAGCTACCTCTGGATGATGCACAACCATGTAGATAAATGTCATAGGCTAGGAAAAGCCTGATTTTGTTCCAATCGGGGTCAGTTTTTTTGATTGACAAGCAATTTATCCAGTAGAAGACAAGCTGCGACTTTTGGCGAAATGCTTAAAAAGGCTGGGGGGGGGAGGAGCGATCTCTCTTTGTCTCCCGGTGTGGCAGGCGGGGGGACGGAGAGCCGCCGGGGCCGGCCGGCCTCGGTGCCCCCCCCACCCCGGGGCGGCTGCGGCGGGCCGGCCAGCCTCGGTGCCCCCCCCACCCCGGGGCGGCTGCGGCGGGCCGGGCCGGGCCGGGCCGGGCCCCAATGCTGCCGGAGCCGGGGCAGGCCGGGTCGGAGCTTTAGGAGCCGCTGTCTCGCGGAGAGGCGGACAGCATGGAGAGAGGGAGAGCTCGGACGGAGTGCCCCTTCGCCCTTGCTATTCTTTTCAAGCCGAAGAAACCAGCGCACGGCTTCTAAACGACTCAGTTTCCCGCCGCAGAGCCACGTGGGCAGCCCGACAGCCCGAAAAGTTTAACCTTTTGTTGTGAGCAGATGGATTTTCCTAAACATCATCTTTCTCCGGAAGAAGAACAGTTATAGCGAAGGAACTATGGAAAGACACGGCATGAAGCTACAGTCGGTAAGGGAAGAGTGAAAAGGACTTTAAGGCAAAAGGACAAGGAGTGGCCTAATTTTGGCTGGACATTTCTGGTAAACTATAAAGACTGAACTGGTTTTGTTTCCTGTAACATATAAATGCTTTTGGGGGGATGTAAGATTCTAGTTAAAAGTGATATGAAGCTTTTTTTGCTCCTAAAGAAAGAGGAGATTTGTTTTTGGGTCTTGAGATGATTTTGGAAATAGAAAAAGAGAATCTTTGTGTCATACTAGAGGAGGCATCCTTAAACAGTACCCCAGTAAGCAAATATGGCCTATGTGCAGTGTTGAGAGAACTGCTAATGAGTATGGTATGTCTATATAGAACCCAGAGAGACTCCTTTCCTAAAAGAACTGATAAAAGGTTATTTTTAAAATGGTAAAACTGGCTGAAGTTGCAAGTCATGTCTTTTTATGTTAAGTGAAGAGAGGTAAAAAACTTAGAAAGAGAAAGAAAGATGTTTTAGAAGTTTCATTTGTTGTTGTTGTTGTCTTTTTTCCCTTTTCTTGTTGTTTTTGTGTGTATTAATAAACTATCTTTGTAATTTAAAGATGGGCCTGGTTTGCTTTATATTCTTCCAGTCAAATAAAATATAGAACGTGATTAAACCATCACAATAAAGCACTAGTAAAATGCTAGCAAAGAAAATATTGCAAGAAACTGAGAATTAAAATAATTTGCTTGGGCATTTACACTGCATTGCTCATCTGTAGTTTTCAAAGGCAAGTAAGCTATACCTGTGTTTAAAAGTAGAGAAGTGGAGTCAACATAAAAAAATCCCCTGCACAAAATGGCAGAAGGCTGGTATGGACTGGCACAGCTGTGGAATGGCCTTAGTGACAAGATCCTTATCCATCATGGGTGATATCCCCATGGTCACTTGAGAAGTCTGGCACAGACCCGAGCCTTGAAACACAGAGAACCTCTTGTTTCCTCACCTGATAATCCACTTTTGAACTGAAGAGGGGCACTGCCAGTAGTTCTTTATTTGAAAGGCATTATAATATGATATGGATAAGTTCCTTTAGTAGAGATGTGTGAAGAGTTTATTGAAATATACAGAGAAAAGTTTGTATAAAAGACCAGTAAGTATTGACAATAGGTATAATGAAGATGATATTGAATCACAAAATCACTGTTTCTAATAATGAGCTGCCAGTGCCACACAGTTGAGATTTCCATTTTGGTCTGATATGAAATGAAAGTGAGGAAGTAAAAGAAGCCCAGTCTACTGGGAAAGGAAGCAAAATGTTAAGGTAACTGAACACATATTTACAGAAAAAAGATTTACTTATTTAGTTTTGCCAAGCTGAGGGTCCTCCTCCCTGCTAATACAATGTTTTGCAAGGAGAAAATGGCAGAAACAAGCCAAACCTTTAGTTTTAGAATTAGTTTTGTACATAATTGTGTAGTGGAGCAATAACCAAACTTATTAAGCAGAAAACTGGAGTAGACGCAAATGTATATGAGAAGAGAAAATTCTACTAGGCCTTGTATTTTACATTATTGTTTTCTTTAAGTCACTAAGGTCTCTGTCATTATTACCACTGATGATTACTTGGAATGCAAATGAATTGAAGACATAAACATTTTCAGCTTTTGTAAGCAGGATACAGGTCTACTCTCCCCAGATTTTCTACCCTTGCAATTATTATGTGTCCATGGTTATCATGTCTCTCAGACTAACAATTGATTTACAATCCTACTTAAAAATGTTTGGCTTTTCCCTGGTAGCAGTGAGTAATGACAATGGGCAAGATCTAGATACAGGATGCTATTTTGCACATCTGAAAAGTATTTCCTTTTTCTGCATTTCTGTGATTGCATGGGTAGAAAAAACACTCTGTTATGACTGGTTCACAATATTTTTGATGTTAAACCTTAAATATTTTGTTGTTCTAGCTATGCCATCTATTCTCAAATGCCTAATGAAAGTTCATTAAAGTTATATTTCACTATAATTCTATTTTCCAGCATGCTCTTTATCTCAATATATAACTCTTCATCTTTTCTCTGGGCCTTGGAGGTCCTGTCACATTGCTGAAGGAAGCATCAATGATAAATTATGGGAATGCTATTCAGCAAGTATTTGCATTTTTCACCTCTCATTAGACAAGAAGAAAAGTCTCATAGAGAGATTTGAGTGTAGCTGCAACTGCCACATGTGATATCTGTCAAAAAAAGATGAATTGACAATTGTACCCAAGCCTCTTAACTCTTTGGACTGAACAACTTGAGGAAGGCCTTGGTTTTTTACGAATTACCATCACATTCATGAGGTAAAGCGTGCTAACCATAATCCCTTTCATTGAGGTTTAAGGTAAGAGCAGTGTCAGAAGCCACTACTTAGCATTTTAGCTCAGGAAGTTTTCTGCAAAAATCTGCTTGACCTTGCACTGGACTGAAATGAACTTTTGCTCAATGATAAGCAGTGTAGCCATTCAATGCATAGTGGGAAATTCCTAGGCATCTGTGCTTCTGCTGTGCTCTTCTCTACAAAGTTTTGCTGACTCCAAATTCTACTGATTTCTCAGGTCTTGCTCAGAAAGCGTTAATAAGGAAAATGTATCCCTTATGCTTGTAATTTTTCCCATCCATGTTAATATTTTGAATTCTTTCCTAAATTGGAGAAAACTGTAGTCGATGAATAATTAAATATTTTCAGGTGGAATCTGTTTACCAATGAGGTGTTCAGTCCTTAGAAATCTGTGAATTACCTATTTCCGAAATATTCGTTGGAAGTGTTTAGGAGAAGAAGTGAAGATAAATATCAGACATTTGTAACCGGATGGAGAATTGTAGGCAGGGAAAATGAAACTGATTACATAGTTGATTAGGATGCTGGAGGCCTTTTTTAATTCATTATGCTGTATCATTCTTCCACTTAGAGTAATTTATATTTTCTCTCTTGAACCCTTATAGATAGATTTATTAAGATACTGTATCTATTCTGAAATAGGTACAGATTTACCTGCAATAAAATTATATTTGCATACAGTAGCCCAAGCACTTAATATAGATGACATAGTCCTGGTTTTTATTTAAACAACCCAAGTAATTTGCAGTGTTGTTGTGGTAACTATAAATTTGAACTTTTAATTTTTATTTTTGTTTTGCTTCAAAACTTTTTTTTTTTTTTTTACTGTTTAAAATAAGCTTAGTCTTTAAAATTACCCCATACATAATTTTCTGTAAAACAGAAGTGGAAAGGAGCTAGGAACATCATCTATGACTCTAATTGCAGTTAGTAGTATAAATTGAGTCTGATTAACATGCAGCCTCATGTTAATTATTTATATCCTGTGCTAAGCTGGTGATCAATACCCTGTTTTAATCTTAAGGTATCTAAAATTGCAAAATGAAATCTCTGGCTAATCTTGTCTTCAAAGGGACAGAGAGCTCATCCAAGTACGTACAGTATCCAGAATGTAAAAAAGTAATACTCTACCCTAACTCAGTCTCTGGTGAAAATATCTTCTAGGGAGCATAGAGTCAGTGGAGACTCATGATCAATAGTAGAGCAGCTAATGATTTTACTTTTTCTTAAGGGGCTTTTAATAAAATATACGTAAAATACATTTGGGAGCCTGATACATCAATGAGTTACATATTCACTTCCAGATAAAGTAGGAAATGTACTATTCATTGAGCCATTAGGCCAATTTCTCTAAACATATTGGAATTTCTGCACTGAAAAAGGATGACATGAATTCATCAGCTGCCTCCTCCCTTAACTTGCAAGGCCATTCAAGAATCACACTGCTTTAGAGACTCCTTGTTTAGCTTTTAGATTTTAATTAATGTTATATATTCACATCAAAAAGCTGTTACTCTTGCAATGTATAAAAATTATTTAAAACATTTTCTTAGAACTAAGTATCCTGAATGCATCCTCCCTCATTTTGCTGTATACAAATGGGTTATAGCACTAACAAATTGTGCCTTTACGGTGGTTATAGCTGCTGATAACTATTATGGGTTGTCTGGAAACACACCAGAGTCTCTAAACTAGCATCATATTTCTCTGGTGCCCCCAGTTCTCTTAAAGATCTCAAAATAATCTGCATAAATGTTTCTATTATCCTGATTGAGTGAACTTTTGACAGTGAACCAAAGATGGTGTTCAAATTCAGGCCATATATCTGTGGGTTTCTCTGTAAATTATTTTTCTTTTCAATGTCAAATATAGTTTAGAATAAAAATATACTTCTGTTCATAATGCCTGCAAGCTTGTGATTTAAGCCAATGCTAATTTTGCAGCAGCAGAAATCTGAACAGCAAGACAATGGAAGATCCAAGGATCCTAGCTTTATAAAGTACAACCAGATCCTGAACTGGTAAAATATTTGCTAAACTGACTGGTAAGCAGCATAAATTGTCACCCTGGAGCACCTGTTTGGTGGAATATAACCTAAAACATTTCTGGTTCTGCACCCAAGATTTGAAACACACCTTGAGAGTTCATATAGTTTTAAGGCAGAATTAACTGTGCCCCTTTTATTAATATTTTCTTACACTTATCAGAAGTGTGTGTTCGAATGTTTTGCATATTTTACTTTAAGAACATTTAATTGGAAGGAGTGCATGCTTAATAAGTTTTTCTTGTCCCACATACCCTGAGAAAGTAAGAAATGCCTCTCTTCATGAGAGAAAAGGCTTTCTTCATGAGAGAAATGCTGCTTAGGGAGAGCACATCAGCATCAAAGTTTCAGTGCCCTTGCACTTCCCTGGCACCCAGGCCTCTTAGAGTTTACATGCCTAATCCTGCAATCCCTTAAAGAGTTTGGTCCTTTTGTTATCTGGTTGTGGATCCATACATTTCTCTCATCCTCCTTTCAGAGTTGCCTGAGGAGGCAGCTGACAAGTGCCTCCTCAGTCTTCTGTGGCACAAAGTTCCAGAAAGTTACTACCTGTTATATAAAGTACTTATTTTTATTCGTATTGAATTTCTCCTACTAGTTTAATCTTATTTTCCCTTTTTCTGCACAGTTTTATGGAAAAGTGTTGTGTATTTTCTTTATGATGGATTATTATATTTGTGATAAGTATGGTAGTTTTTAAAAGTTTTCTCCCATTTTTTCCTGTAGTTTGAATGCTTCAGGACTGTAATGACTTGTATATTTATTTTGTCTTTCAGAAATACTGGTGGCAATAATTTCCCTTCTTCTGATTTATTTTTCAGTTCTGTTTTGGTTGTGGAAGCATAAAGCTTTGTATCTGACCTGAAATGAAGCCTCCACTCTTGAAGCCATTCCAATGCTGCACAAAGCAGAAGGCTCCCTCCATGCCTCTCCCTCTGTACTTCTGCCTCAGCCCATTTGCCTGGCCTCTCCTACACTTCAGCTGCTTTGGGAAGTTTGAGTCTCATAATCTAGAAATTTCATCCACCAAATTATTTTTTTCAGAAAGCCACCTTGAGGCAGTTTCAAAAGCTTTAGTTGAGATTTATGGTTTCTTCACTGTCTGCAAGAGCAGTAAATAGTTTGGCTTGACATGAATTCTTTATTGTTTTTTGTTATTCTTTATCAAGCATTTCTTGTTTTTTCCCCAAATGCTCACAAACTGTTCAAAATTTTCTCAGATTTATCAAACTGGATAATTTTTATTCAATCAAATAATGACATACTTACGGTTTTGGTTAATTATCCCAGAATTACAGGTGAGAAAACATGTAAATTTCTTATGATTGCCAGGAAATCAGTCTGGTTTTTCTTTTTATCTGCCTACTGGTCTCAACACATCCACATAAAGAAAAGTTTAAGTACATGCAAAAGTGTAGATTTAATACTGATTTCATGGTAGAAGTACAGCACCATTCTTCAGCAGAGCTCATTTTAAGTGTGCTGCAGTGTCAGCAGATCTGGGTAGCTCAGACTGTAGCTGAGTGCCATCACAGAGACAAGGACAGAAAATAAAGACCTCAAATTCACAGACAGCGATCAGCAGATTCCCACTTTTTCCTCTCCTCAAGAGCAAGGAGGTGCCTATTCAGAAGCATCCCTGTGCCCCTCTTCTCAGTTGCACTCCACTCCACATCTGATGGTTTGGCAATAACTCTCCCATTACTGATGTAAGACTGGAATAAGGCAATGCTTAAGGACATGACTGTCCTGTGTTTTAAACAGAACAAGAAAATCACTGTCTGAACACTAGACTGACACTGTTCTCCATACTTAAACAGTTTGTTTTCCATATCAAGGGGATTGGTTCCAAACAAACAACTGAATAAAAAAGGGAGTGAAAAATGATCTCACAAATGCTAAGCTGAAACATCTTAAGATGGAAAGTTCCATCCTGTAAAGTGGAAATATACACATGAAATTTTTATAGCTATTATAGCACTTCTGTTCTAGTTCTCAAAATAAAGCCAATCAGTGCATTTGATGAGAGTCTCAAAGCAAAAAAGAAGCATAAGGGAAAAGTGGAAATATTCTGAGCATCATTTGTAAGTGTTATGTAAAAGGCTGTAATGTTACTGAGATTTTCTTCTAGACTAGAGACTAAAGAAAGAAATCAAGACTCAGAAGCCATGATGCTCTTCGATCTTTTATCATTGCTTAGTTACAAGTAATTTTTAGAAAATGTTTTGAAAACAGCAATGGTCATGTTTCAAATATTCAAATGTATTCAAATAAAATCCTGGTTATTTTTGTAGTGCTGAAACAATATTATTTATGTCATATTTTTGTGGGAAAAATCACTGTAAGTTTATGTGATAAAAATCTACTGAAGACAAACCATCAGGTCAGCATAAGAAACTTCAAACATCCCAGAACTTCAAGAAGAAAATGAAAATAAACTTTAATAAAAATCAACTGAGATCAAGCTGTGAATGCTTAAATTTACAGCAGATATATGTGGTCCTCTGAAAAGTACTGTCTGGAGCTCAGTGTAAAAAAGTGGACAGAAGTCCTGTCTCCTCAGAAATTTTGTCTTGTTTTGGGTGTATATTTGGGAGGATGGACAAATCTCTCTGGTTAGGCCAAAAAAGATTGTTCTAACGATGTACATTGTTGCACAGTGGTTATTTGAGCTTCTCAGATAAAGATCCATTGTTGTTGCCAGTTTATGTAAAAGGATATTATGTAAAATATTTTTAAAATATCAAAAAAAGTACTTTGTCATTTCTCTAAGAAAGTCTTGTGTTTGCTTTTAAATAATAACTTGTCTGAACTATCTGAAAATTAACATCATTGCCAAAACCATTTCTACAAAACTGAAGGTTAGTTTTCAAATATATCTAACTTTCTCTAATATCTCCTTTCCTCTTGCTAAAGACTATGTATTACATGGGCATTTATCCAGTGCACTGTGTCTTCCTAGGTTTGCCCATCAGCTTCATTATTATTATTCTTGCAACTCTTTCTGAAAAAAGTTGTGCTAAGATTTCAGCACAGAGCAACTGTGTGGCCACAGAGGTTTCTCCCCTGGTGATTTTAACTGGCATGAGTTGTATTACAGTGAGATTTTTAGTTCTGTTCAAGATCAAGATCAAATGTGGGTCTGCTGGAATAACAACTTCTCTCTCTTGTATATTCAGTTTGTAATTTTTGGTTCCATACCTTGTGGACTGTCTAAGTGAAATTCTGGCTGGTATTTTATGTGATGGCACCTTTCTCCACAGAACTATAGAAAAACTCTAATACAACTTGTTCAAAGCAGGGGCAGTTGTAGATCAGATCAAGTTGCTCGGGGTTTTGCTCTCTCTTCCCTCATTGACAAAATTATTTTAACAGATTTCAGTAATTTTTTTTTCCAGGCAATCTTAATCTAATTTTTGGCTTCAAAATTTGAATATTCTGTATTATTAACTGAAATACTCCAATTGTTCAAAGGAGTTTTAGCTAGAAGACTCTTTCTGATGGACTGTTAGCTTACATTGCTCTGCTCACTTATTGCTTAGTCATGTAAGCTATTTCTAAGTGTGAGTAATCCTATCACTTGGATTGCTTTTTCTGTGAATAACAGGAAAACTGAAAGGTACCATAGCAAAGTGGTTGCAATTTGAAGTGCATGTGACTGTTCTAAAGCACAAAATGAAACATATAAATCAAAAGTAGATGCATGAATGGACACAAAAATGTCCTGACTTACAGTATTACACTGAAGAAATTCTCATCTGTTTTTCACTATAAAAATTTGTGCATGTTTAATAGAAGATAATTCCAACCATGAGTTAAATTGGCTATTGTGCTTCTCCGTGAGTTACAGATGGAAGAGGTACTGTTCTCAGCAAAAAGGAGAAAGGAGGAAGCAACCTGGCTTCTAACCCAGTTGTTACTTGCCACAGACAAGGGTCTTATTTTTATACAAAGGGATGTTTAGCCTGTAACAAGTACAGGAGTCCAGTGTATGAGTTCAAGAGAAAATCACTTGTGGGGTATTTCTTCCTGATCAGGCAGCTTTGATTTCATGACAGTAGAGGAAACAAAGGCATGTTTTGAAATATTTCAGGGGAAGCTGCCACTCTGTTCTATCCCATGTAGTTCTGAAAGACTACAAAAAATTGTCTTCTTTTGTGTTTGGGTTTTTTCCTTCCAGTTTGAGATGGACTCTATACAGAAAGGCTTTTATTTCCAAGCTTTGTTATAAACCCCTTGGAATGGGTCTTAGTGATGAAAGTGCTGAGCAACATTTGCAGCTTGCCAGAATGGCACATCTGTCACTATAAAAGCTATACTGTGAAGTGGCAAAAGAAAGCCAATATATAATATAATTCTTTTTTAATGGTAGATACAACGTGAAGCAAAGACAGGGCATTTGCAAATTAAATCTGGCATGATTTAATCCTGGTTTTGCAGTGTTTAATTTTCAGGTGTCTGAGCTATGTAACACACAAGTTAGGAAGCCCTCTACTCACAGAAATTACAGTAACTGAAGGAGGCGTTAGCTCCTGCCCCTTTTAAATTGTGATTTTTTTCTGTTTATGCAGGCCCTCCCTGGATCACTTATAATGCATTATAATTATTGTTTAGTGACATTGCAGGGAGTAAAGCTGTTAGAACTGAAATATGCTTATTCAATCTCTCCTTAAGTGGTGCCTCTTGATAGCTCATTTCAAAATGGGAACTGACACCTCATCTCTTTGTCTCCCATAATCAAATTCTCCTCTTCTTTCATAGGCTGCTGTTCAGAGGAAATTGCATTTTGCTGTAGTTTTGATGTTTTGTGAATCTGTGCTACAGGTAAAGGGGTAGTTGAAGGTACAGAATCTCGGTTGTGCCCTCATAAAAAGGCAGTGTCAATTTTGTTTGTATTAAATTGAGCTGAATAGCAGTTCCATGAGGGCAAATAGAACTGAAGCTTAGATGATTTTAATTTTAGTTGCTCAGCTGTTGAGGTGTTTATAAGACTAGTGATATTTTGTACAAAAAAGGAAACTTTTTTGCTACAGATTTGGATAAGACAAAAGTTTGTGGTTAATGAGGTTATGAGACCTCCTCTGCTGGCATTTTCTCCTTTGCATCCTGATAGCCCTGCTTATTTTCCTACCCAAATTTAGTACCCCAAAATATGCACCTCAAGTTATCATTCCAACTTGAAAAATAATCATACCTTAAAAAGTTTTAATCCAAGTATATAGATATATTTACTGCAGAGAAATGGGCCTTTTGTTTTAAGTAAGTCAATAGACTGTTTGCATCAGCCCTGCACAGCTGAAGTACTAGAGTTAGGTGTGTGGTCATTGTGGGTGTTCTCTAGTCAATGGGGAGAAAGTGGCTCCTGAGGAAGAGCATTTCATCCTCTTCACAGCTGAACTGCCTTTGTGGACTTGTCTCCACATACAGACAAGAGGTAGAATCCAGTTTCAGTAACATCCCCAAATATGCATGCCATATGATGAACTTCTGTCATATTGTAGAACTGACTGCAGAACCACAAGTGCAGAGCAAAGGGAGAAACTGTTTGGCAGAAACAAATACTAACCTGGAAAAAGAGGAATCCAAACTGGACTTAGATAATTTCAGTGAGTATTTTCACAAGTGATGTTTTCCTCTCTTGTGTTTGATTCTGACTGTGTTTCAAAGATCTTAGTAAGGATCAGTGTGAATACTAGAATGCTCCCCTCTTGATCATGTTTTTAAATCTCTGTGAAAAGCAGAATAAGGAGCTGCTGATGGTGAAACACTTATAACCTCCTCTGTGAGGATCTATTCAATGCAGAAGTAAAAATGAATTTTATATTCTGTTCTGTTTGAAACAAGTTTGATTCTTTACTGTTCTAATATCAAGGAGGGGTGGAGGGGCAGGGAATGAATGCCATGTCCTAAAGCAGCTGCAGCTCTGGGGTTTATTTATTGGTGGTTTTTTACCTTAATATGTAAACAAATAAAATCTTTTTTTAGATACTTATTTTGTTTTTTATAAAGTTGACTCATGAAGCTGAAAACAACTTCCTCATTGGCTGTGTAACCACAAAGCCCTGGGCTGGGTTCAGTGTAAGCTGATACTGATATGTGTGATGCAAGGATTTGGATTCTTCAATCAGATATCAGTCTGGTTTAGCATCTTCAGGAAAGGGTCTTCAGTAGGAATAACTGCAGAATGAGTCTGTGGAGGCTGTGACAATTTGAGTGTACTCCCTAACCCCTTCCCATCGGCAATGAACCTCTCCTTCATTCAACTGAATTGGAAACCGTGCAGGGAAGTACTGATTACACTTCTCTGTCCTACTAAGAAAAAAAAAAATCTGTTCTCTTTAAACTGAACAAATAAAAAGGGTGAGTTCTACACAGTTCAAAACCAAACACAAGTCTCTAGGCTGCTATACTTACACTGAGGAAAGAATTGCACTAGAGATAGATTCCACTGAGATTGCTAATGCCTCCCCTGAACTTGAAAGACACATGCCATTTACAGCAGTATAATTAATAGGCATTATTATTTTAATAGAATAATTATTCCTGTTTCCTTCCAAGGCTGGCTGGTTTTTTATCTTCAGTATGGCCCACAACTGTGTGTGGTTTTGATCTTCAATATAGAGCAAGATTGCTTCTCACTGCCAGCAGAGATATAGAATGACTCATCAGCCCTCCTGTGTACACAGAGGGACAGATTGCTGCAGACTGTGGATGCTGAACACTATCTGAAGGAAAAGGCTGCCTTTTTATTGACTTTTTTCCCCCCATATCTTACAGCCAATTTCCCAGATCATTGCCAGCATGGTTTCTTTTAAGGATGTTTCTTCCTAAGATGCATAAAGTGTCCTGTGCTTCCACATTCCCTACAGTAAGAGAAGCTCAAAAGTTATTTTGGACAATTTATAGAGCATGTAGTAGGATGCAGACAGCATGTTATGCTACTTTTTTTTTTTCATACAGTGGAACTACTCTTAAGAGGTATATTTTTTTTCCCAATTATAATTTTCTGTACTCTTTTGTAGTTTAATGGGAGAATCTTTTTTTTTAGCAGAGAACAACATATGACTGATGTGAAAAATAGGTGGAGCTCAGATGCTGAGAAAATGGCATCACATTAATATCTGCAGATACAAGACAATATGTCATTAGAGCTCTGTCTTTTAATGTTCCTTTAAGTTAGATATTGATATTTTGTTAATTTTTTTACAGTATAATAGAGGATTTAAGTTTGATTTTTCATTTTACATTACCAAGAAAATTAAATCTATTTCATTTACAGAAGTATGATTTACGGTTCTTCACAAAATCCTGCTAAATTCAAGGAGAGAATATGTTCAGGACAATGATCTGTGGAATTGGAGAAAATTGTAAGTAGCAGTGGTCAAACAGCATGGGGAGAAAACGCAGGAAAGCAACTGTGAAATTTCTCATTTGTTACAGGGATAATACATACGTATGCAACACTTTCCTGGAAGGTCAAGAGTTCTGTACTTTTTCTTTTAAGACGGTGATCACTTGGGTTCAGAATAGGCCTGTTGGAACTTGGTTCAATTTAGATTTTCAATTATTAGTTATTAATTTTGTGTTGCTTTTTATGACTTACCTCTGAGAGAGATGAAGTTTGTTTATGTTCTATGAAAGGTGTCTTCTTCCTTCTGTTCATGTCTGCAATTTTTTTTTTCTGCTGTAACTCATACAATTTATCTTCATTCTTGGTTTTCTTTCATTCCTTCCTGTGTTACTTTCTGTTTTGCAACATAGCGTGTTTGATTTTGATTTCTTCCAAACCCTTTCTTACTGTTTTCTGCAAACAAGGCAACAAACTTTATATTCAACAGGTAGTTCACACAAAAAGTAGTAGAATATCATAGATCCAGCTGTCCTTACACAGAAAAAGTACAGGTTGCTTCTACTTCCTTTCTAGTTTATATAATTCCATCTAAACATAGCAAAATTAATTCTTTTCAGAAGAAAAGACCCCCCTCCTTTTTTTTTTTTTCCCTCAGAAGACAGTAACTGAGCCACATAACAATGCAGGTCACAAAACTTTCTTTATATATTCATTTTTAACTCTTAGAGGAGAGAACAGGAATCAAAGGGGGTTTCCCAGCTAAAATGGTGGCTTCTGCTTTCCTTTTCCCTTGCTAGTCACAGTATCCCTGTGGAATGCAGGGCAAAAGTAGGAGTGGGGCACTCCCCTATCTACTCACAGCTTTTCTGCTGTGCTTAGAAAACTCAAGTATAAAATCACTGTTTAGAAAATAACAGACATAACACCTCAGCAAGACAAGTAAATGAACATTTAATAAAGTTGTGCCCCAGAATACGATTGCAGTTCAATGTTAAAGAAGGAAATATGCAATTAATAGATCAATAACTCATAACAAGTAATATATTTTAAAATAAGAAGTTCTGGTAGAAAAAATTTCCAGGTCATCTAAGATAACATATTCAGTTTTGTAGTGTGGAAAACCAAGTCTGATGAAGACCATTGCATGTATTCTGGCTTTAATTTTTCTCTAAAGAAATATTTCAAATATGTTAGAAGCTGCTTAGACTCAGTGTTTTGATTTTGCTCTTGATTAGAATAGCTTAATTGAAGGTGAAAGTAAAACTAGAAAAAATTGAAGAAAATTACTGGAGGAATTGTGAAACATTTAAGAAAGTTTAAAGAGCTCAGAAAATATCCACCTGGCTCAACAGGCTTTTGAAATGTTCATTGCACACACTCTGGCCCAATCACTTGTAACACCATAATCATTATTTATTTTGAGACATCTCTCAATCATAATAATTGGTTAATTGTGCCATGTCTGTATGCAGACAAGGATGACATCTGCCCAAATTACAGTTCTTTAATTGTCAATACCTGTTATGTTTCTTTCAGATCTTCAGTGTATGGACCTTAATTTTCTTAGCTTTTATTCCAAAATTTCAGCTGAATGAAAACTTTTCTAGCTTTGGAACATTTCAGTATGGGAACACTATAATAGTAATATGTATGCCTTTGGGGTTTCAGCTGTTACTGCAGCAAAGTCTTCTGGTTTTCAGAAACTGCCAGAAGCAGAAGGAATAAAGGTCGTATATAGTTTTGATAACCCTCATTATTATCTTTCTATGGCTACAAGGATATTTTTATTTATATGTACTTCACTTTTTTTCTCAGCTCTATGCCAAGTTTTACTCCTCAAAAGAGCCTTTTCATTTTCAAAGAGAGATCTCAGGAAATCAAATTTTTTTTTTATAGTTGACCTACAGTGCTCATAAATCAAAATCACCCAGGCAATGGAGAAGAAAGAGAAATGTATACATTAAAAATGGAACTCTGTAAAAATAGAGCTAAGAACATCTGTCGGCACAAGAAGTCCTTCAAATATGAGAATCATGAATAATGTAGCTCTCTACTGGACTCAGTATGCCCCAAACAGAGGGCAAGAACATTTTTCCGATACCACGGGTCATGAAGCTAAGGAAGAACATAAAAGAAATTACTTCTGCCTTTTCACTCAGCAGGGCAGTAACAGAACTTGCTCCATTTTGAGTTTTCCAGACTCAAATCATGATTGAGATAGAGTGGTTGACTGTAAGACAGTAAAGTTCAATGGAGAAATTGGTTTAATGGAGAATATTCAAGTCCAGCAGTCTTGCTGTTGATCAACACCCCACTGTGCTTGGAACATTGTACCCTGTTTCTTGTGCTGGCACTTGTTCACCCTGTGGCATTTTTTTCCCTGCTTAAAAGGCCATTGCACCCACCTTTGCAGAGCAGGACATAGAAATGTGATTTTGTGCTTGAAATCTGTCAATAAACATATGCTAGTTTGAAGGAATTCATTCTACTCCTATAAGCCTACCACCTTCTAAGACTCCTTTTCCCCTTCCTCACTCCCTGGACAACTGCAGGAGGTGATTTTGGCCCTGTGCAGCTGTCCTCATTGGGAGCACTGCTGTGCCATGAAGGTGACCATGCTTGTCTCTGCTGAGGTTAGGTGTGCTTCCCTTCTACAAGGTGGACTTCTGTCTTGGTCAAGCCAAGCTAGAGCTCTTCCAACTAGCAGATTAGGCTTTAATTGGCCTGGGCTGGGGTCACTGGTGCTACCACTATAGCAAAGGGTTCAATCTCTCCTTAGGGTTTGGTGCCCTTTATTCTGAAACTACTTTGGCTGAGCTGTCCTGTGGCAGTCAACACAAAATGCAACAGGACTGAGTGTTGCTATTTCTCCTTCTGCAGCTGCCTGGGAGTGAGTGAGAGTTATTCTCTTAACTGGCTTGTCTGTGTCAAACTGGAGAGGAGTGCCAGGGTTACCCAAGACCTGTCAGTCCCAACCACTTGGATGCTGCTTCTGAACTCAGAATCATACCATTATGACTTGGGCTTCCTCTCTGTTTAGGCTTCCACTACTTGAAGAATTACATCAAGAGTGAGCTCCAAATCCTTTGCATGGATTTGGTAAGACTTTTAGTGGAATGGACTGACTCTGGCTGCAGCCAGACTGCGCTTCCTTCCTTCCTTCTTTACACATCAGTGCCCCTTTCATCACATACTGACTCCAGAGCCAGGATGTGCACAGCAGATCATCTAGTTGTGAGAGAGTATTAGGCCTGTAACTGGTATGTGATGGGAGGGCAAAAGGTCATATATTTAGGTTTTTCATTGTTGGCAATAGAAAATGAGCCAAACTTCAAGGCTCTCATTTAGTAGAACCTCTAGAAATTAACTTTGGCAGTAGGTTATTTTATTAGAGTAATCAGTGCGAGACTGGATGCCAGTAATAATCATGTTAGCTGTGTGAATTTAAAATCAAGTAGTCATGACTTATTTTCAGGAAGACTTAATGCATAATACCTCAATTCACTCTCATCAAAAAATGAGATAATTATCTCTAATTCTCACTGCTGGTGCCATGATTTTTTTTATTGTGTAGAGACTATGTGTTCTTAAAGCAAGTAATTTTTAAGTACTAATCAGACCACATATGACAGTTTCCATGACAGTCTAATCGAACATTAGCTTTTAAGTCAGAAACATGAAATAATTTAGACTATTTATTTTAATTGCTTGTATGTTAATTAATCAAATACCTTTCCCAGGGTAGTGATTATTTTACTCAATATTCGTCTTTCATGTATGCACACACATCCATACAGATTTGCTTTTTAATAAAGTTAAACTTCTCCTGTGAATATCATCAGAGTAAAAAAAAACCCCCAACTTTGTCAAGCAATATTATTTTAGTCTGAGCATTTAGTTTCCCATTTCTACAAAAGAGGAATTATTTCTTAAATTATGAATCTCTTCAAGTTATTATATTTTATAATGTGTCTCCTTTGACATTTAAATAATAAAAAATCGAATAATTAAATATAAGAACTTTTGGTTTCCTGATAATCCTAATATATACTAATTAATTATTATTCATAGTTTTCGGTTCTGAAGTTGACTCCTGTAATGATATTGCATATTGCAATGATAAGCATGTAGCATAAAACTGGGGAAAAAAGCCATTAGTTAAACAACATTATATATTCTACCGTTAAGTGATTAATGCTTGGTCACATTCTGGATTTACTGTTGCAGTATACATTTTTTAAGGATATATTGAATTTATCACTGTTGTCACATGATGCAGATTAAAAACAATAAGGCATCTAAAGTCCTTTATTGCTTGTAGAGTGGAGAAAATGGTTTATGTGAAAAATTTTAAATTCTGTCTGCCTAAGACAAACTTTCTCATACAGAGCCCTGATCTTACATCATATATTTTTCATAGCTAGTTCACCTGGCACAGCGGAACTTACATCATCATGGGGTCTGCAATTGGATAAATTGAAATTGACACAGGAAAAAACAACCTTCTTTTGCTAACAACAGTTGAAAGGATATTCTTCGTAAGTGAGAACATTTAGAGACAACATAACCCTCTTTGAGGAAAATTCAGTGTGTTTTGGAAAATTCTTCATTTCACCACTTCATAACACCCAGAAATGAAAAATCCCTTCAAACTTGTCAGAGCACTTCAGTAGGAAGTTTGATGTTGTAAACTAATTACTAAAGTTTGCATATGGACACATCAGGGCTCCAAATCCTTTGATATGCACATTGGTTTTTCTTGCTGCCACAATTTTATGCTTAAGACTCGTTGAAGGTGTGATAGGCTGCAGCCAAAATGCTGCTAGTTATTCCTGGTTTCTCTTTAAAGAACATGGAGTCTAGCTGCATGAAACAAGATCTAATGACATTCTTCTTTGGCTAGTGGTGACAGACTGGTGCAAGCAGACTTTATTGGATTGTTTCTGCAGTAGTTGTTGCAAAAGTAGAAAATAAATTCACAGAGTTACAGTCACTGGGGTTGGAAAAGAACTATGGAAATTCTCTGGTCCAGTTTACTTTATTCAGGAAATGTCAGCTGGAGGAGATTGCTTGTGACTCTGGTCAGGTTTTGTCTCTTAAATTAAACAATTATTCTCATTTTGGAAGTATCAGATTGTCACAGGAAACTGCATTTTTTTCCGGCAATAAACAAAACAAAAAAACCCACAAAACCACCCCCCAACGTGCTGAAAGATTTTGACATCTTTGCTGATTTTTCTTTGCATATTTGAATGAATCCTGAACAGTGTCATCCACTTCCACCTACAGAGGTCTCATTGTTTGACCTAAAATTCAAAATTTAATAGGGAAAAAGCTGTGTAGCAGTACTTTCTATTTTATGCTTTTGTGGTAGGTTGACTCTGGCTGGATGCCAAGTGCCCACCAAAGCTGCTCTGTCTCCCCTCCTCAACTAGAGAGGGGGAGGAAAATATAACAAAAGGCTTGTAGATTGACATACAAAAGGGAGATATCACTCACCAGTCACCATCACAGGCAAAAAGACTTTACTTCAGCAAAAAACTAGGGGTCCTTTGACAAAAACACAGCAGAAATATTCAGTGCCTTGGTTATGGATTATACTGCTCCATTGAAGTATTTTTCTGCTCTGAGCACCACAAAAATTTCTGGTCAGTCTCCTGCTGCAAGAGGTTCAATACTTGCAAAAAACCCACACATTTTGTAGTGTAAGTTCTGAGAGGGAGTCTGCACAGGGTGAAGTGTTAGAGGGAATGAGTTTAGCAAAACACAGAATCTCACACTCAGCTCTGCTGTGGGTAATGCATTGCCTCTGGCAGCAGTCAGGCTTTTTTAGAGTAGCTCAATAAGTAACATCTTCAGAGCAGATCACTCCTAATTTATACATGCACTCATAGCAACAGGTATTCTGTTTCAACCATCTCTGCATCTCTAGGCAATGAAATTACTTTTTTTTTTTTCTCAAAAAATACTTCTAAACACAAGACAAATGACCTAATTCAGAACTGTGTCCTCTTTGTACTTGTGTAAGCATCTTAATATGCATTAAGGCTTACTCCAGAAACCATTGATGGTTAGCTGATTCATTATATTGATTGACAGTAAAACATCAAGAAAAGCATCTATCTGTGACCACTTTGTCAAGAGAAGTACTGTCTGAACGCTGCTGTCTTTGTGTATGTTGGCATTTTGGCACAACATCTAAATCACTAACAAACAAAATGCCATTCTAACAAGCACAGTAATATTGGTTCTGACAAAGCATTTAAAAACAAGCAGAGGATCAGAGAGCCCCAGCTCAAGGAGAGCATTGGATCAAGTTTTATCTGCAGAACTTTTCTTTCTCTTTTTGCCTTTCTCTTCCCATCCATAGTCTCCATTCTGTATCTGTCAATTCCTCCCCCCTCGCTCCCCTCCTTCTCTCTGATATTTCTTTTTATATGAAAACTTTTAGAGAAACAATGACAGAATAAACTTTTATTTTTCTTTTTAAATTTATTGAATATTTATGAATCTAGAAGACTTTCAGTGCTTCGTTTTTGTTAAGATTTTTGGTTTGATTTGTTTTTCTAGCAGGAACTGTAATTAGTTAGGAGCTGTACTCAGAATTGTAGAATTTCAGGTGGGGTTGAAGCAGATGATGTTATGCAGGATGACTAGAACTGCAGTGAAACCAGTTTAAAAAGAAAGCTTGTCAACATGAGGGCTTACAAAATCACCTGTGAAGTTATTCAGTTAATAAGATAGAGCAATTAGTTTCTTCACTGGGTTAAAAAAATGAGACAAAGCAGCTTCCAGGACATAATTTCCATTTCTGAAATCTCACCTTCTGAGTTGCTCACCTTCACCATTCATTTGGGAAAAAAGTCATGGTATTATCTATGAAAGCTCTACCACCCAGATGAAGACAGTCCTTTACATTAGGCAATTAAACAAATTTATAATTCACAATTTAAGTCAAGGCAACATAAATTTGCAAACCATAAGTGGATTGTATGGAACTGTAGAATCACAGAAATTACATCTATATATTGAGTGATCTGGATTGTGGTGATTGCTTTATTAAGTCTATGGCACACCTGGGTGCACAGTCGATTGAAGTTATCCTTACATTTCCATTCATGTTGAGAATGATACTTGCCATGAACATCACAGGTCTCATAGGACTGCATGTCAGCTGGTTTTGAACTATTCTTCCATTCTTTCTCATACAGTTTGATGTGATAATTCTGTGACAGTTCAAGAAAGAAGTAGCAGCCAGCTACCCAGAGAAGTACAGTGTCGTTGTAGATCAATATATATTACTTGCCTCTACTTGTGAGTCAAATTTTAGAAGGCTGTGTATGCAGGTTGTGGATTTATCTGCATACACTGTTGTTTCATGCTTACTCATATTAAAAAAAAAAAAGTAGAATTTGAGTGAGAAGCACGTTTGATTTATGCTCAACCTTGGGGAAGGAAATATTCAAAAATAAAAGAGCAAGCCTTCTGCAAATGCAATTTTGTACACGGCTTTGTAATTTCAAAAGTTGCCAATGAGAGTAATCAAGCCCTTCAGATGAAAGTCAAATTTAATAATAGGCCATAGTTTAAATGATTCTTAATGCACTCATTTCCTAAATGGGAAGATAATCTTTTTTTGGAGGCACTTGTGGATTATTTTTGGAGCTACTTTTTCTGACTTTGTAATTCTTTTGCACAGACATTTAAAATTCTGCCAATACATATACGCTGAGAGACAAAACAGTCTGAAAAGAACATCCTAGATGAGAACTTTGAAAATCAGGAGATAAAACCCAAAACTTTGCTACAGTGATATAGTTCTTTCTTTGCATCCTTGTTTTTTATCTTCCAAAGCTTTTCTTATCAGTGTGTAGTTATTTTTCTATGTATATATACATATGTACATTTTTCTTTCAAAATACATTCTCTCTCTCTCGGCATTCTTCGTAAGCAGTATATGAACTGAATTCAAGTTAATGTCAAATTGAAGTTTGGGGCACTTTAAGCCTCTTGTAACTATTTCCATTTAGAATGTTGTCACTCACATCCAGATCAGCTGGACTTCCAAAGTCCCCAGTGGAGGTACTCTTTACTTTATATGTAGTTTCTACTGCTCAGTGGTGGAAAAAGAAAATGACCTGTTGGCTTGGCATGGTGTAGGGCTAGCCTAACTCAGAACAGGTGTGAGTCAGGCTCAGTGTGATGCATTCAAACCACACTGAGTTTTGTTTTTTTGGAGTCCAAAAACAAGTGCCCATCCCAGAAAACAGTGCAAAGTAGACAAGATGGCATTGAATTGGAACGCTACCAACAGACTTGGGAGGGTAAGCATATCACCTCAAATTGCCAGCTAATATGGTGTACTACAGTTTGTTGGGTTTTGTCAGCCAAGGAGTAGGCAGGATATGTAACCTTCTTGGTCTGCTGCTTGGTTGCTGATGTCAATTGAGGAAAAAAAATTAATTTTTCTTCTATTTTATACAAAGAAGCAAGAAGTTTGAGTGGGAAACAAGATGAAAATTATTCAAAAGTCATTATTTTAGAAGCCTCTGTTGGCAGTTAAAAATGTAAATATATTATCTTTTTATTACAATGTTGTTAGATCTTTGAAGTTGTAACAAAAGTTTTTAATGAATAAAAGATCCCAGTTAAAGCTCTTGATGTGGCATAAAGCAACATAGGTCTTCTGGATAACTCTCCCTGAAATATCAACGAGTAGCCATAACTCTTCATACAAACTGAAAAGTTACCTGGACATGCTTTGTGCAGAAGAACCTACAATTAAACTCTTTCTGGGCTAGATGCTGTATAGAACACTGTTCATCTGTATCCAGATGTTAGTTAAGGGCAACATGGTTAAAAAGAAAAGAGAGATAAACCATATCACATCAGCCAAATATTTCCTCTGTTCAGTGAGGTGTGTTTTAGGTAGCAGCTCAATTGCTTCTGTAGACAATATGGAGCTATAAAGCAAAGGACTGTCAAGCTCTGTAGTGAAACTCCAGTAGCACTGATTCCTTGCCTCCAACAATGAATTCCTGCTATATCTTCAATTAAAGTGATTTGATGTAGTTCTATTGCATAATTCTTGGTGCGTAATTAAATCTTGTGATGCGTTATTTGCAACTAACATTTTTCATAACCACAAGCCTTGCTTGTAAACAGTACAAGGTTTCCATAGCACCTGACAAGCCTGTTCTGGCAAAAAATGAATTCAAGTGAAGTCAAAGTCCTATGATACATATTATAGCCTGAGGAAATGCTATTGGGATGCAAACTCTTGGATGACAGCCTTCTGCTTCCCAGCTATGGGAGAAGCACAAGTTTAAAGCTTATTGCTCTAAGCTTGGGACTCAAAGTCTACTCAAAGAACCTACTGAAGTTACAGAATATAATTTAGAAGAAACCTTTCAAATATCTAAGACAGGGACCAAAGTTGATTTTAGACAGAGACCACATAATAAGCATACAGCTAAAATAATCTTGTATTAGAGATATGCCAACTCTTCTGCTTTTAACTAAAATTGAAGACACAGTGTTGTCAGGATGGTCAGGAGAATTTCATTGCAAGATATTAAAGTTTTATAAGTTCCATCACTCCAAGAAATATTTTGGAGTAAATGCAAAAGTTACCACTGAATTGTTCCATAAATAATTGTTTTCATTTTGGTAACCTCTTACTAGAATTTCAGTTGCAGTAAAATAAGAAACCTGTCAATATACCAGTCAACTATCAATTTCATACAAGCAAACCCTCAACCTCAGAGTTGTCTGTAAGTAGCAAATCCAATTGACATTGACTTCTGATCCTCTATGTATTCCTTAGGTTTCATTAATTTTAATTATGTTTATCTTGCTCTATGAGCACTTTCAATAAATGCTGAGCAATGAATATAACAAATTATTAATGTCACCATCATAATTCAAAGGCAGCTGGAAATGTGCATACATTTGTTCTTTTAATTTTCATGCTCTATTGTCAAAATGTAGATTATGCTAAGTGTTCTTTTGGGAATTATTAATTAGTCCAAATTCCATCAGTAATAATGAAGTTAAAAGTCTCTAATTGTATGAGTACTTTGGGATGATTACATTATACTAAAAATGCAGTGGATTGTGGAGAGTGATAGTGGGGACTGTTGGTTAAGAGCAAAACACTGAAGGACAGAATACTTGGATTCTAACCATGTGTCTGGATGTGTAATTGATGTACCATCTTTTCTAAGGGTGATGTTTGTTTTTCTACCTTTGCCTTGGTCAAATAAGTAAATATTTAGCTTAGAAGGGTATCAAGGTTCTTTAATACTTGCCATTTTACTATCAACAGCACTACTATGCATGTAGAAGACAAAATTGACAAATTTTGCATGGAAACATGAATATCTGGGACTATTTTAGAGTATTATTTGAAGCAGTCCTTAAAAATAAATTGATATTCTAGAATATTCACATTAAGCAGAAGTGTGACAGGCAAAAGGCATAGTCCTGAACTTCATGGTCTCAGTTGTGTACATTAACATATTCAGTAGCTGTACAAAATCATGGCCACTGTGCTCTTACACAGAAAACAGACTTTCACATCCAATTTGCTCAGATTTCCAAACAAGCCAAAAGAAGGCTGCAGAGTTTACATCTCGAAATTCAGTGACAAGTCTGAGAAAGGTTGTAGGCGAGGCCCCCGGGTTAGTTGTGTTTTCTACTCCTGCTGATTGAGATCTTCACTGCAGAAAATGAAAAAAACCTCAAGCCTAGATGCTATTTGCACCCAAAGGAGATGGTGTGACATCTTCCTCAAATGAGGATAACAGACAAAGATAGAACAGGACTTAAGTAATTCTTGCAACTTGGGATGCTTTTTTACTAGAACAAATATTGTGTTTCTGTTTTTCTTGTTAGGGGGAGTTGGGGGGTTGGTGAGGTAGTTGGTTGGTTTTGGGGGTAGTTGGTTTTTTGATTTGTTTTATTTTTTGACAAGAGAAAATATTAAGAGCTGTGTAATATTGTGCACAACATCCATACCCAAGATGTAGCCATAGTAACTGCTGCAGTGAATTCCCCTCGCTACTTCTACCTTCTGTTTCTATTGAACCTTGAGAAAGCAGACCAGTTCCCCATCTTGTCTCATATTGGATTTGGTGGAGGTATACATGTTATTCAATTTGAACATCTGGCCATATATATTTTGTTCTTAGCCCTTATTTATATTTTCCAAGACTATGAGAAAACCCTGTACGTATACTTTGAACACATGTTCATTATATATTGAGATATAGCTTGTTGTATGTCAGTCTGACCTGCTTTTGATTTAAATGCTAATTGAACCATATAGAAGCAAAAGACCAGGAAGCAAAAGCATAGGAAGAGGGGTTTATTTTCCAGAAAGTATATTGAACCTGAAAAGGGGAGATCATTGCTAAAAAAAAATATCTCTGTTTCACTGTGTAGATCTCTTTCATGTTGAAACTCTTAGTCCTTTGGCATAATGCCAGATTTAGCTCCAGAAATTTATATATTTTCCTCTCTGTATTTTATTTTCAATTTGTTTGTTTGTTTACCCTTTTTGTTGTGGTACCCTCTGGATTTCAAGATGAGATTGCTTTTTTGTCCACAGAGATTGTCTCCACAGATTAATCCAAACATAAGAACATTCTGTGAAGTTTCTGAACAATTGAAATCTCAAAGTTTTGAAGGTGGAGTATGAATGAATGCACATCTTCACCACTGCTGTTGCTGCAGCTGTTACAGCAGCATTAAAGAAAGGATTTTTCCTATTAGTGTTTCAGTAAGGAAAGGCCACAGTCTTCACTTTGAATTGACACAGAAAAGCCTGTCTATTGAGAGATGAAGTAGAATATGCATTTGCTAGTTGATAATAAGTTGTGCCAAGATTTGCATTTGAATGGATGCTTGGCTCTCTGTTAATACAGAGAAACAAAGCTTTCCCAACTGAAATGCAACAGGTATAGAAATTACTGTATATATTGTTCTTAAAAAATAATTTAAAAAAATTAAAGAAAGCATTAAAGAGGATTAAAAAACCTAAAAATGAGCGGAGTGTTTTGGTAAATATTCTTGCTCAGCTCTGTTACAGCTGTGCGTTTTTTTATGGAGAATTTTCTATTACAGGGTGATTTTTTCTCCCTATTTTGAAATATGAGTTTTTAGCAACATCAAATTTTTCTTTTTCATGTAAAAACATATATAGGGAATGAACAGTGTGCTAATGAAACATTTCCAGGTAGCACTGATTCCCGTAAGCCAAATCACAATTCTAACTGTGAAGCTGAGCTACCTAAATCATTCTAGCTACTTGCAGCAGGGCAGAGAAGGGTGATCTCAGTGATGTTACAGGGAATATGTGCAGGAATCAGGTCAAGAAAGTTCAAACAGATTTTTTTTTTTAATTTAAATTTGATGTGGATAGAATCTTGCATAAACCTCTGTTGGAAGATAATCACTTTACAGACTGCTACTGTAATTGTTTCCCACCTTCTAAGTAGTCCAATCCAAGTATTTGCCCACTCTTAGATTTCTTTTATAATTTCTTATAGATTCTTTAAAAAATGACAGGATTTGAAATGACCGCCTGTTTTGCCTAAGTATATATCTCATGAGATCTCGTCATCTATTGTCGAATTTCTTTTGATTTTTAATTTACTGCTAGAATCATAGAACCATAAAATGGCCTACTGTCGAGATTTGATGCTGGCCAAATGCCTAGCACCCACAAAAGCTTCCCACTCCCTCCTCTCTGCAACTGGACAGAGGAGAGAAAATTTAGTGAAAGGTTCATCAGTTGAGATAAGGACAGGATTGACTTAAAAATATTAAGTGAAATTATTACTAACAAACTCAGAGCAGGATAATGGAAAGCAAAACAAGCCATTAAAAACACCTTTATTTTCCCTCAACCCCTCCCTCCTTCCCACAGACAGCAAAGAGAGAGGCAGTGGGGGTTTTGGTCAGCATTTAATCCAAATTACAGTATAATATTGGTTTCTAGATAGTTTCCTGAAAAGCTAAAGACATTAGGGGATTGTGATGTGTTCTTAAATATTGAGGAAAATTTGGTGAAAAAGTTCTATCTGATGAGCTGCGATAGTGATAGAATCATAAAACGATTCAGCTCAGGTTGTAAGGACCTTAAGGAATCATCTAGTCCAACTTTTTGTGGGAAAGGGAGGCAAGACAAGTTTGTCCAGCACTCTGTCCAACTACATGAAAGCCTCCTGCTGGGTGCTCCACCATGTCCCTGGGGATGTTGTCTCAGTGGGTGATCTCATAAAAATTTTCTTTCTTAGACCAAGGCGAAACCTCTCCTCATGTAACTTGTACCTGTTTTCCCTTGTCGATTCCCTGTGGCTGATTTCCTGTGAAGAAGGAGAGTGCTTCTGTCCTCTGAGTAGCTGCCCTGTAAGTACTGAAATACTGTGATGAGTTTTCTTAGGTTTTTTTTTTTTTTTTTGCCTAGTTTTCTGCTTGATGCACTTTGATTTATCAATAAAAATGTCAGGTTATAAAGCCAAACTTCTATGTTTTGGTAATAATCCCAGCAAGGAGTCACTATGTGTCAAGCCTTGGTCCTGTAGAAACTGGGGAGTGGTTTGCTCTTTGCACTGAAGAGCAGTCATCCAGGTCCACAGCTGTTAAGCCAAGCTGCTTGGTGTTCAGCAGCTCCTCTTCACCACTGCATGGCTGAGTATTGTCTCCAGCTACGATTTTTAAAATATTTATCTCCAAACAAGCTCTCATTTCAGACAAGCCCTTCTTTGCCCAGCTACCAGTGTGAAAGTGAAACATTTTCCTGTCCCCACATTATTTGGCTTAAGGTCATTTGAAAAGCCTTTTGTTAAGCTGTTCTCAATTGCAAGTTTCCTAATAAAGCCTCAGAGCATCTGAGTTTTGCTTGACACAGGGTTTTGTGACTTGAAATCTGTGCAGGATACTATGACTCATTTAAATCTGTAGCTTCAGTTGAAAACTATCCTCAGATGTGTTTGGGTTCCAGTAAGGCATTGGAGGAACACCTTCAGAAGAAAGATCTGCACAATGCCTCAGTGTGCAAGCCAGACTTTCAGCAGGCTGGACATTAAAGCCTTCTTACATACTATCCAGATGAGTCTAGATTATAGAGTACATTAATTGCATTTTAAGGAAAACTTGATCAAAATACAGTTTAGTCAGAAGCTTTTCCTTAGGAACACTCTTAGTAAAATATACAGAAAATACTTTCACTTGATAAGTGGATTTGTATTGCATGCTCCACAAACACTTTTAGTCAGAACTAGGCTTCAATACATTGCCATAAGGAATATTAATTCTTGCCTAGAATCTCCATATTTGTGCAACTTGATTGGAATAGTCTAATTCTGCGTGCTTAGCAGTATGTCTTATTTTAGGTAATCTAAATTAAGTTGTAAAATTCTTTCTATTTGCAGGGGATTCAACTTGCTTCCATAGTGATAATTAATTGCATTAATTTTGAATGTTTCTTTCTATCTATATTTCTGTCTGTCCACCTATTTATTGAATCAGTTGAGCTTTTTTTTTTTTTTAAATTTTGAATAACTTCTCTGAATAAATACAGACAAATCCTCATCTGTAGTTGAGGCGGTTTTCAAGGGCAAAAGTGTTTCTTCCATTATGAATTCATCATTAATAGTGGAGCAGTTTTTTCTTAATACACAAAGATACACACATACTTCTTAATAGGGAGTTAATTTGCTGCTGTGGTGCACTGTGAAAGTATTTAAGTTATTGTATTGTGTTATATGTTACTATATTAGAATTATAAAATTCTATAATAATTTTAATTCTTTAATATTGTCTCCTATGGAAATTAAAAATAAAACCATCTTTTCATAAACTTATTTTAAAAAGCTGCTTCCAAATACATGGATTAGTCTAAATTCAGAGACACTGTCTTTATTGAAAATTCAATGACACAGCTCCTATTAACATAAATACAACTTGCTATGGGCATAATTTATCCCTTCCAGAAAAGCCCAACAATACTCTGATGTCTTGGGGTTTTGGGTAAAGAAGGACATTTTTAGATGAAAACCTGTTGATATACTTTTGTCTTCCATTGTTCAAGGCAGTATACTTAAATTTAAAATAATACCAAATTACAAAAATCATAAATATTGAAACAGCATGGTTATACTACACAAGATTTGCAATGAGGCACTTGTAGATGCAGAATTAATTTCTGCCCTTGATTGATGACCTCACAACAATCATTCATAGCTGTGCTATGCTCTGTCACTCACAAGTTACACATAAGGTCACCAGTAATGACTAGAAATGAATAATGTATTTACAATCACTTCATTCAATATCCTTTATCCACACACATCTCCTTGAAAACAGGTTTCCAATGAGGTCAAGACCTTAAGAAACACAAAACATTCATAAGCAATAAAGTAGACATTTAGACAACTGTCTTTTTAGGAATATTTATTGCATTTAGTTTTTAATACCTATTTACTTATGTTCAGGCAGATGAAGAGAGGCCTGACCCAGTAGAAAGCCCTACACTGAATTTAACAAGCTTTGAGCTGATCTTAGTATCCAGATTTTGACCCTTGGTTGCTTTGCTGAACAGGGGATGTGTAGGACTGGAAGTGGCTAAGGAATCCGTTCAGTTTTCTGTCATTGGGTCAAAAAGTAACAGGGAAATTCTGTCACAAAGAGACCATCTACCAAAAGAGAAGAAAATAAAACAGAAAAGAAAGGCAAACCTTCACGATTTTGCTCTTGTCCTTTTTCCTCACCTTCCCCAAGCCCAAGCCCCCTCTCAGAAAAGTGAGACATGGGGGAAAAATAGGGGCTCCTCGATAACTAAATGTCCTTGCTGAGTGCAAAGTCAGGCCAGATGGATTCTCCAAGAATGACACAGGACAGAAGGAGTTGCTTATAAAGGAAGCCAGATTTAGATTGCATTAGATTCAAAACTTTGCTCATCACATACTTGTTAGAATTTCTTTCTGCTTCATCTCTGACCTTCTCTATTCCCAAGGGCTGCATTATAACAACATTTTCCTTCTTTCAGTATGATTTACATTCAGTGAGCTGACACAGCACCAATTTTTCTTCCATACTACTATTGCGAAAAATTCAACTGAAGAGCTCAGTGTGACTAACAGCCTTTCAGCTGCCTCACTGTACACCACCTCAAAATGGTCTCTCTAGCCTAACTGCAAGTACCAACAGTAGACATAAAGGACAAAAGAATCATCTGTAATCTCTGCCTACTTGCTAATAATGAATATTTTTTATATACAGAATATTTTCAGATTTCAGTTTGTTTTGAGTGGGGCTGTGGGGAAGGGGGAGTGTGGTGAGCAAGGGGAGGATTGGCATACACCTAATTCTAAGCAATATAATCAGTATGAAAAATGTCATCTTATTTCCTTTCAGAAAGTTTGTCACTATCTTAAAAAGAATTTTTACAGGGACAACACACTTATTAAAATTCATAAGGTCTTAACTTACCTGGCTATGCCATTAACTGACAGGCTGTTTTTCTATCTGTCTCCATTTCTAATCTCATTCACACATGAAAACGGGTTATTTTTAAACGTGGTAAATAGAAAAAAAATGATGTCAATTTGATTTCTCTATCCTTTGTTTGTCTTATTCTTTGTCAATCACATTATTATCCATGCTACGTATCTGAAGCCCTTCAATTGCCTCCTTTTGTTCCTCTTATCGTTTCTGCTCTGTGTGTGCACGCCTCAGCCCCACACCCACGAGCACACACGTACAAAGTCTTGACACGCAGCACTGACAGGCCCCTCAGATTGCCACATGCAGATAAGCAGATGTGACACTAAATATGTCACCGCTCCTCTATTCAAATAGTTCTTTAGCTTCAGCGCCAAGATAAAATGAATTTTGTCTTTTTATTTTCTCCAGTCTCATTATATGTGCGAGGGACTTGATGTATAAAATCTTTTCATTTCTTAGTCATAGAAACTCCTTTTTTACTCCATAATAAGATGCTTTGTTGTTGTTGTTTTAGAATTGCTTTTCTGTACTCATTTGAAAGGTATGAAGCTAGAAAATATTCAGAAGTTGAAAGTAGTGTTAATTTACCCTCTCTTGATATTATAAATGTGTCTTATAGGAAGAAGCTTATTCTCAGCCATGGCCTAAATCAATACCAGCAAAGCCAGCCTTCCTAAATGTAAGCCTTCTCCAGAGCTTAGTGACTTTGAATTTGGTCTTAAAGTACTGATTTCTTCACCTAATTAAAGTCAGTGCAAACTTTGGCATTGACTTTATCAGGAACACAATTTGAAAAAAAACCATATTTGTATCATCCTACTTCTGCACATCACTCCCTCTTCCTTTGAAGCTGTGGATTGCATTGGTGAGTATCCTGAGAGGATTGTGAGTTGATGAAAACAAATGCTTCAAAAGTAGCTGTACACCACTATAGACCAAGCTGTAAAACAACATGGTGAAAGGAAGTTTATACCTTTTTGCCTCTAAGTAGGTGTTTGTTTCTAAAATGTTTGCTCAATTCTGGAATATTCTGTTTTATTTTCTTGTTATCACAGGGGAAGTCTCTGACATTGTCACCAGACTCATTCCCTGCTGGCCAGTTATTCTATAATTTACCTCTGCTCAGATGTTTTTGTTGCCTAGGCAACATATTCCATTCAATTCTACTTTTGTTCTAAAACAACCACAAGCCCCTCTTTAGTATATATCTGTGTCCCTGGAGGTGGACTAAGGTTGTTTGTTTGTTTAAAAGGGCCAGGAGTCAGCTCTTTTCCTGACGTGAAACTAATGCTTTTCTGAAGTGAGCCAGCCAAACCCAACAAAATGCTTCTATTTTTTAAAGGTTGGTTTACTAGGACATAAACATATTACCGAAACAAAACACTTCTCAGAATAGAGAACCTGAATGAAGCTGTGAAAATAAATCTTAATTAACTGCTCCAGCATGGGTCCATGGGGTGCAGTCCTTCAGGAATAGGCTACTCCAGCATGGGTCTCCTGCAGGGTCACACACACTGCCAGAAAACTTATTTCAGAGTGGGCTCCTCTCTCTGTGGTCCTTCCAGGAGTCCGCTCCACCATGGGTTTCCCACAGGATCATGCTCCTTTGGGCATGCATCTGCTCTGGGATGGGGTTCTGCAGGGGCTGCAGGTGGATCTCTGCACCTTTGTAGAGAGTACTCAGCCTGCTCTGTGGGCTGCAGGGACACAGCTGCCTCCCCATGGCCTGCCCTGCCTGCTGCAGGGGAACCTCAGCTCCAGGGCTCCCCTTGCCAAAATCTTGCCACACAAACCCAGTACAGTCCACAGGAAAAAAGCGCAATTGCTTTCTGTTTCAGCAATTGTGCACAGGGGCATGCCTGTTTAGGCTCATGAGCCTTTCCTCCAAACCCTGCACAGTGGACATCTGCCCACTACTTGTATTTCCATTGAATTCTGAGGACTTCAGAATGTAATCTGCATCCTCTATAGTTTAAACAGATATGCTTGAGCTGCTAGACAAGAATTACAGTTCATTTGCCCTGCCATGTATGAGGCAGTGTTTTCCTCAGACATAAGTTATGAAATGGTGAGAAAATGGCTAAAAAATTCTAGTCTAAGCAGATACTCCTCTTACATTACTTTATTTTAGGATTTAGTAAGAAAACATAGACAAGTGTCTTTTTTTGTAAGAGGTTTATTTCCTAATTTTTCTGTATACCCTGAAATAAAAAAGTGAAACAAATATTTTCAGTAGCAAATGGAGAAAACTTGAGAAGCAGTTTGCCTAACCTAGGTGAATGTTTGAGAGATAAAAGTCTTATTCAGAAGAGAGGGAAAGAGAACTAAAAGAAACTATACAAACAGAATTAAAGAAAAATTGAAACAAAAATAAATAATGAAGTGAATGTACCATTAGGTTGAAAAGTTGACATTTTATGAAGAATTAATTTACTTAGAGGTCTTAAACAAATTAAAAGAGGAAAAAAATCTTAATGAAAGATATTTTTGTTCCTCCAAGTTCATATTACTAATATTCAAAACAGGCAATTTGACATAATGGGATTTTTTTCTGAAAAAAAGTTTCAAAATGAGAAATGCAATGTAACCTTCCTTTTTATTTCAATATACCCCTTTTTTTGTTGGTGGTGTCAGAAACCTTTGCTTCCAAATCCTATCATGTATCCGCTTCCCAACTCTATCTTCTGTTCCTTCTTTGTACCCCAGCTGCACAAAACACATCTACATCTAAGATTTTGGGAAAAAAGTTCAAATATTTGATAGAAATATTATTAAGGGTTTGGATATTTCTTTGTAAAGCAGGTGAGAACTTTTTTCTTTGTTCCTTTATTTCTTTTTCTGTCATGCCTTCAAAGATGAGGTCTTTATTTTACTCTTTGTCTTACACTGTGGCTGTGTCATTCATTGAAGACTTAGCTACAGTGATATTATGGTTACAGAAAATATATTTATAGGTTCTTTACATTTAAAACATTGTTTCTGTCTTAGACTCTGTATCTAGAGCCTACATTTTGTCATTGCATTTAAATAATTATTTGGACGTATAGGACACTTAAACAAAATGTTCCAGTCTTCCCGAATCTTCCTTTATTGAAAGCAAATATGCGGTGCTACAAATTCACCAAGAATTCAGCAATAATGAATTAACGTGCCTGCAGAAACAAGAACAGTGTAACTGTAGTCACATTCTTTTTGCCTGTCTCTGAAGATTTACTCCAACAATTGAAGAAATAGCTAAAACAACTCTTTTAGAATAATGAAAAATACTGTGACATGCTGTATGGTATTGCTCTTATCCTTTAAATAAGCCTCTTCTGTTACATATTGCACATCACAAATTTTATCAGAACATAGTAATTCCATATTAATTGAAGTATAATCTGTGAATTGAAAAGTCAGTTCGTAACAGAAAGCCTTTGGATTTTTATATGAGAATAGTAAAAAATTAGTATTACTTTATGAGGCTAATAAAGCAAAGCAGAGAGAATGTACTGCTATATTTTAAATTCCTTTTTCTTGTCTCTTGTGTATGTACTGCAATTGGTAGTTGTAAGAATTAGATAGGAGCAAGGTTAAAAAAGTGAAATTTTGACATAAAATCTGGTTAGGTTGATTTTAAGGTCCTCTGATTATTACTGCCCAGCTTGACGTACCATGGAGGAGCTTGATTTTCAGACATGCTCATCATGAAATCAAATCTCTTATCACAGCTTCTCTGCCTGATAGCAAGGCTCACAAAATGTGCTTTGATTTTGAAACTGTTGGCCACTATACCAATTTCCCTGGTTTCTGAGATGCAGGGACCTTCCTTCATTCTCATTACCAGGAACTGGTGCAGTTCAGCTAAACTCCCTGTCGGATGTCCACAGGAAGTTTATGCTATTTCTGTAATGTAGACCTAGAGAGATATTACTGGTAGATTTCAGCTGGCTAGAGTGCATGTTATTTTTTGTCAGAAAATTACATTGAGTTTCTGTCAAAAGTATGAAAAGGTTTTTTGACTCAGTGACCCCACAGCCTTGTTATTCCCTGCTCCAGCATGCTGTGGAGCAGGGAGGGCAGCACTGCTGTCCCAGCTACAGAAGCACAGGACACCTCTCTCCAGCCTTAGCTGTTCCCTGCAGTGGGGGCAAAGCCACGAGGTGGAGAGCATTATTCCCTCCAGAGAGAAGGAAAGAGAGAGGTAGGCACCACCTCCCTTGCCCTTTGGCATGTTAAGTGTTGATGTATGCCCATATAAACACACAGGACCTGTTCCTGTCTGAGCTCTTTGGGCACATCTGTCAGCAGCAGTAGAGAAAAGGGTGTTGTTTACTGACATTTCCAGAGGTGCTCGTGGCAGGTGGTGCCAAGCCTGCCAGCGCTGCACGGGTGAAGTGCTGTGGTGAGCGCTGCACAGCTCAGCCCAGAACTGTTGTTTAGAGGAATTAGTCTGTCAGCATGGTTCAGCTCTTACAAATTGCTAATGGATTTTGTGCATGTGTTATCTCGAGCTCCAGTCCTGCTGGGTTTGTGTGAATGTACTTCTGGAAAACTATGTCGTTATAACTAATAGCTCTGTGTCAAGCACAGTTGGGAGGAAAATTCATTTCTGATTTCTGTCAGGTTTGTTTTCCTTTTATTCCAGGTGGCACAAGGTCCTAGATCCTCATTTTTCAAGCCCTTTTTGTTCTTCAGTTCTTTCCTTGTATGTAAAGGCAATATTTATTTTATGTTTTTCAGCCTTTCAGATTTGTACTAAAATCATAGAACCATAGAATTTTTCAGTAAGAATTGATCTTAAAGATCCTCTAGTTCCAGCTCCCCTGAATCAAACAGGGGCAACTTCCACTAGACCATACTGCTCCCTCCAACCTGGCCTTGAACACTGCCAGAACATCCACAACTTCTCTGGGCAACCTGTTCCTGTGCCAGCCACCTTCAGAGGAAAAAAATATTCTTAATATCTAATCTAGACCTATCCCTTTTCAGTTTAAAGTTAAGCTAGGTAGACAAAAAGTATACAGAATGCTGCACCCTGTGATAGCAGATAAAAGAAGATATTGAGGGAAGAGAGTGAGGAGACATCTAGATCCACCCCCATTACCTTCTCATCTTTCATTTTATATTCTAAGTAGTGAAGGTAGATGATGACTGGAAGAAAAAAATAATTGCCATTTTTTCACAGGCAATGACAAGATGAGGAATAAATGGATGGAAAATTTCACCCAGACATCCAAACCAATAACTGAATTCATTTGTCTTAGGCCTTTCCCAATAAGCAGTAGGATATCAGTGTCAGACAATATCTGATGTTCATGTAAAAAATTCTTATCTTATGCATGAAGTCACTCACACTGTTTTAGACTTGGACTAGATTCAGAAACCTGTATTCTGACTTGAAGCTGTACCATTTACTTAAAGACAAGGAATCTATTACAGAGTCAGTTCCTAAAGTGGGAACTCCTCCATGCTTGAGTAATTCCAAGGTGCAGGGCTATGACAGGAAAAGCTGGTTGCATTCTTAAGATCTAAATTAGTGTAACCGGGTCTTTCAATGTTCAAAACAAGGACAGCACAAACCTTGGGCTACTGTGCATGGAATTTTCTGGGCAATCCAAATGGTGATTAGGTAAGATTTTATGAAAAATGGCAATTCTTTTATAGGTGTTAAATTATTAATCCCTATATTATTTATGGTAATATTTTTATAAAAAATAATTTGTTTAGTATTAATAAAGATGTGCTATGTGAAATGAAATTTCAATTAATTAATTTTGTAGTTAAAAAGCCATTCAATTTTTATGGTGCAACATCAGGGCATGGACATTAAAGTGTCACAAAAACCAGATAGACACGGTGGGAATACTATTTCAGCTGTCCACAATACTGGAAAAAATCTCTCCTTTAAACAACTTTAATCCTCAGCTGATGTCAGGCCCAACATCACAACCACAATTTCATTAATTTATACCAGTCAGATTAAATTATTATATTAAATTATACCAGCCTCTTAAATTGTAAGTGAAAATTATAAAAGCCTTATATTTCTTTTTTTCATTTTCTTACCTCTTTGCCCTTTATCTAACTTCTCTCTCAGGGGATCTGCAACCTGTTAAAGCAATGGCCATATTATCTTTATAATAATGTCTCAGAGCACTCGGCACAAGTTACTCAGTAGAATCTTGGGCTATTGTCAAGATCTGATTTCCTTTTTTTTCTGTAGGAACCCATGGAGCTGGGCATGAGGACTTTTACCAAAAAATAGATTGCTTGACCTGAACCTTGGTTTGGCTCAGAGTTACACACCTTACAGTGCAAAGGAGTGTTGCTTTTTTTTTTTAGTATTTTTTGTCTCTTTGGTGGTTTTCAGTTGTTTTTTTTTTAAAGAGATAGACTGGCCTGGCTGCATAATAAGTCCAGTGTTAGGAGTAAGAGACTTGTGTGTTGTGTATTTCTAACCTAGCAAGATGAGGAAGTGACAGCAGTGCTGTTCCAGAGGAGCAAGGCCTTTCCTGATCTCTTTGAAAGTACTAGATATTTTGCTTAGTAGGCATCCTCTTTGTTCTTGTCCTGTGGGGAAGTTTTCTACCAGATTGATTTACTTTCTGGTTTACCAACTTAAAGTGACAGCAATGTCTAGAGACATGAAACTTCCAAGAATTCATAAATTCGAAAACATTTGTGATCTACCTCTCTCTGATGTTTTCCAAGACTGGTCATTGTTCCAAGGGCCAGAGCAGAGATAGGAAAGACTTACACATCAAGCTTTTGGTAAATGATGTCTTTCTAAAAATTTTTCATTTTTTTTTACCAAAAATTAGGCATTTGATTTTGAAACTTAAATTTGGTAAAGCCCCAGCTCAGGCAAGCTCTGTTCAAGATCATTGCAGCTGCGTAAGTACTCCTCTTGTTGCTTAGGTTAATCAAAAAGGAGGGGAGGATTCTGTTTTGGTTTTGTATAAGACTACTTATTCTTGGTAGGCAATGCTGCAGAGGTAATTTATTCATATCTGTTATAAAATATGCCTGCAATAACTTTTAGAATATTAATTTTTCCATTTCTAATGCTAAATGAATAACACATTTAAGGCTCTCAATTTAGTGTCTCATCGCTAATATAGTTTTTCTGTCTATTTTAGTACCAGCATTATGGGTAATCTTTTTTAAAAGACACACAGTCTCATGTACACTTACATTAATATATGAGTTGACTAGAGAACACTAAAGCAGTTTGAAGGCATTTTTTCAAACAAGCGTAGGCATACAGCTGCAACAATGCTTATCTGCATTTTATACAAAGAGCTTGTATACACACAGATATTTGTGTTCCAAGTCTATGATTGGCTTTACATACTGAGAGCTGAAAGAGCTTAAGATAAAAGGTTGTCAGGAATCGCTCCTTAAAAAGCACTAAAATTTCGTGGGTTTGTTGAGGTTTTTTAATAAATATTTTGATCATTTCTTCTGCTTCTAAGGAAAACCTAAGGAAAAACATGGGGCCTTATCTAGAGCTTTCTGATATTTAATATATAATTTCTGATAAAATTTTCTGAAAAATCTTTTCTGCCTTACACTGAAGTTTGTACACATCTGTTGCACACTGATTTTCTGTAATCCCTGCAGGTTTACCCTTGCTAATTTAGAAAAAAAGATGAAGTGGACTTACCAGGAAAAGGTACACATGGCGTGTGTTAAATCAAAGCAAAGCAGACACCCTGAGTGAGAATGTCACAGCAGCACAACAGGGAAGCCAGTGGTCTCTTACATGCCTGCATGTTACATATAAGTTTCTCTTTATCTTCTCCCCACATCTCCTTGCCCCTTTTGTAAAGAATTTACTGCTATGATGCTTAAACAGGACTTTGAGAAACTTAAACTATTCTAGCCCTTTCCTACTCTGTATAGTCACCTCAGGGACCACCAGGCTCTCTGTGAGCACTGGCTCATTTTCCTGTCCATGTTGCTCCTGCAGGAAGGGCTTCAGCAGCATCCCCAGCAAACACTCAGGTTGGTATCCGCCCATCAATGTGGTGAGAGGAGATTCAGCAAGCTCCAAAGAGTTGCCCAGGATTTTTGGATGTAATACTCTTAACCAAGTAAAATTTCAACGAAGCACTGAACCTCCTCTGTTCTCTATAGTCTAAAAGCAGTGTTTCTAGATGATAATCACCTGTCTTGGCTCCAACAGTCTGTGGCCTAGTTTTACAGAGTGTGGGCAGGCAAGTGCATTTATAGCTGTTTGTTGATGTGTGTAAGACTGCCCTGAGCTACCTGGATAGCTGACAGAAGGACACAGCAATTTTTGCCTCTCAAACTACGACTCATGTTTAGCAATTGCTTTCTTATGTTTGCAAGACACAGAGAATTAATTGAACTAAAAGCTTGATCAAAATAATTTAACAAAGAAACCACTGTTTTTCTACTTATCTATGAAAGAATTAACGTTGTTTTAACAGCATAAAGAATTATCCTTGGTAAAACTTGACTGTCAAGATTTTGTATCCTCACAAAGTAATTCAGTTCATGTTCTCTCCTCTTCTGAGAGATAAATGTTGAGGAAAAACACTGTTTTTTCTGTGTTTAATTTTGCTGGGTTTGGTCATATAGCAGTTGCAGTTACAGATCCTAATTTTATACCCTGCATGTGTTAGGAGGTGTAAAGTTACAAAGTGTATCCACTTGGTATATTTCTGTAGCAAAAATATTTATGTGGGGCATGCTGCTGATGCCCCAAGCTGTTATGAATTGATTATTGAGAGGAGTGAGAGGAGTCTCTGCCAGAACTAAGGTGAAAAGGAGACCATATGCTGAAGTCAATAGTACAGATTTTATTTAACAGTAAATGTAAGGTAGAGAGAGATGGAAAGAAATAGGAAATAAAGGGGGGCAGGGGAGAGAGAGAGACAGATTAAGTAGAAAGATGTCACCACCTGTAGATGCTGATGGCATTCCATTGGTCCTTCTGCTGCTTGCTCTTCTTGGTGGGGATCTCAAGAGCCATTCCTCTGGAGGTACCGCCTTTATACCAAGTTCCCAAGCTCTGGGTATCCACAGGGTGACCACAGATGTTGCCATAATTTGGGGTGCCACGTGTATAAACTGTCGCTTCACTTTTCAGAGTTTGTCACAGTGGGATTTTTTGTCAGGATGCATTAACTAGGATGTGCTAACCAAATTTCAGCTCCACTTGGTCTGGAATTAACACCTTCTTGTTGCCAATTGCTCTCTGCTTATCTCAAGTTCCTGCTGTTCTGTGGCCTTGACAGTTTGAGGCAATTGTGCTGTTTAAATCTCCTACACTAGCTCAAAAATCAGCACAGGTAGGCCAAAGCAGCTAAATAAATCCTTTTATATCCTCTTTCTGTGGATGGGGTTAGTTCTTGAACTGTCATATGTGCATGAGAGTCAGACTGGAGAAGGGAAACTCCCTTCCTAGTTCTGACAGGGTACCTGTGATTTGGACCTCGGCCACAGTGCAGTGTCTGTGAGGAGAGGTGAGCTGTGCCTTACTAAGGGGCAGGAGGCAAGCACAGAGTTTTCCAAGCCATCTGTGTCAGGATTATTAGGTATCTAACATTGGTGTTGTTAGTTACCTACACAGCACGTGGTGGGAACAGCTATCTCTTAGAATGTCTCAGAGCCCTGAGTTAGGTGGCTACATGCAGGCAATATATACCTGTTGTATTCCTCTGGGGAAATGATTTCTCCCCAGAACCTCCTAAAGACTGTAACCATTAGTTTGACCCTGTCCTCCCCTTCTCTCTGACCTATTGGCTTGGTGCCAGCTATCTATCCCAGGACAGAGACTAGATAAAAACCCATGCTCTTCCTCTTTCGCCCCCTGGCCTCAGGAACCCCTTCAAGAATAAAACCTTGGAATACCCTGAGGTAAGGGCCTCTTTTGAATCTTTTACCCTATCGCCTGACGTATTGTCCCCGAAGCTCCCCAGAAACTGAGCTAGCACAGCAGCCCCGGGGGGCAGGCAGGGGGGTAGTACGTCATATACCCTGCTCAGAGACCTGTTCCAGGTCCTTATGGCTCCTGGCATTGCTACAGAAGCAATGCAGACTTGTTGCTACCAAGTGACTCTGTGGTGAAGTGCTTGATTTTTTTCTGCTGAGAAATCCATCTTATTCCCCAAAGCAACTAAAGCACAGTCAGCCGAAACAATTTCCCATTAAATAAAGAGTGTGCATCAACAATTTAAAAGAAGTAACTCGGTGCAAGCTTCTTTTTTAGACCTTCTGCACTTCTATTCCAAGGTCTTTCCTGTTAATTTAATTAATTTGGCATTTAGGAGTGAGAAAGGAGAGGGTCAGTCTCAAAGCATCACATTTTCTAACAAATTATATCTACAATTGATTTTTTCCACCATACACCAAAAATTACACAGTCTTGGGACAGTAAAAAGCCATTTCCAGAATAAATTATAGAAATTATTTTTTCTTCTGTTGCGGCTGAAACAAAGTAAAATTACAACTCCTAGTGGGCCTGCATGCTGGTGTTTATTTAAGAACCAGCAGAACCAAATCTACCCTGCTTGTTCATGGCACACTGATTCCTTCACCTTACTCTGGGCTTTATTCCCAGGTCTGGAATTTCCTTCCCCACTGGTAAGAGTGAAGGTAAGCCCAGAAAGTACGGGCAGAAAGTCATACTAGTTCTTGCTCTGCTACTGTTCCATCATCAGTTCTGGATGTTACCGGGCAAGGTCCTGGGTGCTCAATGACACTGATTTCTACCAAAAATCTGATCTCCAGGATCTGCAGGTCTTTGTCTTTCCAAGGCTGTTTCCCCTTTTTGGGAAGCCCTCATTGTCTCTGCTCTTCTTTCCAGAATTCAAGCCCCTGATTTCCCAATCTAAGTAGTCCCTGTGCAGAAACAGAATGTCTGACCAGCCCCGTGTTTGGTGGTTCTTGTCTCTTTTCAGCTGGCAGACTGGGGTCATGCCACTTGTCTTTCATCCACATGTGCGTTCACCCACACACATGAAACGGTCTGCTACCTGTCAGCATTACCAACTTAAAGTTTTTTTACCTTAAAACACCTCCTAATGAAAATGATCCTACCATATTTTATTTTATGCTGCTGTTCAGTTCTGGGTCTATTTCCTTGTAAAGACCAAGGCCAATCATAGATGCTTATTAGCAATAACCTGAGAAGTCAAAGGAAATAAAAAATCCCATTTAAGTGTTCTCTTCTCCTCCCTCCTTTGCTATTTTCATGTAAGAGCCCATCAGGCTGATCTGTGTCTTCCTTTAACTGCACCTGAGAAAGAATTGGCTGGTCAAAACTTACACTGTTGTGTCTGAAAGTTTTATGGATTACTCCAAAGCAAGTGGTACGAGTAATGAAATTCAACAGGCTGTGTGTAAAAACAGAAGCTGATTTAATGATAAGAGCTTTTAGTCTGACACAAAAACTTTGCCCCATCCCTGGAAGTACTGCTGCAAGTGTTCAAGGCCAGGTTGGATGGGGCATTTAGCAACCTGGTCTAGTGGAAGATGTCCTGCCTATGGCAGGTGGCTTGGAACTAGATTATCTCTAAGGTCCTTTCCAATAAAAACCCTTCTGTGATTCTATGACTCTGTGAACTTCAGGGCTTTTAGCTGCTAGACAAAGGGCATTTTCTTCAAGTTAATCGTGGACTTACCTAATCCTATTCATACTAAGTATGAATATGAATCTGACATTGTTAAAGAGAAGAGGCTGCTCAGGTGACCATGGTGATTTACAGCAGTGACATGAGCCTCTCTTCTCCTCAACTACCAGTAACAACAGATTTTCTATTCTCTGTTCTAAGTGCATTTTATACATTCAGTACATTTTATGCATTCATTACATTTATGCACTCGGGAAAGTAGCCTGTTTCATCCGCTGGGTACAGATTGCTCTGCTTCTGCAGATTCAAAACTTCAAGTTAAAAGGGAGATAACAAACTTGGTGTAAATTTAAAAGATATCTTGAGAGGTTGATAGGATAAATAAATGTTTTGTTTAGTCAATATTTATGTCATATCCATCCAGTTCAGCTTACACAGGTTCTAACAGTTATGATCAGCTCCTTGTAACTGCAGAGTGAGGGTCGTCCTCTCCCTGCTAAGAAACTGCCAAAAGAAAGCATAAACTGAATGTCATATTATGTGGCAATTCCACCAATAGATTTGTGAAGGTCCCATAGTACTATTCAAAAACTTGATTTTGAAAGGAAAATGCAAAAGTTCTGGTAACTTTAGGGAGATATAGAGTTTTGAGATTTTTATTGATTTATCTATGTGTGAAGTGTGCAGTTTGAGATATTGATACAAGAAGAAACTCATTATTATTAAACTATATTTTCCATTAAGTACGTGCTCTTAAAATATGAGAAAGCATTTCTTCTTCAGTATACATATATATTAGGTACATATATGTAAATATATAAACACAAAATTTGAAATATATGTATTGTTTAGTTCATGATAAGGATAAACTCCATGTTCATTCACTTACTGGTCTTTCTGCTGAGATTTTCCAAAGTGTGGTGACATGGTTTATGTGGCCAGCTGTCTAGTAGGAAGGAATTGCCATGTTTATCTAAATTAAATTTACTTGCTGACAGATGGCTATGAATTTTGTTCACAGTCAGCAGCACCTGAATTATTCAAAGGTAAAAAGCTCTATATTGTACTGTGGCTCTATTTTGTATAATTTTGCTGCTGTCTGTAGCCATCTTTATTGACAACATAATGCAAGAAAATGTGGGGGAAGAGATGAGGTCAAACCACATAGTCTAAAGGCACTGCTTGATGAAACATATGAAAATAATATCAAGTTTAATACGGCTAAGTCCTATCGGTATTTCAGGGAATGGAGTAAATGCTTCTGACTGAACTCATAAAATATTACCACAGACAACTAATAAGGGATTTCCTATTTATGAGGAAAATAACCCAAAAGCAAGGTAAGTCTAGGGAAATTAATTTGTTTATATTAGCTGGAATTGATTTTAAGATTATGTTTTGGAAGTATGAACTTTACAACTAGTTAAGGCTTCAGTTACTTTCAGGGAAGTAACCCACTGTAAGTGGGGATTCTAGAGAGGATTCAACATTGGGAGTGTAGAAGATCTGACCTGTAACAACAGAGTAATTTCTCCCATAAAGACCAAATGTGCCTTTGCCATTTATGAGCAGTAACTAGAAGGTCAGTCATTTCTCCCTGAAAAAACATACAAAAGGAGGATGCAATAAATTCATCTCTCCTGCCCACATCTCAAAAGCCCGATGCCATTGTCAAGATCTGGGACACTGGGCTTCAGCATCTATGTCTGAAGTCATGAAGACAAAGAACAAAGGAAATCAGTTGAAAGTGTGTATTTTTTTTTTCCCCTTACTAATTCATTGGAATGCTTTTGTTCTTTCAGTTTATGAATGAGAGTTGCATGTATACATTTTGGGAAGGAAATGGTGCCATCAGCTCTTGTCTAAAAGTAGGTTCAGCCTTTGCCTTTATCTCCAGTTCTATGTAAGAAGCAGAGTCGTATAAAAGATGAAACTCTGAGATGTCCAGCAATTATTTCTGTTACTATGCTGGTGAGCTCAGACAAAACTGATAGACAAGGTGGGATAAGGCTGGAGGAGAGGGTGTACATTTCACCATTGTTGTCTCACCTTGTCTGCACATTAGCATGAATAATTGTAGTGGTCTTTAAGAAATTCAAGTCATAATTCATAACAAAATGGGATAAATCTTTGTAAGCTCACAGGTGAAACGAATTTTAAAACCCCACTACTCTGAAAGTTTTTGTAAGAAGTCATACTTTTTAGTCTACTTAATGATTTAACTTTCCAGTTAACTTTCTGTCCTAGGGTGACGTTACGATGTATCCCCAATCGTCTGTTAGGTTTATGCTGGATATTACACTCTGTACCTTTAATATTGGCTCTGAGAGTAAAAAGGGGGGGAGAAGTCCACAGTTTGTTTTCAGAAACCTCTCTCCGCTGGACTGGCCTTGAAGAGAGTGGGAGTCAACAACACAGACATGAGATGGAGAGGTTTGTTTGGTTTTTTTTCCCTCTCTCTTTTGCTTTCTTTGTAGTTAGCTAGTGTAGCTTAGCTGAGGCTGAGAAGCTTCACTTTTCTTTTTTCTTGTTTTTTTTTCTTTTTTTTTCCTTTTTTTTCGACTTTCTTTGGAACTGTTCAAACCTGCCCAGACTGAGGACCCAGGGGGCTCCGGGGAACTTGCACCTGGGACCCACCAAGATCTACCCTGCGCAGCAACTTTTGCCAGCACTGGAGGAACTGAGAGCCCAGCAACCACCTGCAGGAGGGACTTCTTTCCTAATTTGTCATCTCTCCAGAGTGGCACAAAGTTCTTGTCATCTGGTATTGTTCAATTTATTGTGCTGGAGTGTGTTTTGCCAGTTTAATAAACAGGTTTCTTTCACTTCTCTCTGAGGAGGTTTCTCCCGAACCGGTTGGGGGAGGGCAGGGAGGGTTTCCCTAGGAGGTTTCCTCCCAAATTTGCCCTAAACCACCACGCTTTCAATTTCATTTTTTAACTTATGACAATGGTACTGTGACCTATGTTGATCACAGTCACGAGACCACGTGCAAGTACAAATTCAGTATCAACACGTGTCTCTTTTATTCTTAGACGGAAATGCCAAATGCCAGTAGAATCAAAATACATTTAATTCACAACGGATAACGCTGATTTCATGAAATAAGATACTTAGCTATCTGTTCATACCATTCACTGTTTATTATATAGGATCTCAAATGTTGAATCCTGGAATATAATTTTCTCATTTGATGTGACCTCTTGATCACTTGTTCTTTCTAGCCCCTTTCTTTTAGAACGACTAGCACTGTGGTGGCCTGTGTGTTTCACTGTGAAGCACTTCAAATCTATGGGCTGATTTTCAGGGTGTTGAGGTCCTCAGGGTTTGGGTCAGGCAGGTGCAACCCGAGTGCAGACAGGTTTGAGATGGGGAAATAACAGTCATAAAGTGACACAAGCACTGCACAGTAATGAAGGTCTTGAATCTGTTAATCAAGAAGATAAAAAAATCGTCCCAAGATTCCATGGTCTTCAATGCTTACTGAAAGGGTGCCCCACAGACAGGCTGTGCTGTGGTTGGGGTTTTTTTCCATTTGGAGAGAGTTGACCTTCCTGTGGTGTTGGGCCATACACAGTGTTCAGGCACCAGCGTTGGCATCCCATGCGAGTATTGGTCAAATATATGGAATATTAACTGACAATTAAAAAAATTAGTATTAAAACAGGAAGAGCTTAATATTAAGAACAGAAATCTAATATTTACTTCACTGTTTTAAGCATGGTACAAACTATGAAAGGTACAAAAAACTGTTCTATGAGCAAAACAATAGTGGTTTTTTTTTCAATATGTAAATTGTTTCAGCTGTGAGTTTTATCCAAGAATGGTTCAAAGGGAATGGATTTTGGCAACAGGCAGATGTTGGTTTCCTTTCACACTCAAGCTAACAAACTATCAAATATGAATGCTATCAAATTATCTTTGGCACATTGTAAGTCCCAGTACAAATTCTTTGGATACAGAAAGAGAAGTGTTTTTATCAGATCAAATAGCCACATTTTTCTACAAGTAATGAAAAGAATCTGCTAAATCTGTTATTACTTTGAGCTAACCTCCAGGGGAAATCCAAATGACAAAGTAGACCAAAATAGTTATCACTTTCACATTAAAGTAACATCAGAATATATAAGAAGGGTTGCCAATAGTAAATGTGATATTTATGGCCACTAAACTCTAATATTAATGTAATAAATAAATATACCACATATTCTTATGCCACTATATTCTGATAAATCTTATATAAGCTATAAACAAGGTCTTGAATCAGGAAAAATAAATCACTTATATTCCTAGTGTGGTTTCCTTCGTCCCCCACATTGGTTCTTGTTGATTTCAAAAGCTGTGTGAGACAGAAGGATCTTTGGCACTGTGATTTTTGAATGATTCTCTAAATGGTCTGTATTTTCAGGTAACATGCAGAAGCGGGGTCTGCCTGAAAGACTTGAGGTTTCTCATTGGCACATGCAGCTCACACAGGTCCACATCTACCAGAGGAGCTTGATTTGAACAGGACTTAACAAACGTGTTCCAGTATTTTATCCCATTATATTCTGATCTGTTTTTCTAAGTACATTCCAAACCAATACCAATTATTTGTAAAGTAAGAATCAATCCTGAGTTTCTTAGTTATAAAAAAAACAAAAACAAAAACAAAACAACAAAAAACCCCCACCCAAACCAAACAAAAACCAAAACAAAAACAAGCAATCAAAAAAACAAACAAAACAAAACAACAACAACAACAACAAAGACCCCAAAACCCCCCCAAAAAACCAAACAAAAAAAACAAAACCAAAACCAAAACCAAAACCAAAACCAAAAACAAAAACAAAAACAACACAAGTAGAGAAAGCTTTCTTTTCTTGGCTGTTACCTGCTATACATTTTTTTGTGGCCCAGAGACTAAGACATGGTTGATGCAGTTTCTCTTTAGCAAAAACTCTGAAGAACCATAAACTTAAATACACTTTCTATACTTAATCTGCTGTACATTTTCAGACGTGAAGCATTTCTTGAACCAGACTTTTGGAATCTACAGTAAATTTTCTATAAAATATTGATACCTACATCAAATTTATACCAACACTTATTTACCATAAAAAAGAATCATAATTTTATTGACAGTCTTACAGATGGATTACTAATAAAGTAATTCCTGCAAGCAATGAGAATATTCTACCTTAACAAAAAGCACTGTCTTTGATTCTACCCAGTAAAAAAGAGCAATAGAACATTTTTAACTTATAGAATGCCTTCCACACAGTATTAGAGCCACCATCCAGAAAAACCTGTATTTGAAAAACTTGGTGGAAATATTTTTGGTGTGCTGGAAAAATTCACAAAATGTGATAAATTATTGAACATAGCAGGATGAGATTGAGGGAAAAATGCTTCTACTTCCTTCACATAAAAAGCTAACCCTAAAAGTTTCTACTAGGTCATGAAAATACCATTCCAATTTAAGGGATATTATATATCATTAGCACTAGCTTGTTGCTTCATGACTTATCCTGCTGTTCCTTACTTCTGGTGTTTTTTTCCCAAATTAATCAATTCAAAAATACCATAGATACCATATACATATAATTTATATGATCTTCTGAAATGATTTTCCATGTTTCATCCTACAGGGTGTTGGAAATTTGTTTTGCTGGTAATTCTGCAGTTGCAATTCACTTGTGTTTTCTCCCAGCAGTGCATTATAGCAGAAAAAAAAATTGGATGTGGTTCATTTTACAGTACTGGTCCCATTACACCTTTAAGAATCAGTCCCTCATATTTCTGGAAGACAGATGTATGAGAATAATATGTGGATCTTGCATATAGACATATGGGAATCCCATACTGAAATCCTGGTACTTACTGGTACTTACTTACTTAAAAGTAACAGTTTTTCTTGTCTTACATTCATTTTTTAACAAGTTATAACATATTAAGCAGGCTTCACTTCATTTGCATATCCTGGTGCTTAAAGACACATTTGTTTGAATCCCATAGTGGGAAGATTGCCTGTATTCATTTACTATAGCTGACAATATAAAAGAATAATTAAAAATCCATGCTAAATTAACAAGGAATTTTATAATCTCTGATGATTCCGTGGCAGTGAGATTCTCTCTAGCTAATCACATTACCTGTCCCTGCGAGAGCCAGCTGATTATATTAATTCCAGAAATTGCTAGGTATTAATGAGCAGAATTTCTTGTAGCAGACCACTGATGATTAAAAACATGTACACAGAAAGTGTATCATAATCAAAATGAAACAGTAAAAGACCAAGTAATTATTCTGTAGATGAGTGACAGCCCACTTAGACCTATTTCAGTTAGCCAATAAATTGTTCTCCAGGCAAAACATCCATGGGCTACCAGTAGTATATTAACTAATCTTCTCAGCTTACCTTTCTGCTGAAAAGCTACCCTAGGTAATTAAACCTGAGAAGGAAGCAGATATGGATGTGGAGATGTCAAACAAGATTCAGCCAGCAATTTCTGAACTGTCAGCAGCCTTAGTCAATGATAATTCTGTGTGTCTGCGTACTTCCCTAGAGATGGGATGTCTGCCTGTGCAAAAGCTATTTACTTGCTGTTTACTTGCTGTTTTTTTAAGCAAAGGAGTGAATAATTCACTTTTCTTTTTCTTCTGATATTGGAAAAATAAGGCTGTATAAATCCCTCACTGCATTCAACTGAGTTCCAATACTTCTGATGGATTTTAATGATAATAACATTCTAATTGAAGGTAAATTAAACAAGGGTATGACCAAGTGTTGTCACACTAAATGAAAATTTAAATTACACCAGTAACAGACAGGTCTGTCCTAGGATTATGAATTAAAGAGTGTGACATTTTGGTTTGAGGTTAATCAATGAACGCTCCACAAATATTTTTGAAGCCTTCCTTGATGTATTATAGGCTAAATTAAATCTTAAGTTCTGACAGATACTGAGCAGGAGAGCAAAATAAGTTCACTTTGGAGTGGAAAAAATATGAGGCATGGAATGAGGAGTTTTTTGTTCAGGAGATGTGAGGCCCTCCCAGCTTAGGGTTCCTCCCATCCTTCCACCAGTACATACAGAGCTGCACTTGGCTGGTATTTAACCAGCTGGTATCGGCTCTCCTGAGTTTTTGAAGTATCAAAGGCAACAATTTTTTGACAGGAAGAGAACAAGTCTGACAGATCAGTGAAGCTTTCCTTCATTTCTCCTAGGTCTTGTTTTTGACACCCTGTTTACCACAGAATGTGCTGCTATACTTTCCCAAGGGAGTGCAGCCAGTGTCTCAGCCAGCAGAGGGAATGCCAGCTGCCATGTGCGATGTCATTGCCTCAAGAGCTTGTGTGAATGCAAGGAGGGACTGCACTGAGGTTTTTTTTCCTCCCTCCCCTCTGTTTTTGGTCAAAACAAAACTAGAATTATATAATTTTATCACATCGAAGTATCTATCACAGTTTTCTCTTGCAACAGTTATAACTCCCAGCTCCCTGTGGATCCCTTTGCTTCCTGACATGCAGCCTGCTCTGGCCCCCATGCTGACCCAGAAAGAGCTCAGGCAGTTTTACTGACTTGTGCTCTCCTCATGATCACAAACTTGGCTATTTCTTCACTGCCACCCACCCCCTGTAAAACAAAACCCCTGGGATGAATTTGTTCCACTCTAACTCACCCATCATGTCAATCTCTCCCCTCCTTTCTGCTTCTTCAGATGAGTAGAAAACAAGCCTCTGAACAACAAAAATAAAAGCCCTTCATGAATAAAGCTTGTCAGCTGTGGGCTCTGTGACTGCATTTTCCTGCTCTTTAGCAGCAGATCTTAATATCACTAAGAAAATGACTGCACAGCTCACAGCCTGTACTTTTCATCCATCCATAACTGCACAGCTGGCATCCTTATGGGACTTTCTATTATGCATATTCAGCCTAGCATTTTTAAACCTTCAGATGGTCTACATCATTTCTCCTTTTGGGGAAAAAGATATTGTAGAAGCACAGGGCTGTTCTCTAAATCCTCTGGATTTATCTAAGATTAGCTTTGGGATTTGAATGGAAAGCCTCTCCATTTTTATTCACTACTATCTTTCTTGGGGGCCCAGAACCCAGGAGGTTGCTAGTAAAGAAAAAGTCTTAGACAAGCATTAGGAAGTATGGAGCCTCTGTCTAGCTAGGTAAGGGTTGTTGAAAACACAGCTCCCAGCCACCAGTTTAATGCTTTGTCCCAACTACCACTTATTTTCATGACAAGGAAAATTGGTTTTCGAGTGTAAGAATTAAGAGTCCTACTAATTCAACCAGAAGGACACTCACACAAACACACACACACAGAATGGGAGCAGGTTTATCAGTTTGTTCCAGTTTTAATGGCTTTTGTTTACTCATTTATACAGCACTGTCAAAATGGTGTCATTTGGAGATACTTGCATATTTAATCTTTGTGATTTAATTTTGCTCTTTTGCCCTCCTGAACTCTCAAAGAGTTCTGTTTGGCATAATAATTTCTCATTTGTGGCAGTCTTTTCAGAACTAGAGCAGGTCAGAAATGGTGACTAATGCAACTTGTAACAAAACATTTATTTTCCCTTTAGACAGACAATTCTGTCTTATTGAGGGCTGTCCTCAGTTTCATTCATGACTACCAAGAGAAAGGGATTGTCAAAATCTCTCCAACTATATGCAAAACTGTATCTGCTAGAAGTATGATGACTTACATCAGAACAGTTTCTAACACTCATGAATCCTACTTTGCTAACTCTGTATTGCTGCTGCACACTTTAATGTCAGTGGAGTGAAATAATCCATCCAGAAACTAATAATCAATACAGATATTGCAGCTTAGAAGTTATTAACCCTTTTTCATGTAATAGGATAGATAGTAACAAAATTATTTTAAGCAGCTGTTTCCTTTCCCTCTCCTGTCCAAATGGAACCAAAATCTCTTCACAAGCTTGTGTGTCTCAAAACCAGTGATTAATTTTATTACTTTGATTGAAAATTCTGGGTGCTTATGGACTGACTGAATGCTGGGAAGATTTTATGGGATGTAGTAAAATTAGAGCATAACTCTCTTGTCTTTGCACCTGCTGAGAGAAGGAGCACCCTATGGACTTTGGCTCAGGCTTGGAGGATATTGCTAAATGTAAAAGATAACACAGTCATTCTTTCAAATATCTGACTCAAGTGGAAGAATCCAAGTTATCTCCTAGGCCTCATATAACAGGAGACTGGGATGCCTCTAGTGGGATCTCCAGAAGGCAACATATTCAGTAGAGCAGCACCTGGTCAGCTCACTTGGTGTGTAATGGTATATAGAGGTATGTGGTGTGAAATAGCATAAAAGCCCCAGACTGGAGAATTATCTTTTCCTTTATTTTTTGTGTCTTGAATTGATCCTACTGGAATAGGAAGAACGGCTACTGGAGTAAAAATCTTATCTGCATTTCTGTTTGTATGCTGTAGCCTGCAAGTTGCAGCACTGAGTCAGGAAACAGTAAAAAATGTTTTACTCTTCTTCTGCAAGAAGATATTATGAACAAATAAGGTAATGAGAAAGCCTGAAGACACTGTGTGTTTTGGCAAGAGGATTTCTCTGTCTCAGCAAAACTATGTCCTTTGTTACATTGTCTTCCTAGTCCAGTTTTCAGTGTTTTGTTACATCTTGGAAGAGTATTTTTGGATAAAAAATGCCGCAAAACCTAATATAACTTTCAACTGGATTATTATTTCACTCTTCTGGGCTGAAGGAGGTACTAGTTTTCCTTCTTGCAGGTAGAGAAAAAACTGAGATTAGTTCCTCTGGGAAGACTGAAACCAGTCTCAGTCTTCCTTAATGAGTACCCTTAAGGAGAGGGGGAAAGTCCTACTCTAGTATTTTTGAATGAAGTGGAACCTGCAAAAGTTTTTTTCCCAAATTTTGATTTTGTATGTGCTCGTGTGTTCATACAATGTGGAATGAGCTACACAAGGAGCAGAGGCAGAAAGTAGCATAGTTTCTTGATCCTGGTTCAGTAGGTGATGAAATGGCAGGATAGTTTTCGCTGTGATGTCTCAGACAGAATAACTTTATTGAAAATAATGAAGATAAAACTGATAGGCATTTATAATTTTCTAGACATTATGTATTGGGTCTGGCTGGGGTGGAGTTCATTTTCCCACAGCAGCCCTCACAGTGCTGTGCTTGGCACTGGTGTTGTAAAGGTGTTGATAACACAATCAGTGTTTTGGGCACTGCTGAGCAGGGCTGGCACAGCTTTATTGCTGGCTCTTAACATTCCCCTCCCATCCAAGGACTGGGGATGGGCAAGACCCTGGGAGGGGACATGATGAGGTCAGCTGAACCGAATTAACCAAAGGGATATTTCATACCCTATGATGTCAGCTTAGATGTAAAAGCTAAGTGAAAAAGTAGAATTTTATGTTTACAATGTTTGCCTTCTGGAGCAACCTCTACATCTGCTGAAGCCGTGCTGCTTGGGAATTGGTAGACAACAAAATTATTGGCCTTTCCTCTTTGCTTGTGCACCTACAAACTTTTGCTTTTGCTTTAGTAAACTGCCTTATCTCAACCTACGAGATGTTTTCCATCTTATTTTCTCTCCCCTGTCCAGCTGGGAAGGGGGTGATAGAGTTGGCTTGGCTGGGCACCTGGCATCCAGCTGAGGTCAACCCACCACAGTGGCATTTCTATTTTGCAAGTTGATTTGTAACTTAAGACTTTCTTCTGCATCACACTGCTGCTCAGAGATCTGTAAAGAAGTATTGTAAATTTATTGTGGGTTTTCTTGATGAATTCTTATTTTATTTTTTTCTCATCATGCAATTTTGAGATTCAAGTGAGCAAAAAAATCTGTTATGTTGTGTATGGTGATGTTAAACGGTAAAGGTTGTTAAAACACTGGTCCCAATTATTTTTGTATTCTGTATGAATTTTATTTTTCTTTTTTGCAATTCCTGGGATCACAAGACAGATATTTACACTCAGTTACAGAGTGGTAATGGTAGACATGCTAAACTGGCTATGATGCCAAAGTTAGCTTATTTATTAACAACAACTCAGAGCCAATGTAAGTTCAGGAATCTGATCAACAAATATACTGTTTCCTGAAAATATATTGTTTCCTGAAGATTGCCAAGCTTGATGACAAGTGAAAAATCACTATCATTAGGGCTCAGGTGTAGCTTCATAGGGCCAGAGTTTTACTGAGATATTTGCACGACTAGGCCAGTTTGGTCCAAGAGTGTGCAGGCACTTTATAAATGTGCATTTCTAGAAGCTCGGTCTTGTGATCCCTAGTTTCTCAGGACTGCTGCAGGAATTGGAGAATTAATGTCATTTATTACTAGCACTTATCTAAGATTGGTGAATGTCTTTTAGATATTTGCAAATAAGTACACCTGTTTTCAAGGGACCAGGTGTCAACTCTTCTCCATTAACATGTGCTTAATAGAAACAAATTGCCAACAACCTACTGATAAGTGTCATAAAATTGTTTTCACAGTATGATTTAGACTTTTCATCACTCTACCTTGTGTAATGGCATTTGCACATTATACATGGGCCAAATGATAACTACATGCATAATACAGCCTGTGCTCTATATTGCTTAAAGGCCTTGTTGTTCCAGAGTTATTAATCCCATTTCATTTTGAGCTCTTTGGACAGACTGGAAGAAAACTCTGTAAGCTTGCTTGGGAATAGATTTCCCAAATTTAAGGAACTGCCTGTTTTAGAAATTCTCCTCTCTGTTCCAGGAAACATCATTGAAGTTTTTTTTAATGATGTGTGGAATATTATGTTATGGAATTTTTTCACAGCTAAAACAATGCATCCAGGCCAGTTCTTTTTAAATGCTTCTTGTTTTCCCTTACTTCTGGGAGAGGAATGAAGCATCTGTCACATGAAGCTAGAAGGTCACATCTAAAGAACTGCAAGGGAAAGAGTAGGGAGATGAAGGACTGGACAGCAGAGTGAAGAAAAGGATGGAAAGCTCAAACACGGAAGGGGACAGTTTGTTTTCAAAATGGAAGGATAACTTGTACATATTCTTAGTTTGCTATTATACCTATTTTATCTGGAACCTGTAGGAATCATAATAACAGATGAGAATGTGAGTGGAACAAGGAATAGAGATGCATCTCAGTGCTGTGAGGTTTATTCCAGTTGACAGAAGTAATCTCTCTAATCACAGAGACAATTGCTAGATAGAAAACTACTTCATCTGAACAACTGATTTTGTATGATAAGTGACAGTCTCTGTCCGATTAAAAGCCCTTTCAGTCTGCTCCCTTATAACATTCTGTCTCTATTGACATTTAATCACTTTGAATAAAAGAGTGTAATAACAATAATTTAGCAAAATGACTTGTAAAACTTATCTAGGAATATAAAAGATTCAGAGACACTGGAGGACTAACTCTACATTTTTTTCCTGCAGATCAGTCTCCTGACATAGAAAAGATGGCTTCTTTTCAGGGTGGCTTCTTTGGGATGAGTGTGCAGTCACTTTAGGAAAATTTTGAGGGGAAGCAATCATCACAAAATAATCTTTATCATTATCATATACCACATTAACCATCAATTTTTTAAAGGAAATGGTGATCCCAGGGATTCTAGACACTGATATTTCCAAAAAAACTATGGGATCATCTGCCCTGAGGTGAAAAAATGTACTGAGATACCCAACTGCATGAACACTAAGGAGAACTTTTTTTGGCCATGAGGGGCTGAGATTATGGAAGCCAGTTGGTGGCTAACATGCTTTACCAGTCAGGATTCAGAATGTGGGGAAATGATCAATGCATATATGATTATAGAAGCCATAATTAAACCTTTCCTGAAAGTGCTAGGATGCTGCTGCACAGTAAACTGACTTCTTGTTGTTGCTTAATAGAAGGTAACACACCTTTAGGCAGACCCAATCTTAGTCAAATCTCCTATGTCCAAGACAAGAGAAGGAATTCCTTCCAGAGCTTAGAAAGTTGCTTATGCATGGCCATCACAGACGATAGGGCAGGGTTATTTGCATGCTGAGAGAGCACTCCCCGGAACGCATCAAATCCCAGCCAGCACTCCAACCAGTCTGCCATTCCTTATGTGCAAAATATATTACACACATACATGAACACTATGTAAAATTCTGCTGCTGCCTTCACAATTTATGAAATAGTAGTGTCTGGCTAGGATGTAAGTGCCAAGTGTTACTCGACAATAAAGTATTTAAAGACAGATTTCATGAGCTTGCATCTCTAGATTCAGACATTACTAAGAGACACAAAAGAGACTATAACCCTCTTATTTTCCCCCTTTGCTTTTCCCCACTGACACCCCTGTTTAGATGTATTTCCCTCGTGCCCTGATAAACAGTGGTTGCATGATCTCTATACAGTGTTCTGGTGGCAAAGCAGCATCTGCACACTCACCTTTCTTCCAAAGGAGGTTATGACTCTGGCAACAGGTAGGGGAACTTTATAGCACAGCTGTGGTTCTACTTCCCAAATTGCACTGGTGCTACTTAGTAGAGAAGATCTGTGGTTTGCACACTGGGTGTGCAGGCTCATCTTGCAGAAAGTATGTTCCGTGTTTGTGTTTTCCTTTAGCTCCTGTGTAGAGGAGACACAAACAAGACAGGACTCGGGCTGATTCTGCAATCATAAAACTCAAAGTAAGAAAGTTACAGCAGCAACCCGGAACATTATTACAGCTGCATTTCTGCAGATTGCCGTACTAGACATCTGTGGGTCTTTCTTAGATCACAACTTCTAGAAAAATTCCTCTACCACCTGGAAAAAGAAATGTTTGAACAGATTTTTTTTAGAGGAGGAGAACTTTTTTGACGATTTGAGATTCTTTTACAAACTTCTTTGAATCTTTATTTTCAGCATGTTCATTGTCTACATACTTAAATTTTCTCTATTATGAACAAAATATTGTTTCTTCTCTGAAGGAAAGTGTAGAACTTGCCAGTTGGAAAAATCTTTGAAATTGTTGTGGCAACAATTTTCTCTTGAAATCTGGCAGATTAACTCATATCCCCCTAGCTGCAGCAACATTTGAGCAAATAACAGATGGGGATGATGGCAGGGCATATAATGTCTGCTTCTGATGATTTTTCTACAGTTTAGGATAGAACCACAGGTCTCTTTATAGTTAGAGAAATCATCTGATGCTGCAGATAGATAGTCATTTAGAATACCACTTAGATGGATTAACAGCATAATGCAAACTTTCTGATAATTTAAGGAATGAACTCTCAAATATTTCCTTTTCATTCTCCTCTTGATTTAGAAAAGGAGCTATCATTATGAATAGCATAAAAAATGATCTTATGCCATTATCATAAGTGAACAAATGCGGATTTTTGCATGTGTGTGACAAAACTTCTCTGCTCAGATCAACCTCTGTCTGAAAGAGGATGTGCATAACACCACTGATAATCATAGAATAGGTAAACCATAAGAGTTACAGCATTGAAAGAAATGTCAAGGAGTTTACCATCAGGAATCTAGAAATAGAAAGCTATGTGTGCAAATGATTCTGTGCATTGCATGAGTCTTGAATAAAATGTTGAAAACAAATACATAGATATTTTGCAGTTGCAGTTGTTTTCTTCCTGTCAGTCGCTGTTTTTCTGTTGTGCAGGTACTGCTAGACATGCTTCAGGTGCTGACCCAAGATGTAATTGAAGTGAAACTTCCAGCTTTTCTTTCTATCTGTATAAAATGTTGTCCCATGGAGAGTGGGTTATGAGAGCTAAAGTAGAATAAAGGGAAACAGACAAAAAGTAATACTCTGGAATTTTGGTTATTTTAGGTTTTTTTTTGGGGGGGAGTGTTTGTTTATTTTATTTTTTTAATAATACAGCAAGCCACATTAAGCCTGTGAAAAGCAGATTTTATTCTCACAATTAACATTAAAGATGTGGGTTTGGAATATTTTTTGGCCTGCATTTTTAAGGAAACGTGACATATGGAATTGCAGTGTCCATCTGCCAGCTTTTCAGTCTTCCACTTCTCCTGCAGGGATGCTTATGCCCTCTGGCCGAGTTCAACCAGGATCAAAAGACAGTGAATTCCTTAAAATCACTGAAAATCAGTGGTGGGTAAGGGAGACACATGAGCATCGTTCCAACCCTCTGGCACCATCACAACGCATGCGACCTCTTCCCCAGCTGGTGACTAAGTGACTCAGGCACATGCCACCTCCAGGGAGGGGCTAGCAAAATAGAAGGGCTTAGAAAGTAACCAGAGAGTTGGAATTGCCAGTGGTGCTCATAGATAAAGCAAAATCTTAAAATCAGTATGCAACTAAACTTCAGTTGTTCTGCTGCTTGTTACTTTCTGTCAATTTGATAATCTTTTCAGACCCTCTTGGAAGGAGCTGGGCTACAAATGCTAATGGAGACGTTATATTTACCATCCATTTTATATTATTATTTGACCTTTTGTGTCTCTTGCTGATGGTTTGTGAAAGTTGGAGCTCTTTTAAATGCTACTAAAAATATGAGATAATTATCATCATAAGAAATGCCTGTGCATTGAAGAAAGTTTATGTGTTAATAACCAGATGCAATTAGAAGAGTATTTGCTGGCTGAGTGGCAAGGAATATCTGCATCCTTTTACAAGAAACTGGAGCAACAGATTGCAATTTCAAATAAAACAGGATGGCTGCTCCCTAGTTTTTTGAAAGTAAAGACTTCAGAGCCATGATTGTCAGCTTGTGTCAGGCACACCCTGGCAATGGTCTGCCAGTCTCTTTCCACAGTGTTTTTTTAATATAAGGATTCCTCCTTTCACTTCTTAGCTCGAATTAAAGGAATTCTACCTTTCAAGTGCTGCAGTTTTGCCAGATTCCTGCTTCTTGTGGTTTCTCTGGTCTGGTCTTAGCTTGGATGCCAGCTCTGACCTTACTACAGTTCCTTCTACCTGTCCAAGGGCCCTGCACTGGCTCTTGTTTGTGGCCTTATTTTTCTTCTAAAAATATTCTCTACTTTTTAGCTCCTCTGGTTCTCCAACCTTTAACCTGACATGACATTTGCCTTCAGCCAATCCTCCCAGTATTTCATGTAGAGACTCAGTTTTCCCGGAGTCCAGATCTGATTACATCCCTAACAAACCATTTGTTTGATGGAATACTCAGTATTCTGACTATGATTCCTTGCCTGTTCTGATCTCTCCTCTTTGACCTAGGGTTTTCATACCATATCCACATTTTAAGATTAAACTGGCAGCTACTTTTATTGGGTGTGTTCTAATTTTCTCTTTATGAGCTTTCCTGGCAATGTGATGTATTTATGAGATTTCAACAAAGTTCTCAAATCCAATATATTGTAAATAACAGTATTATTATTGATGGCAATAGTAGTTTGATTGTTATAATGTATAGATTAAAGATGCAAATAATAACTAAGGAAGGTTATATTGCTATATTTGATACACAACTTTTAACAAGGAACCTGGTTTTCCTTTTTTTTTTTTTTAGAATTAATAATGGTGTGAGGAAAATGCCAGTGTCTGTCATGTAAATGTTGTGATTTCTGCTGATTTTCAAATTGTTGCAGATATCTACCAATAACACCTTTAATGTCAAGCAAATGCAATTAAAATATTCCAAAAAATAAGACACTCTACTTTTAATAGACATGGTAAGATCATACAGAGTAAGAGGAACTAAGAATTGAACATGACTCTAATTGAATAGTTTTACAATTTTTTTTCCCAGCAGATGCTGCATTTCCTTAAAAGGGCTTTTCTTCTTTTAATTCAGTGGGCCAATTGTTTCATTTGGATCTGCAAGTGCAATAACTGGGAGATGAGACAGCCATGAAACAGTGTCCATGTACCCCAAAGCTTGGCTATAGAGAACATCAAGTATTACTTTATAATTTCATTTAAAATGTAAAATGACTGCTGAGCCTTGATTGCTTTTAGCATTATAATTGGAATATAGAAATAAGATGTTACATAGAATGAAGGGATTAATTATTTCGCTATTAAAAGTTATCCACTCTAGTGTTGTAAAGTGGTGTCTGTCATTCCCTTATTTCCACTAGGCAAGTCATATTTTTACATAATTGCAAGAAATAGTGCCTCTGGAAAACACTTCTGTATATGAGGGAGCAAATTAGAAGCAGCTGAAACCCCTATTGTGTAGCAGTGACATCTCTGCCAGTTCTGCCTCGAGTGCTACAAGAAGTGGTATGCAAGAAAACTTACAAAGCAGAGGCAATTAGGATGGAAAGAGAGAAAGGATGAAAATTATCAGAAAAAACATTGCAAGGTCAGGACATCACGGCATCAAGGAGTGTTAACAGGCATCTGAATACTGACTGTAGGGGAATGTTGTGGCATTTGAAACTAACATGTCTAAAAATATGTTAAAGCACTATATAGTTCTTGGGATGTTTTTGTATCTTCTCAGAAATATTTAGTAAACAATCACCAACAAATGACACATAGAAATAAAAGCTGCAGGGAAATAAAATTATCCGTGTCTACATTGTTTTGAGAATGTTAATAACAGCAAAAGCACAACAGTATGTAACTGGTTTGTTAGGAGAGCATTTTTTAAAGTATGAAGTATGACAACATGCAAAATTTGGACACTTTTGCTAGGAGTTATTTTTCCTTTTGCTGAAGGAAAAGCTGGGTTAGTTTTGTTTGTTTGTTTTCTGTCATCATTATTTTCTACTCTAAACAAAGCCAAACATTTCCCTGAATACCACTTGCAAGGGTCTTAGTGTTTCTGTGTTAATTTTTGATTCCCCGTCAATCTGTAAATGAGACTTCCAATTCTGTCTCACCGAACTGCACAGACAGAGCCTCTTCCAAACTGGAATTACTAAGCACCAAGAGATTAGGGTGCTCTAATATGTTGAGTGAGAATCCAGTGAAGTTCTTCTCCTAAGACTAATACTCATATCAGTTCATACTTAATTGTCAGCATAAAGAGGAGCTATCCCATCAGAGAACATTGTACAAAGCCAGTTCTACTGTGCAATGACCACAGGTCCTTCCTGGGATTTTTGGGTACTGAGATAGATTTTTTTTTACCATGGCTACAGATAAAACAAGCACTGTCCTCTCAATTGACCATAAATTTCATTCTCCTACTGAGGAAATAATAATGTGATGCAAGTTCAGTAAAAAAATTTCTGTTTGAGATAGTAATTTCTAAAACAAGAAATGAGCAACATGCCTCAAAAAGCTTCCTTCAGAGAGGTCCTACTAGCTGTGATCTGGATACAGATTCAGAAAACATTTTTTCCTTCATATTTTAAAGATGTGCATGTCTGTAAATTCAATCATTTATTTAAATTTCTTGGGCCCAGATGACAGGCACGTCATGAGGCATGTGCTGTAACACGTTTCAAGAGGCAGGCTTTGATAATAGCAGTCAAACCAGTCAAAGGAATGTAATCTTCAAGTTTGTTAAGAAAATGCCTGATCCATTCTTTCACCTTCAAAGAATGCTTTACAACTCCTGTGACTGCCCTAGGTGTGGTCGTGTTGCACTTCAGAAACTGAAAATCTATGCCTGATGTATACATTCACCCCAGGAATGAAAGATTTTCGAAATAGATCCAGGATAAAACAAAAAGCTATATAAATTATGTATTAGGCAACATTTTTTTTTTATCATTCTGGAGAACAAAACCAAACATATCGTTATAAGATACCATGCACGTGACCACAGAATTGGATCAAGGAACAACAAAAAAAAACCAAAAAACCAAAACAAACAAACAAACAAACAAAACAACAGAAAAGGCCAAACAAAGCCTGACCACTTACTCTATTAAAAATCCTCAATTTTGAAATTTTAACCACTTTTTCCATTTTGAATTACTGCAGTTAAAACTACCTCTGCAAGAACTCAGCTATTTCACAGATAAAGGTTTCTAGGATTTAGAAAACTGTCTGTGGTCAAAATTTAAGGAGAAAAGGAGTTGAATTACATTAACACTTTCTTACTATATGAAATAACCAAGTTTTAATCTGTAGTATCTGCTCTCAATAAAGGAAGGAATTAAAACTGAGACTCTTATCCCTTAAGTACATCTCATAGACGAAACTGTTCCCCTTTTCATTAGACATTTAAGAATTTAAGTATTAGTCTTTGGGAAAAAATAAGCTTTGGGAAAAGGTAGTTTTGACATGGTGAGAGGATAGAAATATTTTTCTTAAGGTGTCAGTTTGATCGTAATCAAAATTGAGAGATTAAATTTTATAAAGCTGCAAAAATATCAACCTCCCTCCCCTAGAAAATCTTGAGGTATATTCTTCAGTTAATTTTGTCACATTTTCCTCATATTCAACTTTTTTCAGCTCTTTTATGACATATTAAATATTTCATGAGAATTTTCTGGATTAAGCTGTTGATTTAATTTTACTCTGTATTGTTTAAAGCTACAAAACTCTATCACAGCACCATTGGGTCAGTAATATTTTTAAACAAAAGAGATTATTACTATATTAAATAATGTGCTTTATTAAGAATACCAGTCTTTAAAGATCTAAGAAATTTAAAAGAACCAAAAGGACACTTATTCATTGTACTATAATTCATTGTTCTATCTTTAGAAACGCAAAAATAAAATCAACATGATGCCAGCATGAACAAGACATCACTTCTGTTCTGTTCCATTCTATTTATTTTATTCTACATTAACTGAATACATAAAGACCATTGGCAAATAAATCAAACAAGACATTTAAGTATGAACTGTGTGGGAATCTGTGATCACTGCAGAGGAGTTGCTTAAAAAAAGAGGAATCAAATTTAATATGTGCATTACAAATCGAAAAAAAATATAAATAAGCATGCTGTTGGTGCTTGTAACGTGCTGAGCAGCTGATCTGTAATACAGAATTCAGGGATGAGTCATAACAGTTAAATCCAAAGCTATATGACATTTAACCCTAATATTAAAATCCTAGTTTCATCATATGTTTTATAGTCATTCTTGGATGATTTTTTTAAGAAATTTAATTTGACTCCACTGTTAAACTTTTTCAAACTCACTGATTTTGCAAGAGATTTAAATTTACACTGAAAGTTGATTTTTCACCAAGACTCTTATATTTTGAATTATTCTTGTGAAATACAATGGTTGGATGAGCTAAGTATTACTTGTTTGATAAAAAACATGTAAGGATCTTTATTAGGATACTGTTTATTTCTTGTATTATGAGAAAAATGCAGTTTTAGCTCACTTGAGTTCATGAAGACAGGCTTCTACTTGTTTAATTTAATGAAATGAAAAGAGAAATAGCAATGCAATTCTGGGCTTTCTTTAGGAAGGCTCTGTGTGCAAACTTCTGAACAACACTTTACATAATCCATGCTAATGTGCAGCAAAAGGTCATAGACATTTAAATGGGTTCTTGTGAGGTGCTCCAGTCAAGAGCCAGCAGTGCAATGCTCCCTATAAACAGCCTGGCTAGCTGTGGATAAATGAGATGCAGAGCAATACCGTAACATCACATCACAGGGAACTGCAAGTGCTTTACCTCGTGCCATTATACTGAAGGCCATTACTCATGTCAGCTGCTCAAAACATTACAGCACAACTCTCTTAGCCTTTACCATGCCTGAGTGAAGTGTGACAATTTCAGGCAGTGCAATAGGAGTGAGAAACTTGAACAGATCTGACTGATAGCTCACAGGATTTCAGCACACATTGCCGTTTGTGCCACGCTCGCTAATGCAGCCACAGCGCAGCGCATTAATCGCATTAGGTTACACATCAGTCCAGATCTACTGCCTCAAAAGCTTCTTTTCGTGGGAGAGCTTTGGAAAGAGGGAATGACCTTTTTTAGCTTCATCTAGAAATATTGTCAGAAGGCAAAGATTGGTATTATGCTACTATTAGCATCGGAAGTCACTTCCTGATATTACAAACGGGGTTGGAAAAGAAATATCTCTGACTGACGTAAAATCATAGCATCACAGAATAGTTTGGGTGGAAATGGACCCTAAAGGTCATTTAGGGACACCTCCCACTAGATTATGTTGCTCAAACCTTCATCCAGCCTGGCCTCGAACCCTTCCAGGGATGAGGCATTCACAGCTTCTCTGGGAAACCTGTTTCACTCCCCTTGTGACCAAAGATAGTTTGCTCAGCCTGGCCTTGGTACTTCTGTGCCCTGGCTCCTCACCATCCCAAAAGCACTGGACTGAGCCACACTCTATCCACCAGTGTCCTTCCTGGACTGGAGAGACTGGGAGGGGACATAGGAGGCAAGATGTAGTCACCAAAGTGCCAGATAAGAGGAAAACATTTTTACTATTTTTTTCCTTGTCTTCTTGTCTTTAAAATTACTCATTGTGTAATTATGTAAAGAACTCCTAATGATGCAGCTAGGAGGGACCCTGTTGCTGAAGGCCAGCACTTGGGCTGCTGTGCCAGCACCACAAGGAGCCTGTTTGGGATTCTTTACAACTGAGTGCCTTCAAAAATAATGACAGCTGAGCTCTAGGACAAACAGGAACTGCTGCACATTGCCAAAAGGTATCTTCTAGGGATAGTTGAAGGGGGAGTTATGGGAGGCCACCAGTGTTGATTATTCTTGCAGGCATGTTACTGGATTAGCTACAGTCCTAATCTAGTTTGACAGCTGAGGTGTGCCCATCTCCATTTCAATCAACCTCTTCCTTCTCATGTTTCACAGAGATTGTGCTTTCAGGATTTTTATGATGAAGCTTTCATATAGAGACATAAGATTTCCAGTTAATTCAGGAGACTTTGGAGTTCTTCACAAATATTATTCATAAAGGAAAAGACTTTTGCTCCTTGTATGGATTACATAAGACTCGTATTTTTTGCCCTGCACAGGCAAAACCTCATTTAAGTGGCTGTCTTCACACCCTCAGAGATTTTTTTCTCAGAGTGTGACCCATCTATGGCTGTGGAGGGGAAGGAGGTAAATCAGTAAATTTGCTGTCTTAATGATCAACCAAAAGAGGCATGGAAAAACATCAGTGTGTACGTCTGCTTGGTCCCCTGAAAAGAGCTCAAATGAAGGACCTGGATTTGTGTCTAAGATTGTTCAAATCCCCAGAGCAACTAAAAACTTTCTTCCTAAGTCCACCTGTAAGAATCTCTTAAAGTTGCATTCTGTCTTTGGCATCCCAAAGGAGACAGTGTATCTGGCATATATATTACTAGTCTGCTACTGCAAACTACTGCAAACTACCTTCCTCATCCGAACACCACCCCTCTTTGGGAAGGAAAAAGAACATCTCACAGGAATTAAACTCACAGAAGAATATTGTCTTCTCTTCCACTGTCTTCCCCCTCGGCTGAAAAGAAATCTAACTGTGACAAAAGTCCCAGGTGCTGTTCCCTCACACACTGTCAAAGTTATCCTTGTAAATAGAAAGTTGTCTAGTCCAATACATTTAACATTTCCTTCTGGGTTGTGTTACAATTTTGTGGCTGAGTACCAAAGTTTAGTCTAAGGAAAGCAGAGTTATAATTTTGGTTTTGCATAAAGGATAGCATATTGGAAGTATTCTTCCTAACTAGACTTTGATTTATGCCACTGGCAATGTTATCTTTTCCAGCACTGAGTTATTAGCAAACAGTTAGTGGTTAAAAATGTCCTGAAACCAGACAGCTAAATCCATTCATTAATTATATTTATGTTTTTCTGAGACAACAATGTCAAGAGAACCACAGTTTAGTTCCTAGATTGCTTCAGGCAATGCCGTTTTCTTTATGAATATGCATCTCCACTTGCTTTGAATGGTAGATTTTATTGATTCATCTTTTCACATCATGGCTTCTAAATTTGAGAGAAAGAAAATTAATTTTTTCTATATTTTCCTGTAGTTTTAAAGGATGATCACTGTTTGATCATATGTATTGCTGTAAAAGAAGTGCTGGACTTAATGCTGTCTTTGCTCATTAACTTCACGACTCATCTTTAGTCCTGAAAATACTTGTCTTGCCAAAAACATCTCTTTCTCATAATAAGGAGGAAGAAGCAGCCAAACTATTACATGAATTCAAGGAAATTTCTAAGTAGGCCTGCTCACCTTCTGAAGGGGTGACAAGACCAGAAGGATAATGTAGATCTAATTTTCAGCTTAAATGGAAAAAATGGAAGGAAGCATGGTGCAAATTGTAAAAAGCTGTCAGCAAAGGAGGGAGTTGTGTCTGTGGGGGGATGAGGGATGTACACAGTGCATGGGAAGATAGCTTTTATAGACATGAAGTAGTTACATAATATGATGAAATGCAGAGAGGCAGAGCTCTAGGGCACAATCATTCTCTACTAGCAAAATGCTCGTTCATGCAAAAGACATTTCCAAACAACAAATTAACCCAACAGGAATAGAAATTGCAGCTGTAAAGAAAAAATATGCCATACTCAGCACTAAGGTTATTCTGACTGATAACTCTGTGTGTGAGGAGTTTTTCTCTTCAGCTCCACATTCCACATCCATTAAACAAAGTAAGCAATACAATCTTAAAGGAGGTGCAGGAAAATACTGGGGAGATTTTTTGTCTTTTTATGCTTTAAAACTTGTTTCCTAAAGGAGTAATATTTATTGTGGTAGTGCTGACAGGATGTCCATTAGCCTGTTCCATGAATGTTCCCTGTCTCTCCAAAACCCTTGGGATTTATTTGTTATTCTTTTATCAAATTTGAAGAAAGGTCAGAAATCTTACAACTCTCTGTAAATTTGTGCACCAAGCAGAAAAATCTACTCTTCCACAGGACAGGAGACAGGCAGAACTCACAGGTTATGCTGGTGTTTGACATAAGTCAACTTAACATTTTGTGATTTTTATACACCAAATTAAATATATATTTAATATATCATAATATATAGCCTCTTGCATGCTATTGAGGTGGTCTAGATTGCTTAAGGGCAAGGATGTGCAGTATGATTTTGAGAGGAGAAAAATGAAGAAACTTCTATTAAGGAGTGATCTTACTGGAGTGTCTAGTGCTGGGTGCTTCTTTTTGAAGCATTTGCATCCATTACTGTTTTTAAGGCCAAAAGCAAAGCAGGTATAAGAACCAAAAGGCAGAAACATATGAGATGAAGTGGAGATGTTAACGTCAATTTGTAATTTGTCAAACATATTTTCAATGACAGAAAAGTACTAGTCCTTCAGCAGCACCTTCTGGACATCAAAACAAGACCCTTCAAAAACTATTTCTCTTTTTCTAGGTGTATTTACTGTCCTTCTTGTTTTTGTATGTCAAAAAGTCTGTTCGTAGCTTTGGCTTACTAAAGCTTTTGAATTTTTCCACAAAGCTTTATTTACCATGCTTTTTGATCCCATGTGTACTCTAAGGGATGCTTCATAGGTTTAATTTAATTTCATACCTTCTCTCACTTTCCATCTCATCTGTTGAAGTACTAAAACTATTTCACAGTAGTTACTTTTATTAATGATTAATTGATTAAATTGTGTATAAAAATTAATCATTTGTGGTAATGCACAGCTATAAAACATGGAAGTTACATATTTCCTATTTTATTTATAAAAAATTTAGCACAAGAAGATGCCAGCCATCTAATGAGAATGAGAGAAGAAGCTGAATATTTGATATCAATAAAAAGTACATTCTCTTTGCCGGTATCATCATCTAATCGGATTATTTTCATCTCTTGTTTCTGTATTAGCATATTCTAACTTTATCAAATCACAACCCTGTTGTAAAGGTGCAAAACAAAAACAGTTTTTTTCTACGTATGAATCTCATTAGGAAGTTTGAGGTTCATAGGAAGCCATAGGGACTTTCCTGGAAGTTCTTAGGAAAAAAAGTACTAGTTCAGGAAAACAACCATATTCATTTTACATGTTGATAAAATCTGAGACTGCATTTAAAAAGAAAATAGAAAACCACTATAGCCAGGGTACAGAGCAATGGAACAAGCCCATCTCACTATAAAGACAAGTGGTGGTTAGAAATATAGCCTGTAATAAGAGCCATAGTTCTAACTCGATAAAATGGTATTGCATATCGCAGGTAGAAATGCTTTGTTTTCATTATTACTTTGTCACTTTACTTGCATCATTACTTACTTGTTTTCAAACTGAATCTGGTTTCTGTACCCCAAATATAGGCAAAATAAGGGAATCTCATGATTAAATTAATAAATTTCTCCCTTCCTATAGATTTCTTTCAAATGACTCACTTTCTAAATGCTCTGGTAGCCTTTAGTAACATGTCCTGGCTCATAACTGTAATAATCATTGAAATAACATGTGATGCAGTGGTTGATGAAAGGTTTGATATGTAAACCTTTGATATGTAAACCATTCTTAAAATGAACCCAGGAAGCTGGATGATTTGTAACAACCAGCAGAAGGCTCATCTTCTGATGTTGCAACATAGGGCAAGAAACATTGTAGAAGGTTAGTGAAAGATGAAACTGCTGTTTCTATCCAATTTACTGAAAACAATAGATAGCTTGAAGCCAACAAATATAAAATTTCTAATGCACTCACACTTCTGGACTGCTTGGAGGAGCAACACCTTGCAGGGTAATTTTTGTAGGTGAAGTTGTTTGCGTATCTGGTAGTACAGATTAAATATTGGTTATAATATGTAGACACTTCTTAACAGCCTAACTTTGATAATGAATTTTTTTTGTCTGAAGGAAAATATTTCAGTATTACTTTGCCATTACTGAAATTCACAGTACCAAACAGTGCACATTTTTTAAGTTATTTTCTCTAGTCAAGTTCAACTGATTCTCATTAACACCAGTAGTACATCAGTGAGACAGATTTTACAGTCCTGGAAAACCTCTGTACTAAGAAAAGACCCAGACCAGACTGGCTGAAAATGGGTGGTAGAACATTCCCCTTTCATTTGAGAAGCAGCCAAAAGTCTTAATTTTTTAACATAATCAATATATATATAGGTTCAAGGGATTAAATAGTATCTGGGTGATAGTGACCAAACAAATAGACTTCCAAAGCACAACATTTGTTTTCTGATAGCTTACATTCTGCTTTTCCACCCTGCAAAATCTTTTCAGTCATCTCTTTTAGCTCTGTAGTTTACGTCATATGTCATAAATGCATTCTGTGCATAATTAAACCAGCACTGAAATTCAAAGTCATAATGAATTTAACATTAATTTTGACACTGGCTTATACAGAGATAAGATTTTATCTGGAGTAAAAGGAGGGATTTCTCAATGACTGAATATGCAGGAAAGAATATTTTGCAGTTCAATCAGATCTCGGGATCTGTTTAGCAGATGCTGAAAGAAATTTAAGAGAATAAATAATAAACTCTGCAGATGTAGCAATTAGTGGTTCTGAGAAGGCCTCTAACTGTTACCACAGTAATGTTAAATTCTTTGGCACTGAACATGCTATATTATCATTAATTTTAAATGCAGTACAAGTCCATTGTGATAGTGTTGGAGTATAGTCTGCATTCTTTGACAAGGGTTTGCAATTAACTTTTACTGAGGGCACTGAGTGCTTTAATGGAGATCTGGTAGTTTTACTGAAGTCTGATCAGTAGGAAGCAAGATGCTGCCTTCTAGCATTTCCAGGTTTAGTTCTGTGTGCTCTCTTTTCATCCATGAAATGCAGCACTAGTGCCCTGCCACTGCAGTCTGACAGTTCACAGGAAAACAAACAGGAGCACGGGAGGTTCTGCAGCAGTGCAACAGCCTTTAGTGCTGCTGGTGCCTTACCAGGCTGCATACAGGTTATCTACAGATAGCCCTGCCTTAAGCCAAAGCCAGCCCTAACTCAGCAGAAAACGATGTTTTCTGCACAAACCTAAAACACCCCTTATGATTTTGTTGTTGCAGTTCAGGGCATGCTCTTTCTTGCTTCAGTGGGATCAGCATTCCTTGCTGAGTCCTGCTGTGATGGGCTTTCATCACAGCACGTTAGATTCACCAGGTAGGTTTGCAGAGTTGGGTTTTGTGGCTTGTTTTTGTTTGTTTGTTTGTTTTTGATGGGTTTCTTGTGGGGTTTTTTTGGTTGTTTTTGTTTTGTTTTGTTTTGATTTGGTTTGGTTTGGTTTTTTGGTTTTTTTTCTCTTGATGAGGAACATGGGACAGCACCACATCATAAATTAACATGAACAGATGCAACAGAGGATATTAATTCTTGTTGGAGGTTATCCACTTCACTGAGTAAGTTTACACAGGTCTAGAGATGGTCAAGTTATTGAGAGGCAGCTTTGAAGGACTAATGCAGTGATTTCAGGGTGATGTTCAACCTCCCTAATATGCAGCTACATTTAAGAGCAGATGGGCTCTTCAGAACCAAATACATTCACAATTCCTACAAGGACACATGGTAGAGTGAAATTTGAGCAACAATTCGAGAAGCTGGGCTGTTTAGTAAACCTCCCTTTAAAAGATAGAGTGTTGTATATTCCTGGCACCATGACACAAAAACTCTTAGAACAACTGGGATTTCTAATTTCCAGTGAACTTATTTAAAGATTAATAACCCTTCCAGACCAGAATTTGGTGCATTTGGGCTGTTTAATTCTTTAAGCTTGATGTTGGAATTTTCTCAGTATTTGTTGATGACTATAGCTCTCTGGAAATCTGCCAAACATAAATACTGTGCAAAGCAGTCTTTGGAAGTTCTCTGGTTAGTTGCTTCCAGTTCATTTCTATTTAGTTAATTTTTTGGCATCCAGAATGTTAGTATTAGTTAGTATCTTCCCTCCCCTCCCCTCAAAAATGTAGAAATTATTGTATGGTCTAATGAGGAATAAATATATTCCACCTGAATTTCTTTATCACTTGTATCTGTGCTATCCTTTCACCTCTTACCAATAGAGTTTCAATTTCTGTAATACACCTCATCATAGTATTTTACCTAATTTAATCTAGAGACAAGTGTATAAGCTTATTATATTTTTTTTCACAGAGTATTAACATTCAGATTTCATCCAGCTAGGCAGCCAGTTCCATTTGAGTACTTATCTGAACTGATTAACCCTTCTGCACTGATGAGTTGATGGGAAACCTTAAAAAGGTTTAGAAAGGTATTTACTTCTGTTACTTTCAGTGTTCATAGTCAGTGAAATCACAGTCCCATTAGAATAAATGTGATTTTATTACTGACTTCAGGATTTTCCTTCACCAGAAGTCTTGAAGAGATGACAGGCTAAGATAGGCTTCTGTTCTTGACTTGTAATATACCTTGTATTAGAAAAATAGTTTAAAAAAAGGCCTTTCACTAGGAAACCCCCCATTTTTGGCCTCTGCTAAGACATGGTTGCAAACTGGCAGTCCTTTCTAACGATAGCAAAAGATGAGATCAAATCAGAAGCATTGCTTATTGGAATGTTTGGAAGAACGCTGTGAACAGAAATCTTAAGGACTGTAGGAAACAGAAAAAACTAGCTACTGGAGGAAAAAACTGACCTTTTCACTGTCTCTAGGAACATTGTTTTGAGAATCGAATTTTGTCCCTGCAGCCCTCTCTTGCCATTCCCTGAGGGAGGGAGACAAGCCTCTGGTGGCTGCACAAATGCTGTCCATCAGTACAAACTGACCTTTACTCATCACTCAGGTCAGTCATACCATCCCTTTATCCTGTGCTTCACAGCACATATTGGATGTCAGCACTGGACAAGGCTGCTAAAAATGCAGTTGAATGCAAATCCACAGACTGGGCTGAGCTGCCGTGATTTGTCGCCAGGCAGGTGACCTGTCCAGTCAAGGCTGGCATCACCCCCTCTCAGAGGATGTAACTGGGAGGAACGGCATCAAGGGTCCAGCCAAACAGTATTTAGAAAAACATCAGTGATTTTGTTGCTGGAAGTGTCATGCTTTTGGCTCATATTGTGTTGCAGGGTATTTCAAGTGTGTCATTTGTTCTTGGTATTGGAGCCAGTGAAATTATCAACTGTGAATTATTTTATGTGAGGAATTCTGACAATTTACATCCTAGATTTTAGTTCCATGAAGACTAGTATTTCACACAGATACAAAGCAAAGCAAATGTTTCTAGTAATTTTTTTGTTCTTTATCTGCAGAAAATAAAGTTGGTGTTTACACACACATACAAGTAATCTGCCTGATCCATCAGTAGCACTTTGCTTCAAAATTTTATTGAAGTCTTTCAGTGGTATAAGGGAATTGGTATCTTCTCACATTTGGCTGCTAGTTATTTTTACAGGTATCTCTACACTGGGTGAGATAGTGGAAGTAGTCTGGACTTCCTTTTGCACTGTCAGAGGTAAAACTGTGGGAGCAGTATGTCATAGTAATTTTCTCTTGTTTCTGCCTTTCACATTCTTTATCCTAAGGTCAGATGTGGTAAAAGTTTGGTTCTCTCATAGAAACTTGCCTTTCAGAATAATCACTTCTGAAACACAATTTAAGATTGTGAAAGACAAATTACAAAAGACATTCCCATGCAAAGTTTTCCTCATGAAAATCTTTCATATGCCAGTGCAGCATAGGAAAAAACAGGGATTCATAAAAGCGACACAGTTCATAGAACCATAGAATCATGGAATATCCTGAGTTGGGATCATCTTAGAATCATCAAAGAACAACTCCTAGCCCTGCACAGGATACCCAAAGAATCACACCATGTGCCTGAGAGTGTTGTTTAAACATTTCTTGAACTCTATCAGGCTGGTACTGTGACCACTTCCCTGGGGAGCCAGTTTCAGTGCCCACTCACCTTCTAGGTGCAAAACCTTTTCCTGATAGCCAATCTAAAGCCCACTGACATAGCTTCATGCAATTCCCTTGTGTCCTGTTGCTGGTCACCAGACAATAGTTACGCTATTAGGGAAAAAATCGTGTTTGTCGCTTAATTCTATGCCTTGCTTGTCACATACAAGCACACACCTCAGTGGAGCACAGGTGGTTTTAGAAATTGCAGATTGCTTCACTTAAGCAAATCTGAGATCACATTTCCTAACTACTGGCTGATTCAGATGAAGTTACTATCCCTTTCCCCTTTGTGACCCTCTGGAAGAGTGAATACACTGTTTGGAGCTTCTCTGTGTTGCAAAGCTTCTGCATTTGAGACAGGGCAATGATATTCCTACCTCTGCAGGAAAAAAAATATTTTTTTGGTATTTTTTTGTCTTTGAGTTACTGGAACAAAGGAAGTGTGTTGGCTGCCAGATGACTATGTACACTCTTTCATTCTTTAAACCTTTTTCTCTATAGTATTCTCTATTGGGCAAAGCAAAGTCAGTACATCTGGGAATACTTACTTGACAACATCATTTGATTTGCACAGTGCCTGCTTCTGGAGTATATATGTGTATATTTTATATGTAGAAATGTATGCATGTACAAAAACATTTGTATTTTCTACTGAAATGTCAACCCTAATAAGCACATATTCAAAAAGAAAAGCATGCTTTCCCCTAGAGTTTGAATTCTAATTAAATCTAAAATTTCAAATGCTTTTTCCTTTATTGGAGAAAGAAAATAGCAGCTTACTGATAGTAAAAAGGGACTTTAAGTGTCTACAACGTGTCCTAGATACCCAAAAACCAGAAGTGTTTCCCTTGTGTAAACAGGGTGCTGACCTTTTATAGTTCATGAAGTAGAGTAAAAGGTGGAGTGTAAACATTTTCTGGTCTTTATCATAATCCTGCTACTTTATCTTCTATTTACCTCCTAAATCTTGGCATGGATTGCTCAGATGTGCCATTCACAAACAGTCAATTTTTCTTGTTTCTTTATTGATCATAGTGGCTGGGTTCTGAGTTTAGGAAAGTCCTGACATTGATGCTCTCTGCTTGAGGGCTGGGGAAAGATCACAAATAATTGTGTCTACTGGTGGGATGCTGTTAATAAGATCACCAGAAACAAACTCTGAATTCCTTAATAACATCAACAAAATGGGACATCTCAAGACACTTAAAACAAAAATGTGCTACTCAAGATAACTGGGGTCCTACCTCTCATAAATACTCCTTTAAACACAAAAAGGGAATGTGTGACAGAATTTGAGAAAGATAAAGTAAACGGAGATGAAATGCATTTGTTGTGTGATACAAATGGCAGAACTTTCCACTCATACTTCATTGCTATGTGAAATGACTGAAATGGTATTCTGCAGTTCTCTGCTTAGACAAACCTGCATAAGTGATAGGTACCAGATAATACAGCATTATTTGGCCTAGGCTGCCTGATTCCTTCAGAGAAATAACATCACACCATTCTCTATTCTAATTGCAAGAGGGCCTTATTCTTACATCTAAAAAACCCCTTAGATACTGTCCATGTCATGACCTAAAAAAATATCAAATGTAAAACTTGATTTTAAAAAATGCGTTCCAAATGCCTATGTTGGACTCTTTGGGACTATTCTCCCATCATTATTGATTTATTCAGTAACACACCTAGAAACTAGCTGCATGCATCTTTGGAAAAGTTGTATTTTAATACTTTTTAATGTAATGCGGATTACTAATATATTACTTAAAATCCAAGATTTGCTTATTTTCATTTTCACACATATTAAAAGGTTGCTGAAACTGCATCGAAATAATGTGTGAAATTGCTAAATGAGGCTATTATTTCCTTTTGTTCTATGCTAATGAATTCATTAGCAGTTGTTCAGTTATTATCAAGGGTATTCTTTAGTTGTTAGATTGGAAAGATTTTTATCCTATTCTTACTGTGAACCTGCTCATTACATATCTCACAAAAAGCAGATGATTTCTCCTGCAGAAAAGTAACACCCAAGCCCCCAAAACACAACCAGAAAATGTTCTCACGATTTACTTGACTCTGATGTGTGTTTGTTTAAGCTCTTCAATTTGCTTTTTGAGATTGCTCAGAATATCACAATGAACTGTGTAAACAACAACTGTAGGCAAGGAATGATAATATCAGTGCTGTACTTGTATCAGGCAGTGTCAACACTAAGATATGATTTCCCAGTTGTATCATTTTCCAAATAATTTTTCTAAGGCACGGAGTAAGATAGATGTGTGTTCTACACTTAGAGTTCACCCACCTTTCCTTTTATGAGGGATAAAATTGTTTATCTCATAGATGAAATTATTTTTTGCTCCTTACAAGTTCTCAACTTGTTCAACAATGAACATTCTTTAAAAATATAGCCCATTTAATAAAATAAACCCAGCAGTATTTTGAAATTAAATAATTAATTAGTGACATCTAATGTCATATTTATTTGTGAACATATTTTAAGTACACTTCACTGTTTTATCTGATAGTCCTCTACTTCATTCCTGCTCTTATTCCTGCTGTCTTTAGATTTAGAACTTCTTTTATCCATGAGCTCTTTGGAGACAGAAACTTGTTGGATACATTTGAGGAACATAATACAGGAAAGTCTTGCTTCCAGGTTGAATCTCATGCAGTGTTGTGAATTACAGATGGCCTTAGTACATCACACAATAGGTGAAATTTATGATACAATTGTCTTAATAGACAACAATTGTCCTTTCTGGGAGGAAAATTTTTGCATTAGGTGATGAGAAATGCAAACTGAAGAGAAATGTCTTACACAATATTGTCTTTGATGCTTTACAAGTCTGTAGGGATGGTATGGGTTCACAGGTGTGGCTGAAGTACATTGCAGAAAAGCTATGAGACAATTCCAACCTGTGGGGTGAGTAAGATTCTTATTTCCAGGTTTGCTTGTGCTCACATTCTTGTAAGTGTAAAATCTTCTCTAGACTGCTCTTCATTCTCTCTGTTCCTATCGCACAGCAAAGATGTGTACCCTTAGTTTCTAAATGAGTCAAACACTAAATGGCATAATCATATAAATAACCTCAAGCATGAAAAAAGGAGGAAGGTGAAGTTTTAGGGCAGCCATTATCCTTTTGAAGGCTGTGGTGATGTTTAACATGTCTAAAAGTAACCTGGGATAACAGCTAGAGCACTACATGGCAAGGTAAAACCTCTCGTCTCTCTCTCTTGCAGCAGGTACTTGAGAGCATGGATGAACCAGCTACACTTGCCTTACTGCAGCTCCAGCCCTTTTGCCCGGTGGCATTGCTCTTTCCAGTCATTCTGAGATGCTTCATGAGGCAAAACAAAGGCTCCTGCCAGTCAGCAAAACAAAAAGTAGCCCCATAATCATACTGTGTGGAGATACCCCACATAAACACAGTGGTCACCCCTGCTAGTTACCCTCCCCTTCCCAATCTGAGTCCAAAGAGAGTGTTTAAAGATCAGGATCAGCTTTCTGTCCTGTGGGAATGTTCTGGATATTGTGAAAAGAAGGTTCATTTTATACATTAATTTTGACCACAGTATGCAGAATCCACCAGGAGAGGTGGGTTCAAAAGGTACAAAGAGGTACAGAGGTGTTTATTGCCTGCTGTGAGATTGAAAATGTATCCAGTAGAAGGTATTCAAGCAATGTGAGATAAGGAACAGCAAATTCCAGATTTTGTAGTATGTGACAGAAAATAAAGCTGTTCCTAGAGAACAGCTGCAATGCTGGGATCCTGTGATTAAATAATTTGCCTGAGGCCTAAGGGAGTTGGGAACTATAACCATCATTGACAAATGCCCGCTTTTACAGTCTATTTTGGCTTTCAGGATTATGTGTCTTCTATAAAAGAGAAGCTACCATTCAGATGAAAGTGATGAGCTTAAGGCAGGAATTATGGGTGAAGGCTTCTGTGCTTGTGTTATGTGGGCAGACAGATGAAACAGCCAGAGAGGTCCCTCCTGGCTTAAAGAACTGTAGGAGTTGAGCGTAAAAGATGATGGCTTCCCAAATAAGCTGGGTCAAGTGTGTAGAATAGATCCTGAGGGAGTTTTGAAAGCAGAATGCTGGGGTCTAACAGGTCAGAAAGGGTATCTTTGAAAGAATAAATCAGTGTTGAGCTCCTAACATAAAAACTGCACTGGGAGAATTCATGAAAAAGTTCCATGTGCTTTAGGTACATTTGGTACAAATTTATATATGCCTTCCAATAAAGTTCGAACATTTATATGATCATAGAGGGTAAATTTTAAACTTTCATGAGTAATTGACATTTTATTTTAAACTCATGTATACTGAAAAAAATATAAAATATGCAAACCACAAGAGCTCCGAAGACCTTGTTCTTTATGCCAGAGTTTAGACAGCCAGATAAGTCAACCAAGCATCTAGCTCACTGTTGCTGTTAAGACATGAAGAATTACTTTGCATGAAAATGTTGAGACAAAATTAAATTTAAAACACTTGGTTAGTCAATAAATTTTGCAATACTCTTATTTTTCAAGGAATCTTTCCTTAAGCCATGAGTACAATGGGAAAGAGACATATACCTTCATTTTTTTTTTAGTTTCTTCTGCCATTTACCATTTTATTTTTTTAAAATTTAAAATAATCAGTGTTTCATCAGATTTATAATTACATTTGTCCAGTCAAGAACTAGAAGTATTATTATATCTACCTGAGATTGTGGTGGGCAGATGCCATATAAAGCTGTCAATCTGCAAATTAAATTAGAAATTAAGTTTCTAAGGAATAATATGGACATTGCTAATGGATATGCTAATGTCACTAATTATTCCCATGTACATATTTTTCCCCTCTGTGCTGCAAATAACATGCGGAATGTCTTCATAAGCAACTAAGGTGTGAAGATTATTCAGTTTCTGTGTTTGAATGGGTACTAAGCAAGCTCCATCTCTTTAAAAAATTACTACCATTCTCTCTTTTAAGATGTTTGCCTTTTAAAATTTAAAATCTTATTTTGTTAGGATACCAGTCTTGATGTGATCCTGTCCTACGGATATAGACTTACAGGTCCACACCCTATCAGCGGGCACTTCTGACAGAGAAAAGCTCCAGGTATGATTTCTTTTTAATGTCCTCATATAGGCCAATACTTAATCACCCCTATGTAAAACCCTTTATAATTATCAAACCACATTGCCAAATTCAAGATTTCTAATGAAACTGAAATATTAAGGGAAAAAAATGCGTTTGTAAATTTACTTTCAGACATGTAACCACAGCTGACAAGGTGGATTTTTAGGGTCTGACATCTCTTGTATCTTGAAAGGGCTCCACTCAAAATCATAAAAAAATGGGAAAAAATACAGATAAAATCAAAGTGTCAGTCTCCTTTAGGAGTAGCAACTCTAGGCTCTTCCTGTTTTGTACCACCTTAATACTAACATGACTTATTTTTTTCTGCAACATCTTCATACTTTCATGACTACCAATGTTCACAGCAGTAAATTCATGCTACTAATGCTAGAGTAATCTCTCTAAATGCAAGTAACAGTTTATGTTACAGAAGATGTTGTGTCAAAGGAGAGACGATAGGCAATAATCTCTGTCCCTAAACCCCACATGCACACAGGGACGCTGCTGTCCATGTGTTGGCTAACATCCCTCCTTTCTTTATGTTTTACAACTGCTATGGGCAGTTGTAAAAGAGAACTAGAAGCGTTTAGGACGGTTTCTTACCTGAAACAGCCAGGTAATTGTAATTCCAGGTTCCTTTCCATGTAAAGACAGAAACACAGCATAGGCCCTAATAGGCTGTTGTCATATTGCCCTGGATTACATTTGGAAAAATGTTAGCAACAGATTAGTGAAAATATTTCTCTCAGCCTGGTTTCCAAGGGGAGACAGTCTAGCCTAGTGTCACAGTTCCAGTCAAATAACAATTTATAACAACCTGTCCAGTAGGACGATAATGGAAATATTTTTGTCCTATTGTAGATGAGTTTGCTTATTGTAAGCCACTTGTTGGTTCTTCTGAAATTATTGTTACCTGCAAGTTTTTATCTATCTTTCCATTTGCATTTGTTTCTGAAGTGAAATGTATGACTTCTTTCTTTTTTGCTTCCTTAGTGTTTTGCAAGCTGCAGTGTTTGCACACCAATAGGAATTTTCTAAATGTTTCTGCTTCCCAAAGACCCGTCTATAACTAAAGAAATTTTTAAAAAAATCTGTATGAAATTTGATGAGTTTTTATCTTTATTATTTTATTTTGTAGGCCCACAAATATTGTTTGTTGTAGATGTGACAATTCATTCCTCTTTTCAGCTATTCCTATTTCTAAATATTAGATCTGTGTTGGAAGCTATGCATATTTGTTTTGCCCTGAAACTGCTCACTACTTCTGTTGGCTTTATATAAGCCTTTTCTTTTAGGTTAGAAATTTCAAAGCACTTTGAGTGGGTTTTTTAAAGTGCAAAATTATTTAAATTTGCTTCTTTAGTTCTTTTTCCTCACTCATCTTTTAAAAAATGTCTTTTCAGACTGTGTATTGAAGTTGGAAATTCTATGCCTATGCTAAGGGAAGCATAAGAAACTGTTTTAAGCTTTCTAACCAAAGTTGCAGTGAGGCATAAGCATTTTGTTGTGCCTTCAGCAGGATTGGATTTCATTCTAAGCACCAGAGACCTCAGAGCACTTTGAAGACTTGCCAGTTTGTCATTAATCCTTATGTTTCTGCCTCATAGTTTTCACATCCTCAGTAACTTTATTATCCGTGTTTCTCCTTCTACATGCCAGGGTCAATAAAATTCATGTGACAAGTACACTTTTGTACCAGCCAGAAATATCATGTTGGCTAGGATAGTTCCATGAGACTTGGAAATGTTTATGAGACCCTTGTCTCGTGCCTGCTCACATTGCTGGCATGTCTGCTGAGTGAGAAATGCCAGCAGCTCTCCCATGGCAATACACTGGGCTGACACTAAACTAGCTGCAGGTTCTTTGGACAGATTAAATAACAGGGTCTTGTTCCACGTGGCAAGGAGTAATTTGCCCAGGTGGGACACGACTGCCATCACTGGAGTCAAATCTGCACCATTTAATTCAGTGTAGCAATATATGCTGAACATGACAAGCACATTTGGGCTCAATGTCTAACTATTAATTCTGCTTGACGTTCAATTATCAAGACATAGTTAAATACCACACAAGAAAAACAAAGCACAACTAATTAGTGATAGATTTGCTCTTCTCCAGATATTTGCCTGGATGATTCTCTCTCCTCTTTGTATGTATTTAAAAAATATATTTCTTTTGGGCCATAAGAGTTAGCCTCTGAAATCAGAGGGTGGATTAGACATCAGCTGATAAAGAGTGTTACCGTTCTGCTCGTCCCTGAAGAACCACAGAATTATTGAAAGGTTTGAGTTGGAAGGGGTCTTAAGGATCATCCAGCTTCAACTTACCTGCCATGGGCAGGACCTTTGGCTTGACCAGGTTCCTCAAAGCCCTGTCCAACCTGGCCCTGAACATTTCCAGGGATGGGGCATCAGCAGATTCTCTGGGCATGAGAGAAATGGGGCCGCTACATTCATGGTGCCTACTGTCCTCCCCCGTGGAGGGTACCATAAATGCAACATTGCTACTTAGCCTATCGTCACAGACAAGGAGCATGTGGGTGTTTGAGGGAGAAAAATCACCATTCGGTGTTTGGAGACATAACTCTTTTTAATCAGAAAAAAAAAGTCAGAAAAAAATTTGAAAGAATGTAAATAAATAGCTATTTGTTACAATATGCCATAAAAATGGAGTCCTTGCAGTGAGTTAAGAGATTTTATTTTTCCTTGGATTCTGCTTTAATGTAGGCTCTCATAAAAACTGAGTTGGACTTTTACATGGAATTGAGAGCATTATATGCTGTATTTAATAACCCCTGTCAAATAAAGGTACAAACCTAATTAAGCAATAAATCCATAAAAATTTTTACAGACAGTTAATGAGTAGCTTGCATTTTTATAACAGCAATAGCATATTAAAAAAAAGCATTAGCTGTTCTAGTATGGCTAAAGTACTTGTACTGATACATTAGTCTTTCTGGCATTGCATGACTAATTTTAATCACTTGGAGCTGTGAAGATGTGCTTGATTTAGAATTTGAGCTATTATTCTTAAATTAAATTAAAAGAAGTTAATCCAAGTATCTGTCCATATTTGTAAAATATTAATTAAAAAAAAAATAATGTTTTCCTGTTAAAGCTAATGTTCTCAACACCACCAGCATCTTGGGCTCAGAGATAAATAGGATAAATAGGATGCCAGCAAGCAGATACTGAAATCACCTAGTTAGTAATTATAAAATGTCATTGCAACTTATTCAACAAGAGTTAAATAAAGAGGCTACATTTGTGTAGTATCTTAATTTCAGGAATATGACATTAGTTTTGCAGATTTAGTCTGATATAAATAAGCCATGTGGATGTCTAAAATGACTTTGAGTTAAGGAAGAGCGATAGGATTCTATCACCTTCTCCTCCTTTTCTCTAATTTAATGGCTAGCTGTTCCTTTTTGTTTCTTTTTTTTTGGGAAAACCTATAAAATATGGGCCTTTTATTGTTGCAGGTCACTCACATTGAACAGAACATGCCTCCTATTTATTACCCTGGCAAGCAGGGAATTGTACATGCTGTAGACAGTGGATTCTTCATTTCTAGCACTACCCAATCTAATGGTCTTAGGGGAGCTGGAGGGTACTATCTGAGGCCCAAAGGGTGGTAGTCTGTTTGGGACCCGTGACCACTTCTGGGGTCATGAACAGAATTAGACAAATGAGAGAGGCTGCTGGTAGCTCATAAGGGATGGGAAAGGTGGTTACAGGCAGGCAGAGAATCACAAGCTACCCTGATGATCACCTAGTCTTAAATTGGGGGAGGACTTCAGTATTAAATCACTATTTCAGTTTAGACCAGGAAATGTTAAACCTCTGTATTTCTCATGATTGAATTGAAGTAAGAATTCAGGTCTTTCTTTATGTTAATTGTATGCCTTTAAACCACTTCTTGATGGAGTAAAGGACACCAAGCAATAAATTTAAAAGCTTTAAAAATTGGTTTGTCAGGTATCTTATGGCATGTCTATTCCTGTAATGCATTTAACAGTGAGGAAGAGCCAGGTGGTGTTTTAATTTCTACCAGACAAAACTAAGCTGGTTTGTGATCTTAAATATGTTTACATCACTTGTGGCTGTTGTAATATGCTTAGTAATACTACTTCATAACCCTGCAGCATATTGCAAGTGATGATATAAACCCTCTTATATACATTAATGAATTAAAGTTTAAACCACCATTAACTGTCAAATAACCACTATATCCTTCCTGAAAAAAGAAAATACCTATTATTTTAAGATAAAAAAGCTAATAAACCCCATGGGCCATTGTGCTGGTTTTGGCTGGGGTAGAATTTTCTCCACAGTGGCTAGTTTGGGACCGTGCCTTGGATTTGTGCTGCAAATAGTGTTAATTCAGGGATTTATTTTTTTATTATTATTGCTGAGTGGGGCTTACACAGAGAAAAATATTTTCTTCTTTTCATACAGGCATGCTGCCAAGGGGTGTGTGGGGAATTGGGAGGAGACACACTGGGACTGCTGACCCCATCTGACCCAAAGGATACTCCATCCTGTATGACATCATGCTCGGCATACAAAGTGGGGATGCTGTGGGAATATTCAGAGTTATGGCATTTATTTTCCCAAGTCCACACCATTCCATGTGTGTAATGGAGCCCTGCTTTCCTGGAGATGTCTAAACACTTGCCTCCCAATGGAAAGCAGTGAATTAATTCCTTGTTTTGTTTTGATTGCTTGTGTGGCTTTTTATTTCCCTATTAAACTGTCTTTATCTCAAGCCACAATTTGTAACACTTTTCTGATTCTGACTCTGATTCTGATTCTGATTCTGATTCTGATTCTGATTCTGATTCTGATTCTGATTCTGCTGGTGGGGGAGTGAGTGAGAGGCTATGTAGTACTTGGTTGCTGGCTGGGGCTAAACCACAACAGCCATCTTTAATTATATTTCTTTCAGAACAGAAGCCTGATTTGTTTATGGATGTCATAGGTGAAAAATCAAGCTTCTGCAGAAAGGTCACAAAGCTTTCAGAATTTGTTAGTCTCAAAGAAAATCTTGTATAAAAACTAGCCCATATGTAAGATTTCTCCTGGGAAGAGGAAAGAACTACAAAAGTTGAGTCAAGTTTTTCGTTCTTAAGGAAGACTGGCTGAAACATTTTATTTAAGAAATGTGTTTCTATATCAATCTCCTTAATAGAATCAAATATTTTTAACAGAGGTTTTTTTCTTTTTCCTTCTCTTCCCTTCCCTTCTCCACCAAATTTTAGTGTGGTAAGAATTTAAAGGAAATTAACAGCATGAGTTTGTGCTACATTATACTCTTCTATTCCTTTTTACTGCTATCAAGTGACCCTATTTAAAAGCACAGATGGTGGGAGTGAGCCATCACGTAGCCCACACCATTCCCCTGCTCCTGATGCTGTGGAGATTGAAGCAGGAAGCTGGAAACTGAGGTTCTCCTGGGAAAAGTGTTGACCACAGCTAGTAAAATTTTCATTTTAGCTGATTATCAGAAATTATTTTATAGATTATTTATGAGCTGTACCCCAAAAAAGTGTGGATATATGCCAGATATGTTTCTATGTTAAACATCACATTGGGGACAAGGAAGTAGATGGCAGCTTCAAATGGTTTACTTAATCCTGAAACCTCAGGTGGTGTTTGACGGAAACAATCAGTTTGTCTACCATCATCTGTGAGTGCCATAAAGAAATTTGCTAAAAGCTGTGTGCAGGGACCTTGTGACACACCATTTAAAGGAGCAGATGATATGAATAAACTTGCTCTTCTCTTATTTATGCAGGCAGGAACTAATCTGGCAGAGATTCAAATAACTGTACTGCTCTAATACTCTTCCCTACATTGTCTTGTACAGATCACGGCAGCAAATGAAGGATTTCACAGTTTTACCATGTTAATAATGCTGAATTTTATGACTTGTCAGCTTGTCAAGGATTAACAAGACTGACATAAATTACTGGAGGAACTGTCACATAGTAAAAGACAGAAATCTCAATTTTTTAAAGATTTTTTTTTTTGCATTAGCTTTTCCTTTCTAGAAATCACTGGTGATCTTATTAGAGACTCAATCTCTCACTAACAAAATTTGTATGTCATTTACATCTGGATTTCTCAGATATGTTTGAATTCAGGGAAAGCCATAGAAAATCAACCATTTCAGGCATGGGATAATCAGGATATATTTTCTTTATAGTCCTCCTTGGATAATATTTACCTGGTACAGAGCATTAGTTCATGCATGTGTAAGGAGAATTTAATTAGAATTTACTTGGAATTCATTATATCCTTCGTGGAAGCAGTTTTCATAGAAGCAAATGTCATTGGTCTTTATTTTGCACTCAAGTAATTTCTAACCAGATTTTCCAGAGTGTGATCTCAGGTTTAATTTTCAGTTTCTCCTGCCTCCATATTATTCCTATCCTCATTGTCACAAGGCATTTAAAAACACCTGCCCACTGTTGAATGGTCCATGGACAAATATTTTTTGTCTTTCAGTTTTACTACAGCTAGTCCGTGTCATTCACTTAAGATCTATATTACTGTGCCATCACACAGACTCTCATATTTTCAAAACACAATTTGTTTTCCCTTTTTTCTCAGAATAATGATATATGAGAAATATTGTTCATTATATATGCTGAAGAGAGAACTGATATTTTAATAGGTCCATTCATAAACCTTTATATGTCCTTTCTTTATGTGTCTGGATCATAAACCAAATACATTTATTATGGTCTTTCATTTAATACAATGGCAAAGTTTCTCTAGTTTGTTCCTGTCAAGCTTCTTATACCTGGTACAAACATAGAACTGCCTCAAAAAAACCATGACACATTCTTTAAAAGTTACTGGTCCAAAACCACTTCTGACTCTAGAAGCCTATCCGAACATTTTGGAATTGTTTATGGTTGATTATGGGACCAATAGTTCAGGAATTCATGCCAGTACATGTGTTCACAGCATGGATGTCAAACAGTACTTTGCTTTTGCTGCATGAAGGTGAATTCCATGCTTCCCATGGAGATGTTTACAAGGTTTGTAAAGACTTCACAGGAATCTGGGATCCCACAAAAAACCTGTACATAATTAGACCCAGGAAATCAGCAATTCATGTAGACTAGGAGAAAGTGAGTAAGTTGGCATGGGTGGAAGCTGAAATGGATCCTCTGAAGGGGAAATGAGCATCACAACCTGAATAACTTCCACATTTTCACTTTTCTGTTCTGCATTGTTTTAATTTATGGACTCTCTTACAGATCTGTACCAGTTTTCTCAGTGAAATGGAGTCAAAGTCCCACAGACATGATTTATCAAGCTGGGCCTTAATTAGTAAGCCAAACTCCTGGACAGTACAGTGCCCAGAAAGCAAGCAAAGGGTTAAAGTGTGGATATTCACATGGTAGGCTAAAACCCCTTTCTTGGTCTTGTTTGCTTCATAGATATGTATGTAGCCAGCTGTCTGCCAAAGCTGTACCCTTTCCATAAAGTCATACTCATCTATAGGATAATGAATCAGACAGGAAATCAATGTGACATTTCAAATATGGCCTCATTAGTGCCCTTGTTTAGTGTCAAGAATAAATATCCAGCCAGTTGCTCAGCATTTCTCTTCTCACTTCCTGGAATTACATTTTCCTTGCCTTATTCCCTTTACAAATTGTGTTGAATTTAATTCTAGCCACTAACCCTATAATCCTTGGCCTGCCCTGTGATTTATGGTTATGATCTTTGACTGGTTATTTGTCCTGCAGACCTACTCATTTGCATCTGTTCCTGTGAGTTGTATAAGCTGCTTACTCATCCCACACTCCTTCTGTAGAGTTGCTGTAGACTTTGTTCCCCTCCCTGAGTCACAAGCAGCAGATGAACTGTGAAAGAACAGTGCTCTGTACTCATAAGATTGCTTCACCTCCTCACAAAACTTACTATTTCTGTTTACAAATCCGCTCTGTCTCTGATCTCTCCGGTCTTGACTTTCTCTTTTCTTATGCTTCAGAGGTTTTGTGTCATTTACCACTTCTTGCAGTCTAGGAGAGCAGAACCATTTCCTTTGAAGTGATTCTGGATTAAAGCAATTCACACCTGTCTCCTCGTCTTTGCCAGTCATCTGTTACTACCTTCCCCTGCTATCTCTGTTCTTCTCAGCCCAGTTGGGTTTTTCAATTTGTTTGTTTCATGGTGATGCACGAGAAGTTCAATAGAGGAACTGATCTAGACTACAAACAACTTCATTTTATTTTATGTGAAGCAAGCCTCATTAGCAGCAGTGTTGCACAGTACTGTTGATGAGCTTCTACAGCAATATGAAAGAACTACCAAAATGTTGAGAGCAGTGAAGTGGAGTAGCATTGAACAATCAGTGCAATAGCATAAACAAGCATTACTATCAGGGAAATGGTCTGCAGAAGCATCATTTGGTATCAATAACCTTCTCTTTAAATTGTCTAAACAACTATGCAAGCTACTTAAGCAGCTTGTCATCACCTGTCTTTCACAGAGAAGTTTGCAAAACCAGTTAGTGGAAATTGACACTTGGATAGAAATTCTTGGATTTTTCAGTTCTGAATTTCAAGTTGTAACAATTTGTTAGCTTCACTTCTTCCTCCCTTCTTTCTTCTTTTTGTTTCTTTATTTTTACAACATCCAACTTTTTTGCATTCTAGAATTTCCTCTATATTTTATTATATATCATCTCTGATTTTCTGGAGTAGAACTACTCCAGGCAGAAAAGAAAGGATATTTTTATTTAATCAAATATAAAATGCTATTTTCCTCAGTCTTCTTGCTTTATCCAACTTCTTTTCTTTTTTTTTCATATCATATTATGTCCAATAAGATACGATGCCTATGGAAACTGCATGTTCTGTACCATACTTGCCTTCAAAATAACTAATAAGAGAAACATATAGACTGTCATGAAGTGGAATGTGAAAAGAAACACTAAAGTTTCTTGAATCCCATGACTTCACAGGTCCAATTCTTGTGAAACAATTATGCAGGAGATTAGAAAGCCCATAGTACCTACTAAAAAAAAAAAAAAAAAAGGTCAATCCTTCATTCCCCCCCTTTTTTAACTGTTACCTTAAAGTTTCAGTGAATCAATTCAAGTAGTTTGAACAGGTCTGGAAAATGTATGTGGCTGCAACTTTCGTAGGTATATTATACTACTGTATTGGTGTAACTTTTTAGCACTTATTTTCTTTTAATTTCTTGTATCAGATGATATAGGTTAACTGTGACAGCACTTCTTCAAAAACTTGGAAGAACTTACAAAAACACAGGAGTTTACTCTGTATGATAAGGCAATATACTTGTAACAAAGGTATAGCTAAAATTTCAAGCAAGGTGACGCCTGGAGGAGTAGACACAAAAGCATTTTCAGGGTGTAGAGCTCAAAAGGTCTATCTGGGAAGAAATGCCAACTATTTACGTTTTACCCTTTTTGACACATCATCTACTAGGAAAAAAGAAATTGGATGTAAATTTCAATTTCTGCATGATAGGTTTTTATCCTTGAGTAGCATATAAAGTGGTTTCTTTTACATGCATGGGCAAAGAAATCTGAAAAGCAAGACAAGTCAATATGCATGAAAAGTAATGTATTTTACACTGGACTTAACACCAGAGTAAATCTGTTAACTTCATCTGGCTTTGATCCAAGTTTTGACTAATGTGAGATGAGCAGCAGACTCAAACAAGATGTTATGAGTATGGGGAAGACTACACTAAAAACTAAGCAGGGATTGGGCTCCATGGAAAGTGAATATTTTCACTAAGTCAGAACAAGCAGAGTACCTAGACAAAACACTTAGGTTATTCTTCAGCAAATCCTGACTCCTGTGACTGTACTTTTCAAATAACTTAGAGAGTGAAAGTGGAGTAGGTAATTTTCAATGCCAATGGACAGAGATCTGAACAGCTTTATTCCCAGAAGGGCATTTCTGTTCTCCCTCATGAGATGCATGGCATAAGAGGGCAGCACTAACTGAATTGAAGTCATACTTAAGAGAAGTTTCAGATGTTCACCATCTCATCCAAACTTTTGGACTCATGTAAGAGAAAGTATATAGTAATTGAAGAGGAGAAGTTATTTTTTCCATCTTCTGTGGTAGATTTTTCAGTGCTTTAATATCAAGGTAATTGATTTTTTAATATTTCACTATAATTATATTCATGATGATAGGTTTGGGTGGTTTTTTTTTCTATTTTTATTAGAAAATACAGTATTGAACCACAAATGCAGAATTGGAAAATTGCCTATTTCTCCATATGTTGAATACACCAGACTTCCAGTAATTAATACTTTCCCTTTATATAGTAGTATTATTATGCTACATTTTCCTATGTATTCCCTAATTCAGAGATTTTTATTACCTCTTCTCAATACACTAATTTAAGAATTGATGACCATGTAGAACATACAACAATCAAGGTACAAATAAGAGAAAAGAACAGTGTCTTAATAATTACTAACTTCATTAAAAATTGATGAAGCTATAAACTGTTCTTAGAATACAGTGTGGTTTCCATAGAGAACTGTTTGGAGACACTGATTTTTTGTGTCCTTTTTTTAATTTTAGATCACTAGTGTAAGAAATGTTAAACTGGTCATTAGTTTTCATTAAACCTGCCAATACAAGATAATAAGAGTCAATAAAGAAGGCAAAGGAACTTTCATAAATAACCTGGTTTTAAAAGACAACACACTTCTTCAAGCTCTTCTATTGGGCACCATTTAATTTTATTTTTTAAACAGACTTTTCTTATTTTTACTGATGCCTTGCTCAGAGATACTTTATTCTTTGTCAATATTTAATTTATTATAGAGAAATTTATTTAGAGGTTCTGTTTAAAGCAAACAGTGATTACAATAGCTCTGACCTTAGTTGCACGAAAATAAACATGAGCAGCATTTTCCAAAACTGTTGACCAAGTGTCTGATTTTAGGAGATCAACTATGACACCATAAAACAGCCTTCAGTGGAAACTTCGGCACTTCTTTTATTTTCTGTGCTATTAATGCATCTAAAATGCATTTCTCACGTAATTCAGTGAGTGAAGATTGGTTTCAAAATCTTACAGCAATAAAAATCTTTTCTTCAACTGCTGAAATCCAAGGATTATGTGCATTGCACAGCAATCTATTTTCACAGCTTTTGTGGCCTCGGGAAAGACAATGCGAATTTATAAAAAATCACATAAATGGATCAGAATTTAAAAAGTTCCTCATTTATCTTGCTGGGAACCCAAGGTCTCTGAAAGTCATCTAGAAGGGTATTTGGCCTCAGCAATATTGCTGTAAGGATAATGTCTTACAGTCAATACCTTATGTCTCACAGTGAGCACCTTATTTACTCAGCTGTGAGAGCAGGGGATGTGGAGCCTCCCATTGATGCAGAAGCACAAGACACAAGGATTTGCCTCCACAGAAGGGTAGTTACAGTATATTTAAAAAGATTTCTGTCGGCTGACACATATGAAAATAAGTGCCAACTTTACTTTCTCCATCACTGTAAAAAAAAATTATCACATGAAATAAAGTTGCTGTTGTTATTTATTAAAATTGGCCTCCAGTGCAAAGCTTTTTCTCATGGAGATCCTAACAATCTCCAGGGGAGATTTCAACAGCAGCTGCTATTTCTTCTACTGTAAGCAAGCAAGGAAGGAAGATGCTTTTGGCAGTGAATGAGAATGATTAGCTCAGGATGTAATTTGTATCTCAGAATTGTTTTGATAGCTCAGCACTTTCTTGGGTATTTATCTTTTCCCAAATGAAGTAACAGTCTTTTCAACTTCAAATAAGTCCTGTCTATCTTGGAGTTACAGAAATGATGTCATGCAAAATTCAACATTTCCACTACTTGTATATTAAAACTTACTAATCAAGAAAATATTTGAAACAGAAACTCAAACTCTCAAACTTCTACTTAAATAGTCTTCTAAATATTCGCAGATGCATGAGTCTAAAAAAAGCACACAAGAGCCAAAGTCAGTTTTGAAAATATGATCTATTGTGATATGATATGGCAAGAGATAATTTGGGCTACTCAGTTCACAAAAATTCCATTTAAGTCTCTGACTAGTACTTCTCACAGCTGGTTTTAGAAGCTCTCCTGCTTTGTGCCTTATTTAATCCTCCAGATTGTTCTTTCAGGCCTACTGAGACATGCAATTGTCATCATTCCTCATATATTTAGGCCTATGATTATTAAATTTTGCCATAAAACGGTTGAATGAGGTTGTTTTTCCTCTTTTAAGCAGGTGAGAGTGGTATTTTGCATTTGAATCAGTGGAGATAAAGAAGCAATCTCCAGTGGCACAATCAGTAATGTTATTTCTTACTTTCGACTAAAGAAGAAACAGGAGTGGGAATTCCAACGATGATAGCCTATGCTTTTTCATCTTTACATGGCCTGCTTCACTCCAGGCTGCCATCTCTTTGATTCTTCTGAATTTGGGGTTTCTGTTGAACTTCTATTCATGTCTGCCAACACCAATTTCCTTTCAAAGAAGTGACAGGTTGGTTGGGACAAGTTTAAATTTTCACAATGGAAAATTACTTGAGAGGTACTAAAATTACTTCTTTATTGACTGACCTTTTTTTTTTTTTTTTTCCATTCTTTTTTTTTCCTGACCTTCTTTGGCTTCATGCAATAGAATACAATTCAAGGAGCAACAGCCTTCTGGAGCTGTCATTGGCACTTCCCTGTGCTGATAACAAAGAGATCTCAACAGCTTTCTTAAATACATAAGTAAAAAAGGTTGTTTACCAGATGTTCCTTAAAAATAACTGTTTCTTCAGCATACTTGTCCCAGAAACATTAATTTATAAGGGAAAACTGTCATTCTCATTTCATTTAGTGCCTACATTTTTGATGTTGCCTTTTTTTTCCCCTTAAGGTTTCCTTCAGGGATAAGAGACAGGATTTATTTCACTAAAGTATTTTCTGCTGTTGTTGACCCCATAGGACTTGAATAACCTTACCTACCAAGATAATTTAGGCTGAAAGCAAATGATTGGCATTTGCAATTTTCAAGGGCTAATTACTACAAGCTGTCTTTCAATAAAAAGGGGCACATGAGAGAAAGGTTTTACTTAGCATGTATAAATACTACTGTTCACTGTCTCAGGATAATTTTTGTTTATAAATATGTATTTAAACTTCAGTTAGGGATACCAGTGGATTCTGGAGAGGTCTTTGTTTGTTTGCCTCTTGTATCAGATTCAATAGAAGAAATATTTTACCCCTAGCGTGGTAGTCCTGAGAGACTTTAAACCTTCAGATTAGGAGATAAGAATGTTGAAGTATGCTTTAAAGTTAGGGGAGTTTGTGTTGTTGTTTGGGGATTTTTTCTAATTCTGCATTTCATATCTGTAAGAAATTGGATGACAGCAGTACCTAACATTTGTTATGCACATTAATATTTTTTGTTGATGTATTCCAAAAAATGAGCAAAAATTGAACATGTCATGCATGTGAAACAGTGCTCAATTATATCAAGCAAGGGATGCCAGTGAATGTAAGATATTTTTCAGTTCCCTTCTCCAAGAAGAGCTAAAGAAATGTACATTGTGCATGCTAAAAACCAAGCAGGAAAATTTCTTAAATTACTTCCACCTGGGAAATAGGAAAACAATTTTAGGAAACTGATTCAAATTCCTCTGTCATGTCTTGAAATAAAATATAGCTGTATACCTAAATAAGGACTAACTTTAATTTTGTTATGTAAGGAGTAGAATATCAATGACTACTGAACAGAAATAAGTGTTATAAGAGATTTAAGTAACTTCTATTCCTTCTGTGATCCATCTGCTTGCTCTTGATTTACCTTGACAACTAGCTTAAGTAACTATTTTGCAAGATGGTGTGTCAGAATGGCTGCAGTTCCTGGAATGGGGGGAGGATGCAGAAGTCCATGTGGAAGCAGCCTGCAGTAACCTGCACTGCTTTAGTGCTTTGGGCTGAAAGTGTGAAAGAGAGAACGATCTTTTCTGTCACTCCTACCAATCCTCCTGTGCTGCACATACTGATACGGCCACCGGGACCTGTATTGGAGAAAACAGAGTATAACGTAGGAGTGTGAAGCATTCTGTGGGTTTGACCAGACACATGCCTTTTGCATATGGGCAGGGGACAAGAACATCTTGAGAAGGTTGATGAGAAGTTAAGCTACAAATTTAAAATCGTAAGATTAGAAGGCATTGCTCCACGGAATCTAACTCGTCATTTGAATCACAATGAGAAGTCTCACCACATTGACAGCCCACAGACAATCAAGGCAGAAAAAAGTTACTTACTTTTTTCTTGTGATCTGGTTTGTTTGTTACTGTAGTGTATTGACCCTAGCTGGATTACAAGTACTCATCAAATCCTCCCTATCATTCCCCTCTGCAGCTGGACAGGTGAGAGAAAGGATAATAAAGTGTTCATGAGTTAAGAACCTGGAAAGATCACTCACCAAATACCATCGCAGGCAAAACAGGCTTGAATTAGAGTTATTAATTAAATCTATTGCTTACAAAATCAGCAGGATCATGTGAAATAAAGCAAAACCTTAAAAACACCTTCCTTTCACTCTGTCTTTCTTCTCAGCTCAACCTCCTCCCCCAGTGGCACAGGGAGACAGGGAATGGGCGTTTATGGTCAGTTCATCACAAGCTGTTACTCCCACTGCTTAGGGAGAGGAGTAATTCCCCTGCTGCACTGTGGGGTCCCTCCCATGGAGACAGTTCTTCATGAACTTCTCCAACACGAGTCCAGCTCATGAGCAACAGCTCTGTGTGAACTGCTGCAATGTGAGTCCATCCCAGGGGCAAAAGTCCTCCCAAAACTGCTGCACCATGGGTCACTCTTCCATGAGGTGCAGATCTTCAAGGACAGGCTGCTCCAGCACAGGAGCTGGGCTTGTCTCTTTACAGATGCCCAAGAGGATCATAGCCTCTTCCCACCTGCTCTGACATGGGGCTCTTCCACAGGCTGCAGGTGGATTTCTGCATCCCCATGGAACTCCATGGGGTGCAGGGGCACAGCTGCTTCACCACGGTACTCACCTCCAGCTGGACAGGAATCTCAGCTCTGGCACTTGGAGCGCCTCCTGCCCCTCCTTCTCCACCGACCTTGGCGTCTGCAGAGTTGTTGACCTCACATGTTCTCACTCTGCTCTTCTATCTCTGCAAGTTCAATTGTTCAACAATTATTTCTTTTAATGTTCTTCTTCCCTAAATATGTTATCACAGAGGTGTTACCACCATGTCTAACTGGCCCAGACTCGACCTGAAGCACTTCTGTGCATAGAGCTGCTAGGGATTGGCCCTTCTGGATACAGGGAAAGTTTCTGGCAGCTCCTCACAGAAGCCACCCCATAGCTTCCCCTACTACTAAAGCATAGCCCTACAAATCCAATACAGTTACCTTAAATCATCTGCATTTATCCAGTTTTAACTGCTATTTTCTTCTTAGTTCAGCTTTTTTATGGTGTTGTCTTATACATGGAATACAGCTGAAATTTTGAGCTGGATACATCAATGGCAACTATAGCATAAGTTTAGCGATGCCTCTTGTTTCATTACAGAAATTTCTTAGGTTTTCAAGCCCAGATAGACTTAATTTATTAGAATTAATAATGCTTCATTATATCTGATAACCCAGGGAAAAGGATCTTCAACATTATTGAACTTTTTGTTCAGTTGCATTACAGGTTTGTGTCCTTACTTGCAAGGTTGTTGGGTTCTGCAAATGTTTCATAACCCTTGGACCATTTGTTGTTATGTGAAAATAAAATATTTTTTTTCTGTTATTTTCAGCAGCTGGACACAAGTTCAATAGCAACCCTAGTAAGACTTCATCACTCACAGTTCTTATGATTCTGCCTTACAGACTTTCTTTGAAAGAAAGCAAAAACCTGGAGGTTGCTCTTTAACATATTTACAAATAATTAAACGATATTTATTAATAAATAATTCTTTCACAGATCATAGAATGGTTTGGATTGGAAGGGATTTTAAAGGTTATCTATTTCCTACCCCCCTGCCATGGGCAGGGACACCTTCCACTGGACCAGGTTGCTCAGAGCTTCATCCAGGCTTGGCCTTGAACACCTGTGGGGACGGGGCATCTGCCCATCTTCTCTGGGCAACCTGTTCAAGTCCCTCACCACCCTCACAACAAAGAACTTCCTCCAAACAGCTAATCTAAATTAGATTATATATCTAATCTAAATTAGATCTAATCTAAATGTAAATGTACACTTTCTTAATTTGAACCCATTCCCATTTGTCCTGTCACTACAAGCTCTTATGAAAAGTCCCTCTTTGTCTTTCTTATAGGCGTCCTTCAGGTGCTGGAAGGCCACAAGTAGGTCACCCTTAAGCCTTCTCTTTTCCAGGCTGAAAAAATCCAATTCCCTCAGCCTTATTAAGTACATCTGATTTGGTGATTAAGTACATCTGATTGAGTTTCTAAGGAAATATCCCCAGGAAGCACTTTTCAGAAATTTATGCTGGTTAAGCAGGAAAAACTCATTTTTCATCTGTTTTCAGACTGAGGTCACCATCTCCATTTGGGGACAGGATCAGATCCAATTAAGATTTACAGCCACACCCCACTCCCCGTCCTGAGCTAATTATTTTGATTTCTTTTTAAGCCATACAGCCAGAAGACTAGAAAAGCATGAGACCATGTGGAAACCTTTTCCTTCTTTTAAATTTTTGACCAGAGGGAGGAGAGGAGACTACATTCCACATGATGCACCCAGAGACTTTTCCCAGATTCCTAAGTTTCTGACAATACTCATGGTCTTCCTGGAGGGAGATTCCAGGTTTGCACACTGGTGCATCTTCTCATCACTTCACGCAGAAGCACTTACAATTTTTATGAGAAGGAAACCAACACATAGCAACAAAGATGTTTAAAATATCTTCCAGTCTATTGCCTGAATCACTTTAACAAGCAGGATACATAGTCATATATGAATTCATACATGCTACATATTTTACATGTAATACCTATACTTTACAATGTTTATTAATCATGTGCAAGATATATAGTAGTTTTTCTTTGACTAGACTATGTCAATATAATATTATGCTGATCAAAGAAGAAAAAGCATTTCTTTGTGCTAGTCTGTGAAAAGAACATACTATTTTTTGGCTTTCTGAGTTGGCATGTGTACAGACTGGACTTTATGCGTCTTTACATAGGACCTGCAAAGCTCAGGTCCTATTGTGTATTAATAACACAATAAAAGCAATAACTCTGGAATATGTTTGATGTCATTTTATAGAACTAATATTTAACAGTAAAATAACAGTTAACAGTAGGCTAAAGCTTTTAGCTGTATAATGCTAACCTTAGGTGAAAAAATGGCTATGTGAAGTAGGTATGAATAGACATTTGAAGAGCTGCTTCCTTCCAAGATGATTTTGTCAAAACGGTGTTGTCTTACCAAGAAGAAAAAGGTAATGAGTCCTGGTTTGTAATTCTTGCTTTGATTTTCACAAGAAAATGTTAACTCAGGGTTTATTTCTTCTCTGATGTGCAGATGTTCAACTTACTTGAAGCAAATTCTAACAGAACTGCTCTGGGAAGTATATCTCATAAAGGCTTACCTGAAAATCAATAGGTTACTAATGAGCTTGATCTTCCACTCTAAAAAACAAAACAAGGGGGAAAAAAAACTCATAAAAAACAAACAACAACCCTTGCTTCCCCCCAACCCAAATGGTGGAAATTTCTAAAGGTAGAGGAAGCAGTTCCTTCAACTCACCTTCTAAAAAATGATAGAACAAAGGGGTGCAGATGTATGGTCATCCTTGAAGTAGAGCAGGAGTTGAATAGCCAAGATGATCATTATCTAAGCATAACCAAATCTTTTGAGGTTCCTCTCTTTGATGTAGAAGTTCCGGTTCTATTGCCAAAGGCAAGAGATATACAATGGTGCATAGTTCTTCCAGCACAGTCAACTCTTAAGTTGGTTAAAAAGTGTTATAAAAATAAAACCTTTTGTTTTCATCCTTTTTACTTGTGAAAGTGCTGTTCCCTTCAGGGTTTCCAGCAGGTCTTAAAAATGTTCATGTAGAAGACCCGTAGGCCAATATTTTAAAGTTAGAGCCTTGGAATTGTAAAATAGTATGCTGCTATATATTTTCAGCTTTGTATCAAAGTAATTTACCCACAGATTTCTGAGTACTGGTAACTAATGAAATTGAACTGTGGCAGTTGAGAAAAATACTTTTGGGCATTATGTTATATGATAAAGTAGCTGCAGTCACTAGGATACATATAAAATCCTTAACTGTAACAACAAAAGGTTGGATGAATTAATTTCCTCATTAAGGTTCCCTTTTCCCATCTGCTTTTCTGCACACATATGGGGAAAAAAAAAGAAAGGACCCATCTTGTCTGTGTGGTGTGTGAAGAGGTGGGTCTTCTAATGGACTCAAGAGCATGGCACCCAGATGATTTGGCTCTCCTGCAGGACAAGAGGGTGATGAGGAGAAAAGGACATGCTAGTCTCCTGGAAAACATTGAGGAATACTGAGGAGCACTGAGGCCTGTGGTATGGGTTGAAGAGCTGGAGGGCACCTCTCTTCCTCTGTGTAGGTGGCACAGAGCAGAGCCTCACAAGATGATGGGGGGCACAAATTGTGTCTATGCTCATTCAAAAATGTACGTCTGTATTCTCTTCTTAGATAGGGGATAATTTTTTTCCAAAGGCCTCTCTTACGAGGGAGTTAAAGCACAATGTGGTGTTGAATGCTGCACATGTTCATTCCTGAGGATTGCCTCAAATCTGCTTTTATCATGCTGTGTAGTTGAGTGCTGTAGAAACGCACATAGGACTTATTCTTAGGTTACATCACAGTGTCTAGCACACAGTGTACTTGTGAGCACCATAGGTAGGCTTAAGCTTAGACAATATATTTTGTGTCCAAAGGAAGCCTTGAACTGTGGATAGTCACATACAGCATAATAGGGAGCCAAAAAGAGTGCAGAAAGCCCCTTTGTGTAAGGCCCTGAAATGAGACAGGAGTTACATCAAAGAGAGACCATGACATCCTGTACCCCAGTGTAGCTGTACATCACACTGCACTTCCACAAGCTGCAGAGAGCCCACCGGGCAGATGCCACAGAGGAGGCCTCCTCCAGTCCCTGCTGCTACTGTCATTTAGTTCATGTGCTCTTTAATGCTATAATTGGAAAAGGATGGCTTGCTTTGCATGAAGGATTAAAGTGACTCAGATCATAGCATCATAGGATAACTCAGGTTGGAAGGGATCTCTTGAAGTCATCTCATTTAAACACCTACTCAAAGCAGGATCAGGGGTCGTATCACACTTGGTTACTCAGGGCTTTTATCTAGTCTGATTTTCAGGGATGCAGACTCCCTTAAGTCCTAGAACTGTGACAGGGAAAGAGGCAGGGTCAAATCACAGTAGAGGAAGAAAAAGAAAAGAAAAAGCAGAGAAGCTCTTTTCCTGGAGTATATGCAGCAAATATAAATACATGGAAAAAGTACACATTTCCAATACTGACAAATGTTCAAGGTGTCTCCAGTGAACAGATAATACCAGGGTAGAATGGAAAGGGCAAAAATAATTACTTTAAATTGAGGCATGCTATATCAATGAGCTCAAAATGAGTGATGGGTCTCTGTTATGCCGTCAGTTATATTAATGAAGTAACTGATGTATTTTAGGCCTAGGAATATGTATTTATGCAGGTATATGTACAGAATAACACATGAATGATAGTTAATTTTAATATCTGACTTATTTACATAAATCATTGAAACTCTGAGAAATTATCTGGTGCACACAATAGGGAAGTTTATATGAGAGCAGCCACAGAATTTAGTAACAGACAAGACTGAAAAGCTCTGCCTCAGGTAGTTAGCACTTGATGCTTAGGCTGCAAGAAGTTGGTTGCAATGAAGGAGAGAAAAGACATGCAGAAATTATAGCAAACAAGCACAAGGTGAAACGAAACATTCTAGAAAGTTTATGTTATCTTTAGGAGGGCGGTAAGTCAGGGAAGAGCTAAATATGAGTATGAGATCTACTGCTGTGCTGTAATTCATCCTGGATGCCTTAATTGTTTTACATGAGATATAAAGAATTTGTTTTATAAATGCATACTGGATATTCTCAATGTCTAATCAAGATATCTTGAATCTCTGTTCTTTTTCTCTCTAACACTTTTTTTTTTTTCCTTTTTCTTTTCTGGGGGACTATCCAAGTTATCGTCAGAATTTCATTCTGTATTTAATCTTAGATTATGTTTTCAATAAACCTATCAATGAACATCTTTAATGGGTATGCTATGATTTATGGTAATTTGTTTCTAGGTCGATTTGCTTCTGGCTAAACCATGTTCGTTAGGATGCAACTGGATGTCTAGGAGTTTTCAGCCCTCAGAGGCTGTGTATGACATTCAGCTGTTTTGCAAAATCAGGCCACGTTTGACAAATTATGGGGAAAAAGAAAGCTTGAAAACAATAACAGTAGCTCTACATGTGACTTTTATGCTAGCACTTAACAATGATGAAGATAAAAATGACGAAATGTATTAAATTGACAAGTATTCAAAAAAACCCCCTTTCAAGACTAGCCACAGACCTCATATAGTACAGAGAGACATTGTGATGGGAATAACTGCAACTGAAAGATGCTGACAGAATGATTGTGCTAAAAGATGGTGAGAGCTTTAAAAGATAGTTTTAGTGCCATGGTCTTTAATTCATCTAACCATGGCCACTTCCAGCAAGCAGGTATTAATTAAATGCACACCGGTTACTGCCTAACCTGTGAATCTGTAGGACTCACATACTTTTTTTATTTTTCTGAGGTCTAAACTTTGGCAAGCCCTCATGAACCATCTAAAGTGTTGTTATAAGTTAACATAGTTTGGATTTTGTTGGAAAAAACAGATCTATCAAGAGTCAATTTTTTTTCAAGTCCTTGCAGACAATGTCTCTATAAAACCAAAAAAACCTCCTTCCTTAAAGAACTGATGAAAGATTATCTTTAAATAGTAAAATTGACTAAAATTACAAGTTTTGTCTTTTTATATTGAGTGTGAGAAAGTAAATACTTGTAGAAGGCAAGAAAGATGTTTTGAAAATTTAATTGTTTTTTTTTCTTTCCTTTTTTCTTATTTCTATCCTTTCAGTGTGTGTAAATAAACTATCTTTGTAATTTAAAGATAAGCCTGTTTTACTCTTTATGTTCTCCTAGTCACATAAATATAGTAAGTAATAAAACCATCACACGTGTAATGACAGTAGTTCACCTAATATACATTTTCAGGCTCTCCTTATTTTCCTTGCATCATTAATGCATGAGAACTACTGTTGCTTTCTTGAGGAGGGTAGGCACAAGAATATCACTTAGAAAATTCTACTGGTATTTATGATTATCAAAATCCTAAGGAATAAACAATGAAAACACATCATACCATCCAAGCAGCAGCATCATACTAGCCAGAGACTCTTGGAAATGAGAGTCATCAAGTCCTCATCCTCTGCCCACATACAGAATGTGCTATTCCTAGCTCATGCCACTCTCGACAGAAGCCTGTCTGTCCTATCGGTAGAGGTCCTAGAATTTAGAAAGATCCTATTCCAACAATCTTTAGTGAGATATCTTCTCATGGACCACAGGATGCTGAAGCTGTTGAGGAACTGTGGAAATTAAGAAATATCTTGGTATTGTTTATCCACCACGCCACAGAATCAGTGTGCTGCAATTAGGTGCCATAAAAATCAGGAAAATGTAACCATACACACCTCAGAGGGAAAGATTTTAAAGCCCCAGCTGCAGCATTTTAAACTGTTTTATAGAAATATTTTTTTGCCTTCTCAATTCACAGGTTCCCTCTCCAGCTTCCTTGGTATATTCTAAATTAATAACAGAACTGTTTTATCCCTATTCTTCCTCAAGAGGAGAAAAAAAAAAAAAAGAAGCATAGAATGGCTGCCAAATCTCACTGGCTATATAGAAAAATTATGCCATCAGCTCCAAATTGATGTAAAATTACTTCATCCCTTGAAGGGAGGGAAGGTAATAAGTTTTGGAGTCACAGTCCCTAACTGAGCCAACCTATCAAGATTAATGTTATCTTCTGGGCTTCAGGATGTAGATTACTCCAAGGTAATTGATCACTGTAATTCCACCAATTCATACTGAGAGTATGCCATGTTTATAGTTGAAATATGGAGTTTATGAACAGTGTTCTGCCCAGTAGTGGAGAAAGAGAACAACAAGAAACCAAACCCAGTTATGGACCCTCATAAAGTATTTTTTAAGAACTAAGGAACATCTGCTGAAACTAATTATCAGTCCGTACAGAAATAGTTCATCATGGCTGCTCATTAATTTTCCTTGTGTTCAGAATTCTGAATTGTTGGTAAATCTTTGCATTTCAAGACACTTCTACAAACAGTATTCTTTCTATGCTCCTACATTAGTCAGTGTAAATACTACATAACCATTTTCTTCACAAATACGGCACATTGCAGCGTAAGTAATCATTTCTTACAAATCAAAAGTGAGACCTGTGTTGCTCTCATATGGGCTGCTGGCACATTATTTTTTGCACCTAAATTCAAATTCTCTCTTTCTCATGAGTAACAGTAAGCCAGTCGCTTCTTCTTATTTTTATTCCTATTAATTATTTATATTTCTGTGAAACACAGAAACTGCAAAGATAAGGGTCTCATTATGACTGGTGAAATCATAGTGAAGAGGCAGATCAGAACTGCTTCACATCGTGGATGTTCTAGGAGATTCCAGTAATATTTGCATCCTGTTACTGGACGTTACTTTCACCACATCTTCGGATCCTTAGGAGAGGGCAAGACAGTCTCCTCAGCACCTAGCTAGTTTTGTAAGCCCGTGAGGAGACCACAGGCAGGATTTATTCTACATTCTTCTAGTCATCCTACATCCTTTCTTAGTCTTTCAGAAAATGTTGCCACGTAAAGAAAAAGGCAGTTTAATTTTCTGTTAAAAAATACAAATAGTGTTTAGGTATATCTGTGCTATGAGGTCCACGGTCATGACTGCTTTGAGTAGCTGCTCAGCAGTCTTTGCAAGAGTCCTCATCCACATCTTTGAGTAATTTATATATCTATATAGATAAATATATTTTCCAAGATAAACATGCCCAGTTAACTTTCAAAAAGGATTGGCATTTCCAGTGGTTTACCCAAATTATCATAATGCTTCTTCACATTGTAAGTGAAGTAGTACAGAAAGATGCAGTCACTCCTCCCTTATCTCCACTTCTAACACAGATAATGATGTTGGTCTGTATGTTAGTACTCGGTATTAAACTGTGGATTTTGGTACTTGGTAATAATAAGTGTTTGAAAAGTCTGTTTTCTCAGATTCCTTTAAAAAATGTACCTATCGATAGTGGACAATTGAAGTTCGAGAGGAAGCAAATAACCATCATCCTTATGATCTTGTGTTGCTTATCTTTAAGATGTTGCTTACCTTTAAGATGTTGCACCATCTTTGCTGAAAGTGTGTCAGTTTCAAAAATTTTCCAAGCATTTAAGGTTTTCCAGTGAGCTAATGAGGTCACTTTTTCATGGCTTAGAATTACTTCAGTTTACATATGTCAAAATATGTCTTAGGTTTCAAAATAGTTAATTTACAGTCCAGTAATTTGGAATGAGTAATTGATCTTTAAATAATTACTGGGGTTTTTTTTATAAAAACCTCTGTAATTATGTTTGCTTCAGAAGGGTTAAGTGTAGAAATTTCTTATCATTTTTTTATATAAAAGGTATTTTGTCTTAGAAAAGACACTTTATTGACAAAAGTCAGGCTGATTCTAAAATATCTGCTAGAAACAACTACATGCTGGTATTTTATCTAAAATAAAGGTGAGTAAGGCAAATTATTTGCTGGGGTTTGAGGGTTTTTTGGTAGTCTTGTTTGTGTTTCGGGGTTTTATTTTGCTACTAAAACAGGATCTTATACTGGGCAAAGAAGTTATGAAGGAAGTCTACACTGATATGGCAGTTCTCTAGCTGTAGGGAGCATACGTTAAGCATTAGAAAAGCATCCCAAATGCAACTGTGACTATGCCTAAGTTGTGTCTGTACTCAACCAGAAACAGCAGATATCAGATGGAAAGAAGAATAAAGCCTGTCATGTTTGTGAAGCACTTGGATCTCTCTCCCTTGGCTCCCTATTTTAGTTTCTAAATTGTGGGAAGCATAAAAACTTATTTTTGTTTTTGATAAGTCTTTTCATTATTCTCACTTTTTATATTGCTGCCTCTGGTAAGGAGGGGGCAGATGAGAAAAAAAAAATGTTTCTTATGACCTTTTCTGTTCTTGAAAAAAAAAAAGCCTAAACCAACCTGCTTGTGATTTGTCATCTTGTTTACAAGTTAGCTAAGCTTCGCTTTTAAAAGGAGCTCCTGTTTTGATTTTATGAATTATGTTTGAAGGCAGTTTTACTTCTGTCACTTGGTGCAGCTGTGCAGGGAATATGTTGGAGAATTTGATATAGTATTGACATTATTTTATGAAAGCAGTGTCAGGTTTTATTTGTGCAGATGATAGCTAAGATACCCAAGTGACTGGCAGTTATTACTGGGAACATCAAAGAATATAAGCAGATGGGAATGAAATACACCCAAATATGGGACAAAAAATTATGCCAATTTGCTGTACACTGTGTCAGGACATAAGGCATTTAATGGCATTACAGATTTCCAGACCAGGTGTATTCTTTTAAACTGAATACTTTTGTTTAACCTAGGGGGAGAAACAAAAGAGAACAAGATTAAAAAACCTGTGGCTGTCTTGATGACTTCTTCATACTGAGATACCCAGCATCTCAGCAAATAGGACAGCTGTTCCAGAGGACCTCATGATAATTTTATTCACTAAATGTACAAAATTAGTACCTGAAGCATCAGCATGGTTATTATGTGGATGGCAAAATAATTAATAAGTACTTGTGGTTTAGGATGGCAACTGAGTCAAATCCATTCTTCAGCTTGCATGTTCCAGAAGTGGCAGCATGTTTGATCCTTCAAGGATCTCTCTCAACCCCTCCTGCACTTGCTTCAGAGGATTGATGCACTCAGATGTTATTCAGCTGCTTTTGGAGTTACAAATAAAGAAGGAGATGCAGATCTCCAATCTGTAATTGGACAGGAAAGAGCTATAGGGTCTATGGCATTCAGGTATTTTACCTGGTGAGTAGCTACACACAAAGTCTTGCCCTTGCTTCGGCTGTGCTTTGTTTCTGCCTTGTATGGACACAGGAATGAAAGTTCACACACCTCAAAAATCAGAATATGTCTAGCCATTGTAATGCCAGTACACAGTAGAAGAGGTCAGAAATCTTATTCTTCTTGGATGCTGCTCTCTTCAATTCTCCAAACAATTTTACATTGCTAAAGTTTCATATTTGTGTACAAAACCTGCAGATTGCTGCTATAAAAAAATTACCATGGAGGTACAAAACATTTGTTGCCCAAGCCTGTGGCAGTGAAAGTACTAATGAAAGAATTTGAACAATTTGTTTCTTTGAACAAGCAACCATAAATAGATAACAAAGGTTATCACTACAGAAAAGCAGCTGGAGTCAATTTTCAAGGTGAGCATCCAGTCTTATTCATTCTTCTTAATAATCTACTTCAAATAGTGATGATAACCAGGTTGTTTAGAGGATCAAGTGAAGGGAAAGGAAAGCAAACATGATGATGTTTCAGATACTCTAATGAAAATTAATTTTTTATTTTTTAATTACCTGAATACTGGAATAATGAAACAAAATAGTTATGCTGAAACAAGAATATGTGTTTGTGCAAAACAAATGAAATTCAAAAAGCACTGTTAAATAGATACAAATTTAATGAGAATATAGTGTTACTAGAAAAACATGTTGTGTGGCTTACGTTAAACTTAGCATTCAAATCTCATAAGGGAGTGTTAAAAACAAAGGTGTGACTTTCATATACAAACTCCAATATTTATTTAGTTTTCATTTTACACTTTTTTCTTTGAAACCAGAAGCACTTGAAATGTTTAAGTATGAAGACTTTCATGCCCTTGACATGGTAGAAGAAACTGACATTTCAAAAAAAATCATTAAGTATTGCTGGACTGAACTTGGTTTACAGTAACAAGTACTGTTGTTGATAACACTCTAGGGTCAAAGAGCCAAAAATTGTGCTAAGTATTTAATATTCAAAATTAAATGATGACATTGATGATTGATGACAGAAAGATGAATACAAAATTTTTCATGTATTTTGATCGTTGTAATAATGTTTATATTTATATGCCAGGAGATGTACTAATAATCAATGTATTTTCACATTAGATACTGTACTGTGTCAGAACATTGTAAATTATCTCTATTTTGGCTTTGTTTATAAAAAGTAGAGACTTGCTGAGCATCAGCAAAATCAAAATGGTAGTACCACCTAGCTGCAAATTTAAGGCTGGAATGTTTACAGCTCCTGGCATGTTTTATTGGATCAACAAGGAACTGTTTTGTTTTTTTTAACTGGTCACATGGGGCAAAGCCAGCTGTGGTATAAGATATCACAAATTTATCAAAACTTATAATTTTATTTATGTTTGCATGAAATCTGGGTGCACATTGTGTAGAATGTGCAGTTTATCCTGTCAAATCAACCAGCTGCAATTCTGGCAACATATTTTATTAAAAAATTATTGTATTATTACATAATCATTGCATTATTGCATTATTCAGATTATAATATAATAATACATATATAATACATTATAGTAAATAATAATAATCGCTATAAAAGTATCTTCTTCATATTTGTAATCTGTGACATTTCTGATTCCATTCTGGTTGTGTGTGTTAAAACCACAGAACAGTTTTTGTTCCACTGTATTGTATTTGAGCCTCAAGACTTAGAACAATGTTAGAAGAGGAAGGGATATTTTAAAAGAAAATATGTCAACCTGACCAGAAAAAACAGGCCTCATCTCTTAAATCCTCTCAATTTGCAATTAGTAAAGAGGTATCTCAGCAGAATGAAGAAGGGAGACCAGGAGTGCTGGAAACAATGATACATGGGTTCCTTCACATATAGAGGACACTTCCTATAACAGTGCAAAAGTCCCAGGTGATACCTCTGCCTTGTGAAAAGCCTCAGACCTTGCAGAGAAATCCTCTGTCCAGTATCAGGTACTGTTTTAATATGAAGGAGGTGAAACCTGGGAGAGGGAAATTGCAGGAGCTGGCTCAAAATGGTGAATACTCAGACAACAATGTTAAATAATTTGTCGGAGAGAAGATGAAGTATGTTATATGCTGAGCACATATTTTCAATGTTTGTGTCTTCTTCTGTCACTTGTATACAGTTAATCACTTTGATTATGTTTTCAAAGGGCACTCTTTTAGGTTTTCTAGTACAAGCTGAGGCTTGATGCAACAATGATCTCAAGAAAGCTGATATAATATATCAAGGAACAAAGGCTGCCAGGAGTAAGATGGTATGTAAAAGAGGTTTATAGATTCAGTGGAGAAGATCAAACTATCCATGCTGGTTAGTAACTGTCAAAGGCAGAGTAGTATCACAAAAGAAAGGTATTATTTGCAAATCAGGTATGTCAGCCTCAACACTGAACAGCACTGCTTCTTGATGTGGGGAACGTGTAAGGTGGGAAGGAGGGCATCTGCTCTCCCACTACCTAAATATATTGAAATCTAGGATACTCAGTGAAGCTATGGCTATCATTTCCAAAGTGTTATGGAAGGAATAATTAGGTCATTGGTAAGTGCTAGGCCTATCCTATATAGTGTCCCTATTCCCTCCATTTCCCTGTGTCCCTGTCTTGGTTTGGAAAGACAGGTATCTGCCAGGGAAAGTTGAAGCTCCCTTTGGAATGGAGAATGTAACCCCCTCCCTCCAAATTATTATAATTTTGCAATTTCAGACCCTATTTCAGCCCCCGTCCCCCATTCCTATATGGGAATAGGAATAACAGATCATTACTAGGAATACTAAAAAAAAAAAAAAAAAGTAGTAGTACAAAAAACCATGCAAGCGAGCAAACAACAATCCTAGAAACCATGACAGAGTCAGAGATACAACCTGACACCCTGTTGGTCAGGATGTTGGAAGCAGTCTACAGTAAATTCTCCTGGAGTGGCAGATGTGGTGCTGTTGGAGCAGAGATAATCCTGAGAGAAAAGGGTCCAGTGATGGTGAGAAAGGTCCGGTCTTCCTCTGGGAATCCGGTGGAATCAGATACCTCATGTTCCTACATCTCAGTTTCTATCCAGGTAGGAATGGTTGGCTCCCCCCTACTGGGTGGAGCACCTCACAATGGGATGATGGAATGTGTCATGTCCTTGGTGAGCCTTAATGGCCCATTAGCAGAAAATATCCCCTGGGGAAGGACAGGTGTTGAAAGAGATAAGAAACACTGCCTCACCTGGTTTGAACAGCTGGCCCATTATCAGAAGTCACTCATCCCCCTCCTTTCAGAGTTACAAGAGATAAAGAAAACATCTCCCCAGCTGCTTTCAACAGATGAAATAGAACACACATTTTTGGTTCCATAATCCAAGACAGCCCCCAAATGTGGTCAAAGTGACAGGAATCTGTGCAACGCTTTTCCATTTAAACTCCACCCCTTCTTTGAAGTCAGCGTGTCATACATCTTATGATTGTTAGGCCCTTGAGCAGAAAAACGTCACTGCCAGCTGAGAAGCTCAGAGTTGGCTTTTCCAGCAACTAAATCAGGAATATGCTGGTTATCAGCATTTAGAATGGATGTTCAGTCTCTGGTCTTCAGGGGGTCTGACGTAGTGCTCTTTACCAACCACCAGATAAATACCAGAACTTCCAAGAATCAAGTTCTCTGATTAAAACAGTTGCCAAAATTGACTAGAAATGCAATTGGGTTCCCATGGATGAGTGCTAAATAAGAGAAAAGACTAAGAACAAGAAACCAAAGAAATGGAAAAAAAATCTATAAGCTATAGGGCACATAATCATAAAATCAAAAAATTTTAATGTCAGAATGTGTTAGGGGAGCACCTTGCACTTCTTGACTTTTGTTCTGACATTTTACACTAGGATGAACACAAAACATTAATGGCTGGGTTTTTTTCTTACCTGATATTGAAAGTGTTTTCGGAAACAAGAAAAAATACATGCTATTTCTGCAGCTTGTGTGCAAATAACCTTTTTGAAACTGTAATAGTCTTGGCATTTTTTTGAATTGTAAACCATCTTCAGGCTGGATGAAAAATGATCACCTGCAAAAGAACAAAGTTTGACAGCCTCAGGCTGTGTTCACAGAACTTTTCAAATACACAGAATGACAAATTTGCTAAACAGCAAATATACCAAACTATACCTTAACAATGAACAACATTTTGTCCTGTACTTTGCCCAATATCACCTCTAATTCTGACTGAAAAATTGCCTCTTGAATAATGCATTTGGAGAAAAAATTCCATTTCTCCTCAGATATGCTAGTTAACTATTCTTTTATTATTCAACCAGCTACTCAGATTTTCTTTATCAAATGTTACAATAGCAATCTATATGCTTTTCAAGTAATGACTAGTCACTTCTAATTATTACATAAGCCCAGTGTGGAACTTCTCCAAAATTAGATCACATTTTCTGTAGATTATTTCACACAGATGTAGTTTTGTGAATGTCACACATATGATACTAATAACAAAAAAAAAAAAAAAATCAAAAGTCAGAGTACTAATAAATTTGGTAACTATGTGGCAAATTTTAATAAGCAACCAGCATTATCTCTCCTTGAAGAGAACTAAGAGGAACTAATTTTGATTTTTAGCTGGAGTGTTTAAATTGACTATATGAGGGGGAAGGTAGAGATACATTAAGAAAGCATAGCAGTCTGTCTCAGGATGTTATGTGTTTTCCTTCCCAGCTATTTGTGGAAACAGTAGCACACCTATCTGGGTGTTTAGGTAGAGAAATTTTACTAAGCATAATTTAGAGAAATATTAAAGAAGAATATGTCATCAACGGAAAATCAGAAAGGATTACTGAAAAGAAAGAAACAAAGAATGAATCCAGATACTCCAGCTGCTGATTCATTAAAGGGCTGACAGGAGTCTTGCAGCAAAAACAGAGGGCAGTCTTGATTGTTCAAGAGTTTTTCTTCTTTTCAGTCATCAGAGGGAATCATTTGTGATAGTGACGTTCTTTGCAGAACTAGGCAGCAAGGACTCTTGCATTAATTCACCTGTACTGAAATGATTTTTCCAAGAGGTGTTCTTCTTTTGCACAGTAATTCATTCTGAGAGGTTGTTTGGAACTAGTTTGTTTGACTTAGAACTACTGAAGAAAGAGTTGAGAAGGAGCATGGGAAGACTGTACCCTCGGTGCACTTGCAAGCAGTAGGAAATGTCACACAAACAGATGAGCAGCTCCAAAAAGAAGAAGTCATACAGGAAATTGGTTTTTATTGTACAATATCCTATTGAGTTCACTGCTAGATTTGTTTCGTGAGGACCTGCCTGAACATGCAAAGTTTTCATTTTTGTTGTTATGGAGATGAATATTTGCAATCCAGAATTGCTTCTGCTGTTTCCAGTCCTGCAGTGGTTCAGAGAAACCAATCTGTAAGCTGCCATATGGAGTCCCTGACCCCACACTGGGTGGTGTGTCTTTATTTCAAACTCCAAAAATTATATATCTGTGCTTCTAGTCAATCAGGACCAGGGTTCTTTGTGAGGTGTTTCAGTCCACTGATCTCCAAAGGCCACAATTTCCTTTCCTCCATCTTTTATTTTGCCAATACCTAGCCATAGCAATTTGAATGTTCAACACCCTGGGCAGGGGAGTTGAGCTCCACTGCTGTGCAGCTCTTGAAGTATTTGAGTGCCCTTCTACCTTAACCCTTCCCAGTTTTGTCCCACACAGAGTTGTCTGGATCTGGAGAGCCCCACACTTGGTATTTATGCCTTGCTGCCTGGCAAGACCCACAAAGAGAGGAAAGGCAGAGCCAACGCCTGCTGCCTGCCCCCTCCTTTTTGAAGTCTGCTGGCAAGGAAGAGTAACAGGAAAGCTGTCACCATGTGTAGGAGCTGAAACCCTGCCTGGCCTTATGTCAGCTTATAAAGGGAAGTGTCTGGAGGTTCTCTGTAGTCTTTTGTCCCACAATGTGCTTTCCATTAGGATTTTTCCAATGTGACCCTTTAATTTTGCAGTACATTAATTTTCCTAGTGGTTCACTAGAAGTGAAATATAAATAATACAAAGGGTTTGTGATGACAAATGCATTAAAGGGTTTAGACTCAGCAGTGGTGAGCAACAAAGACAGAAAGACACAAATACAGTGAATAATTAGATTGGTATGAGATTAATTTCCTTTATATTCTTTAAAATTATTGTACAGACCTGTACAGATAACTGAAATGACAGCTGAATCTATGGAACAGACTTCTGAACCATCAAGGTCGAAGTGCTCAAAGAGGAGCCTGCAAAGTTTTACATAGAAGACGTAACACCTCACTGGCCAATTTCTGCTAGCCTTATTCAGGATATATGTGTTTGATCCTGCAAGTGATCTTACTGCAACTGTGGAATAGCATCCCATTTGTTAGTCGATTTGGAAGAAATGGTTTTAAAAGGAATGAAAATTACTTGTAAAGGCAGCAGTCTTGAAGATAGACAAGAGCTTGATAGGTGCTTAGAAATGCTGACATCCTATGACACATTTACTTCTTTTCTCCTTCTACATACAGAAATGCAAGGCAGCATGGCAGAGCTGCTGGTAGCTCTGTTCCTTAACTGAGGTTCACAGCTTAAGTTATTTCCACTGTGCTACACCATTACAAACTGTATGACCATTACAGAGCTACTTGATCTTCTTTCTGTGTTACTTTGGAACCAAGTTGTTAGCTATTAAAGACTTACTGACATCCATTAGAGACGTAAGGAGATTCTCAGCTGGAACATATTTAAAGCCAGGAAGATTATCCATGTTTGTGCAACTTGAGATAAACTACCTTCAGTGGTTTTAAACAAGATCAAAGTTCCTAGCTATTTCTGCTTCTAGAAACATTCTTGCCTTTAGCCAGAAATGTGTCACATACATGAGATGCATAGACACTGCTTTTCAAGTCTTAAAAACACTGAGAAAGAACCAACCTAAATAGTCAGAATTTTTCTGAATAACCATCACGTATCAAACAGCTGCTCAGCTGCATGCTGCAGTTACTAGTTAGACCCTATCTTAGAAGTGAATAATTTATCTTAGGGAACAAGTTAACCCGTTATCTCCTGAAGAAAAAAAAAAAATAAACAGTTTGACCCTGAATTCTTGTTTTCTTGGGGCACAGATCAGCAATTTCAAAAAACTATTTTATTATTCTTCACATATTCCAGAGGTATTGAAAAATATATCTTTTTCTTCCTCACCTGAATTCTAGCTCTGAGAAATTTGATGAAACAGTAAGAAAATGGCATAGGCTATAAAGCAGGAGCAGCTTATTTCTGTGCTTCACCTTTGGAGAAGAAAATAGGTCAAGGAGAAGCTGGAGGGTTTGGGTGGTGAGTGAATGATGATGGATGCCTGCAAAGCAACAAATCTTCCCTTATTCAGGACCAAGGAGACAGAGGCAGAAGCTTTCCAAGAGGGAAGGCAGAAAACAACCTCAGTCCCATTTCTAAGCATTTGCTACTTTTTTAGCAGTTACTAGCCAAACACCTAATGCAACCTACTCCAGGGCTTCTAGTTAAGGGCTCTTGGCTTCTATTCCACTAAAGACTTGAATGGACTGTCACAGTCCTGGGAGTTCTAACTGTAAAAACTGATCAGACAACATCTGCTAAATAATCTGTGTGCAAGTATACACATGTGTTTAGAAGTGTGGCTAGTATGCATGCTAAAGCTTAACTTTCTATTCGATTTATTCTCAGCAAATATGTGGAACAGATGAAAGCACGTGGGATGTGATCCAGCTCACTCTTAGCTGACAGAAAGGTCCACATTGATTTCCATGAGCTGCCCATGAGTCTAATGGTACATCATTTCAGGGTTTGTTTGTACACCGTAATCAGCTGCTGAGCAAAATTACATTTTTTGGTCCATTTTGATGCTTAGTCTGCCCCTCTTCCCCTTGCAAATTATACCCATTCCTCTGGTACATTTTCAAGAAAAAAGTCACTTTGCACCACCATAATGTCCGCTACGTACCTTTCGAGAGAGACTTCTACAAAATGTGTGTTTACTTTTCTTGGAAAGTCACAATCGGTCTTGAAGAAGAGTTGTTTTGTTTTGTGGGGTTTTTTTTAGTTTTCTCTTCTCTTCTCTTCTCTTCTCTTCTCTTCTCTTCTCTTCTCTTCTCTTCTCTTCTCTTCTCTTCTCTTCTCTTCTCTTCTCTTGTCTTGTCTCTTCTCTTTTTTTCTTTTCTTTCCCCCCCACACAATCCCATGACTGAGGCAATTGTCAGCAAGCTGCATATATTCCAGTCAAGGTAGTAGTAATATGAGCCCATGAGCTGGTTTAATGTACAAGAGCAGGGTGGGAATTTTCCCCAAGACTGACAATGCATTATGAGATAAATGCTTATTTGAAAAGATCATTTCTCATTTTTTAATTCCAGATATTTTTGAAGACATCTGTGCCGAGCTGACAAAATTCCAGAGGTAAAATGATACATCAAATTCAAAGTGGTAAGAGAAGAGCAGTTAAAGCAATTCACAACATTAATTTTTATTTCTATTATATGGAAGTATAATCTAGCCTGGGAATTATGTGAAATTGCTCAGGGTCACATAATAACCCACTTCACGTGCACGTTAGGAAGTTACAAGTTACAACACGTTAAACATCCCTCTACTGTCCAATTTTTGCATGTATTTCACTCATAATTACTCTGTTTCTGGTTAAAGTAGCACTAGGCAAGCCATGATATAGTTCCACCTATGGAAAAAAGCCTCTTTTTTAGGAGACTTTCTGTCACTATGGTCTTTTATTGTTGCTTGCTTTGGCTTACTCAGTGTTCTCAATAGTCAGAGCAATATATTTCTTTGGTTCAGGAGAAGATTTTCCTGAGGGCAATACTTTGCCTTTGCTATTTAAAACCCATAAAATTTCTGCCTTGAAAGAATACAATCAATAAAACAGACACTGAACTAGGGATGGATAATAGCATTTTTAGTCTAGAAAGAAAAATAAACAAAATAACCCCACTTTCTATGGCATGCACATTTGTGCCTGTGGATGTCTGTGGTATTTGATGCTAGTTGAAACTGGTTGCTTTTTCCCCCAAAACCAGATTTTGCTCCATTCTCTTTGTAATTGTGTATCTTCTCATACTTGGTCCCTGACATCCAGTAGAGCAATTGAACCATCCTGCCCATCAGCTTTATTGCAGAAGAAGAATGAATGTGTGAGTTACTAGGATGTGTCACTACATTGCTTTAGTTGCCTCAGGTATATTTGCAATGAGATTTTCTTTATAATGTATAAAACCAGAACTTTGTAGGTGCAAACGAACTATGAATTGTGGGAAACACTAAAAGCAAAAGAGGATTTTTAGGAGCTGAAAAAGCAGGCCTCAAACAGAAAAAGCTGAGAACTCGGAATCTGCAGCAACTGAGAAACATTTGGAACTAGAAAAGATACAGTAGTATATAATAGTATAGCGAACAAGGACATGGAAAACAAAGGCCGAGTTTTAGGTTTGGCTTGAATAAGTCATAACACTGCAGAAAACATATGCCAGACAAGATAGTAGAAGGTCTTAAGCTTAATAAGGGTATTGTGTATTGTTAATAGAGAAGCATACAAACGACTATTGTTTGAAATAGCTGTGCGTATGCTATAATTGATTGGTTAAAACAACGGTCTGTAAGTTTTAGTAATAAACTATTGGCTGAAAAGTCCTTAAGATGCTTTGTAACAGAGAAATCGGGGGCTATTGTGGGCGATTGTGGGCTGCTACTGGGGCTGCTGGGGGCTGCTACTGCTGCTACTGCTGGCTGCTACATGGGTGCTGTAAGCTGCTACTTCGCCTTTACTTCTGTGATGAGACTGATGCCTCATTAAAGAAAATAACTACCACAGCAGTCCAGTCCAGTTCCTGCCCACATCGCCACTATGAATGTGCTTGGAAATGAAAGATTTTGTGAATGTGCCAAAAAAGTTGGCAATTAAATTGAGAAAAAAGTGGCAGGACAGATGTTTTTTGTAGACTTTGATTGTCCAAAAGGGGAAAAGCTGCAAAGTAAAATTATTGATTTAAACCTATCTCATTCTTCCATGCAAGCAAACACACTGTGGTATGTTCTAAACAGATCAGAATCTATATTCCTCAATGTATGAAAACAGAAGCATAAAATCTTGCTGCAAACACACTAAATAGATTGTTACCTGATGAAACAGTTATGAGTAAGGAGCCTGGTGTTCAGTGTGCAAGGATGCACAGCTGCAGGTTAGGTACTGACAGGAAACACTGGACTTTATTATTGAAACCACGACAGAAGCATTTGAGGGGTACAAACGAGAGTCATCCCTCACATGTCTGCCACTCAAACCTTTAAAAAGATCTCACCGGAACAAGAAAGAGAGAGACAAATGGGATTTTTCTGTCCACATATATACTTTGATATGGGGTCATTTAAAGAAATACAACAACCCAGCGAGGTGCAGAGTTGTGGCAGAGTTCAGAGTCCCAAGAGCTGTTTAACAGCTGGCAGCATAGGAATCTGTTCCAGAAATGGTCTGCTCAGTTACTAAGCTGTTACATATATTTTCATTGCTTTCAGCCAATCCTCACAAATTTCTGTAAAGTTTGCTTTATATCTGAGCCTCCAACATCACTTCTTGGTTTTGTGATATAGTCAGAGATATACCTGGGGAAGAATGGAAAACAAGCTTCTAGGTTCAGAGGAGTCAGCCTTGATCCAGAGAGATTTTATAACATATGATAACACAACATGACAAAGCCGTAAGCATGTTTTTGTGGTGCTGGGAGCAGTTTGTGGGTGAGATGCATGGCAGACAGACCTTTCAGTGGTGGAGGTAACCAGTCATCAGGAGTATCCATGTTCAGAATTTGTAAACTTCTTTTTTTCAAAACATCACCACAAGAAAAACAAACAAAGGCCAGGTTGCATGGGGCTTCGAGAAACTTGGTCTGGTGAAAGGTGTCCTTGCCCATTGCAGAGGGGTTAGAATGAGGTGATCTTCAACCTCCCTTTCAAAACAAAACAGTCTTTGATTCTAAATCTGGATTCCTTTCTCAGCATTTGAGATTCTGGGTAGCAGAAGTTATTTCACCTGATCATGAGTCATAAACATGATCATGAATACAAGTTATGCTGTCTCTAGAAAGTGCCCAAAGGGATTACCTTTTTCCTATATTTAGGGAAAATATGTATTGCTTGTCATAGAGATAAAGGCACATTAGAGCAGGCTGAATCCAAAATGACATTTTATTTTGTGAGCATTTTGAAAGTCAGGTATTACACATGATATCCAGAAGGTTGGCATTTACACGTGAGCCAGATTTCCAACCCTGGTAAGATCCAGTTTATCTCCAAGAACTAAGATCATGGACTAGAACACTATGTTAAAAAGAATTCCCGAGTCTTCTGTAGACAGAAATTCTGCCTGGCTAATCTTCAGGAATCCCAGGAAGATACTGGGCATCTGCAAGATGTCAAGGCCCTGGGTTCTTCCCTCCTCCTTTTCTCCCCCAGCAATTTAGCAGCCCTCACACACAGGCAGTGTCCTGATAGACATCAAAGAGCATGGAGACAAAAGGTGATCTGAAGAACTTAATGTCTTCTCAAAAAGCTTTTGAACACATTTTTTTGTTAAGGGTAATTAAGGAAAAAATTTCCCTGGGACTGGAAGAAAAAATGTCTTATTGACTGAAGTTTGTTAATAGGTAGGAAGAAAACTGTAGGTCTTAAAGACCATCTTCACAGTGGTGAAGGATCAGCCACGGAATTCCTTAGGAATCAGTGCTGGATGTGGATTTATTGAATCACCATTCTGAATCACCATCATTGACCTGGAAAATAAACCAACAGTGAAATCTCAAAATCTGAGAGAATGCAGAGATCTCTCAAGCAAAGTCCTTTTAAAAGGATGCAGGAAATCCCTCTTCAGTAAAGCTTGATTCCATCAGTAAAGAAGTATCAGATGAGCTTCAGTGTAGCCAAATGTAAGGCAAAGGGAAAATAATATAAACTCTGCTTACCTGCAGCTGAACTCACTACTGGTAGTTACAGCTCAGACTTCTGGGGTTGCCTCGGCATATTGTGCAAAAATAAGCCAGAAAAACTGTGGACATCTTTAGGACAGCATAAGGAAAAAAATGGGAGGGGTCATCATTTTGCCACTGTATGCAACCTCAAGGCACCTTGTCTCAAGTATTGCACAGGATAGTAAGAGAAGGTGTAGAAAGGACAACTGAATTGCCTAAGAGGGGTGGGACATCAAGCATCTATTAAGAAACAATACCATTCCATAATCATAATGTTCTGGATTGGTGTATTTTGTCAGGACTAAAAAACATAAAACACCCGCCTTAGGAAATTTAAAGTCCAAATGACAGCAGCTTTTAATGACATCAGAAACTTTATTATCACTTTTCAAAGTGGCATTAGGTTTCTTCCTATAACTCTGCCTGAAAGTTTAATAAAATTATCCAAACAAGAAAGTGTGTATTCTATATTTCTCCCTACTTTCAATGTTAATATAAAATTAAAATCTGAGAGAGAGAGAGAGCACTCATGTTTTATACCCATCTACCTCATTTTGCTACCAGGGGAAAAAAAGGGGAAATTTTCTTGAAAAAAATGAGAAAACACTGTTCTCTGTATCTTTCAAAGTGCATTTTATTCTGGCTCTTCAGGTTTAGCCAATACAATGTATAAATAAACATGGCGTTTTTCATGATATTTCAAGTTAGATTCTAAATATAATAATCAAACAGATGCTATAACAGCATAAACAGACATAAGTAATTGGAGAGAACAAAAATGATTTCTCCAACCACAAGAAATAAGCCAGTGTCCAGGCATGGAGAAATTGTTGCTTGTCAGAATGGCAGCTGGCAACTTTGCTTGTTTCTGCTTCTTCTCCAGCCAAATTACCTATCACTTCAGGCTTTACATTTTATTAGGAATTGCAGCCAAGGGGGATATTCAATATTTGGCCCATTTTTTCTAGACTGTTAAATTGGTGAATCCCTTGCCATCAACAGAAAAGAAAAAAAAGCATAAATGCTTTAACCTGTGGCTCTTGCAGGAACTATTAGGAGCTATGATTGCTAAACATCAGGGACAAGTTCTTGGTAATGATATGGAAAATTGTTTGGATATACAAAATGGAAACTCCTTTCCTAAGCAACCTGATGAGCACCAATAATTAATGTTTCTTGGCATCAGAAAAGCAAAATTGGCTTTATACGTGTCTGAAAAAGAAATATCAGGTGCATGATAAAGCAAAGATTTAGGTCTGCTGCAACACACATACATGTTCATGATTATTTGAGGTCGGTGTCATCACAGAGGTAGTTGCAGGGCATTAGAAGGAACTTTTGGAACAAACGTGGAGTCAACCTAAAAAGAAATTAAGAAAGAGGAATGAAAAGTAGTAGGGGAGGTTGAGAAACCCTGGAGTGGTGGCAGACCCTTGATGGAGGAATCTCACTATGAATGCCATGCCTGGCTGGCAGCATGGGCAGCATGTGGGACCCCCCCAACCCCAAGGTGCGTGGGCTCACAGGGACTTTCTCACCATCCAGACTGTGTGGAGCTTCAGGGTCACACATGGGACCAACAGCCCACAACAGCCATGGGAGAGAGGGGGAAAATGGGGTAAGCCATCCTCCCCAAAGAAAGGATGAGAACCTGCCACGACAGCTGCAGTGGGTGAGGGGGAGAGCAGATGGGGGATGTGTCCGTGGCACTGTGAGCACCTGTGTGCATTATGGGATTAGAGCTTCTTGTGATTGATGCTAGAATGGTCTTTCAAGAGCTGTAGGTGTTTATTACCATTTCATAGTTCACTGATTTCCAGTAAATTATCAAAGAATCATAGATTGGGTTGGGCTGGAATCTTTAAGGGCACCTTTAAAGCTCACCTAGTCCAAATCCTCTGCAATGAGCAAGGACATCTTCTGCTAGATCAGGCTGGTTAAAGCCATGTCCAACCTGATATTTCCAGAATGGAGCATCTACCACCTCACTGGATAACTTGTTAAAAAAAAAAAAAAAAAAAAAAAAAAAAGATTTCACTGCAGTTATTAAACCAATAAACCACCTCAATCACCTCAATTCTGATTTGGTTAAACTATATGAACTGTGAAGATTCTTCCCTGTGCCAAAATTTTGCTGAACAACATAGGAAATCTATTGAATTCATTAGGAACAATAAAGGTTTGGGCCATGAAATTAAGTACTTTCTGGCTTCTGGGTCAGTAGTTTTTTAAAACAATGAGATGTGCATAACTGGTGCTTTGGTGTGTTAGCAGAAGGGCACAGAGTAGAAGAGCAAGACAGGAGGGAATAAAGGGTTAACACTGGCTTCCTGCTGGTCCCAACTCCAAGACAAACTAAAGTAACTGAAAATCATAATCTCAGTCCCTGTGACAAGGACCTGTTAGGACTCCTACAATATAATGGGGGTAAATTGCATTCTGAGTTATCTGAAGCAAAGAACACTATGAGAAAACTCACTGTTTGTGCTTTGTGTAGCCATTTGTGTGGCAACTGCTGACTGCACTCTGAGAGGAGAGTGAGGCAATTATAAAAGGGGAGGGTGAAACTTGGCAGCCAAAGGGATGTGTAGCTGGCCAGAAAGAAAATTGGACGTGCTCATAGGCAGCTGCAGAGTGCACTGAGCCTGGGAAAGCCTGGCAGGCTGAGATGAAAGGCTACTGCAGCAAAAAAACCAGAAACACAGGAACAGGTCTGGGAAGCCTGAGAGGCAGTTCCTGCTGATGGCTGACATCCAGAAATGTGGGGTGGATATACCTTCAAGTCCAAGGATGATGATGATGATGAGGAGTGCAGTGTAACACATATCCAGATGCAAAAAATAACCAAAAATGACAAAAAAATCTGTCCATCACCACTGTGAGGAAGAGAAGGAGGTGAATTATGTATGGGTCTGCAGAGTGAATGTATTATTCAAATGAAGTTTAACACCACCGTGGAAAAAAATGATTTCATGCTATGATGTCAGGTCACAAAAATAGATCATTATGAGGAATAATGGAAGGATAGAGGATTTTATGAAAAGCATGAGAGCTGTCAAGTACTCCCAGTGTTTCAGAAGACCTTAAAGAAGATGGGAAGTCTTCAGGTCCATCTCTAAAACTTATTAAAATTTATAGACAAAAGGCTGCAGGTGGGGTTACCATGCTAGAAGGTGTGAAAGTCATAAAATAAGGATTGGAAAAAAAGGGTATTTGATGCCATCAATACTGCAGTTTTTCATCTGATACATCAGATTCCTTAAAGAACTTAACATGCTATATAATACAGGAACAACTCTGTATAGAAATGTAGATATTTATGTCTCAAGTAATTACAGGGCTGGAGCAGGAGACACTGGATGGACTGCCAAAGAAAGGTATGCCTTATTTGAAATTATGAAACAAGGCAGGTGTCAGCTGTAGTGATACCTTAAAGATCTAGAAATAAAACAACACTCTTTCGAGACAACATTAGTATAGGAGGTAATATAAAGGCTAGTCTTTATTGGAGGCCTCCAGGAACAGATATGGAAAATGCTTAAAATTCCTGCCCCCGCATGGGTGAATATGGTTTTATAAGTTTAATAAAGTAGCATAACTGACAAAAATCATCAATTAGAAGCACAAATGATGAAGTAATTCCTCTTTTGGTTCCACTTCTCCTGTAGCCCTCCTTTAGATAGGAACTAAACTTTGTTAATGAAAATGTGTCTTGAAGAGCTGGTTTCAACCTTGGTTCCCAAGAACCAAGATAGGATAGGGGCCTTGGGTCCCTCAGGGTTTGGAGCCTCTGGAATATATTCCGCCTTTGTGCCTATCAGGGTAGGGAAAAGATAGGGAAAAGTATTGGAACTAACTAGGAACCATAGGACTGAACAACAAAAATCTACAGAGCTATGAATACATATGAAGGAAATGTAAAAATCACTCTGGCATGAGTAGGGTGGGTCTGGAAAATAAATGCAGCGATAAAAAGCAGTTAAGTCTCCAGAAGAGATGGTTAAAACTCCTTTCACCACAACACAGTGAAATGACTTGGCTGTTGGTGTCTTTAAGGCCGTGATTGTGCCCTTGTCTGTTACACACACTGAGTGTTGGCTTAAGGCATTGTCAGGTATGTGGGAATAGAAAGTGGCAGTATACACACACTGTGCTAAAATTATTTGGTTAAATTATGCAAACAGGCAAACAGGGAAATTTTTTCCAGTGGCATTAACCTGCTACAGTTTTGATGGTTGTTGTGAGGTTTTTATTGAAGGGGGCTTTTTCCTTTTGAATTCTTTCCATGCATTGTGCCAAATCGAATTGCGTCAAAACTGAGTAAGGAGAAAATGGCCAAACAGGAAGAAACACATCCCTGTCTCATTATACAGGTCTGGCCTTAAGCATGCTCAATTTTCCTGTCTTCTGAGATCTCAGGTCCACTTTCCAATCCAGTCAAGAAAATCGGGTTACTCTGGGTGTGTAGCCCTGATCCAATGCCTGCCACACATGCAGACACAGGTGTGCATGCGTGCATTCACATACCACACAGGAGCAGCAAAGTCATTCCCTTTGGAAATGATAAGACAATTTCAATAATATAGATGCAGAGAAAATTCCTGCATGGGTTTTCCTTTAGGTTATGAGATAAAGATTTCTTTTCCCAGGAAGTATCTCAGCATTAAATTCATCATTTTCCACCATGATGATAACGAGAGAACAGAGGGGTAAAAGTGAGTTTTGGCCCCTGATTTTACTCCTCTCATGCCTCTTGTCTAGACAGCCTGAACTTGGACTATTGCATGAATGGAGAATGTAAAGCTCTTGCTCTGTACATTTAAGCTTATCCTAGCTGTAATGAGATGGAAATGTATTCTTGATTCATGTATTTCATTTATATTGTATTGACCATGAAATCCTATCTTTTCATGGGGACTGTCAATCATGGATTTACATCGTGTGATGAGAAAGGATACAGTTATTTTGAAGGATTTCTTATAAAAAATACCAGCTACAAAACACCATGGAGAAAAAGATAATATTACAGCTAAATAATGAAAAAAATACAAAAAATTCCTCTCTCAGTATATCAAGGTCAGCTGAAATAGCTACTGTGAATTTAAGTTTAAAAGTAGATTTTCAGTTCAGGACTTTTGTCCACCAGTTTCTTAAAATGGTTTTCTTGTACAGAAGCCAAGGTTTGGCCTAAATTTTGGGGTTTTTTAAAAGTGCATAACGTTAGAGTTAGTAATTATTTTTTTCTATTTTCTACTGCATGACTATCAAAATTTTGGCTTACAGACTGGGTAGGGAAAGCACATGCATCAGTAGTTATCCAGGCATGCAAACCTGATGGGTGTAGGTTCGCTGTACAGCTTCAAGACATATTCCAGAAAGATACACCAGCACATTGTTCACTGTGTTGTGTTGGGTTGACCCAGCCTGGATGCTAAGTTTCTAGCAAAACTATTCTGTCACTCCCCTCCTCAGCTGGGCAGGCAAGAGAAAATACAAGAAAAGGCTTGTGGGCCGGGATAATGGCAGGGAGAGATCTCTCGCCAGGTACTATCGTAGTCAAAACTAACTTGACTGGTGAGAACTAATTTAAATTAAATTACCCTATCAGAGTAAGGAAATAGAACCAAATCTTAGAAGAATCTTTCTCCTACGCTTCCATTCTTCCTTAAATTAATTCTTGCCAATTTTATTTCCCTCCTTTCCACCGGCTGCTTGGGGGACAGGGAGTAGGTTCCGTGGTCAGTTCATAACACATCATCTCTGCAGCTCCTTCCTCCTCAGGGGGAGGACTACTCACACTCTTCCCCTGCTCCAGCACAGGCTCCCTCCCATGGAGACAGTCCTCCACAAATTTCTCCAATGTTTTTTCCAGAAAGTTGCATTTTTTCCCAAAATGCTTCAGTGTGGGTTGCTTCCATGGGATACTGTCCTTCAGAAACAGGCTGCCTCAGCATGGACCCCCCTTGACCCCAGAGGCAGAAACAGGCTGCCTCAGCATGGACCCCCCCTTCCTGCCACTAAACCTTCTCCAACATGATCTTTTCTCTCTTCAGGGTCACAGGACCCTCCAGTGGAGGCTTTCCAGTGCCTCATAGCCTCCTTCGGGCATCCACGTGCTCCATGGGCTGCAGGTGGAACTCTGCTCCATCATGGACCTCCATGAGCTGTAGGAGAAAAGCTGCCCCACCATTGCCTTAACCATGGGCTGCAGAGAAATGTCTGCTCCAGTGCCTGAGGAGCAGAGGTTCCTTCACGCTCCTTCTACACTGCAGGACTGTTTTTCTCACATATTCTCACTCCTCTGACTGCTGATAGCTTGCAAATTCCTTTTCTCGCTTCTTAAGTATGCTATCCCAGAGGCACAACCACTGCTGCTGCTGGGTTCAGCTTTGGGCAGTGGTGAGTCCATCCTGGAGTCAGCTGGTGCTGCCTGTGCTAGACATGGGAAAAGCTTCTGGCAGCATCTTGCAGATGTTGCCTCTGTAGCCCCTTGCCATGCAAACACGATACACCTGTAAACCTGCAAAGGAAATGCATTTCTGTAATTGAGACTTGAAGCCACAATGTGATTCTGATTGCAAGCCCAGAATAAGTAGTCAGGTATTAAATTTATTCCAAGTCTAGGGTTCGGCCTATGTCCCCTGCCTCAAGATAGTGTTGTTTTCATCTTAAAGAAGTGCAAGGGACATTCCCAAATGGCTGCCAAATATCTGGGTGCTCATATTGAGTAATCAGTAATCAAAGTGATTACAAGTAAATTTTTTATTGTTTCATATCCTTTAATATTTACTTTTCTTCAGATTCTGACATATAATCCAAAAGTAATTTATCCACTGTATAAAAAAAAAAAAAACAACATTAAATGTACATTTGTCCAGCTTTTGGTATTTATATAAGAACAGCTGAATAAAGTATCCTTTCATTTCATCTAACAGGATTTTCATGACATATTATGTTTTGAAACTTAATTTTACAGTATGTTTTCCCTTATGCATTAATCTGATAGCTTGATTTTTTATTATGTATGTCTTGATCATTATTTATGATTTTATTTTTAACTTTTCTTTGAAATCTCTTAAAACCCGCTGATCCAATTTCTACAATGGTTCAAACAGACAAAGAATCACTGGTTCAAACAGAAAATGAATCACGGGTTCAAGTGATGCTATACCGGTTTATTTCAGAAGAGAATTTGGGCAAGACAAAATAAAGCAGTTTTTTTTTAGTGTTGATTTTCTAAATGATCAAAAGGGGCAGGGGGGAAGCAATTTTATTATAATCAAATATCAGAGACTGACCATCAGCTCTTACTAGGACAACAAAGCCATTGCCGTTCAGTGAAGCAGAATTAGCCCCTAAATGGAGCTCTGTACCTGCGCTGTTGTTGCTGTGTATTCTTGAGTACGAGGTCTTGGTCACCTGGGCACAGCTCAAATGGTCTTTGAACTTCCTGTGGTTTTGTGTCACAGTCCATGCAGTCTCTATCCCTGTCAACCCCTAAGAAAAGTCATTAAAACAACTTCTTGGATGTGCTTACTAAAAACATCTGTGATTCAATTGTTTCTTTTTATTCTTGTGTCTTTTCCATTCCAGAATTGCAACCTGCTCCAGCTGCTGCTCCAAGCTACCCAGGGGGCAAAGCTATCCCCAGCATGGAACTCACCTCCACTGGCTGCCGTGCCCATCACGGGATGCTACTGGTGACATCTCCTAGGGTAATGTTCACCCTAAAGTGTTCACCCTAAAGTGTCAGCTGGCACAGTGAAAAGGATGTGCCATATCACAAAACAGTATTTAGAAAACAAATTATAATGTATATTAAGGGAAGAAAACCAACTGAATAGCAAAATCACAAAGAGAACAGGATGTCAGACCCTCCATGGTATACAAACTCCTGAATATTTTCATTTGTTATTAATGTAACCCCTGCCACTATCATCTCCCTGGTCCTGCTTGTTTTTTTCCCTGTGGTTGTAGTCACACAATATATCTATATATCTATATCTAGCCATAGATATATACACACATTTGTACTTCAGGGTACGGGAGAATGGAAAACAAAGCCCAGATCTGCAGGAAAGTAGGATTTTCTGTCAGCTGTGTATTGTTTTCTCCAGTGGTACCAACCAGTTGTAGCTGCTTTTACAGTTGGATTAATAACATAGGGTTTTTAGCCCAGAGGATTTTATTTTCCAGGTCTTTGCCAAAGCAACTTCCAACTTATATGTGGAAGCATCTGCCTGTCCTCTATTTACTGTCAGAACAACTTACAGTCAAGTGTAGCAAAACCTTCTCCCAGAACAATAAAAAACCACCAAAACTCTCCCCTAACATGACACTAATATGGAATTATCACTGTAACAGTCTACAACTTTTCAATAATTGCTCCAAAGACAGAGCTAAAATTGGTTTGCCTGGGAACGTGTTGCAAAACCCAGCAATGTTTGTCTTTCATTCATTAAGGCCTTGAAATATTTCCCCAGAAGTCAAGGATTCAGATATGAACAACTGCTCATTCTACTGAAATAAAGCCCAGCATCTGCTTCATTCTAAGGATACTTGTATTTGCATTTGAAATCACAGTTAAATGGAAAGTGTGTTATTTTCTGGCATAAAACGTAATTCTAAAGATGTTGCAATTCAGTGTGCATTCTTTTTCTGGGTTCTAATTGTGCTTATAAATTATATTCCTATTTTGTATGAAATTGTGAAACTTTTTACAGTATCTAAGTGATAGTATGTCTCATAATGAACTACCATAAGGACAGATCCTTTCCATTTTTCTAAGACACCTTTTCTGGAATAATTAGTCATTTTAGCTTTTTATCTGTCAGTGTCCTAGGTGTTTGACCATGCACCATAGGGGAAAGAACATGAAACAGATTGTATACCAAGAACAGGGCCTCTGCCCTCACCAGTAGCAGGAAAACAGACACTCTTCACCTGCAAGTTTATAGAAATTAGCTGTTCTCCTGACTGAAATAAGAAAGAAATGGGAAATGAATGTGAGTTGAAGCCTTTATCTGCTCTGAAGTATTTGAAGCACTTCAGCATTTCAATTGTGGGTGCATGTGGTAGGGTGACTTTATGCTGCTTGTATCCCCAATCGTCTGTTCTGTTTGTGCTGTATATTAAGTTCTGTACCTTTAAAACTTGTTCTGGGAGTGAAGGGGAAGAAAGAACAGCGCGCAGTTTGTTTTGAGAAAACTGCCTGACTCCCCCACATTGCTGCTCTCCGGTGTTCGTCCGAGGCACGGACAGCGGTGAGACAGAGATCTCCTGTGCTTTTAGTTAGTTTTAGCTAGCTAGCTAGGGCAGAGAAGACTCCCTGGACTGTTTTTTTTTCCTTTTTCTTGGGACTGTTTAAATCTGCTCAGGACTGAAAACCCCAGAGGAGCAGCGAGGGCTGGCACCTGCGGCCCGCCGGGCCTGGACCTTCGGAGAGACTGAGTGAGCTGAGCTACACCCACGGCAAGGACTGTCTTTGTTTGCCATCTCTCTTCGGAGCGGGCAGAGGTTTTATTGTTTCATATTATTAATTCTTTGCATTTGTGGGCAATTTGTTTGTTAAATAAATAGTTTTTTCCACTTTTCTCAGAGGAAGTTCTTTTTCCCGGACCGGCTGAGGGGAGGGGCCGTTTGGGTTTGCTTTTCAGAGGAACCCCTTCGGAGGTTTCCTCCCAATTTTGCCCTAAACCAGGACAGTGCATTACAGGCAGCCTATGAAAGTGTTTCTTCTCCTTTATTGCAAACCTGCTTACTGGTTTTCTTTGATTGCTAATTTCCCAATTCTGGCATCTGTGAGAAACAATGCTGCATTTTAACATATTTTTAAGTTTTCTCTGATACTGTATTAAAACAATTTCCTACCCCCTTTGCCTTTCTAAGGTGTTAGAACATAAAACTGTCAATGCTGGACTTAAAGATTCAGGCAACCCAATATCCTCCATCTGACCATAACACTTGCTTAGGAAAGAGTATAGGACACCAGATCTGTAGAGAGATGGCTAAACCAGTACATGTGTTTCTCGCTGGGAAATCCCCTGTGGCAAAACAAGCTTTCTTTTCTTTATCCATGGGAAAATACTTTCTTTTTGGTTTAGGTCCTGAGGGGTCCAACAATAAAGGGTGTGATTTGTTGGTCTTATTCTCACGAGGACAAGAGAGATTCTCCTTTCCATTGCTGTTGGTGATCAGTGTTCACGATAAATTATGACTAAAAAGTGTCCTCCAATAACACTTCCCTCAGGATTTTACTTGCATGTGGCTTATTTCCAGTGAGATGGAGAGGAATTAAAAAAAAAAAAAAATGATTTTGCACTTTAGCAGTTTAAACAGTTTGCAAGTAATGGCCATTTTATAATGAGAAAGTGACACACTGTAACTTCAGTGGTGGTATTTCTGTTTCTTTAGTGAATGGATTGACTTTTGTAGAGCTACAATAATTGACATGGGATGAGGCTCTCAGTGATGGTATGTCTAGTTTTGTAAGTTAACAATTTTTTAAATATTTGTCTAAGGCTATACTTTCATGTCATCAAATGAAGCCCTACTTCCTCCTAAGCCCTTGGTAGGACTTGGTATCTTGTCTATCACTATTCTAGGTTAGGGTTTGTTACAGTTTTTATTTTGTCATTTTCCTGTTCTCTTTTCATTCTCTTTGTATCCATTTACCTTGCCTTACATCTTCAAGCCAGGTTTGTTCTCTTTTTACTTTTTTGCTGTTTGCTCTCCTTTTTTTACCACAGGTGACCTTAAGTGCACAGGTAATCCAATAATACTTTAGCTTTGAACTTTTGAACCAAAAGCCCTCAAGCTAGAGACAAAACATGATTCCTGTCACTTTTCTGTCCACAGAGAGTTGCATAGGCAGCCTGTAGCAGGCATGTAACTAAGAATTTTTTATTTCACTGTCTGCTTGTGTGGTGTAAATCAGCATTTCTCTTCTACAAAAGTCAAAGGAACTCAAAGCAATTTGCATCAGGTAGAAGTTGACAATTAAAAGCACTGTATTTTTTAATGCTAGAGGAGATTTTCAAATACAGATATCCATATATTTGTTTTACACAAAACAAACACTGAGAAAAAATTGGGGGCTGATCCTTCTTGTAAGACTTGTATTTTTATGCATCCTTTCTACTGCACTATCAGTGTTCATGTACAAAAGGATCTATCCTCTGTCCCCTCCATCCCTCACCCCAAGTGTTGCTCTTAAATGAGCAGCCTACCTCATGCTCATTCCCCTTCACATCCAAAATCAAGTCCAGCTTTTGACTGAGTACATTGAAGACCCACAAACCCAGCATTATTCCTTGTTGTAGTAATGAAATACAAATATAAAATAACTCTCAAAGGCATTGATGATGTATGTTGAGACACTGTAAAGTGCATATTATTAGGAGAGCATTCAGTAGATCATATGTCATCTGGCAAACAGCCACATCTTTACATTAATGATCTTGGACCAATGTTAAATAAGCAATTATGACTGCAGCGGCTCAAAGGGATGAAATATTATTTTTTTAATTAATTAATCAACTGAATTAATATTTGACATCCCTGTTACGCTCTTTGTCCTCCTTATGGTGAGTCCTTTGTACAATTGAATTACGTTTGATATCCATGTAACTCACCTCAGTGTACAGATAGAAAAAAATAGCCATATTTCTACTTCTGCCTGGTCATAACCATTACTGCATTGCTTTATTTATGACAATTTAATGTAAAAACCTCAGTCTATAAGATGCTAAGAAAATCTTCCTTTGACCTTTCACATTGCTTACAGTGGATACATCAGCCAAAGAGTTTATAACTTTTCCTTTATCACATGTGACTCTAACTTGTTAATCAGCTCTCACATATCCTTCCCAAAGGAGAAAGGATTAACCTTTCAGTGTAATACAATTTTATCATTTTGAATCCTTTGGTAGAACAAGAATACAGAGGAAAGCCTATCTGTGGACATGATTCATCTACCTCTAGTGATGCCAAGAGCTTGGTACCTCATTTTTTTAAGGATAGAACTTATGGAATCACAAAGGAATGATAAGTAAAAAATCTTTTGCATATGAAAGTCAAGAAAATACCATTTCACTAAGTCAGATCTGAGTTTCATGTATTCTGTACTCAGTATTCAGTATGTATTCAGTATTCTGATTGCACAGAAACAGATACTTGTTTGTGCAGCACAACTCAGAAAAATTTGATAAATATAATTCATTCTGAAAACTATTTCTTCCAGTGAGGAAGTAACAAAGGATAAACCATCATATTGTAAATCCATCCACTACAACTGCCCAACAACTTTCCTTCTTGTCTTTATTGACAGGTGGGCTCAACTTGGTCTGCAATCCCTTCCTTTGAGAAGCCTATTCCTTTCTAATGTCTAAGCCTTGACTCCAAGCTTAGACACCTTAAGCAGGTTAATTTAATTCAATTTTGATCTATAAATGAATGCTTCTTCCCTGGGGTGTGTTTACTTTAGGATGGGCAGTGCTGCTTATTTAAGTGAATCATTTAGGTGAAGAACACCCCTATACTTAACACCACAAAGGGCTGTAAACAACTTTTGTTAGGTCACTGCCTTACTGACATGCAAATGCAGTCACATTTATATACAGCATGCCAAATAAATTATGCTTTGGTTTGGAGATCTGCATCAGATGTCTCCATACTACAGAGTAAAGGAGGAATAAAAACCACACACATTAATCATTGTCCTGATCTCCACCTCTCTCACTCCTAATTGTCCTCCTTTCAAATTGTTCTCTTTTTTTTTTTTTTTCCTTTGTTTATGGTTGCAGTCTGGCAGGGAGAAATACACTAGGTTTATGCTCTGAATTCTTTGTATATTTAAAAATGTGATCATTTTTATACAGATTATTTCTGCAGGTCTTGATTCTCCATGGATTAGTACTAGTACTTTAAAGAGCAGCTCACTTAGCCAGCTCCTGTTTTAATAGGGCAAGGACCTCTATTTATTTTGGCTGCCTTTCCTTTACATTTAATCTCTTGACAGGGAACTATGGGAATGCTTGGATTTTTATGACTCTCAGATTGGTGCTGAATCCCTTCTCTTAGCCTTCTTATTTTTTTTTTATTTATTGATGGAAAACATTACATTATAATAAAAGTCTACTGTTGGGACAACTTAATCCTGCTGCAATTTTCTTGTAGTTTTCTTTTAGTAACTTAGCTATCTTAAAAACAAGCAGCCCAAACAACCTGAGTAGCACAGTGAGAAGGTTTGCTTTGCAGATGGACATGGTCTACACAGTTCTCTCAGCCCTTAGAGAAGCTTCTCATCCTGAGACATCGGATAAGAACACAGGTATTGCTTCCCAAGCAGGAAAATAACATATCTCCTGGTTTGTGAGGTGAAAAATAAACAAAAAACAAATCTGAAACTGGACCCATGGATTTTCTTACCAAATCAGAAATGCAAATAAGTTTGCTTCCTAGGGTATATGCTCCAAGACTTCTGTCAAGAAGTGTCTCATTCTGAAAGAACACAACAGGTACAGGTGCAGTGGTAGTGGGAGTGAAGGGGAGGGCATCCCCAGACAGCAGCTGTGCAGCTTTCCCTTACTTCTCCACAGATTTGTTTTAGACAGACATGCATTCCTGCTTCTCTTCAGTATGAAACCCAAATTATTTTTAATGCCATTCATTGACCATAGCATTGAAAAGATCCACTTGATTGAGACTTACCAAAGCCTGCTGAATAACTTTGACAAGGCTTCTTTTGGGGAATGGTTTCCCTGAGCCAGACAGATGCTTTGCCTTGCCTTCTTGATAGGTTTTGCACTGAGTCCCCCAGAGACAAAGGAAGCAGTAGGAAGCAAAGGATCTCCCTCGGGAGCAGAAGACATATTGCAAGTTCAGAAATAGCTGGGAAGGACTGAGGAACACTTACAGCCTGGAAGGTGCCATTTGAATTCGCTCTGTGGTGTGCATAATTTATTAGACAAAAATACAGAGAAAGGTTGACAGATGTTCTGTTATGTGGCTGTATGTGAAATGTGTTTGTTCATGTAACCTTTAGGTCACTTCTGCTACTGTAAAGATTTGTGTATCCACAAATCCTATTTCCTTGAAATAATGCCTAAGAGAAAAGAAGTGTTTCTTTGGGTGATTGGATAAATAACCAAACAATTACATTTTAATCTAAATAATTTTTTTAATAATTCCCTTCAATTCCCAGAAAGCTGGAATTATGACAAGTCAAAAAATTTAGCCAGCTACCTGAATTAATTCTATTTAATGTAAAACTGAGGGTGGGGGAACAAATGAAAAAGCCTCCAGATTTTTCATAGCTGCCATTTAACTTTCATGCAGGTAGTGTTGGTTCAAATCACCCAGTGCCTCCAGCAAAATAACTTTATCTGGGGGACATGCTGCTAGATATTCCTAGAAAATTGTTAAACTGAGAAATAAGGAAAAAGAAATTCAAAACTAAAAAAGAAAAGTGAAAAAAACAACTTGCCCTGCTGAACTGTTAATCAAAAGAAGAGGCCAGTACTTTCCAAATATAAAGGAACACACAACAGTTTTGCAGAACTCACAATTGTGAGCAAACCAGCACTCTCCCCAATTATTTTAAAACTTCTGTGGGGAAGCTGGAAAGTCTGAAAATGTTTATTTGTGAATACTTTTTTTTTTTTTTTTTTTTTTTTTTTTTTTTTTTTTGTCTGATGTTTCCCAAATCATCGCCAGGGTAAGTTGGTGGTGAAAATCGCATTCATATCTTGTGCTTTACTGCAGTGGAACAGATTTTCCACAGAAGCTGTGGATATTCCACCCCTAGAAGTGTACAAGGCCAGGCTGGATGGGGCTCTGAGAAATCTGGACTAGTGGAAGATGTCCCTGCCCATGGCAGGGGGTTGGAACTAATGATCTGTAAGGTCCCCTACAACCCAAATCATTCTGTGATAATTCTATAATTCCAAGAAATTCTAAGAAGAATTTCTAAGAAAAATTCTACATCCAGGGGTAGCATAGGAATCTTTGTACTTAGTAGTTTTCCTTGCCATAGCCACAACCTGTATTACTCGCATATTTTGTGAAATTTTCTGCCTCAGTGTTGAAGAGAGAGAAAAAATTATTTGGAAGGTAAGTGATCAGAAGTAAATAAGAAGCTATGGGAAAGTAAAAACAACAACAACAACAACAACAACAACAACAACAACAACAACAACAACAAAAACAAACAAACAAACAAACAAACAAAAAAAAAAAACAAAAACAAAAAACAAACAAAAAAACAAAAAACCCAAAACACAACAAATGAAGCTTACTTATGGATGTATTTATACCCTGAAATCAACAGGAGAAAGAATTCTGGGAATATGAATAGTGTCTCACCAGAGGAAAAGAGAACTGTCAAGGTCTGGTCTAATTTACCCTTAGTAAATACTGAGTGGGTTTAAGCGGAGATTATTCCAGTAATTGATACTTTCAGATTAAATAAAATAGAGGTGATCAAACTGTTCTTGTGATCCTGTAATTCTAAAATAGGAAGGAGAATACTCCAAATTATACTTTCTTCAGAGGAATTTAGGTGACTCCGAAAGTAAACTGCCTTTATTCTTCTAAGTTTTGAGAATAGACCGTTTGTGTTAGGCCTTTTTTGCAAGGTAAAGGAGGGGAAATGTAGCCTACCAGAAGTTTTTAAAACAATTTGAAAACCTATTTCAGCATGTTAATAGACTAGTGAGGTAAGTTATGCAGTCTTGAAAAATGGTTTTTATAACACTCATCCTACCCTTTTCAGCTGATAGACACTTCAGACTCTCTCTCTGTGATTCAATTAAATAGAAAACTATAAGTAAGAGTATTTTGGCAGGGAAACTAAATTATATCAACTATGTAAATCACTTGTCAGGAATCTAGCAGCTGTTTTCCTGAATTCATGAGCAGCCAGGGGAAAACTAAAGCTGTGAGAGTTTACAAGCTGCTCACCAATTCGCCCATTCCTTTACACAGGAATAATCTGAAACTCTCCAGCACTCATTGGAATGAAAACTCATCCATGCCAATAAACTTTTTACAGGCAGGCTTCAATAATCTGCCTGCAAGATTGCACTTGAGGCTCCCTAAAGAGGGCACTAGAATGTGATATTAGCAGTGAGCTGTTCTGTCTCTTCAGATTATTTTCTGCTGCGGATGCGTATGGGGAGCAGTGAGGGAGATCCTATCTCACTCAGGGGAGTAGTCTGTGCCTTCAGTTGCGGAAGGGAAGGATGGAGGGAGTGAGGGGCAGAGGGGGAGAGAGAAGCAAATGCTGAGGTCCTTCCAAAAGCAGGAAGGAGCTCATGACTCAGAATTTGTGCCATTCTCTCCACATCTCCCCTGGATGTCCATGAAATAGCCAGCCCAACCATTGCAGCTGCGGACCACAAGATGTGTGTACCAGTGCTCCAAGGGATGGCTCCAACAGAGAGCTCCAAGGGACCAGTGCTCCAAGGGACCAGTGTTCCAAGGGATCAGTGCTCCAAAGGATGGCTCTGGATTTTTGACTTTATTCTCTAGTGCTTACCCTGAATGGTGTTGAACAACCATTAACTTCCAGCATGGGATAACTGTTCCATGAAATACAGTGAGATGCTCGTACACACCTCTAAGCTTTGATAACCGGTGGCTTACCTCAGTCCCTCAAAGTCACCTGTGTACCACCCAGGACAATTATTCCAGCCACATAACCAAGATTTCTTTAATCAGTACCTGCTGAATTCTAAGCACCTTGAATTCAGCTGACACACAGACTGAAAATTGCCTTCACAATAGTTTCAGAAAACCAGTAGTTACAGATCAGTATATGTTTGTAGATATAAATATGGTTTTGATCATATTTAATGACTGTACACAACAGAATATTTTCCCCTCTGCATAGAACATACCATAATTGAGCACGATTCATACCTACCAAAAATCTCCAATGCTCTCAGCAGCTTAAAGGGGTATTTCAGCTGTATAAAATTTTAGAAGCATCTTTGTCATAAGTGATTCACTTAAATTAATGTGAGTTTTCTTCCTGCATATGAGATGAACGAAAAATATGCTGAATGCTGGTGGTTGTCAACTAATGCACATACCATAAAAATTTTCTGTGATATTTTTATCTTTTTCTAATATATGCCAAACAACTGGGTACCACAAATATATGACGCACTGAACAGAAATTTAAAGCCACAGTGGCTTTCCAGACTCTTCCTGCAACAAATCTGGGGCTTCCAGGGGCCTAATTGCTTATTTTAAATGAAGCATGCACTTAAATGTCTTGCCAAGTCAAAACCTTTTTCTGTAAACTCTCTTGCCCGCTATTTTTACCCGTTTTCTAGCATAATGCAAAATAGAGCTCCCACTTGAGTGCCCTGATATATAGTGAATAATTAGAGCTGAATGGAAAATAGAAACATTTTTTCAGGGAAAAATGTCCTCCTTTTTTTAATTTCAAAATATTCCAAGAAGAAACTACAGCAATAAAGTTAACATTTATAATAACAGCAATGTAAAGCAATATATAGAAATGTAAAGCAAATAATAGTAACAATGCAGAAACTGGTTTTAATTGCCTTCACCTTAACTAAATTATTGGCTCTGTGAATATTGCTGTTAATTTCCACAAGATATTTCATTAAAGTATTTTCACTCAGAGGGAGGGGTGGTGTCAGAATGTGGTCCCAGTGGGTTGACATTTTAAATCAATTTGCTGACTGCCTGTAGTGGTAGCATTTTAAAAGCATATTTAGAGTAAATAAGCCAGCAAAAGAACGCTTTGCAATAACTAAACATTGCTTGCTGAGGTAAAACTTTTTTTTTTTCCATTATGATATACGGAGGCAGAGGAAGTTTGGTAAAAAGGTGAATAATCCTGTAGCTAGTGTAGAGGTAAATACTCAGTATTTTAGTAAAGAATTGTGAATATATTCTGAAGGTGTACCAATGTCTAGTTTTTAGCTCTGACATACTATTGCCATGAATAAAATATAAAACTTCATGAAATACACATAGTAAAATTTGGGGGATTTTTAATCCACTGTTTTTTCTGGTTTGGTTTAAACCCTTCTATGTAGCACCAAATTACCATAAGATTCCACGATTAAGAGGTAATAAGAGAGAGACACTCTTGTGAAACAATAATATTTTATGCTGGTAAACAAGGAAACATATGTCTCAGGCAGCATAAAATAAACTACTTCTGCTTACCAAAGAGGCTGAGGCTAAAATTGTGATGTTTCAAACAAACTTTTTTTTTTATTTCTTTCCCTCTCCTCCTATTTTTCCTTCCTTTAATATTTTTTCTCTTTCTACTGACCCCTTCTCCTCTGCCTTTTCTCCTCCTCTGTTTCTTTCTGTGAAAGCTGGTTGTCCGTGGAGAGGTATTCATAATGGAAATTCAACATTCTACAGTACAATTTCAAATCATATTTGTACAAGTTGACCTTGGAAGATTTTTCAAAGTAGATGGTTTTACACAGTTATGGTGGTGAACCCAGTTCTTAACTTTCTTATTAGAAAAATAATTCTGCTTCCAGATGGATGATCTAACATAATGGGAAATGAGTAGCTTATCATTACAATGAAGAAACTGGATTTTGGCTGAGAAAATAAACAGCACACCAGTTTGAACTCTCATACCATGAATGCAAGTTAAAATAGAAGCCTGATAGTGAATACATACCGAAATTATTGAAAATAGCTGTGCTTAGCTGACTGAATCTGAAAGGTAGTTACAGAAAAAAGCTCAAAAGTAAGGAAGTTACAGAAAGCAAAAATACGCAAGAAAATAAAATGGAGTTCAGTAGGTAAGAAAACAAAGGTGATGGACAAAGATCACCTAAAGATGATGGATAAGTGTCTTGGTTTGACAAGACAGGTATCTGCCAGGGAAACTGGGGTTTCCCTTAGAATAGAGAATGCGAACCCCCCACCCCTGCCAAATTATAATTTTGCAATTAAGGGCTCTCAGGCAAAGATTTGGGAATAGGAATAACAGTTCTTTACTAGTAATATCAATAATACAAATGTGGTAGAAACACAAAACCACCCTACCAAACCAGCAAACAAACAAACAACAATTTTGGAAAGCCCTGACAGAGTCAGCTACAACCTAATGCCCTGCTGGTCAGGGCGTTGGTAGCAGTCTAAAAAGTCCTCCTGGGGTGGCAGATGTGGTTCTGTTGGAGTGGAGATGATCCTGTAGCCAAAAGGGTCCAGGGGTGGTGAGAGGGAGTCCGGTGATGGTGAGAAGGGTCCTGTCTTCCTCCGGTAATTGGGTGAAGCAAGAGAAATATCCTGTTTCGTAGTCCCTAGTTTTATCTAGGTAGGAATGGTTGGCTCCTCCCACTGGGTGGAGCATCTCACAATAGAATGATGGAATGTGAATGTACCATCTTGGAGAGGATAAGTTTTTTTTGGGATGTGTGCTTTTAGGGGTGCAATAGGATGATGGAATGTGAATGTACTATCTTGGGGAGGGTAAGTTTTGGGATGTGTGCTTTTAGGGGTGTTTAAATGGTCTATTAGCAGAAAAAAGATAAGAAACAATGCTCTACCTGGTTTTAACAGTTGGGCCATTATCAAAAGGCACCCGCCCCACTCTTCCGGAGTAAACAAGAGATAAAACAAAACAGCTCCCCAACTGCTTTCAGCAGATGAAAATAGAATACACATCCTAGGTTCCACAACCCAAGACAATAAGAAACTGGTTGAAAAGTGCCGACACCTTATTAGGCAGGTTGCAATTTTAGAAGACAGTTGCCATTAAGGAAGTTTATTTTTTTCTTTTTTTTTCCTGTTCTTTCATAATATTCAGGTGCAAAATGATGTCAAAGAAAATATTAAATGATTGGTTCCAAAACATCTGAGGAATGGAATGGAATGGAACTCTTCCCGTCCCATCTTCCAATCCTGCATTTGAATCCATTTAATGGCTTTTCTATTGCTTTTGCCTTAAATTGCCATTTCTTTAACTGTATCTCTTATTTGCCTTTTTTGTAAGGCTTGTTCTACAGCCTTATTCTCTTTTTTGCTTTCATCTACAGTCTGTACATTCTCCCTTTTCATACTCTCTAGCACTACACTCAAGAGCAATGGATACTGCTTCAATAGGAGTGATGCACCCACTGCATCATGTACTTTACCTTTCTTTTCTCTAAGTTTCTCCTTTTACAGTATTCATTAAGCAACATAAGTAAATTAAATATTTGTGGACTATTGGCAGCTTTCAAATTATAATTGTGTAATTTATTTAGTGACAAAAATATTGTTGGTTTCATCCTTTTCACAGATGAGAACAGCTAGTACAGAGAAGTACATTTTTGTGTGGTTTTATGAGCCCAAACATCTCCAGACAACATTGCTAATTCACATAATGCACTTGAATGACAGATTTAGCACTTAAATCTCTTATTTAGGGGAAAGCTATATATAATTAGAAGTAAATTGAGAATGTCCTGTTAGATAAGTTCCTGTGGAAAATCCAACACATTCTTTACACCAAAAAATACAAAGGGAATAATTTCTGTCCATTGAAATGAGATCTACAGCTCCCATTGTTTTCAGTAGTTCCATGAACCTGACAGCCCAACAAGTTTCTGCACAAGACCTCCCTTACAAACTGCCTTGACAGGGATTGACTCTGGCAGACTGTTGGGTTACTTTGTTGTGCATTTGGCATATCTGTTTTGTGAAAACTTTAAATGTTCTAAATAAGCCTGGTTTTCTCCTTTTGGGGGAACTACATCCTTCAATATTCTTTATGGCTTTTCTTGTGGGATTTGTTTGAGGACAGATGTCTCAAACATACAGATAAGAACTTGGGCCAGAGCAGAGGCAGAGAAACCCAACCAAATGTGTGATCACCCAGCCCTTCAGCATCATTAGGAATGATGCCAGCAGGAAGAAACCATCAAATAGCCCCATTAGCAGGGCATAAAACCTGTTTACTGCCTCTTTTGTGGGGTCAGGATTAGCATGGCTAAAAAGATGACAGTGATTACCATCTTCAGTAAATCATATCAGTGAGCACAAGTTACATAAAACCATTCTGCTTTCCAATGTCCTGCTCTGTACTGATTCAAGAACACTGCAACAAATATCACATAGAAAAGTAATGTTGTAGGTGTCTGACCACCTAAGTTTTTGAGGAAAAGGTGGTGGGAGAAAGATGTGCACTTAAAGTGTCAAGAGGCAGGAGCGATGGGCAGCAGTGAGGGATTAAGAAATAAAGAAGTGTAGGAATATTCCTGTGGTGTAGAAGAGGTTATCTCTGTGGGATTTACATATTTATATTTATAGACATATAACCAGAAAGAATTTCTTGCATCTGACAGACAATATAAAAACAAAAAATTAAAACCCACGTCACTTTTATTTTGTAACTTTTTTTACTACCTTTATCTCTTCCAACTCTTTACAAAGGTTTATAGTCCTCAGTACAGAATTTATAAAATTTCATTCTCTGTGTTTCAGAATCATGCTGTGTTGCCTGATGACCTTGTCTATATTTCAGATACTTGTAAAAAAGGATATTTTACCACAGAAAGTAAAACTTGATTCTTCCATCTGAAAACAATTTAGGGAGGGGTGAGGGTTATGATCACACTGCAAGGTGAAATGTTTCTGGAGTATGCTGCACACCACATCTATCAAATCTGCACCAAATTTCCTTTTTGCTGCTCTGCATTGGAATGAATCTGCCAATTGCCCACAGTACTTCAGAAGTATGGATAATAAATATTTCACAATATTTACATTTGCAGATGTAAAGGGCCATTTTGACACACTGATCAGGTTCTTCACCCTCTATAGGAAATTGGCTCTAGCATTGGCTTCTTTACATGACATCCCTTCTGCATTAATAAAAGGTCATCTTTATAAAGTGAGGAACTTAGCCTTCTCCAGCTAAGTTTTCACCCTCCAGCTCAAGTGGCTAACAGTCACATATGAAGGAATGTAGACACAGGTGTACACACACACACCCACACCCACACCCACATGTGCATCCATGCAATACATCCATGCAATACATACATACATGACCGATGCTGAAGATGTCTCAGTAACTTAGATTACTTCCATATTTAAGGATAAGTCACTTTAAAACTGTTTCATGCTGATTAGTTCTTAAGGTTCCTTCAGAGCTATGCATAGGTATACTCCTTGGCAAAATCCTGGTCCACTCATTACCCTGAGATTTTGACACAAATTTTAACATACTCTTCATTTTACCTATGGAGCCAAAAGCATATAACATTATAAGTGAATGAATAAATGAAATCATTCTAATCACAGTTGAAAAAACCCAACCAACCAACCAAATTCATCCATTCTTAAAAAAAAAAAAAAAAAAAGAACCAACAAAAAAGACCCTCAAACCACAAAAAACCCTAAACAAACTAAACTAAGCCAGTGAAAAAAAACCTTGCCTGAACATGTCTGAGATAACTTTTGACCCTGAGCAGTAGCAAAGGCAGAATAGAAAGAAAACAGTATAGAATGAGGGAAAAACTTCAGGCAACCTTCTGTAGTCCTGTTCTATCTAACTCTTGATTTGGTCCCTCTGATCAACATCACATCACAAAAAACCTTGAAACTATGGTACATGATGAACCATTTTGTGTTTTATCATGGAGTCTTATAACCATAGATTGGTCTGGGTTGAAAGAGACCTTAAAGATAATTCAGTTCCAGTACCTTGCCATGGTCAGGGACACCTTCCACTAAATGTGGTTCCTTAGAGCCCCAACCAGCCTGGCCTTCAAAACTTTGAGGGGTGAGGAATTCAAGACATTAAGGTCCCTCCAGAGGGTTTATCAAATAGAATACCTTATATACAAAAGGTAAGTTACAGGGAGAAAATACAGATATTTAATAGCCCTTTAAGCCAGTAAAGCAAAAATGTGACAAGAAGAAACCCTAGATGCTAAAACAACAAAAAAAAGTAGGCTAGCAGACCCAAAGCAAGACAGGATAGGTAAATTTAAGCAAAGGACCATAATAAAAAAGTAGCTAGATGAATTGTTATACCTTGTATTATATGAGTTAAGACAAAAGTTCTACTAGTTCCTTCTCATTTTATGATTACTGAACACAGATTTAACTTCAAAATTTGTAAATAAAAATTAAAATTTTGCACTTGTCTATACTTTCAAAGCTATGAATAATATTTTAAAACTACAATGTTTGTTGGACATATTTTATAGATAAGAAAACTGAAGTTCAATGAAAGAATTGGTGTGGTCAAGACCATGACACAGATCTTGACAAAAATAAGATAAAATTCTAAAATATATGCCTTGACCACTAGTAAAAATCAGAAGCTTATAGGAAGCAAGAAAACACCACTCAAACCCAGGGAGAATTTTTGTAAACACCAAGATTAAATGTGAAAGATATGTTACCTGCACAAAATAGATAATGTTTTTAATTAGGATGTTATGACTGATTTTTGTTCTCGAATGTACATTTATATATCCTCTAGCCCTTCTACAATGATATATACTATACACTGTATACTACAATATAAGAGGACTGCATATTTGGGCAACTTGAAACAGAATGCTCAAATAACAGTAGTTAAGTAGTCACTCCATTCTACCGCAAATGAAAAACTCTTAGAAGTGTTCTTCCATAATTTCTCCTGAGTTGCTTGTCTGTCTAAGTATTAGGGCAGTAAGTGAAATGTCTTTTAGCGGGTTTGGTATTGCTTTTCTTCACAGCTTGTAGACTAGGAATCTTTGAAATGCACTAATCCTGAAGTGATAATGCATCATGTTTACCTTGAATCCTGTTTTCTTTCGACACCAGACATTCAATATTTTAAGTGCCTCTTCAGGTCCCTTCTGTATGAAATTAAGAACACGTACGCAGTTTTAAAGTAGTCATGTTTTTTTCTTGCTTACACATCTCTTGTACAAGTGGAAAGATAAATTATATTATGAAAATGCACTTAAATGCTTTATACTGACTTAAAAAAACCCCTACACTAAATAAGTCTAGTGAAAGACTTTCAGCTCTATTATAGTAATAAAATTACACCCTGGGCTAGAGTTAGCTGAACACTGACAGTATCTCTGCACACTGTGTCCATCCTACTCCCAAGCCACAAATACATCTTATAAAAGAGGCTCAGTGGAGTAAGCAAAAGTACACAGAAGCCTGAATTTATTTATTTTTAACAAAGAAATTTATGTTTCATAATTCATTGCTATTTATTGAAGTTCCAGTTCTGCCACTTAAACAGATTGAGTAATACATGCACCAGAGAGTTTATCTGTATCTTTCACTGGTGCTGGGTTTTGTACAAGTTACAACACAGTGGAGGAAGCATGGTAGAATCAAGGGTACATTATTTCTCTGAGAATTTTTTTTGTATTTCATATTCAGTACTAATCAGTACTCCAACTCAACTGTCAGTAACTTTCTACCCTAGTAGAGCAAGCAGTGCTTACTAACTCTTCTGGTGTTAAGTTCACATTTAAACTGAAATATTGCATATATTGTTCCATATATTGCTCTTGAGAACACAATAACCATATGAGCAATTTATGGTATACTTTGGCAGAAGAACGGGGATGAATTGAATTTATTTCCACAGGAAGTGCTTTTGCAATCCCAGTTCTCACTCAGAAAATAAAAACATATTGCTGAGCACCTGGGGAAATCACCTAAAATGCACATATATCCTGCAGTCTAGAATCACAGTCACAGTTGCCAAGTAACCAGTTTTTTGAAATATAAGAGATTTGATTATGGTCACTTTTCTTAGTGAATAACTGGAAAGAAATGGAGGAATGGCTTTCCTAGAGGCTCACTGTAAATACACCAGGCTGAATATTCTTTTTCTATTTCCCAAATCACTGTGGAATATACAGAGATGTAAAAACAGCTTAAGTGGTGTTGCATATATTTCAGTATATTTAGATTCAAAATACATTGTTCTTTGGACCCCTAACTACAAGATTGCATTTCGTACCTATTACCTCCTTGCTCTGAATGAATGATAAATGAGGGAAGTTAGAAGTGTCCAGAAGAAGGAATTTCCATCCCATATAATATTGAAATTCTAAGCAATGTTTCAAAAATTGCAAAGAAATAGAATCTTCCATTAAGCTAAAGGGTGGGGTTTCTTCCCATATTGACTTTTCTGCTGCACAAATGGGCATGTTGACTACAGAAGGATATGTTTTAAAAGGAAAAACTAAATCAGAGGGTAACGGGAGAAGAATTTTTTTCTTGCTTTACCCTGCTGCCTGTCTTACCAACACTCACACCTGTCTGGTATTCATAGGGAAATGTCATTCAGCTTGGGAAGCACTGGTGACAATATGAGAGAAAAGTCAACAGCAGGAGACCACACTAGGCCACTTGCATCAAGCAAGTTATGATTTTCTTATCTCCCTCATAAGTCATTTTAGTTGTGCATCCTGTTTTTCTGAGTAGTGCTGTAAAGTAATTCCATAAGCAATCACTAATAAGATTACAGCTCTGAAGGGCGTAAAGATAACAAAAGATTGGCACAGAAAAGTCATCATTTTCTTTATAAAAAGTGTGGAGGGGGTTTCATATATAACTGTAATAAAATAGTATTTCAAAGGGTGAAGATAAGTCATATCAGTCAACCGTAAAAAACCCCAGAACATTTTCTCTTTTATGTTTTTGTTTTTAGGAGATGTAGGAATTGAACGTTAATGACTTCTTTCCATGAGAAGAAATTAATGTTATCTACATGCCCTTTTTCCTTTTTGATGATATGTTACTTCCCTGGAGGTTTACATGGGTTTCTTTTCATTGTACTGTGGCTAGTAGGCACAGTATCTCTCAGAAAATAATGTCAAACTGCTAATTACCATGAGCAGTATTTAAACAAGCTGATCAGATCTGTTAGATTTCAGTTCCTTACTTCTGAAATGCTAGCTGAACATCAGATTGTTCTATAAGTGCTATATGTACCTCCTTAATTATTTCGCTGGTCTGTCATGTTTGTATCAGATGCCTTGTATTCATGTTTTGTTTGGACAAAACGCTTGTGAATACAAGTATTTATTTTGCAAATATAGCTGTGTCTTTTTAGACATCTAGAACTTGTCTTACCCAGTTTGCCCATGGTTCTGTCTTTGTATCTCAAAATCCAGTACAATTCTTTTTTTTTTTTTTTGTGTGTGTGTGTACTGAGATAGACAGGAAGAGAGAGGAAGATAAAGAGGCAAATAATAAGAGGCATGGTCAAAATTTAAAGCTATTTCCAATCATGAATACTTCCTGCAAGAGACATGAACAAGACAAGTGTTTTGATTAACATCAAGAATATTTCAAGCAGAATTATTTACCAAAGCTTGCAGGGATGACATTGCATAGTAATGAAGTATAATAAAATCATTGCTGCAGATGTGGAAAAAGCATTATTACTCTCTTTTCTTTAAAATAGTAATTCCTGAATTATTTTTCATTGATTTATTATCATGTCCTGACTCAAAACAAAGTAACTTTTTCACGAGAACCTTCAGACAAAGCTGTAAATGAGAGAAAAAAATTTCAAAATAACAACTTAAAACTGGTTTCATATTTGAGCACTGAAATCAATAAATTAATTTTGAAAAACTATCTTATTGGGAACTTTGATTTTCATTACTTAAAAATGGAGAAATAAATTTTGTTGCAGCACAAAAAAGACATTAAAAGAGTGACAGCATCATTTAATTTTCATTATTTTCCTCGGGAAGCTGACCAGAAAAATATTTTGAGTAGAAATGGAATATACAACCCTCAAAGTTCAGGAATGGATGAGCAGAACCAGCGTTTTTAGCCTCTGTCTTATCCAAAACTAATGGGTTATCTGCAGTTGACAGCACCTCCCACACAATAAGCATATGCTGCAGAGGCGTGTATGCATATCCTTGTGAGAGCACTTCTGTCCGTAACCCCTTCCCTCCCTGTGTCCCTCTCTGTTATCAAATACTTACATAAGAATCCAGGAACTGACTCAACATTGAAAGAACAGAACTGAAACGTCAGTTTGTTCTCTCCAAGAATGACATACTCAACAGTCTATGTGCGCCTAGCAATGGCACATTGCAGCTCACTAATGTAGAACAGCAACTCAATTTTCCCCTAAGGTCTTTTGGAGTCTGTATTGTTGGTTTGGTTTGTTGTGGATTTTTTTTTCCAATTTTCCCTACTTTCAAAAATCAAAGGCAATTGCATAAAAGCCAGAAGAAAAAGGGCTGGAGAAAATGTTACATGGTGATAAGCATACTTAGTTTAACAAAAAAAGAGAATTATACCAGATTAAGACTAACTCACTGACTCCAGCTCAGTGGTGGTTGAATAGGGTGTAACAACTACTTGACTTCATATCAAAGGGATAGGAGACACCATATTCAAGGTAGATTCCAAGAAGTCTAGATCATTTCATGCCAGATTATTTTCTTACACCTGCCATGGTGTGAGGGTTCTTTGCAGTATATTTCCCAACATATAAATATAGCTGAAATTTACCATCTACATATCACTTAGATTTCATTCATCTCATCTCCATTACCCATTAGATCACTTTCCCCTGTTGTAGCATGTGTATGCCATGTACTCTTAACATTTTCTTCTGTGATCCTCTGCTTGACTGTGTACCTTATAATCCATTGAATCCATCCATCCATCCATCCATCCATCCATCCATCCATCCATCCATCCATCCATCCATTCCATTGTATTCCATTCCATTCCATTATGATCACCAGCATATTTGTGTTTCTGCTGAGTGCAATCCCACGATAGAACTGATGGTGTGATACTTCACTATGGAAAAAATGCTGGCCTCTCCTGTCATGGCTAACACAATATTGGGACTCCAATAACACTAAATAACACAAAACACTAAATATGTTTATAACACAGAGAAGCTGGACAGAATTCAGCCCTTAGCATTTCAACAATGTCTCCTGCTTAGGAGATTGTCCAGTATCATAGTACTGCTTGCAAAAATATCATAAAGAAAATATCTAATCATGTAAGAGACTGAAGGGCTAAGGGGAGGCCAAAAATGAAATGTAACATCCTCTTGTAGTCATTATATTTGTGCTAATAACGGAAATGAATAATAAACCTCTGGAGAAAACACAAGTCTGTGCCTGTTATTCCCGAATTAGACTCCAGGAAGTGTCACTATAGTCAGCAAAGTGCTCCCTTCTCAAATAAGTAGTCCTTATAAGTCTATACGTTTTCTGTATAATATGGAGATCCAGCTTTCAGATACACACAAGCTAAAGCCCTTCAGAATATCCCCTGGCCAGAGTGAGCTCACTGCATTATTTAGTATGATCATATTTTAACATGAAGAATTAATGAGGAAAAGAAAGAAATTAAGTTTCTCATTCAACTAAATCTATTTCAAACAACATTTAAATTACAATGGTCCTCAGAATTTGAGAATTCAAGAGCTAAAACGTAACTATTATGCCACCATTACAGCAAGACTACTATCTACAAGAGTGAGTCCAGGAGTTCATGGTTTCCATCACTGAGGGATTTTAAGACCAGGCTAGCTAGAACCTTTCTGGAATGCTGTAAATATCTTCGGGTATTTTGTTCTTTCCTGGTTATATGGAGAAACTATTGAGACTAGCTTCAAAGTCTGCTGAGTGGTAAGTGCTCTGTGATCCTCCTCAATGCAAAATTTACCTTCTTTTTTGTTTTAATTCACTTTTTCTTTTATCTCAACCCACTTCTTTTTTAAAAATATTTTCCATTTGTAAAACAATGTATAGCTCAAAAAATTTACTTGCTCTTTTAGGAAGTACCACAGAATAGGTCTAATCATCTTGCATGACTTGGATTATAATCCAGGTCTGCGCAAGGAAATGGGATGAGCCAAAAATACTCGTTGTATCGGAAATCAGTGAAAATGTGGGGAAGAGAAACCAGCTCTTGAAGACTATCTGTGCTGAAGCTGTTTAAACATCCAGAACTGTAGGACGGCTGCCGAAAGCAGCAGGCCAAAGAGAATGAAAGAAACCAGTTGGAGTTAGTCGTGCAGTGGGCCAAAAAGGTCCAAATGTCAAAATTCCCTGATATGGCTTTCTGGCCACTCATTCTATTTTTTAGGACATATACTTTGAAGACTAGAAAGTGCTGAACATTATGGGATACCTTTCTCCAAAGTAATTTTACTAGAATGTAGGCATCTTTTTAAGCAAATTCCATTAAACAGATAACATTTATCTACAGAGAATTTTCTTAGAAAAATTAGAATTGATAGCTGGTTTTTATTTTCAGTTTGCTACTGTAGACTTTCTAAAGTAGATATTTCCTTTACGAGTCGTTCCACTTCCCATTGTTTAAATAAAATATGATTGTCTTCTTTATTTTAGAAATAATCCAATTATGGAAACTGTCAGAGTATGGAAATGCAAATGAAAGGGTGGCCAGAAATTTAATTTTGCTTCTCAAGAGCTTAGAAAATTCTTTTGTGGGAAAGGCATGTTTCAAATTAGCTCACTACTAATACTTTTAAAATTACAGGCTTCATCTTGGAGATGCTACTATTCAGCTTTTAAGCATAAATTCATGCAAATTCCGAGATCACACACAGTAAGTGCTTAATTTTCATTCGCAGTTGTCTTGAATAAATAAAAATTGGAAAGCTGAATGTTGCAAATTGTCCTGTCATGGTAAATCCATCATGTAGTATAACTGTGTTTTGAAGTGTTACCTGTTCTAATAAATACATAGTATCACTGAGTTTGCTATGATTTTGTCATTGTAGTAGGACAGAAATATTCCTAAATCCTGTATCTTGGAGACTGACGTGAAAAGGTAGATTACGTATTCCAAATCTAATAACTTGATAGCTTCTGATTTTGTAGCTACAGACATTTGGTCTTTGAAATATTACATATGTGCTTAATCTGAAAAATGCATGTAATACATAACTTCTGTGTCTGACTCAACGAGAGAGAGAGAGAGATGATCTCTCTAATAGGAAAAAAACCCCACAGGTCATCTTGTTCGCATAAAGTGTAGTAGCTATTACTGCAACACATAAAAGATACCTTTCTCGTATTTATGAATGCTGATGTTCTTACAATGATTTCATTATAGTATGTTATTAAATTAGGCCCAAAAGGACCATTCAAACTTTGGACTGGTTTGTGCATGTCAGAAAAATTAGTCTCAAAATGTCATAATGATGCATATTTTCAATATGTTTATATGACTTCTTTTAATTTCACTCAAAAAATCCATGTCTAATAGAGAAAAAAATAATTCTTAAACTCGAAGAAAGAAACAATCATTCTGAATCTATGAAAATTATTAGAATGAGGGAGGATTTTCTTTTATATAGCAATTCACTCACTTCAGCTTACGTTATAATTTATGTTATCACAGAATAAGTTAGAATCTGAAAAAGATTTTATTAGACTCTCCATGTATTGTCAAATTGACATAAGTGCATTCTTCTTAGGAATTAATGTTTTCTTTCATTTTTAGAATACTTCTTTAATGATCTATTCTGAACATGTACTGATTTCTGCCTGTTTCTGAAAGGAAGAGTTCATGGGAGAAAAGTGCTCAAAGGCAAAACGATTCTCACGGCTGATGAATAACACTGCACAACATACAGCTGGTATTTTGCATTATTTAGAAGACAAGACTGAAATTTTGCTGGAATTAACTTTTTCATGGTTGGTGTAATGATAGCCACAACTGGAGAAATATCCAAAATTTTTCCTTCTTTAACTTGAGCATGTAAGTTTTCATAAAAGGCCAAGAACCACAAGGTTAGGCCTCATCAAAATTTTCAAAATGGCATGCAAATATTAAGATTTGAATTATGACTCTTGTTTTAGAATAGTTCTCACTGCTTCCCATATTTTCCACTGAACTTGGAAACTTCAGAAATCAAATTCTGCCTGTCACTGAGACCCAGTGACATTTGTTAGAGCACATAAGGTTTGAGTCATGATGATCTGACCCTCAAAGATGTCAGTTCCAGGCAATGACTATTAAGGTCCAGAGCATTTTCAGGAGTTTGTGTCTCTCTTCCTCAAAGGACTTAGCCTAACTTAGTGGCCACATTCTTTCTCTTTACTTTCTTTTTCTGCTGTGTCAGCAGTACTGCAGCCTCAAAGGCTGACAACTAACTCAAATGAAGTGGAGCTGACCATTCTTAAAACTGCTATTTCATGTCCTGGAAGAGATCGAACAAGAGACAGGCTGGTCATTTGCTTTTCAATAGCAATTGGAATAGACATGCAGAAATTTGTGTGTGTTTGTTGGGAGGGGTGTTAGCTAATTCTTTCACTGTTGGAGCTTTTGTGGGTTTGAATTTCCTATTTTATTAAAATTCTAGGGAAAAAAAAAAAAAAGCCCACACAGCTGTGCAATGCAATCATTCTTGTTATCTTTTTATCTCTTGCTTGTTTGTTAAAATGCAGAGACCAGTCATGCCACAACAGCATTGACCAGAATCTATGGAAGATTTACAGCTCAGGGTCCATAACAGCACCAGCTATGAAGTGGCCATTCCACAGGGGACAAGCTGGCTGCTGGTCTCAGCTGGAAATTGATGCTCTTTCATTATCGAGGTCAAGAACAGGACAGTGTTCTACCAGCAAGTGATGGTCAAGTGTCATTGGAAATGGAATAAACAACAATCAGATCTTTAATATTCACAGCCTCCATTCCAAAGAGAAAGGAAAGAAGTAGAAGAGGTTGACAATGTCCTCCTAAAGACCTCATTTGCCTACTCCAGGTGACATCTGGAGTGTGCTGATCCCAAAGGACTCAGCTCTTACAAATTACTGTAAAGTGGGTGAAGTTCATCTCTCACAGTGATCAAAACTCCATGAGCCCTTCTATTTGTGTCATACAGTTACTTTCAGGGACCAGTCTAGGATCAAACATGGGTACCAATCTGGGAAGGCAGGAGGTTAGTATGGAATATATGTTTATTTTCCTACTTAAAGATTACAAAGGCTTATGAATCTAGGCATTCTGGAGTAATTAATGTATTCTAGGACACCTTTGTCTCCTGTGACCACAGAGATGATATTCCACATACTCTTGTACATGGAAAGAAACCCCAGGAAAACAGAAAACAGTCTATTTTCAATAACTTACTTATGTATCAAGAAAAGCTTTAAGAAGAAATTGGAGGGGGAAAGGCAGTGTGAGTGACAGAAGTTCATAGTTAAGAATTAAAAGAGAAATTTGAATAAGAGCATCAAGATTTCTTGAGTGGGAGGAGGTAAGGATTATTCAGAATAAGATCAAAAGACAAGGAAAAGGAAATTAGAGGTCAGGCTATTTATTTATATATGCCGATGAACAATATACAGGAAAAGGGACTGAAAAACTTATATTAAAAATATGACTTTTTAGAAGGACAAAGAGTGACCACAGAACTGTGTCCATTGAAATAATCAGGGAGATAAAGTGTTATATAAAGAATTAGGTAGATTTCAATGCTGAGAGAGAATTTGTAGTCACTGTCTAATGAGAACTAGGATTAAGAGATAAAACAAAGATTAAAGGAAAAATACTAGGGTCATAATTTACCCTAGGCAGAGACTTAAGAAGTTATAAGAGATAAACTTGGTTAAAGTATAAAATTCTCATTGCCTTCACCCCAAGGAAGGAATTTTAAAGACTGGTGGATGGTAGATATCATACCCAAAATTAAATTTAAAAAAGCAGCAGGAACATGTAAACACAAGGGGAAAAAACAAAGAAAGAATAAAACAAACAAACAAACAAAACCCCAGAAAATCAAAAAAGGACATGAAATTAGGTGCAACTATCAAGCAACTACTTTGGGAAGAAAAAAACGCTCATTCTATTATTGATTAATATAATACTTTGAAACAGTTCTTTGATTTTCTCGGTTAATTTTAGAAGAAATAGCAAGGTCTACTCTATTCAAATAGCTTGTAGGTGAATTTGAGCATGAAGGTGTTTCATGCCTTTTTTTTACCACTAAACAAGCCATCTGTGATGAAGTGACAAATAGAATTAATATTTCTTGAGGAGATGATTAAATGTTTGCAGCTATCTGGAAAATAAGGAAGAAGTGACATGCAGATGGCATCCAACATGACAACAAGTTTGGGGGTTTTTTAGGTATGAATTTTGTCAATCTAAACTGATTTCCTTCTGCAAAGGATGTCAGGCCAGACAGAGGAAAGAAGTCACTTAGGTCTTCCATCTTCCCTTTAATGATAGTATTGATATCCTCACATGACCTACCCATAAATTATACAAGAAACACAAGTCTTGGTGAAATTCTTACAGGGAGGGTGCAAAACCAGTTGACTACATCATATGGAAGGATATGTTAAGGGGAGTTATGTGAGTTCTCCTACTGCTTAATAATCTCCTCTTCAAGTTTTATTAATACCTGAATGCTACAACAGAAAATGTGCTCATTAAATTGTAAATGGCATGAAGATATGATCTAGGAGAACAATATGGGCAAATGAAGAGTAGAACATCTGAACAGGAACAATAAGCTGTTACAGATGTAGGACTCCTACAGCCAACTATCTGGAAGAGTCCTGCTCAAAAATGGGTCTGAGGTGTTGAGGAGCATCATGAACTGAAGGTTTTTTGTAGCGTTGTTTAAAAGGCAAACATATTATCAGGGTGTACAAAGCAGAGCACAGAGCAATCCTGTTTTGCTTATCACTGAGAGCACTTCAGCTGAAGTAGAGCACTCTTTCAGAAAATTGATGGGTACTAATTGGAGATAACTCAGAGGCCACAGTAGGCCACAAAGTAATGAGTTTAAATGCAGCAAAGATTCAAATCAGCTATTGTGAGGTGTGCAGGAAGAAAGACCTCCCGCCATTACCATACACAGGGATTGCCTGGGAAAGCTGTGGTCAGTGAAGGTCTTTAAGAAGAGACTGAAACAGCATTTGCCAAGATTGACACCGTAGAGTTAATTATGCCTTGGGCAACAGGATGAACAAAAGGAACACCTGAGGTCGTTTTCAGCACTGTGCTCTCTCTGGTATTCTGCCATTTTCTCTAATGACCTGAGTTTCTTGCTGTGTTGGGTTTGACACCGAAAGCTGGGTGGGCTAGCTCCAGGGATGGTTTATCAGGAAGTTTTGCAAAAGAGCAAGTAATTCTGACATCTGCAGTTTTCCATGGGTATAATGCTAGAACTGCTTGTTGCAAAGAGATATGCATGAGCTGAAGTTGCTCCTTGGGACAGAACTCTTCATGGGATCTGTTCTTCATATTTAATTTCTGGAACTGTACACACAACTGCATTCTCAGATATTTATCTTACATAAACTCATTTCTAAGACGTATTCCTCTATATGCTGCAAGCAGGAAAACAGGGAACATGATTCAAAACCTACCCCTATTCATTTTAATCCAGAATGGATAGTTTGAAATTGTGTGCCCCAAGGGACTATTAACAAAGATGGTATTCAAATTAGATTAAAGCTGGCAGACATGCTGTGAGTTATGTCTGCTCATTTCCCACAAGATTAAGATTTTCGTTTGTTCCCAGTAATGTATGCCAACATGAATTAATGCAGGTATTTTATTACATATATGGAAAAAAAAGCAGACTCATCATTTATCTGCAAAGGAAAATACACAAGATCGTGTTTTCTGGGTTACTACTCTAGTTATCCTGTCACTGTAAAATAATATCACCCCCAAAGGTTTATAAGTTAATTAGATCTTATTTTTCTCACTTTTTTTTTTAGTTTTTTTTAATGAGTTGTATTTACATCTGTGCTACAGTAGTATACATGCAAAAGGTATGAGGAAATATTCAAATACCAAGAGTAAACCTATCTCCTGCTCAAATTCTGTGGGATTGTGTACTTTCCTAAAATTTTTATCACACTGACTTTTTCTTTTTTCTAATACCAGATCACAGTATTAATTATAGCAATTACGAAATATTGTCTGAGAGAAATATCTATGTTCTTTCCCTAGTGTGTTCTGAGAAATCAACTACAGAAAAGTGTTTCGAGAGAATGAGAGTGAATCGCTTTAGGTGAAGCGCTGTTCACTTCTGATTAAACAATTTTCCTCCAGACTGAAAAGGACTTTTTATTTCAGTTTCTGCTTGATGTATACTTATCTTTTTAGTATAACATTATCTAATAACAGAACTGAAAATTCTTGATAAAGGAGTAATTGTAAAAGATTTTTTCAGACAGAATACAGGAACTGAGAAGAGGAATCCAGATTTTGAAAATTCAGAAACTGATGAGAAATGTAAATAACTTCTGACACTGGAAAAAACAGAGATAGAAAATCTGAAGAGATGAGGAAGTAAGTCAAAAGGACATTTGCACGAGGAGAATAAAGCTCCGAAATATGAAGTTCTTGAACACTTTTCTAGACTGAAAAGCTATAATTTTGCAAGCATGATACAAAAGCAAATGGAATATTAGAGGAAGTTTTAAGCATGAGAGAAATGAATCATATATAATATGAAAACACATCAGCTGAAAACTGTAGGAGGCAACTGGTCCATTCAGTTTTAGCCAGTTCAGATTGTTTCAGCAATCAATGCCAGGTACAGAGAGTAAATGGCACAGAGCACATATGTAGGAAACTGTATTCCCCGTCTTCCTTCTTTGCCTAAATATAATTTAGATCTGAAATTAAAACATAAGCTTTCAATTTATGTACACTAATAATTTCTTGAACTTTGAAGCTCAGAAGCTTCCATAATAACTCATTTTGGTGTGCAAAGAGAAGAGTGGCCCAGAGCTGTTCCTGTCTGAGGTTCCATAAACCAAGAAACCGCTGGTAGTATTTTTGGGGCAAAGTGAGATGGTGTGCAAATACTTTTCATCTGAATTGAAATTTTTGGAAAAGATCAGTGAAGGACTTGGTTTATAGTTCAACTTGGGAGGTAATGAATCAATGACAGCCATGGGAGGAGATTAGGTTGTCCTGGCACAAATTTCAGTCCCACATTATGTGGCAGGTGAGCTGGCAGGATCAGTGCTCCAGGTCCTGGAGTGACCAGATCCACTATAGTATCTGTGCTCTTTGAGGACCCATATGATACTGATTTCTTTTTAGACTGGTGGTGTAAGTGCAGGGGTTTATTTGCAATGAAGTGATAGAGAGATGCATCTGGCTGTGATGCCAGTGATGTAAGACTGAGAACTTTTGTGTGAAACTTCACAGAGAAACAGTGATTCCAGCAAGGTTTCCCAAGGCAATACTAAATACAGGTTATAATTCTTATACCATGAGAAATGGGAATGCTCTCAAGTGAGACCTTGCAGCACTTTCACTGGAGTTTATCTGACCCAAACTGCTGACTCTGCTGACCCAAGACAACAAGAACTGATTGGAACCACATAAACAGAGGAAGGAGAGGGGACAAAAGACATCATTAGTGGAGAAGTAAATTTAAAAATGTTTAAATGGTGATTGAACTATCTAACAGAATAAATAGATAGTTCTTGTTCCCTAATAAATATTGTATTTCCCAAAGAAAAATGTTCCAAGGTATGATCCAGGAACCTGGCATATGAGAAATACTATTTTACAAGGCTATCCCAAGGGATTGTTGCTTTGTGGATGGATTTCTGTGTGGGATCCTAATTGCTACTTTTTGCCACATTTTCAGAATAAAATTTTAGATTATGTTTTCAGCTTTTCTAAATAATAATATAAATAATAGAGGCTGCTGAGCATTTTCTATTGAAATTTCCTAATTATACTTGTGAGAAAGAAAAATTTATAAAAAAACTCACAACAACCTACTATCAAAATTGAAATAATACTTCTTCAGTATTAAATTGAATTATATTTTCTCAGTGTGCCACATAATAATAATTGTTCAGGTTTTTCCTTTTCTCCAGTCAGGTCAGGCCTGCACTACTTGTGATGCAAGTCAGGTTTCCTGTTGAGTGCCATCATAAGAGGCTCATGAATGTCAGTGGATAAGGTAAGAGCCAACCTCTACCTGAATTCCAGTGAAGTGATATAGCTCACAATAAAAACTAAGTTTGAGAGTGAATTATCTTGTAGCAGAGTTCATCTCGATACATTCAAATGAAATGTTTTAGTGCTCAAATACAGAAAGTTTCTATTTAAAAAAAAAAGCTTCAAGGTTAAATATTTAACCATTACTATATCAAAATTTTTACTAATTGAGAATTTTCTTGGTATTGGCAAGTGATATTTTGGAGGATGAGAAAAGAAGCTGCAGTTTCCTTCACAAACCATAGGTTTTGATCATGTCAAATTAAGTGCTGTGGAAAAATTATTCAGAATAGTTGAGCTAGGCATTTTTCAGCATTTTTGGGAAACATAATCCTGAGATCCTATGGAAGTACTCAGTCTACTGATGGAGTGTATCTTAACAACTTGCAAAAGCAAATCATGATGAACTGGCAAAATTTAGTGGAATGCTATCGAACTTTCCTATTTACCTACCATTTACTATAAATATTTTGGAAAGTAATATTTAATTTGAAATTATTTGGGACATGACAGAAGATAGAATATGTTGAACAAGTTATTGCAACTAGCTACAAACCTTGGGGCTTTTAAATCATTGAAATCTCTTTAATTTTTATTTTGACACTGTAAGAGATAACAAATATTCAAAGTCATTTAGTTCATTTGTTCCCATTAAATATGTCCACATCCCTGCTGATATGTAACAACATTCTAAAGATAGTAGGAGCCGCTGTGAATTACATTTCTTACAATCACATTTATTGAGAAATTTATTAATTCTGTCTTTTCATATAACGCAGTTTCCATATCATCATGCATTTCAGAAAATGGGAAATCTGGTTTTGCTATGAGGGCTGCTGGACATGTAATTTCCAGATGATGAGTATTTGAGACTCAGCAGCCAGAATAGTTTTTCAGTTAAACAAGAGTACTTTAGAGCAATGGGATTAAGAGAAAAATCATGTATTCAGTCACTGTACGAGTTTAAAGTGATTAGCTGAAAATACCCAGCAGAAATGAGGGAACAAAGAACTAGAGTGCTGAAAACTGATTCTTGGGGAATCTGGAGCTCACAGATAGCAAAATACTGTTGTCTGATTAAAGGAAATATTATGAATGCTGACTACTGCATTCATGGGAGAAAGCTCATGAGAGTGTGTTGTAAGAGCCAGCAGATAGATTATGACTAGAAAAATGTGACTGTACAGAGGTCATTAGATGCAGGAAAGAGCAGCTGCAATGCCTGTCTGCTCAAGATTAAAGAATGCTCAAGTTTAGAAGAGGCTCCAAGGAGGACAACAGCACAACTGTTGTCAATACCTGATTTTGCCTTGATCTCCACAGGCAGGCAGCTACACGGCAACGCAGCAATGAGACATTATGTACTTATGTATCTGACTGCAAAATAGCTTGTTGGGTTGATCTTGACCAACTGTCAGATGCTCACTTCATCCCCCCCACTCCCTCCCACAACAAGATAAGGGGAGAAAATAAGATGAGTAAACTTATGGTTCAAGAGAAAAAGAGGGCGTCTCTTATTGTTTACCATCACTGGCAAAACAAACTTGATTTGGGAAAAAAACTTATTGCCAATTAAAATATATTTGAATGGTGAGAAATTAGGACAAAATTAAAACAGCACTTTCCCATATACCCTTCACTCTTTTTCCCAGATTCCTTTATTCCCACTCCTTTCTCCCTCTACATGGTGCAGAGAGGATGGGGAATGGGGCCTGCGGTCAGTCCATAAAGTTCAGTCATTTATGCTCCTTCCTCCATGCAGGTTTTCAGTGCTCCAGCATGGGCCCTCCACAGGCTGCAGCTTCCTTTAGAGTCTGCCACCTTCTCTGACATGGGATCCTCCAGGTACTGCAGTGTGGATAGCTGTTTTTACATGGCACTCCGTGGTTTGCAGTGTGGATATCCACTCTGGGTTGTTCCTCTCAACTGGCTGCAGAGAACCCCCTGCTCCACCAGGCTGTGTCCAGGATCTGCAGGGAAATCTCTGTTCTAGCACCTGGAGCATCTCCTCCCCAGTCCTTCTTAGGGTCCATAGGGCTGTTTCTCACGCTTTTTTACTCACTCCTCAACAGCATTTTGAGCTTTCTAATAGGTTTTACCCAAGATGCCCCATGTATGGCTGAAGGGCTTCAGCTGTGTCCGTGTCCTAGGGTGACTTTATGCTGTTTGTATCCCCAGTCAACTGTTCTGTTTGTGCTGTATATTAAGTTCTGTACGTTTAAAATGGTTCTGGGAGTGAAGGGGGAGAAAGAAGCAGCAGCAGTTTGTTTTGAGAAAACTGCCTGACTCCCACACAGCCTTGCTCTGGTGTTCATCTGAGGCACGGACAGTGGTGGGACAGAGATCTCCTGTGCTTTTAGTTAGTTTTAGCTAGCTAGGGCAGAGAAGCTCCCTGGACTGTTTTTTTGTTTGTTTTTTTGTTTTTCTTGGACCTGTTTAAATTTGCTCTGCACTGACAAACCCAGAGGAGCAGCGAGGGCTGGCACCTGCAGCCCCGCTGCACCTGGACCTCCGGAGGGAGTGGGGCTGGTGAGAGACTGAGTGAGCTGAGCTGCACCCACAGCAAGGACTGTCTCTGTTTGCCATCTCTCTTCGGAGCGGCCAGAGGTTTCATTGTTTCATATTATTCATTATTTGTGCTTCTGGGCATCTTGTTTGTTAAATAAATAGTTTTTTCCACTTTTCTCCGAGGAAGTTCTTTTCCCAGACTGGCTGGGAGGAGGGGCCATTTGGGTGTTGCTTTCCAGGGGAACCCCTTCGGAGGTTTCCTCCCAAATTTGCCCTAAACCAGGACAGTCCAGCAGTGGGTCCAACAGGATCTGACAGGAATCAGCTGTCTCCCACATGGAGCAACTCTGGCCTCTCCTCATGGAGGCCAGGGCTGCAGCGCTCCCCCCATTGCCAATACCTCAACACCCACATGCAATAGAAGCAGGCAGTAAGTGACAGCTCTGGAGGAGAGTGTAACAAAGGAAAGGAATGGGAAGGCCCATTGGCAATGGGTAAATAAGAGAATATTTCAGCTGGGCTTCAAGATTCCACTGGAAATGAGATGCATTCAGGCAGTGAGACTGAGTGGCACAATTAAGAGCTACGGCTGGAAATCTCAGAAGCACCAACTGCCCACATTGAAAAGTTAGTAAATAAAGGAAAATTAAAACATCAGAAAGAGAAAGAAAGGGAGAATATATTTTTTAAAAGTTCTTAAATTCATGTAATCTTCAAAGTCTTGTTTACATATTTTTTTGAGTTTGTAAGCAGAACTTACAAATGCAGTGTATTTCAAATGCTAATTTGCTGGATTCGCAAAATTGAAACATAGCAAATCTATTCTGAACACTATTAATCCCAAAGCATAATAAGAATCAGGGATTCCCTTGTATTTTTTTAATCCTCTACACACTTCTGGTGTCATAAACTGCTTTGCTGGCTTGTTTGTAATACAACTTGTGTTACATTCTATAGCCTGAGCAATTACTGAACTCAATTAAGTTCTGAGATAAGCTACTTTTCTCCCTTTTTAAGCCTAAGGTCTAAAGGTGCCACTAAATTCTCGGGATTCGGAGGGTTTGAGAGCTCAGTGAGTTTTCTGTGTTTACTAAAACTGTCTTCCAAAACTTTAGACTCCTTCCTAAAAAAAAAAAAAAAAAAAGAAAGAAAATATCATTCAGTTTAAGCATAACCAGTCTCCCCCTAAGTGCTTAATCCAAAGCTCACTGAAGTTAGTGGAAAGAGTTCTGAGGGCTGCACCAAACTTGAAATGGAAGTCTGTGCCCTCTATTACTGACAAAAGCTCTGCATACAGAACTACCCAATGACATACTTAATGTCTCAATTCTTTTGAGAATTTCACTCTGTATCTTCTAGTGCCTGCCTTTCCCCACACTCTGAATTTTTTCCCCTCTGTCCCTTCTTTTGTCTTTCTCATACTGCTTTTTCAGGGTTTTGTTTCATTGACTCAGTTTTCTGTTACCATATTTCCATGAGGAGAGAAAACAACATGCTGTCCAAAAATAATTTTCACTTCCCAGAGCTTCATCTGGTTCAGGAACAGGCAATAGGAATTTGCTTAATACCTCCATCTTAAGGACTTATCACTTGTGAATAATAATGAAATTATTTAGAGTGTATTTAATCACAAGCCAAGATTTATAGGCTTGAATGTCTAAACATAAGCTTCAAATCCCACATTTAATTACTTAAATGATCACTCATTCTCAAAAGTCTTCAGCATCCTGCACTTTTTAAATGTGGCATTTTTTTAATGTAATACTTGGGAACCTAGGTAGATTTAAGAAGCCAGTGTTAATCACCTGGGTTACATTTAAGAACCCAGTGTTAATTACCTGGGTTTAACATGGAGGGTGATTCTATGAAATCTCTACTTAAAAGAGTAACTCCATTTATCATTTCTAACTCCTTACAGAAGTGATTTGCGTGCACAAAAAGAACCTGGAAAATTTTATATACCAAAGTCTGTCTGCAACTTTTGTTTCTCTTGTTTTTATTAAGTTCTCTATATAGCACAGCATTTTTAGAACAAAATGAAAATATCAAGGATTTTTTTTCCATGATTCCTATAAAACCAAAAGGTGAGTTACCAAACCATTCTGTATTCACAACCATGCAGTAGAAGTTCTAAGATACAGCAGTGTCTTTTCAGCAGCAAAAAATGTATGTATTAGTTGTACTTCTGGTGAAAATATTTTAGTTGCATTATTAATTTTCTTCTTAATATCTTCCTTTAGTATTTCAATAAAATAATCTCAACTGATATATTTTATAGTAAAAACCATAAAGTCTGTACCAGAGAGTATGATTTGATACTTTCCAACTCCATACTTTTTTAAACAAGGTGCATATCAGTGTATTTTTCAATGTGTGAATACAGATTGTGCTGGGGGTTGTGCATCCCACTAAATAGACAATCACAACAGAAGCTCATAGGCAGAATTACAGAAGAGAGATTTTTTTAACAATTGGATTTACTGTGTCACCTTCGCCCTTTGCAGCCTGGAAAGATGGAAACTACAGGTTTCAGAAACTGTTCTGACAGATGGGATTTATTGATCTTTACAGGCGAACCAGGGTCAGCACATTCTTGTTCTAAATGTCACAGCCTTTCAACCCTGATGCTAGAGGCAGCTCGTGATGATAAGAGTGTTACAAAGGTGCTCTAGTCCTTTATTGGGAGAAGAAGTGTTTTCAAGGAGGGATGCTTGAACATACAGTAATATGGGGCAAGTAGTAATCAGGCCAGGACCCTCTCTGTGTGCTCCCAGGGGCTCTGTCACCTTCCTCAAACACTTGTTTTGTGATTGGCATGGATGTGGATGACCAGCCAGGAGCAGTAACAGAGCCTGAGGTAGATGTCCGGGATGGAGCTGGAATGGAATGGGCTGTAAGGTACTCTTCAGCTGGGGCTGCTCTAAACTCACATCATGTGATGGCCATGTAATGCCAGGACATCTCCCTCCACAGCCCCAACCCAACAACTTGGAATTCCAGCTAGGCCTCTTCCCAGCACCCCCTCTATGCCTGTGCCAAGCTCTAGTCCCAAACAGGTAATCCCTGCTCCCCAGTTTTGGTGCGCTGACCCTGGAAAGCAGCCAAGTACCAAAGCTGCTGAGAAATTTCCCATAATTTACCCATAGGGGTTAAATATGAAGCTGAGGACAGGGACATTAGCAGAAAGACCCTTCACAAGGCAAGAGATCTGTAAATCTGTCTTCAAATTAGTGTGACTTCTTTTAAAGAAAGGAATCTGACTGTATATGCAAATACTCCCTCACTTTTAGTGAAAGAACTATATTTTTCAGGTGAAAGCTAAAGCAGTGGTGGAACACTCCTCCTGCTCAACATAAGATGCTCTCACAAGGCCTGCACAGGTGAAATTTAGTAGGAATGCTGCAATTCTTTAGACGTGTGCTACTGGAAATGTGCAAAGTACCAGTTAGTGTATTTTACTTCAGCTGTGGTGAGGCATGAGATGGAGCCTTCCAGTAAAAGAACAGTGATTAGAAAGGAGACTCACTAACTCAACGCAATCATATTCCACGTTGTATGTGGTTTTTTTAAAGCAAATCCTCATCTATCTGGAACCACAAATTCTTTTAATACAAGCCACTGAAGAAAGCTGTTTGGAAGCAGTCATCTATCACAATCATCCAAGACAATGGTTTTGAAAAAATTGTTGAAATTTGCATCAGCTGAACTGCTGAAAAATTGTCCTATAAACAGGGAGAGATACTTTATTGCAGCCTGCAAATGCAATGTCCCTTTCACTTGTCCTCCTCACAGGAATTCCAAGTTTGACCTTAAAGAGGTCCAGGAGAAAGGACCACAGCAGGTGACTTACTAATCTTCCACAGGATCTGCAAATGACATTTCTTTACCTATCAGAGTTTGGCTTCCTAGTTCAAAGCTAAGCACAACCACAAATAGCTGGTATAAGACACGAAGTCTAAAATATTGACCAGCAACTGAAGAACATCTTGAAGGGTGAGATTCAAGATTTTTTGAATCACCCTTCCAAAGCCACCATACAACAAGCAGAGCTTGTGCTCTGTGCTTCAATTTCCTGAGATAATTTTCTCTTTGTGCATTTATCCACTGAACTTGATTCAAACCTCACATTCTTTCTGCTCCATAAATTGTACATTTCTGCAGTAAATTCCTTGAAAGCGGATTCAAAACTACTGCAAAAGTTATGAGCAAGCATGGAAAAAATCTGTTGGTGGACTCTACTGTCTTACTAATTTCTAAATAGTAATAAAAGGGTTATATTAAGGAGAACAAAATGTTGCTTTGAATATAACAAAAAAGACCATTCCATTCCATTCCATTCCGTTCCATTCCACTTTTCAATGCTTATAGTATTAGCCACAGAAAGCTCAGGATTTAAGGAAAGCAGTAATCATCAAGTTTTGATGCTCAAAATTGTATTCTTGTGAACCAGCTGTATTCTTGTGGAGTTCAGCTGAAGTCCTTTCCACTTTCAAGAAAAAAAAAGAAAAAAAAATGAAAAAAAATCTGCTAGATTTCAAAGCTGGAATGGACCGCTCTGTTTCTCTTTTGTGAAGATCAGTCTCAAAAACTAAATAAAGACTTCCATAGCTATTAACATGAAAAGAATCCTTTAACCTAGTATTTCACATTGAAATGTCCAGGACCTATGTATCATTCAGGTGTATATGTGAAATAGTGAGATCTGTTGGCAACACACTCTTGTATTTTCACTTCATGCAACCCCTTCTTTTACCACACCATGTAATCAGCATAACTATTCTGTAGATTATTATTTCATCATTAAACAATCCTAACTACTGATAAAGCCACGTGGGGAAAGATAAAAGATTATTCATTTCAACAGAAGTAAATGATGAGAGGTTTTACATTAAAAAAGGCCTGTGAAGAAATGTCCCTCTGAGTAGGCCAGCAAGGCAGAGAAGAATTTCTTCTTTTTATGGTTTTTTTTTTTTTGTTTTTTTTTAGTTACTTGCCAGGTTATATTCATTAAATAAGACCCATATTTCAGGTAGATGATGGATATGTTTCTATTCATAGATGCTTAAATCACTATGTGACATTTTGGTTTAAAACACACACAGTATTCAAAGGCTCTGCTTTAATTATGTAAGTGAAATTTATGTAAGTGAAAAAAAAATCTGAAAGGCAACATGGCAGGAGTTAGAGCTTCTATTTAGTTTAGGTCGCTGATCAAATGGCCAAATTATGACTTGTAGATGACAAAGCAGTTTCCAAGACCACACTCTAGCAGTGACTCCCATATTAAAAATGAACAAAACAAAGGTGTTTGAAGAGAGAAAGGATAGTAAAGTGTCTAGTACATTGAAATTATTTTACAGTGCACACACGAATAACTAACCTACCTTTTATTTTGAAGGTGATAATCTTTCTGAAGAACTGCTGACTTCAGAAAACTCTGGGAAAGTCAGCATATCTAAAAAGGCTGTGATAAAAATAGGTATGAAAATTGAAAATTTTATCTTAATTTTTCTGTCTCTCAAAGCATATAATATAGAAGTAGTGCAATCATTTTAATTTCTATCCTGCAGATTACATAAAGGCATACTTTAAAATGTGCATACTACTGCAAAATAAGATAAAGTAACAGGGAAATTAGAACTGTAGCAAACCACTAATAGTGAATAATATCTGATTTATTGAAACCAAATGGGAAAAACCCACATTCCAGCAATGGATATAGAAGAGCACATTAATCAGGAATAAATCTAATTGAACTTATTCCAAACAACTCAGGATTTCTGTGAATGCAGCCAAGGAGTGTTAGTGTTTTATAAAAACAAGTAAATAACTATTCACTTTTATAAAAATTGCTCCACGCTCCTTAGCATTCAGCCTTGCTGTAGCAGTGTTCTCTGTATTGTGAAGAACTACTGATAGGTCTCTTGTCCCAGCACAGCACCTTGAGGTCAGAAGTTGCATGTCCAGATGCTGATGGCTGCTTTTAATCAGCATATAAGGATGACAGAGCTGTGCTGATTAGTAAATCCTGCTGTTATCCAGTGAAGCTGCCTGGTAAAGTTCACCCTTCTTCAAGAGCTGCAAGTCAGTGTGAGGATGCAGTGAATGTATCTAAAGTGCATTAACAAATAGACATCATTAATCATGAACAGCAGCCTTGTTAAAAATACCAGCCTGCATTTCTTTTCTAACATGAGAAATCATGAGCCCTTCAGTCCCATTCTTCTTAATTATGCTGAGATTTATGAAAGAAAGCTATTATATTAGATTTCTCAAAACAGGATCATTCTTTTTTAGACATTATTTTTCACCTTAGTTCTAGTGAAAACAGAAAGATTTCAGCTCAGTTCAGACAGAGCAAGAATGTCACCATTTTTTCTAGTAGGAGGACCTTTCTGTTATAATAAGATAGGCATCAAATCATTACATTTATGAATTTTGGTTGTTATTTTGTGAGATCATGTGTGTTATTCTCTTCTCATCAATTTTTTATTTTGCACTAGAGACTAGAGAGTCAAAGAAAGCTTCATGTAAACATAGTTCATTCTTCTTGTCACCATTTAGTTCCTTCCTTATTGTTCACAGTGGCAAGTCAAAATTTAGTATTTCTGTACAGTTAGGTTTTCAGCAGTGACCCAACAGAAACATCAATCCTTTCTGACTCTGAAAAGCAAAAAGACTGCAAAGGCAGAACATAATGCATCTTTCAGGCTTGTTTTGACTTATCAGCCACGATGATATGAAGGGTATTTATTATCTGTCTTAAGAAAACATATTTTTCTCTGAAGTAAAGTTCCGTTGATAAGTGATGTTTGTTGTGGAACTATTCACTTGTAAAGCTCTAGGACCCAACAAAAAGCCTCAAGTCACTTTGTTGATTTTCTTTTTGTAAAAGCAGTTTTTAAGTAATGCAAAAGAAAGATAATAGCTATGCTGAAAATAGTTGGAGGCCACTGCTTTGAGGACCCTTTACTGCAGTTAATCTCTCAGATGGCTGCTATCACTACCACTCTTTCTGAAACATTTCCTAATTGGCTCCCTGAAAGTTCAGCTTCTTGCCCTTCAAAGAGCAGCAGTGTTGCTGCTGTCAAAGAATGAGCCACTTAACTCAGGGTATGATCTTAATAAAAATCGTGCCTTTCCAGAAGCATTATTGCCTGCACCTTTTTGTTTTCCCTCATGACTTTTTTTCCTCCTATGTTAATAAAAAGGACAGAAGAGCTTGGAGACCATGGAAACCTTCCAAGCAATTCTTGTTTAAATTAGGCAGTCAGCCTCTGCTCTCGTGTACATTGGTGTGATGATTAAGGAAGAGGTGGGTCCTTCCTCCCTGGGAATACTTTCATGAACCAAGTGCAAAAAGGTCGGGAAGAGCTCTGAGCAACTTTGCACCTCAGGCTGTGGTTTTCAATACAGCTTAAAGTACCCCCAGGCTCAGTCTGGTTTCACCAGATATTAGAATTTTTTATCTTCAGAAGGAATTATTATGATTTAATGAAAAACTTCTGTTATTCAGCTGCCACAGAACAACTTCACTCCATTTACCCTGAGTATTCTGTTTTGATTCATCATGATAGTATGAGGCAAAGAGTTTTTTATCCAATGTAAGTTCCCCCAAAGTATGTGCAAATGTTGATTTTTTGTTAACAAAAAATGTGTTGATTTGTTAACATAAACATCCAAGGATGATAAGGAAAAGAAAAAAGTATTTCCATATGAGTTTCATAAAATTACTTCTTATGTGGCTAATTGCAAAGCATTTACCTACTAGCCAAGGAGGGGAGAAGATGTATTTTACTTCTGAGATAGTACTTTTTGGTTCAAAACACATAAATCTTCCTTCATAAACTGAAATACTAAACCAGATTCTGACTCAGTGGTTCTCTTGACAATAGGTTAGAAGATTTGCCTTTCTTCCAATGACCACATAGGCGGAAAGGTGGAAAGGTGGAAAGTTATCCAAAGGGACTGAGAGTAGCAGAGCGACTCTTATGCAGGGTAGCCTAACTTTCCATCTTGGGCTGCACATGACTCAGGTGTAGATCAAACAGACCTGACATGCAGCTAGGACTGAGAAAACCATAACATGATGATTTGGACTTGCTTCTGTGAGATGAGTCTTGAGAAATTACCTCAGACTGAGAGAACTCTCTCTCTCTTAAGTAGGAAAAGTACCCAACTAACTGAGCTATCAGGCAGAAAATTATTAGTGTCTCTGTAATTTGCAAGCTGATGTCTTTGTATTATTTGTACTTCCTGTAAGAAGTGCATGAAAGATCTCAAAAAGTTTGCTTTGAAGTCTTAAGATGTGCCAGGGGAGCTTTAGGCCAGACATTAGGAAGAATTTCTTCACAGAAGGGGTAATTAGGCATTGGAATGGGCTGCCCAGGGAGATGGTGGAGTCACCGTCCCCAGAGGTGTTTAAGAAAAGACTGGATGTGGCCCTTAGAGCCATGGTTTAGTTGGCATGGTGGTGCTCAGTCATGTGCTCGATGATCTCTTCTCCAGTCTAAATGATTCTGTGATTCTGTTCTACTCAAAATGCATTTTTTTTTCTGAATGCTTCTTTTTTAGCAAAAATGTAGTCAGGTTTTGTTTATTTGAACTGAACTCCATTCTTCCCTCCAGCCTATCATTTGGCTGCTGGACTACAGAGATTTTGGCCTGTTCTCAAAAGGAATTACTAAGATGTTGTTGCCACGGTCCTGAAAGTCCTGCTGTCCTAGAGGGTGAACTCAGAGTGAATTCAAAGCTATAACACTGAGTAAAGACTGACAATCGATTGACATTTTATGTTGATTCAACAATACAGAAAGAACAGAGTGTTGCTCAGTTACCCAGTCTGTTTCACTGAGATTAGAGTGAGTAAAAAATTAGTACTTTATGGAATATGTGAAATCAATATATCTGCACTAACTCTCCACAAGAGTAACAGACAAAATGTCTTTGGAAAGTGTAAAATAAACATAAAATAAATGTAGTGTGGATTTGATTTGTTTTCAAATAATATACCTACAATTCATACTTTTATTTTTTTTTCATTTTCTCTTTCAGAATCATAGAAGATGCTGAGTTGGGAGGCATACATCAGGATCATCGAGTCTAAGTCCTGGCCTGCACAGGACACCCCAAGAATCACATCACGTGCCTGAAAGTATCATCCGTGTTTTGTTTACTAACAAAGAAGACCTGAATACCCTGTAAAATTCCTTAAGCTGTATTACAGCATCTCTGTCAAGGCAGCAGTAGAGAAGGAGTACCTTATTCTAGCAAAATTTCTTGCACTAAGTTAACTTCAGCAAGATCCTTTTTTAAAAGAAGATAAAGAACTGTGAAAATGAGACATTCGTTTTGGCTGTGTAATGACTATATGTATATTAGACAAATCCTGACAGAGCAAAAATTAGTCTCTGATTTCTTCCTCTTCTTTTATTATTCCTGGTCTTGTTTTGCACCTGTTCAGCACTTGTCCTTACAGATGCATTTAGCTATCATTTAGGCACTTGCAGGGGCAAAATGAGAACAGATGCATCACAAATACAAAATATATGCTAAAAAGACACGTCGAAATGAGAAATCAGAGCTCAATGGGAGGAAAAACAAAACATGGCAGGATATAGAGCATGCAGACCTAAAATTAGCATAGGATAGATACATTGAAAAGACAAAATTCAGAGATAAGAGCTCCTGGTTTATTGTCTAAAATATGCCTATCTGCATTCCCAGGGAACAACATCAATCTGTCTTGATTTCTGAATAAATTGAGCTCTCAAGCAAAATCCCTGTAAAAGAAGGCAGCTCTATTTTTATCTCTGTGACCTTTTTAGAAGGACTTTAGGGAAGAAAGAAACAAACTTATCTAAATTCTTTCTACCCAAAGTCCAATTCTGCTTTACTATCTGAAAAAAAATGGTTTTTTGCCATTGTTTTTCTCTGCTATCCAGCACTAAGAGCCTTTGAAAATTCACGTATCACAACAGGGTTTCTTACAGGTTTCGCCTTGTCTGCTCTACTACTGGTCTTTAACTGGTGCTAAAACATTATGTAAGAATCTAGATTCCAAATTCATTTCACATTCATCAGTAGCTTTAGCTAGTTTTGGATCAAGATCTGAATTTAAAGAATTGACTTTATGAATGCATAGGAAATAACACAAATCCATAGTTTTTACTAGTTATATCAAATGTGTTAACTGTCACAGTTAAATTTTTTGCCTTATTTTTATTTTCCAGAATAAACAAACCCTGGTTTAATTAGGAACTTCACTGGGATTGATAATACCTGGTTTGAAACAGATTGAATATGTATTCAGGGCATATATTCCAGAATGACAGAGTGGGTGGCATGGATAAAGGATTTTTATACAGTGTTATGTAGGGCGAGGTTTTGCATTTTTGAAAGCACTAGGATTGTTAGATAACTGGCAGAACCATTCAGAATTTTTAACTTTGGTCTTTAAGAGTGTGATACCAGGAGACTAGCAAAAGGCAGATATAGTGCTTAATCTTAAGAAACTAAATCATAATGAATTGTAGACAAGTCAGCTTAACTTCACCTTCTGGGAAAATCCTAAATCAATCAATCTGTTGATAAGAATTTGGAAAATAATAGAGAAATGCACAGTGGTCAGAATACAGCTGTGTGTACCAAGTCATGTCAAATCAGTCTATTACCTATGAAATGTTAACAGGGGCATTCCACAGAGCAGAAAAAGGTTTCAATCATATAGAGGCTGACTGTTTTTAGATTTTTTATACAGTCTCAAGTAATAATTTCCAAAACATACTTAAAAAGCATGGCTTTCAGGATGCTTCTCTGCGGGTGCAAATACAGCTAAATAATTACACTGAAATGTGGGGATCAATCAACCAGACTGGGAGGATATATCAAGTCGGGCTTCATGGAAATCTGTTGTGAGCATGAAGTTATTGACACTTCTGTCAGGAATTACATAGCACTGAGAAAGTGTGTTTCATTTCCATGTGGCACAAACTTTATAGACCAAGTCAAAAATTCGAAAGAATCCTGACAAAACCAGAGAAATGGTCTGGAAATACAGAATGAAATTCAGCAATATACACTTCTAAAATATATGCTCAGATTGAAGAAATTGCATGTATTGCAGGATGCAAAAGATATTCAGGAGCCTCTTTTCAGAAATGCAGTTATTTCCCAAATTTCAGCACAAAGTAAAAATACTAGGCTCTTGTTGTAAAACAAACTACAGGATTGATGATTTTTGAATAAGCAGAAATATAGTCCTGAATACCTGGAAAGTCACCCATCTCCTTTACTCAGCTCTGGTTAAGGCAGGGACTAAACTGACCAGAGGTTAGAAAATGGGTCCTATGAGAAAAGAGTGAAATAAAAGGGATGGAAAAGAGAGAGGGATGCAGTGTGATTTGGGTTCATGTGACACAAGGTCTAGCTTTGTGTAGCATGTCTGGCTAACTTGGATTCTGTTTTAGTAGGATGTTTGAAAGTCATTCAGTTAAAACCTTGCAAGACAAGAAATGTGGCTGTAGAGAAGTGAAGTTGCTGAGATGGTAGTGACTAGTAACCGAAGGACTCAAAGTGAAACTAACCACACGAACCTAGGAAAAAGATAGATAATTAGGAGACAGCATTCCAGGCTGTTTCATGAAGCAGTGGCTGTTAATATTTTCTGTCTTGACTGATAACTGTCTAGCTGACACATTAGGTGTGGCAAGGATATCAATGCTTAATTTGGTAACTGCCCATATCAACCTATAAGCATTTTTTTCTAGCCCATTCTTGCTTGCAGATTTCTTCTGGGCATAGTAAGAGATGCTCAAGCAAAAGAATCCCATTATGTGGAGGATTACAGCAGGAACACCATAATAGCAAAGGGTTGATGCAAAGAGGAAGGAGCAAATCTATTCTAAAATAATGAAGCAGCTGGCGTGGCTTAAGATCCTTGATTTCTAAAGGTTGAGGCAGAAAATCTTAGCTGTAACTGTGATTTGCTTTTTAAATGTCTGTCTGATTTTGTTTTAGTGCAGAGGGGATGTGAGGTTGACTTTATACTAGCATTTGGAGTTTCAGGAAGCTTCATAAGCAAACAGAAAGATGGACAGAGATCAGACTTAATGTAGTGTCGGGAATACTGCATCAGGAGCAATGTCAATGATTGTGCAGTTTCCCAAGGGCAATTTGTGTCCAAGGCTTCTGACAGTTTAATGTTCAGCTCATCTCTAGAGATGGAGGTGGAGAATAAGGTCATTAACTGTAACTGGATTGTAACACTCTACTCTGCCTTCACTGACTACTAAGGTTTACTTTGGAGAGAGACAGAACAGGATAGAAATACCAGAAACAGCCGTGCTGAGGAAACATGGAACTTTGTGAGAGATAACTCAATCAGGCTATCCAGTTACTTTGTGTAGAATGTACAAAACCTTGACTGCTGGTGACTAGTCTCCTGTGCTCAGACTGGCTTGACGAGGGCTAGCTCAGGTACACAGAGCAACAGCATGCAGTAACCAGATATTGGGTTGTACCAGCATAATTTAGTGAATTCAATGGAATTGTAGCCACAGTCTGTGGAAGTTGAAAGCCTTATTATTTTTTTTTCCAGTAATAAAATAACAGTCTCCCATCAAACAATCTTGCCAGGGAAAAATAACTAGCAAACACCTCAAGGTGTGCATGTGTGTGTGTGTGTGTGTGTGTGTGTGTGTGTGTGTAACAATCAGCCTGCTGGTGTTTCAGCAGAACAGTGCCAGCTAAAGATCTGTTTAAAAAATTAATTCCTGACATCAATTACAAGTATTGCTTAATCTTTTTTTTTTTTTTAATGGTAATTAGGTTTCACTCCTACAAGCAGCAGGATAATTGGGTCCCAAAGGTCTGGAATAAGGTTAAACAATTAGACTGTATTTGCAAATGAACCTATCCTGACTGGCACTTGAAAGGATAAAAGGTTTATTTGAAGTTGTTAGGATTTTAACCCATAATTTTGTGAAGTCCATGTATATCAGACTTAGTGCTAACTTAAAAACATCTCTCCAGATAACTCCAGACTTTGGATGGAATTTGTGCAAAGTTGTCCCTCTGGGTGTAAAAAGAGTGCACTGAGCAATCCCTCTGACTTCTTGACTCAATATTAGGATTTATTATTAGTTGGTAAATTATTGATTATTGGGTCAATATATCTTGGAATTCAGTTCAACAAAACACAACATCTATTTATCACAGCAATTTTAGAGACAAGTAAACTGAAACAAAGGTAGATTTATGAACCCACCAAAGGTCACATAAGTGAGTTAGCAGCAAAACAAGGAATAGGTCTTCTGAAGGCTGGCTTTCAATCCAACATCTGCACAGCTAGGCTTAAAATCAGTAGTACAAAGAAACAAAGCAGCCTGATAAGACAGGAAATTGATAGTAAATGATACAAGAAATAACATTATGGAAGTAAATTTGTTTCTTGTGTGTCGCAAAGTCCAGAATAAATGCAATTCAGATTGATTTCTGGTTCAGCTATGCAGAAGAGTGGTCCAAGCCAGTATTCTATGCCATTATATACACTGGGTTTATAGAATGTGAAGTGATGAGGCTGGTGAAAAAAAAAGCCTACTGAATTTAATCATATCACAACTGCTGACCCAGTTCAGCACAGACATTAAATTTAATGGCCTTCTTTCTTCACTGCATTAGCTTGATTCAAAATGGCAACTAAAATATCTTTTACAGCAGATAATATGAGCTAATCTGTTAAAATATGTTCTCTGTAGTTGAAAAATGCAGAAGAGTAAGCAAGATATGGCAGTGGATAACCTAACACTTGTATATAAATCTGTAACAATTCTGCATTTGCACAATAGAGGTACAGGACACAGGTTGCAGACTATTTTGTTTTCATGTATTTTGATACCCCAGGATTTCTAGAACTGGAGAAGACACCTTGGATCACAACAAAAGCCAGACTGAAGGCTGGCCTCAGATCTACAAGTAATAAAGGGAGAAAAATTAGAATCTCTTGAAAATATTAATAAGAGTTTAATTATTCACAGATAATTTTCTGTGTTTCATAACCAGGAAATCTAGAACCTTTTAATTTTTAATTAACTTCTAATGTAGGAATTAAAACATTAAAAAAATAACCAACTTTCCTGGTAACCATTGTGGAGTAAATAGCAATAATATGATCACAATGTCTTCTCCAAATCATAGAATATCTCCAGTTTGAATGAACCCGTAATCATCAAATCCAGATCCCTGCCACTCGCAGGACTACCTAAAATTAAACGTTGTTGAATCTTAAACAGGATTAGAGGAATTCTTTCATACCTTGGAGAAATTAATTAAAACAATGGGGTCAAAACATCAGGTGGTCCTACAAAGAATACAGTAGGATTTGTTTCATTATGCATCTGTTCATAGAGCTTTCCCCCAAAAGTCAGCCATCTGAATTGCATGATCTTCACATGCATTAGGATGAGAAACTGCCTATGCTGAGTTGAAACAAAAAGTGCTCAACTACAGAGTGGTCAAAATAACTTCTCTGCAACCAAATGAACTCTGCATATAGTTACATAATCCCCTCCATTTTATTGAACAAGTGTTGTCTGGAAAATAATCTGTTGAGGTCATTCAGTAAGATTCTTTTCAAATGGAGTCTACTACTCTAAAAGGAGCAGAAAGTTGATCTTTAAGTAAAACAACATCAGAAAAATTCTTAGGAAAATTGTTGACCTAGTTATCAGGAGTGTTGTTAGATTTCTTCACTAAACAGGAAGACGGAGAGATATTTGGTGTACATATCACACAGTGTGAATCGTGAAAGTAATATATAGATTTAAATATAGTGTCTGCAGTGCCTTTCTTTCAAGTTCATGAGAGAAAAAGCCTCATTCTACCAAAATATTCTTGGAGTTATGTATATTTTTCAGCCATTTCAGATGAATGTGTATGCTTGCTTGTTCTGTGCCTGGTGAAACTGAGTTAATTCTCACAGACACAGCAGCCAGGCTGGAGGATTTCCATGCTGCTTTTGCAGAGGCTGTGTGGATTGAAAAGTCTGTATCTCCACTCCCCTGACACTATGCACATGCACACACCAATTATTTAGACTTTGTTCCTAACAAAGGTAGATGAGTCCTAAGCCTTACTGTTATGCTTAAATTTTGAGCTCAGTATCTACTCTTTGAATAGGCAAATTCAACTGCAAAAAATCCTAAAAAATGGCCAGGAGCCGGCTGGGATAAAGAAAAACCCTATGTTTTTCCACCTGGTAGTGCTGCTTAACAGGCCTGAGAGCAGCTACTTCAATGGATAAGCATTTGATGGGAGAGGCGTAATTCTTAGTTCTGGCAGCAGCAGTTATTCTTGCTTGCAGTTAATTAGTCCATCTGAGGAAGGTGTGATAACCTGCTGATACAAATCAGTGGCCTCAGAGCTTGTTCTAGAGGCTTTAACCATAGTTCCCTGGTACCTGAATTTAATCACATATGGTGTGGTCAACCACACACTGTACTTCTCCTGCAGTGCTGCTGCAGATATCTATAGGAGTTTTCTGTTCAGGCCAGGGAAAAGCTGTGTTCAAACTGCAGGGAGTTCCCCATGACTTATTTCAGGAATTGATAGTACTGTATCTAAAAGGTGGGTGAACAAGTGTTAAGCAAAAGGGATTTCAAGTGTAACAGGTTTAAATTGGAATGTCTGCCTTCTTGACTCAGGAATATTACCAGGAAAGCTGATGCTCTGCCTTGTGGGTATATGCTTCAGAAGTGTCATGGACTGAAAAATAGAATAGCTGTTGTGTTATTGCATTGCTTCACTGTGGTGGTTACAGCTTATTTTCAGTAGACATTGATCAGGACTTCGTGATTTACCATTAACTGTCTCTCTGTGCTGCTTTCTCCTTGAAAAAAATGTGATTTAATAGGCACAAATATCATAGTGAGAAATGGTACTGTAAGAGGAGCCAAAACCAGTTATGGTGGTTTTGTTTTCTTTCTTCAGTCTCTAGGAACAGGTGAAGCTTTCCTAGGCACCAAATAACCTGACTGCTTAAGGTCTGGGTTTGGATTTGGCCCAAACCCTTGCGTGCTATTGACCTTCAGGAAAGCTGATACTCCTAAGAGGCAGTTTTGCAACACTTCAGTGTTGAGATTCAGGCTGTGAATGAGTCACCCAAGATCCTTTCTGTTGCATAGTCCCTTCAAAACTTGGGAGGGGTCAAGCACAACATTGTGGGACAAGACTTGAAGAGATTCCCAAGTCCTACAGATCCTTAACTGTGAGTTTTCTCTTACTTCCTTTTACTTATGCTCGTGTCTTTAAAAAGAAAACCAAACAAAACAAAAATAAAAGTGTTGTCACACTGGGTAAACTTTTTTGTTTCCAAGGATGAGCTAGTAGGGTGAGGAAACTTCATAAAAACAGAGTCTGAAGTGAAAACTCCACAATGATGAGCAAAAATTCAAATCCCTTAGATTATATTTACCTCCAAAGAGCTACGCCAGGCTTGAAATTACTCCTGTCTTTCCTTGACCTTGGCAGGTTTCCAGAAAAAAAACTACACAATCTGGAGAGCTCTGATGCAGATTATGTAGGAATAATTTAGGGGCTCTATTTAAGGAACATACGCTGCATCCACTTATTTCTAACAGATGCAAGGATAAAAAGTAACTACATTAAAGAGAAAGAATAACAGAGAAAGTATGATAATCCAGAATGTGTTGAAACTTTCAGGAAAAAACTTTGCATTAAATTCTGGCAGGTGATTTTTCTTTTTTGTCTTTTAGAGAAAACACTGATAAAAGTAAAAGTAAGTAGTGACTTACTTTTGTAAGTGTAATGTAAGCGTAAGTGTACTTTTGTAGTGACATCTATTTTCAAAGATGACTTCTTTCTGATTGGGAAATGAGTTCTCTCTCACAGAAGAAGGATTCGAGTCTTGTTACATGTATATAAATTGAGAGTAATTGCTAACCAGGAAAGAGCAGTGTCAGGTTTACACCACCATATATAGGACTGGATCTGTTCTATTTTCCTCCTTGTCTAGAACAGCTAAGGAATTTTGATTCTTATTTTTTTTCCCATGAAGTAGTGTTAGAGAAGGGTAGTTGCAGCAACTGTTACAAGATCAGGACAAGGGTAAAAGTGGCTGGAGACCTGACACACAGCAGCTTCTGGTACCTGAAGAACACCTACAAGAAGGCCGGAGAGGGACTTTATACAAGTGATGGACAAGGGGTGATGGTTTTAAACTGAATTAGGATCAGTTTAGATTAGATATTAGGAAGCAATTCTTTACTGGGAGGGTGGTGAGACACTGGAACAGATTGTCCAAAGAAGCTGTGGATGCCCAATCAAGGCCAGGTTGGGTGGGGCTTTGAGTAACCTGATCAAGTGGAAGATTGGCAGTGGGGCTGGAACCAGATGATCTTTAAGGTCCCTTCCAACCCAAACCATTCTATGATTCTATGATGTCAACATCCATGAGGAGCCTGGGTATAAAAGACTACTCAGAAAGATTTTGGGCAACGATCTGCCTTCTGATGTGTGTGTGATGCATCCTGAAGTAAAGGTGCAACATATACAGACAGGAATCTTAAAAACAGTGGGAAAAAATAGCCTTGATTTTTCACCTTAGTCTTCTCCCCTCTTGGCTGTATGATTACAATCTCCCATGCTTCAAGGAAAGCAGTAATGCCTACAAGGAAGCCTTTCAGTCTCTAGACAGCTGCACAAGAGATGCTATAGATTAGAAGGCAAGAAGAATTTTGAAAATAAGTTTCAGAAGTCACCAAGCACAGCATCTACCTGTGCTTGAGAGCATTCTGTGATCCATTCACTGCTCCAGCAGCAAGGGAGCTGAGCAAGCAGAGGCAGCAAGGAATTTAACATTTTTAGATGTCAGTTAATGCAGCTGCCTTTATTCTGAGACAAAAAATATTTTACCTGAAGGCACGGTAAAACCCATTCCAGCAGTATGGCTTCTGTCTGTCACCTAATCTGAATCACCACAGCCATCAGTGGCTCTGTGCTGTAACTGGTACTTAACAGGCTGGAAAAATTGAGGGAGGATTGTTTTCTTCAAGCTCGTGCAGAACGCAAAACACACATTTCTTTGTCTTACCACCAGTTTCTGCTCTGTATGTTTCTGGAGAACAAGGACAAGCTTTACTAAATATATTATTTGCATAACATATTTCTTTTCTGAACATCTTTTATGGGAAATAGTGACTCTGCTTTTCTTTTTAATTCAGTCACACATTACCCATTAGACACTCTGTTTTGGAGACATGCATTGGAATGTGCACATGTGAATGACTAATTTTCAAATCTGAGATACTCGAAGAGTGACATCATTATGAAGATGCAGTTGTTCACTAAGCCAGCTTTATAGAGTTACCTGAGGTTTTTCTTTCTGTTGTAGCCAAATAAATATATCCCTCAGAGCAATAAAATAAGTTCAGAATGTACACAAAGTTTTATTGTACATATTTTGTTTCTCAAATTTGTTATATATACCATGGTTAAATTTTGTGGCTAAGATTTTGTACCTGACTGGGTTAAAGCTGGATTACAGCCTATTAGTGTGATGGATATCATGCTCTAAGGTTAGTGTCTGGAAAGAATTTGTGTAAGTTTATGCAGTGCCCAAGGGTGACAGTTCAAAATTTCTTAGCAAAACAGCAAATTCATCTTCTCAAAGTGCGCTCTTTAGCCTGAGTCACCTTGTCAAGCAGGTGACAGCAGATGACAATTCACTGGCGTTCAGCTCCTTGTCCAACAAAGTCACTGCCTCTCTTTGCTGTTTCAGAGTTCAGAAAAAAACAAGCTCTGTCTTTTTTGCAAACCTCTGCAGTCCTACACGGTCAATAGTAGTAACACCTTGCTCTTTGAACATCGGTGAGATTCTGCCATATCTGCCTGTTCTCAGGATGCAGGGAGAACAATGGAGGGAAGGAGAGCTGTTATTAACATACACTAAGGGTGAGGGGGAATTAAATATCAGTCAGAAGGTATTTAACCCTAGTGGAAAAACTGCAAAACTTTAGAATTGTAGAAACAGAAGAAACCCAGCTGGAGGGGTGGAACTACAGCTAACCTGCTTTACTGACCCTTCAGTTCAAATTTTTCAGTTGAGGAGAGTGACACATTTCAGAAAAATTACACATTCCTTTTTATACAATTTCTTAAGCAACGTTGTGGAAGAGAGTGACTGGTTTTCAAAACAGCCAGAACCTGTGTGTTCCAGAACACCAAGTTCAAATTGAAAAGTAGTTGGACAAGTATTTGCTACATCTGGTCAGAAAGTAGGCTGAAGTCTGACTTCAACTTTGCCTATGTTTTCTTAATTTGGTCTTCATTTTTTGGACAGGACACCACTCACCCACCCCCAATTTCAGCATCAAAACACTTTCTTTTTCTATCAGATATGACATTTTCCTGCAGACACAAAAATGTGATTATTTTAAGAAAAATATTGTATAGAACTGCACAACAATGCAAGGAAAGGAATTCAATATATTTCACATATTTTTGAGACAAAAATGCACGGTAACTTAAGATGTTCTTTTTGCAAGGTGCCAGTCTAAGAATGACATGCTTTTTTGTCAAGGATATTGTCAAGAACAAAATTGTGAACAAATACCTTTATTGAAAGGCAGACACATCACTTGTGGAAATCCATTATGAATGATAGTGGAATATATGGGATAAATTCCTTCAAAAATTTCAGAAGGGCAACTTTATTCATCTGGATGAAAAGTCATCTTTGTATGAAGCCAGAATATTAAATAATCATTCTAGGAAAAGTCAGTAGCAATGGGATATTTCATCTTTTTCTTTACAAGAGATTTGTTTCTGCCTAATAAATCCAAAGCTCATTTCAACTGTGGGACTTACAAACTTATACTGGAAAGTTAAAGTATTAGAAGGTGGATTTGCCAGATAATCAAAAGAAGTTCTTTATGGTTTACACAAAATCAATAAAAGATACTTTAAAAAGCAGTCAGCAGTTTTAGTTTCAGTAGCTTGCCAGATGTTATTCCATGTATATATTGACTGCACCAGGTAGCCTGGGTCATTCAGATGCTTAAATGAGTATTTGCCACAGGCAGTATGGAGAAGCCATGTCCTGCAGACTACTCTGCCATGGTGATCTTTGCAAGCCATGGTAAAACTGAATCAGAAAGATCCCCTTCTCATTGCCTTATAGATAAATTATCCTCACTTCTTTGGCTGAGACACATAAAAATTTCTCTCCCTATCTGTTTCTATATTTAAAAAGTGTACATACAAAAGTAATCACATGTAAAATAAAAATGTATTGTTCAGTAAAGGTCATTTACAAACTGGAATATCCTGGTTTACAGCTGTAAACAGAGTGTGAAAAAGACTTGTAGAGTGAGTGTCTCACTTCTGTGGGAAAATGGTAGCCTGAAACTCATTTTGGGTAATCTCTTCCTCCAGGGTAAAACTGTGGGCCCCAGAAGTATGACTATGTAATAATAAGTAAAAAGCCTATTCAGTTTTCTGCCTTCATGTAATCTCTTTGTTGTACTCTTGTCAGAGATAATTAGACTGAAATAAAGTTGTGACAAAGCAGCAGTTTTCTTCCATCTTCTCCTTTACAGCGCAGACTTTGGATCCATTTGCAGCATGGAGAACCAGGAGGCAGCAAAAAAATCAGTGTAAAGTTAACAGCTACACTGTTGTCACAAGAAATGTCCCTGGATCTCCTTGGAGCTGACCTAGAGTGAGGAACAGGAACAGTTAAAGAGGGCAGGATTTTTTTGTGAGTTTGGGGGAAGGGGTTTTAGTAGCCTGAATAATTCTTCAATCCATTACAAGTGTTACTGAAATCTCCTCTCACTCAAGGGTTTAGGAAGTAAATATTTATCTCTGTTGTTTCCATTCATTTACTTTGCATTTGAGTGAACTTTGGATATTGCCAATTTCACAGCATGTGACTACCCATTGGCGGGAACAGAGAGCAGAGATAACAGTGATTCCAGCTGTCACAGTTCTTTTCGTGGGATGCTCTGGGATGATGAAGTTGCTTTTTGCCCCTTGTGGGCCTGCACATTAAAGAACCGCTGGGATTCACACCACTGGCTTCTGTAGTTGCATTGCCAGCTCTCCTCAGGCCTCCCCAATGGGAATATCTGCCCCTCTTCTCATGTTTCCTATGATAGCAACTGCAGGTAACAAAGACAAGTAGGAGCAGACAGGAAAAATCCCCACCTGTCTTAGTAAGATGCCTAACATCAGCACTGCCTCTTTGGCTTTTCTTCTTTGAGATGCTTAATGACCATTTTATTCCAACTCAGCAAAGCATTTTTCACACAGATTTAACTCTGGATGCATGATTCAGAGGAAATCGGGCTACTCGTATAAGGAGAGAGTTGTAGAAAACGGCTTAGAGATATCTTTGTGTCAGACCAAAGGCAGGCTTCTCAACCAGCCAAATCCTATTTGAGATTCTTAAAGCCTTGTAAATGATCACAATAGGAACTTCTCAAATGTCATTTGTCATGAGTAAAAGTGCTGCTGTCTCAGAAGAAAACAGGAAACAGGAGATTTACTACATGGATTAAACGTAGTAACAAATAACATCATGTTTTTGGGATACTGCAAGGACAATGAGGGAGAATGAGTCACTTCCTATTTGCAGCAATTATTGCAAAGAAAGAGACTCGTTTCTTTTGGGTTTTAGAATCTGCACGTGATATCCTTCACGTGAAAAATCCAAACCTGCCTACATGCAAACATTAAGCTAGATGTTGCTGGAAGTTTTGGAAGGATTTTGAGTTAAAATAAAAAGTTAAAATCTTGGCAAGTTAAAATCTTGGCAAGTTAAAATCTTGGCAAGTTCTGTGAAGTGTTTCATCTGGAATCACCTGGAGGACTGAAAGCTTTATATTCACAAAATCACAGAATCATAGAATGAACTAGGTTGGAAAAGACCTTTGCGATCATCAGGTTCAACCTATGACCTAACACCTCCTCATCAACTAAACCGTGGCACTGAGTGCCATGTCCAATCCTTTTTTAAACACATCCAGGGACAGCGACTCCACCATGCCCTGGGCAGATGATTCCAGTGCCCCAATCACTCTTTCAGTGAAGAATTTCTTTCTAACATCCATCCTAAACTTCCCCTAGTGCAGCTTAAGACTGAGTCCTCTTGTTCTGTCAGTTTCTGCCTGAAGAAAGAGACCAACCCCCACCTGACTACAACCACCCTTCAGGCAGTTGTAGAGAGTGATAAGGTCAACCCTGATTCTCCTTTTCTCCAGGCTAAACAACCCCAGTTCCCTCAGTGGTTCCTCACAGGGTTTGTGCTCCAAGCCCTTCACCAGCCTCGTTGCCTCCTCTGGACACGCTCAAGTGTCTCAATGTCCTTTCTAAACTGAGGGGCCCAGAACTGGACACAGCACTCAACGTCCTTCCTGAACTGAGGGGCCAGAGCTGGACACAGCACTCAAGGTGTGGCCTCACCAGTGCCAAGTACAGGGGAAGAATGACCTCCCTGCTCCTGCTGGCCACACCATTCCTGATCCAGGCCAGGATGCTGTTGGCCTTCTTGGCCACCAGGGCACACAGCTGGCTCATGTTCAGCTGCTGTCACCAGAACCCCCAGGGCCCTTTCTGCCTGGGCACTGTCCAGCCACACCCTCCCAAGCCTGTAACGTTGCAGGGAGGTTATTGTGGCCAAAATGCTGGACTTGGCACTTGGATTTATTAAACTTCATCTCATTGGACTCTGTCTATCCATCCAACCATTCCAGGTCTCTCTGCAGAGCCCTCCTACCTTCCAACAGATCGACACAAGCTCTCAGATTAGTGTTGTCTGCAAATTTACTGATGGTGGACTCTATCCCTTCATCCAGATCATCAGTGAAAATATTGAACAGAGCTGGCCCCAGCACAGACCCCTGAGGGACACCACTGGTGCCTGGCCACCAGCTGGATGCAGCACCGCTCACCACCACTCTCTGGGCCCAGCCATGCAGCCAGTTCCTAACCCAGCAAAGAGTGCTCCTGTCCAAGCCACGGGCTGCCAGCTTTTCCAGGAGTGTGCTGTGGGAGAGTATTTGCTTTGCTGAAGTCCAGGTAGACAACATCCACAGCCTTTCCTGCATCCACCTCCATCCATCCTGCCCCCTGGTCCAAGCCCACCTAACATCCAAATAAATCAAGATGGAATTAAATTATTTGATTTACAACACAGAATATTGAGCACGATGAGATGAAAAAAAAAAACAACAGGCAGTTATAGAGACACAGCTGATGTCTTTCTCCACAGACGTGCAGCACCTGGAGCTGTTAGTGAGAGAGCAGTGGGGTTTAGATGCATCACCACACCTTAGAGTGGGGTAAGTAGAGGCAGCTCCATTGAAGTCAGGCACTGCACAACTGCAAGTGAGATAACAGTTCCCTGCCACCTGCATGATTAAGAGAGGCCCACCCTGGGAGTGCTGATCTAACACTAATCTAACACTACTTTCAGGAGAGGTGCTGGGAAGTGTGGAAGGCATGGAGTTTATGGAAAAGGAATACATAACTGCTAATTACTGTCTTACAGACCCTCAGCTATAGCTGTGCAGAAATTTAAGCAAAACAGTCAAACTTGTCAAATAAGTTTGCTTCATGCACAATGAGAATGGCTAATATAGAGATTGATTCTGTTGCCCATTAATTTCTAGCGTTTTTAAAGGGAAAATAAACATGCACTATTGTAAAATTATGTTTGAGTTGTTTGATGGAATTTTGTTCCTTGTTTAGGCATAAGAAAAAATTAGGGGTAAAAGAGTAGTGAGTCTTGATATAAGTTTGAGTAAAGTGCTCAAGAAAGCAAATAATACTTGTGTATTTATCTATTAACATACTTTTGTCAGGTTTAGGAAGGGATATATAATAAGGCATGAAATAAAACATAAAAATACATTGAAGAGAAAAGATTTTAGGCCATTTGTCAGTAAGGTTTCCTGTATATGAACTCAATATATTTCTCTCTGATTATTTTTAGTTAAAAAGAAAATTTTGGTTCTTAGCAATTTAAAAAAAGCTAACTCTCCTTCTCATTTTCTACTTACTTACATCTTTGACTTTTATATAATAGTGGTAATGTGACTGGTCAAAGTTAAGCTAAAAGATACAGCTATAATTTAGCTCAATTGAAAAGTAATGCAAATGTGAAAACCATGAATTTCTATTAAAGCAACTTATTGAAACTATAATGTACCTAGGTGCACAAGGAAGCACAGATAGGTTGAAATCTTGTGCAAGGCCTGCATATTCATTTAATTTAAGGCTGAAAATGTTTGTTTTCCTTTTTCACTCAAATAGTGTAGATGTATTTCTTTTATCAAGGTACTATTAAAGTTAGCTAAGAAACTAGATGTATTTCTTCTCACAGTATTCTCTTTAATGCAATTATTTCCCTCCTTAATGGATTTATTGGGTTTTAAAACATGAATGAAAATATTTGGCTTCTGAATAAAAAAAAAAAAAAAATCTTCAGAATCATCGTTCACCCACCTACAGGGAGGAGGGGAAGGAAATAAACCCCAGCATATACTTTCTGAGATGTGCAGTGTTTTCTGAGAGCTTCAATCCGTGACAGCATCCTGTGTGTACACAGTGCTGAGGCAGAGAGCAGCATTATGCAAACCCAGTGGCAAGGTGCTGTACCTGGCACCTGCTGGAACTAAGCCACTGAGGCCAAATATGCTTCTATATGGCTTGGCATCTGGTTAAACCAAGAGTTTGGTTTAACCACCTGAAAATCCTGCTGAGCTCCTCAATTTTGTCAAACAAAGATTACTCAAGGGTAGCATCAGCTCCCTGGCTGATACCCATATTTGCTTCTACGATGTCACTCAACAGCAGCTATTGACAGCTCTTTGTAAATAAAAAATGGCAACACTATAGAGACTTATCAAGGGTCAGCTGCTGCTGGAAACTAATACACTCCTGAAAGGAGGACTGGGAGACCTGCAAAACACATTGAGATGTAGAGAGCTCAACCTAAGAAAGTTTAGAGGGGATTTGATCCCAGTTTATAGATAAATGTGAGGGGAGAAGCCCCTCATTCTTGACAGATAAGCAGTCTTATCTGGTTCAGCTTATCTGGTTTAGCAGATAAGCTGAAAGTTGGATAAAATGAAAAGGAATAAAACTTAAAATGGAAACACGCACATTTTTCACACTAGTCTAGTATGGTAACAGATTTTGAAGTATGTGACAGCAGCACTTGAATCCTTTAAATCTAAGTTGCCTGTCTTCCAATGAGATGTGATGTCTTTTAGGAGCACTGCCATTAGGCAAGACTCAGGATTTGTTCAAAGGAATTTTATGCCAAGTATTCATGAGCTTTTAGCCAAGTGATAATAATGTGTCTCTGCAGCACTAACATCTACAAATGGAATTGCTGCTCTGATGAAATCAACCACAATTTTCACCATGCTTTTTGCTGGAATAAGATTTTACTTCACAAACACGTAAATTATTGTGGTTTGTGCTCTTGGCCCAAATAGCTTAATTTTTCCTAACTATATTTGATAATGGCTTATCTATCAAATAACAAAGTGATGCTGGTGATGCCTCTTAGCCACGACAGAAGCTGATTGACTGTATGTGCTGCCCATTACAACCCGTTCCTTTTACATGAGGTTCGCCATCTTCCTCTCACCCTCCTAAGACACGTGTCAAGACATTTGTGAAGTTAGTGTGGTTCATTGGACCTTGTACAAATAGTTTGTAATGGAATAAATTTTATCTCAAAACATTTGAAATTGTGGTACTACTAAAAATGGAGCATGCCCATTAGGATTACTGTCTTTCTGGTAACCTCACTTGAGATCCAGCTAAATCTCTGAGATTAAAACTTCCCATGGCTTGGTTTGCTCTTCACTTTTATCTCACTCTTCATATCTTTGCTGTCCTGTGAAGTTTTGAAGGAGCTTTTATAGAACAAAATAGCTCTTCAAAGCAAAAGTGAATGCTTGAAGTAAAAGACTAAAATATGTGTTTCTGTAGGTACTAGCTAGTAAAAATGTGAAGGAACATAATTTAAAAATGTAGAGTGTTCATGAATGTAATCTTTTCTACCAGTAAGGCTATTATTACTGGCAATTAGTTTTACAAAGCTATTGACTGATTAGATAAAAGGTTGCATTTTTTTCTGCCCCTGGTAACCAGGTTCATGATGGATAAGGCAGGCATTCATGAAGCACAACACATCATTAATCTTTGGGTCTAATGGGGTTATTAGTACTGTGTCAGCAGATGAAACTCACACATCCATCTGCCTATCAGAACAGATTACATGCTCTACAGCACTCAAGAGACAGAAAAGTGATACCAACCAATAGGCCATCAAGATATCCCTAAAGTCTGGCATGATTCTCTCACTGCCACTTCAGTTATGTTAGTCTGTAGATTTATTTTTTTCAGGGAATTGAGAGGAATAGAGTTACAAATGAACAAATCCTTAAAACCGTGGAGTCTATTCCATGTATGATAAAATAATTATTATGATTATGATTATGATTTTGAGGAAAAATAATTCTTACAGGAAGTTTTTTCTGAGTTATAGTGAGAGCCATCACAGATATACAATATTATCAATATGAATTCAATGCCTGGAAATATGGAAACAATGTTTATAGGGTAACCAACCAAAAAGGAGAATATTTCATGGCTCATGTTTTTCTATGTGTAAGTCATAGAGGTGATCATTACACTTAACAGAGAAATTTACACATTTTAGTTTGATATTTTACAATCCTTCCTGTTCAGCATACCATGTAAAAAAAAAAAAAAAAAGTTATTTGCTGTTGAGAAATTGTACTTAAAATTCACATGGATCAATGCAGTTTTTGCATGTACTTCAGAAGAGATGGGGTATGAATTTAATGTGCAAGACCACACATGAATGCTTGAGCTAGTCTGTTATAACAGTGTTAGCGGTGCTCCCTGGGCAGCGTGCCATAACATGCAATCATTTTACTTCCAGTTAAGCAAGCTGGCTTAAGCTGGGCTTAGAGTGGTAACTCACACTTCTGTATATGGCACAGCAATACTTTAAATGGAAACTGCTACATGTTGGAAGGGTAGGAAGAAAAAGCATACAAGATTAGACACAAGGAAGCCACAATGTCAAGCCTGTTGAATATAAGGTAAAAGAGCTGACCAGAAGAGTAAGTGGAAAGTAAAGTTTATTAGTAATGGGGTTCTGTTATTGTCCTAATTTTGACTTAAAATCTGAATATGAGACTGTGATGGTTTAATCACGTTCTATATTTCATTTGACTGGAAGAATATAAAGCAAACCAGGCCCATCTTTAAATTACAAAGATAGTTTATTAATACACACAAAAACAACAAGAAAAGGGAAAAAACAACAACAACAACAAATGAAACTTCTAAAACATCTTTCTTTCTCTTTCTAAGTTTTTTACCTTTCTTCACTCAACATAAAAAGACATGACCTGCAACTCCAGCCAGTTTTACCATTTTAAAAATAACCTTTTATCAGTTCTTTTAGGAAAGGAGTCTCTCTGGGTTCTATATAGACATCCCATGCTCTACATCTGCGAGGATTTTAAAGGAACTCCTGCAAACTGCGAAATCCTACCCATTAGCAGTTCTCTCAACACTGCACATAGGCCATATTTGCTTATTGGGGTACTGTTTAAGGATGCCTCCTCTAGTATGACACAAAGATTCTCTTCTTCTATTTCTAAAATCATCTCAAGACCCAAAAACAAATCTCCTCTTTCTTTAGGAGCAAAAAGCTTCATATCACTTTTAACTAGAACCTTACATCCCCCCAAAAGCATTTATATGTTACAGGAAAAAAACTAGTTCAGTCTCTATAGTTTTACCAGAAATGTCCAGCCAAAATTAGGCCACTCCTTGTCCTTTTGCCTTAAAGTCCTTTTCACTCTTCCTTTACCGACTGTAGCTCCATGCTGTGTCTTTCTATTCGCTATATTTGTTCTTCTTCCGGAGAAAGATGATGTTTAGGAAAGTCCATCTGCTCACAACAAAAGGTTAAACTTTTCGGGCTGCCGTGCTGCCCACGTGGCTCTGCGGCGGGAAACTGAGTCGTTTAGAAGCCGTGCGCTGGTTTCTTCGGCTTGAAAAGAAGAGCAAGGGCGAAGGGGCACTCCGTCCGAGCTCTCTCTCTCTCCATGCTGTCCGCCTCTCCGCGAGACAGCGGCTCCTAAAGCTCCGACCCGGCCTGCCCCGGCTCCGGCAGCATTGGGGCCCGGCCCGGCCCGCCCGGCCCGCCGCAGCCGCCCCGGGGTGGGGGGGGCACCGAGGCCGGCCGGCCCCGGGGGCTCCCTGTCCTTAGTCTGCCACCCTAAAGACAAAGAGATCGCTCCTCCCCCCACCCAGCCTTTTTAAGCATTTTGCCAAAAGTCGCAGCTTGTCTTCTACTGGATAAATTGCTTGTCAATCAAAAAAAAACTGACCCCGATTGGAACAAAATCAGGCTTTTCCTAGCCTATGACAGAGACATTTTTCATTGAAACTTCAATTTGTTATTCTTACAAAACTAATTTGATAGTTGACCTGACATCCATTCCATTCTCCTAATGAAAAAAAACCAAATTGTATGTACTCTGTAGATACTCATTCTGTGTCAGGGATTTCAGGCATATTATCTATCCATACTTTTTTTGGGTAGTATTTTATTTTGGAGGACAGATTTGTACCTTCGTAATGTTCTCGGTGGTGTCATGCTGAAATTACTGTCTATGTAGTGTTTATTTCTTACTGGTCCATTTTAATAACATATAATGACTTCAAGTGTTTTTCCTTCCTGTTAGTAAATATGATGAACGAACGTTAACTTGGGTCTGATATTTCAGTCTTTTGGATCAGATGTTCAACAAAAAACTGATGGAGATGAGTGAATTCTAACTTACATAGAAGCTTCCTAAGTTCCGTTGATTAGTCTAGTTGAGATTTGATTATTACTGAATAATAGATTAATAAAATAATAGACTAATACTAAAGATTACCACCCTATCTACTTTTACTTTTTACTTCTTTATTTTTTTATATTTACAAGTCAATTTCAATACCATGGACAATCTGATTCTGCCTTTTTACTTTCACTATGTGAAAGCAATTTTCTAGGCTTCTTTAAATATTTTGAGTTGTGTGGGGAGTAGTCCTCTCCTGCTATTTCTTTAAATGAACTTCACTGTACTAAGTGAGGAAATGATCACTTCATATTTCCCAAGCATCCAGAAAGCTTTTACCTCCACACACACAAAAAATATTACTTTCTTTGCTGCTGTTTGAAAGCCCTTTGCAAACATTAAAGTTCAAAAAGCTCTGTGTGAGAGAGATAAGTACTGGACTATAATCAACTCCATTACCTATAAAGCTTTACTGTTCAACTCTACATAGAATTTCTACAGGCCAGCAGCTGCAAATTAAAGGTGATCTAATTTTTTAGTCTGTGGATTTCAGTACACATGCAGTATTCAGCATGAATTGACCTACTGACATTTAAATTGCTTTTATCCATGATTGTGGTGTTACCTTAAATTACCACTTGTGTCACACAGCAGCTGGTCTCCAGGCCAGTAGAGAGTATATTTTCTGGTAACTGGGATACTAAACTTCCTACAGTTGTCCCTAGACTTCCCCACATCCATCAATCTCTCAGCATCAGTAACTACAAGCCCTTCTAGATTTTCTTTCTGACCCAATGGAGAACTCAAGTCAGACATTATTTTCATTCCTGCACCAATCTCATTGAAGTTATTAGCTTTCTATTTTCTTTATCTTCTCAAAATTTGTTAATGAAATATATTGTGCACTGAAAACTGCAAGTATGGATTGAGCAAAATTCTATATGAAAATTCCAAATTTGAGGAAATTTAAAGAAATCTAAAACCTCCATCACTTAGTGTTCTATTTTGACATTTTGAAAGTGAACTTTAAAAACTAGTTTTAGTTTTGAAAATGCAACTACTTTTAAAGAGAAAAGTAAACACTGTAAATTAAATTGAACATCAGCCTAAAAAACACATTCTTTTAAATTCTTCTGAGTATCATAAATGTGATCCTTTCACATCCAAGTGAAGTTGGCAAGGGGAAAAAGTCATCTCTGTACATCTGTAATGTAGTACAGCATGTCATAGTACAGAAAAATAAGCTGTGTCTACTCAGTTAACCTCTGATTGCTTTCTTCTTTTGAACTGGACTCACTGCTGCAGGGTTCCTGATTTTTTAACTGGAATTCATTTGCCAGAACTCTATGTCTACTCAGTAATAGGATCAGCAAATCATAAATGTTTTCAACTTATGAGTTTTTTCACCATCTTTTCTGATGATCAAGGCATATATAAACAGAAGAATTCCTGGTTCTTCATCACAGTCATCTAATTCTTTCTTCTACTTTCTGAATTGATGTCGCTGTAGGACACTAAAGAAAGATGAGGGACACCAAATATTTCAGAAGGCAAAGAGCATAGAAAAAAAAGCTTTATTGTCTAATTCTTACTACCTTTTATAAGGTGTTCTGATACAGACTTAAAATGATTGGTGAATAAGAACAACACCTCTCTAATCCCATTGGTTAAACTAGAGAAACAGCAAAACACCACGTAGAGAAAGATTGTTTTGAGAAAGGATAGTTGTTTACCAAGATTGTTTTGAGAAGAAGCTTTCTTGAGAAATTTTTTCCTTGGGAAAAGTTAGCAACTGCTGGCCTGCTAAAATCTCTCAGACCCAGGAATATCAGGCCCACAAACTGACATTTTAAAACGAGAGAACTTTCTGCTTTCTCACTCATTTTAGGAGCATTAGGCTTATCAAATTCCTTTCACACTTACTTGTGGCACAACCTTCAGAAGTACAGAGAAGTTCCCAGCCTCCTGCTCTGGGTTCCAGCCAGGTGATGAAAGGGCTTTGCTTTCAGTTTTATCCTTCCTGATCCTGAGGTCTAGCCTGTATATCCACATATTTCTTGTTTTGACTCTCATGTGGTGTTTCCATGTTTTTCCTGTCTTTTTCCATTAATCTGGAGACTAAGATTAGTCTGTAGACTGTGTGTTAGACTGTACACATACCAGAAAACAGACTTGTTTTCTGGTATGTGTACAGAGGTTTTGCTGTTTTCCTTTAACCTTTGCTCTTTCTTCGTTGCCAAGTTACTTTTGCCATGACTGAAGCAAGTTCTGACAGTTGGAAAGAGAGAAAAAAGTTGTGTTTCTATTTATTCCAACAAAAATAAGCTGACCTGGAAAAACTGCCAATTTTTTTTTTTTTTTTTTGTCACATTCTGCCCCTCATACTTCCAACTCGATAGCATTTCTCTTAGACTTTGGAATCTAAGAGAATTTGGGAGCACCCAATGGAGGTGGCACCTTCCTGTAGTTCTGGCCCCTCAGGACTTCTAGCACACAGCCTCTTGCACAATGAGCTGTCTGATAGCCTAAATGCATGTCATTATATCCGCAACCAAAAGTTGCCTGCAATCTCCTTATTAAAGGTGAAATGAAATAATGGCATATGATAAAATTTTGGAGGACTATCTGAGCTTCATGCCATGTTCAAGAATGGTTATATGCCCAAGTCTCTCCTGTGCTCCAGATGAATAACTGTGGTCATGGGGTGTAGGACTGTGTTGATGAAGGTCAGGTTTCTGGTAATGGGTGGGGATTAAACCCAGTTCTGTGGACAGCATATTCTTGTGATATTATTAATTGCCTTCAAAAGCATTAAGTCAGCACTTCTTTGAAATCAGTGCACAGATTTCCATCACCCTGAGTGGGCTTTGTATGGTCCTCCATTATACACCTTGATTTGTAAATGCTGTATTAGACAGGAGATTTCAAATTGTGTCATTAGTTTAAAACCAGGAGGTTGTATTTTTTTTTTTCTTTTATCTGCTTTTCTCTGTTGAAAGTGCCTATATTCTCACCCCGAAGAAGGATTGAGTAGTTTTGAGTCCACACATTATTAAGCACAGACTCATTTCATAAAACATTAAATAGTCTTCCAGATAAAACTGGTTTTGTTTCCCAGTTGTACCAAGTTGCTTGGTTCTAACAACAGTGGAAGTCAAAATAAAATATGTGAAGTATTAAAATTACTCAGTTTATTTGTAGTGCTAATGACATTATTTGATCCAAAGGATATTATTAGCTATTGAAGATTTAGGAACAAATAAATGATGAATGGTCTAGGAAGAACTTTTAAGTAACAGATGTGACTAAAAGATTGACACACACAATGCCAGTTAAAAAACAATAACATAGCTCACTGGGGAAAGCTGAGATAATGGTCAGACTGGACCTATATTCAATCAACACTACTTTCAGCAGGATGGGCTGTGAAGCCAACGGGAGATTTGTCTATGCTAGAAATACAAGAACCATCCCAGAATAACTTGCATGGTCCTAAGCCAACAGCAGATTGTTGAAAGTAAGACTTCTGATCAACATTTTATCCACTGTGACGATCTAGCACCTTTCATTTTTGTTTTGTGCCTCTAAAACCAGTGAGATTATGGTTGTAACATGGTTTAACTGAAGCAGGTGAAAGCTCTGTTTCTGCAGCCCAGCAACTGATGAGACCGCCCCCAAATTGCCAAAGTGTGTAAGTTTGTGAATAGACCCATTGACTTCACTGATACTGTTCATCTGCCAAATATTGAGGGAAGCAATTCCTTCTTGGCACAAACCTTGCCCATGCATGCGCTTCCTGACTCACAGCTAGCCCCCAGCTTATTTTCCAACATGCTCTGGTGCACTCAAGCAAGAAAAGCTATTATTGTGTCCTAAACATTCAGAGCTTACTTCAAAAACTGAATTTTTTTATAATCTGAGATAAAAATGTGCCTGCTGCCAGATGCTAATTGTATTCAGTAGAGAAGCAAGAAGAGTCAGACTGCAGTGACAATAGGCAAGGAGGGGCACATAAGAAATTTCCTTGGCTGGTATAGTTACTTGGATGCCCCAAACAAGGTGCTTTCATTCTTCTTCCCAAAGAAAGTTTGTGCTATTTTAACAAGGAGCAGTCCACAGACTGGAAAAAAAAGAGGATCAAAGAGAGAAATTCAAAGGCAATTCAGTAGACAAAAGGGTAGCTATCTTATTCGAGTTATCAAAACCTGAAGAAATTTCCAATTTTGCACTAAAGACCCAATATAAAACTCACAGAAATCCATCATAATCTTTCCACTCACTTATGTAGCTTTGAACAAAGCTTTTCTCACTCCTTTTAAAGTCATTTTGTACTTTCTTTGCCCGCCTTTAATTTGGCTGTGATATGACATCCATTACAACTAGCATCAATCTGAAAGTGCAATTGCCCTACTGTGGAAAATGGTGAGAAGAGATTAATTAACATCTTCGTATCTCATCTTCTATATAATGACTTTGTCATAACTGAAATTGTCCTTCTCTTATCATATTGTCATTTTCTCCAGGTTTTAACTGGGTGCTACACCTGAAAAGGTCAATTATGGTAAGTTCAAAAAAATACGTGAAAGTGAAGATGAACAACTGACATTTAACCTAAGTGATGATGCTCTACTTTTTAACTGTGAGTTTGATTAATTTAAAACCAATTTGGATCCATTCTTTGCTTCATTGCCTGTGCAGTGAAAGTCCAAAAATTTGACCCAAGAGAATATAATTCAAGATGGAATAGATGCTTAGTAGATATATATGTCTCACTCTCATAAATTCTCTAAAGTACTGAGCAAATGCAATTAAATTAAGGGAGTATTTTTTTTTCTTTTCCAGCCTTTTTTTTTTTTTTTAATAGTTCTTTTGTTACTGCATGATATTTCTAGCCACAAAGAAAAAAACCAAGCCTGTTTCCTGAAGAACATCTCTCTTCGATTTACTGACTCTGTTTTGGCAAGTGTTTGCTTCCATGACAATCTACTGCTGCAAGAGTTGGTAATGAGTAAACTCTCTCTAGTAAAACTGTGGCATGTTCTAATTGATCCTGAGCTTGAATGACAGCACTACAGCTCTGTGTTATTCACTGATGATCTGTTTAAGACTTTACTGACATCATTCACTGAAAGAGATATCCTACCTGAAGTCAACTGAGTGATTTGCACAATAAGAGAATGTTTATATTGAGAAGATACCTCAGGTTTAGGTATATTTTTCTTTCTTACATGCCTTTCTGTGGAGTACAGTGATCCACACGTTTTTCATCGTGGATATCTGGAAAATAAATGAGAGATGAGAGTGATGACTTCTTAGCGTTTGTTTTTTTGACCTTCCCAGTCCCTTTTCTTCTCAACTGTGGGGCCTTACTTAGTTGCCTCACTGCACTAACTGCTTGTCTTATATCTTCAAACAAAAGTCCTTCAGCTTCTCTTTATTGTGTTCCTATACCTTTTTGCAATTCCTGTTGCATCCCCCCCCACGGGGGGGATGGTCGCTCCCTCACAGACCCCTCCCTCAGAGACTGTAACCTGGTCTGCTCTTACCTGCCCTGACCTATGGCCTTCGGCCAGGTAATCTGACCCCGACCCCGAAAGAGATAAAAACCCCTGTTCTTCCCATTATCGCTCTCTTGGCCCTGGGATTCCCTTCAGAATAAAGCTTTGGATTGCATCTCAGGGTAAGAGCCTCTTTTGGTCTTCCTTTTCCCCATCATGAAGAACTCCTTTCCCCAAAACTCCCCAAATCTGAGCTAGCTGCCTGTGGAGGTGGAGGGGAGGAGAAAACTTCAAATTCCCAATGTAGTGTTTCTCTGCTAGATGGTACAAATCCTACAAGAACACACATGGTCATCACCAACTGTTAGGGAAAACCTGTGTGATCAGGCTCACCTGGTTGCTTCAGCCTGACCTCCTCCCTGTTTGCAGAATTATAAAGGATTCTACACACACCCACCTATCAGCAGCAAAGCTTGCCAGCTTTGAACAGCAGTCTGAACACCTGTCTTGGGTTATGGAACCAAAAATGTGTATTCTATTTCATCTGTTGAAAGCAGTTGGGGAGAAGTTTTTTCTTTGTCTCTTGTTACTCTGGGGGGAGGGAAGCGGATTCCTTCTGATAATGGGCCAACTGTTAAAACCAGGTGGGGCATTGTTTCTTATCTCTTTCAACACCCATCCTCCCTCCAGGGGATATTTTCTGCTAATGGGCCATTAAGGCTCACCAAGGACACGACACATTCCATCATCCCATTGTGAGATGCTCCACCCAGTGGGGGGAGCCAACCATTCCTACCTGGATAAAAACTGAGACATAGGAACACAAGGTATCTGATTCCACTGGATTCCCAGAGGAAGACTGGGCCCTTTTCACCATCCCTGGACCCTTTTCTCTCAGGATCATCTCTGCTCCAACAGAACCACATCTGCCACTCCAGGAGGACTCACTTTTGGGCTGCTTCCAACACCCTGACCAACAGGGTGTCAGGTTGTATCTCTGACTCTGTCAGAGTTTCTAGGACTGTTGTTTGTTTCATTTGCTTGTTTGTGGTCTTTTGTTTGTTTGTTTTTACTACTACATTTGTATTATTAATATTCCTAGTAAAAACTGTTATTCCTATTCTGAAATCTTTGCCTGAAGGCCCTTAATTGCAAAATCATAATAAATTGGAGGCGGTGAAGGGTTTACATTCTCCATTCCAAGGGAAACTCCAGCTTTTCCTGGTGGATACCTGTCTTTCCAAACCAAGACAACACCAAACCTCAGGTGTGTGCTTTTCTATATAATGAATTTGTCACCTGGCAATTACAAACAAGGATGGGATATTCAGACATGTTCTCATACTAAAAAAAACCCCAAACCTCTTTTTACACAAATATAAACTATTTTATCACAGTTTAAAGGTATATTCAGCTTTTATTCACAGATGTATGCAGGTCTTTTGTGTCCCACCAACTGTCTTGGTCATTCCCCCAATAGGAAAATGACTATATAACACAAGGATAGTAGCACAGCTTTGTTCAGTTGACTTCTAGGATATTATCTGGATTCCTTTTATTCCTTTGTTTATTCATACCTATGTCTCCTAAATACCCTCCAGCAGTGAGCTGTCTACATAATTTTAAATTTTCTTTCAATTGCAGAAAGTTATACATCACTCAGAGATGCAGCAATCTTTTACAGAATGACCTACAGTCTCACCTGTGGTAGATTTACTGTGTGCATGCAAGTTCAAGTTCTCCATCATAAGACATAATTTTGTAGCAAATCTGACCCAAATGGAGTTGTTCCAGCGTCTGTGTGCAGAGTTTATGTCCTGATAATTCTGTAAAAAATTGCGGCTTACTCTGTTTTCTCAGATCATTCTTTTTCAGTGTCTAATTTTCCTCTCTATTTATCTGTGTACTAATGCACTACAGGATCCTGTCCCCTACTCTTTTCTGTCTCATAGGAGGACTGCTTAAGTCTACAGTGTCACAGAGCAGCTAGTAGTATTTAGTGACCTCCCGCTCTATTAGATGGAAATTGATTTTCATCTTCCAGGCAAGTGAAAAATCCATAATGTGCCCCATCAACTTTGTGCAGCACCACTGGCAGCTGAAGCTACAGGTGAAGGCGCTGCTCCTCAGACATCATAAATGACAGTATCTTTTCTCAACATCACAGTAAGCAGACTGCAGTGAAGTATTTCTCCAGCAGTTTGCAGTAAACCTGGTAAGGACCTGCTGGCTGACCTTTGTCTGGCAATGCGTGTTGCTGAATTCCCCCAATTACATTTCACAGCTGCAAAATCTCCTATAAAAAGTTACATTATATGGCCACAAATAATAAAATCTGCAAATGCTTGCAGGCCATTGCCTCCAAACTTAATTGGAGAAATTCTACCCAAAGAACAGTGCACAGTGGTGCTTCTGTGGATAGAAAGCCAAAGATGAGACATTCTTCTGATAGCAGCAATTTACCCACTGAGCCATAGAATTAAATAGTAATAATCAGTATTCATTAAAAGTCTTTGCAAATAAGTATTCAATACAATAAGATCAAGTACTGCCACATCTTTGGGAATTTTCAGTTACTATCTGGGCAGTAGTGCTTTTTGAGCATTCCCTCATTTTAGGGGTGCTACTCCTAGGTTCAGGATGCATAATTTTACCTCTGTTTTCTTCTCTGAGCCTGCAAATTTGAAACTAGGATTAAGAATGACCAAAAATATGAACACTCAAGCATTACTGTAATGCTTCTTTCTTTGATCTTAATTTTGTTTGCAGAAGCTCAAAAATGATTAGTAACTGTGGAATGTGTTCACCCAGATCCAATATAACATCCTTTTACGTGAAGAGAGGGAATGGAGTGGAAACTTGGTCACCATAGCTTACCTTGATGGGTGCCTAGCTGTACAAGGTACTCAGACACCAAAGTCTTGGCTGCAATGTAAGAACCTGCATAGAATAAAACCAAGTTTAAAAAGAAGCAGGAGTGGAGTATATGGACACATTAACACCAAGGGAAAACTTCTTTCAGCAGTATAGGAAACATATTTTCTGGGAACAATGTCCTCTTTGTTTTTATAGCAAGCTGGATGGAAATTTCCAGGCAGATATACTCATGGCAAAAGAAATTAAAACAGACATTCACATGATAACGAGGGATAGCCAGACTGCAGTCACAAAGCAAGTAGGAGTATTGTTTCAGCATAAGAAATTTCTTATTTTATTATAATTTCCAGTGAAAACAACATCAACCAGGGGATAGGAAAGAGTATAGAGAATTGGTAAATTGAGGTTGCAGTTCATTGAATCACCTCTTTTGAAATCTAGATAGATGATACAGTCTCAAAACAATTAATGGTAGTGTATCTGCATGTAAAATGAGGATATGAATATCCCTCCTCTTTATCTCATGGAAGAATTTTGAAACATCACATAGGCTGTAACTTTCAGGAAAGATAATAAGAACAAAATGTTATTAACATCCTATCACTAGTTCTATTGTGTTTTCGTTTTATCTGTTAATGACCATGGTTTCTAGAAATAAAGACTGTGACATTGTGGAAGTCAGGCTTCTCTTTAAGCAGGGCACAATATGAAAGGACTGCAACAATTGTCTTGTTCTGTGTGTTAAGTCTTTGACACTCAAGTTTACTGAAGAGGCAGAGGCCACAGGGGAGCCCCGCAGAACTGGTAGTTCCTACGAGGGAGATCCAGCTCCATCATTCTGGAGTTGCACAGAGGCAACTAGGCAAGCATGACTGGGATGTTAAACACCAGACAAAAGAGAGAGAGGGAATTGTAGCAGACATGAAATTCACAGACTCTCCTGTTTTTCAGTGTCCAACTTGTCCCTTCCAAGGTTACTCTTTAAAAAAATGTGTGCTCATGAATGTACTTATGGAGACGAGTATATATTTGAGATACAGTAGGTATGGACTAATTATGTCCTGCCTCTATTTTGAAGAACATGTCTATAGTTAAAAAAAAAAAAGTGTGTCCTTTACTATGGGAATTAGCTAAAAGAGGAAAATACTAACAAAGGAAAGATTATTAGTATTTTGAAATGAGTTAAACTTTCAAATTTGTGCCTGAAGCACTGCCTTTAATTAAAAAACATCATTAATTTTGTATCTGTTAAAATCAGCACGAAAATCCCTACTGGATGGTACTAAAATGATTCATCTAGCCAGGCATTCCACCATGACAGTAGCAAAAAGAGCTGCTCATCAGCAAGGGGGAACATATGTGTCTGGATCGTTTTTCAAATCCCTTCACCTGTCCTTCCCAACTTCCACGGCTGTTGTATTAAGCATGTCAGACAGTACATATTCCCTTTAGCATTCCCTGCTCATAAATCTGTTCAGGAGTTCAGAATCTTTTGCAACCACTCGTTCTTCTACCTCTACAAAATCCTGTGGCAGCAGCTGCTAAAGTTCATCAGTTTTTCTGTAAAAAGGTATTTTATTCATCAGTTTTAGAGTGATGTCCCACTAGTTTTAACAAGTACCCTTAGTACTGCATGGTGGGGTGAAAAACCTGTCCTGCAGTCATCCAATCCACTACATTCATCATCTGGTAAGCCTCAGTCAACCTGCCAAGACACCCTCTCCTCACCCAGTTTAGGATCCCAGGCTGTTCAAACCTTTCAAACATGTGGGATACTTCATCCCTTGATTGCATTTGTTGCCCTTCTCTGCTTCCAAGTCTGCTACATCTGTCTTGGGATGTGGAGACCAGGACTGCATTAAATATTCAAGGCATGAGTGCCATGGGTTTTACAGAGGCAAAAGACAACCCGCTGCCTTGTTCTCAAGGTTTTTCCTGACAACGCTCAACATTTTGTCATCTTCTGTTGGCTACTGCTGCACACGGACATGCACATCCATGGTGACTCCTCAGCCTCTTTCCAGGGTTTAATTTCAGCAGTAAATGTTTTAGTCTTCTTAAATGCAGTCCAACATGGGCACTTTTTACAGCTGAGATTGGAACTAGTGTGTGTGCTGGTGTTCTCTGCTCCTTGCACCTAGACCTTTTTTTTCCCTGATGAGACCAGCTGGAGAAAGTAGTTCTGCTGTCACTAATCCCTTGCAGGTAGTTTTCTCTTCCTTGAAGTTCACCAAATCCTTGCATTGCCATAGAAGGGGAGAGGATTTAGCCTGCTGTTACTGCTGCATACTGCTGCATTTGGGAGCTAAAACTGACCTTTCTTGTCTTTGGCCTTCTTCCCTCCCTGTTTACTCCTCTAAAAGCAAAAATCCAAAGTAGAAAAGAAAATATTGTCTCTTCGAGAGTAGAAACTGAGGCATAAGTCTCCTTTATAAGTGCTCCCTTCTGTCCTTCTGCCGTTTGGTCAAATGTCACGTCTGTTACGGTTTGTGTTTGAGATTTGCTAGACACATACTGAACATTCTACTTCCCTGAAGTGCATCCTTTCTTTCATTAGGTCTTGGGAGAATGATGTTTTCTCAATGGAATGCTGTAAAGGTGGTGCTTTAAAGGTCCTTCCTACCTACTTACAGCTCCCTATACTTTTGTTTTTAATCAGGTCAAACAATTTACTTCCATCCTGCAGGAAGGTAATTGAGGCTTCTGCTTTTTAGGCTTTCTTTTAGAGTTTGCCCCAGGGCTAGTACTAACAAAACAGTAAGTAGTGTATTACAGCTCTTACAAGGTTAAGATGCCTATTCTAGTTTGAAATGTCAATGTTTTGCTATTTCCAGCAGCACAGTGCAAATTCACGACAATGCCTTTTTAAGGTACTAATGTAAAATGTTAAAGGTTTTGTAGCCTGGGCAGCTCTTGGCATAGTCCTCTATAAAAAACATATCTGCTAATAGGAATAATGGGGTAAAACCTTCATTAAACAGACTTAACTCTACTAATTTATATGAGGTATCAACTCAACTGCTTCGACAGGAGAAAAATACCCACTGCACTTCCTCATCCACTTACTACTGCTCTCATTTCAATTTTCTCATCCCTTCATTACCCCCGCAAGCAATAGTTTTAATATAAACCTTATGACTTTGAGGAAAATCATGCTTGCTAATGAAAAAAAAAAATCTTGGTTTTGTAACAATCTGATGGTTAAGTCAGAACAGCTACTGCTATTGTGTGAGCTAAAAGCCTACCTGCAATGCCAGTTGCAGCCATGCTTTAGATAAATCCTAACTGTCTCATGAAAAACAAAAACAAAAAAACAAAAAAACCCCAAAAAAACCACAAAACAAACAAAAAACCAAACAAACAAAAACCCCAAACAAACAAACAAACAAACAAAAAAACAAAACCAAAAACAAAACCAAACACAAACCTAACCAAAACAAAAAACCAGTAGCCACTGTATAAACCAGCCAGACTGTTATGGGACTTTGCCATACTGAAATACTTTTTGAAAATGGTTATTGATCAGGTTACTGAATTAAAGTACAGTGACTCACCATCAAGAGTTATCCAAACTTTCTGGCTGTTCTCTACTTCTAGAACTTTTCTTGAATGCAGCACAATTTCAAAGGTCCTGAACTTCTTTAAAGCTGCACAATTAGGCAACATATTAGGACAACTTTTGAAGAGGAAATTCGGCATCATTTTGTAACATGATCTGAACAGCAATGAGCAGAAGCACAGCTTGGCGTGTCATCTGGAATGTGTCACCATGCCCTCGTTTCAAAATCTATGTGGCCAGCCTTTCCAGTCCCTAAGAAACTTACTACATGTGTGTGTCCAAGTGCTGCTGTCTGTCTCACATGCAATAGCCACTCAGCTCTTCTTCAACACCTTTTTCAATATTCTAACTCTTGTTGGAAGAGAGGGGAAAATAGGCTTCTTTTGTGAGAAATTTACATTGCCCAGCAAACCATCTAAATCAAGAGCTAATTTCTGGGGATGAGGGCATACATTGACATATAGATATGCATTGATATATACACATATATATATGTATTGATATATAGATGCTGAATTCCAAAAGAAATGCTAGGAGTGTTGAACTCTAACTGTAATGATGCATTTTAGGAGAAAAATGGATAGACAGGCAGAGAGTCAGGGAGAACAAGACCCAGCAAGTTCATGGGTTTTTGAGATGTTTGAACATGGCCTGCAAGGTTTAAATAATAGATTAAATAATAGGGAGCATGACCTGAAACAACAGACTGAAGTCCTGTGCATGGCAAAAATCAATCTAAGCCTATTACAAGGCACATGGCTTCACAGCTCCAAGGTTTTTTTGAACTACATTTGAAAGCATCTTAAATCTGAATTTCACTATTTGAATCTGTTTATTTAAGTTATGTGAGTCAGATGGAAAAATCAACCACTTTCTTCTTCCTTCCTGATGTTGAAAAGAAGTCAAACTTTTTAGTTTCTTTTTAATAAAAATGTCTTTGCAGATGTATTCAAGTCTTTTGTTAAAACCTGACATTTGGAAATATTGTCCATGAACACAAAAGTAATTTCTAAACAGTTTTATTCAGGCAGAAACATGCTATTTTCCTGATGTTCAGTTCCTAATTAGTAGTCAAACATCTAAGCTCTTATTTTAAGACAAAGTTAGCTTAATTAAAATTATATATTCTTCAAAAAATGTTTCTCTCAAAAACTAACATCCAGTGTTTCTTTTTATTAAAGTTCCAGATGTTCTAATGTTTATACATTAATTCAATGTGATATTAAATGACTTTACTGCTTTTTTAGCTATGAGCTCTGTTAAGCACATTTTTAATAAAGTAGTGCACTTGTGTATAAGAGTTGCTTGAATTAAAAACAAGGTGAGCACTCGGTTACCAAGAATTAAGAACTTAAGATTAATAAGCCTGCTTACACCTCAGTTTCAAAACAACAGCTTCAGATTTATAAGAAGCAGATGTCCACCTTGAAAAGCAATCCAACATTTTTTGTGAGAACAAATAATGATGAATGAAGAGCTCATATATTTAGTATGAAGGCCTGAAAATATTCTTCTACTTCTTTTTCATCTACCTTTTTTTTTTCTCCTTTTTTTTTTTTTTTTCTCTGAGTACCCCAAATATTTTTGTTCCTGTAGGATAAGAGACTAAGAAAAAGTTTGGGAACAAGAAGTTAATAATTTTCTTTAATTTAAAACCAACCTTGTTTTTCCTTTTTACAACAGAAAAAAATAAATAGTGAATGTAACATTTATTATTTCTTCATTTTTTTTGCTAACATTTTCAGTGGAAGAGAGTAGGAGAATCACTCTGCTAATGGAAGGTGACAGCAGTTTAAAATATAAGGTAGGGTAGGATTTTTTAAATTATTATATCTTAAAGAAAACAGATTGTCTACAAGTTTTTAGTCTGTGCTAACTAGAATATCCATATAAAAATATTTTCTCAAGTGGCTTTTATCACTTTTGATTTTCCATAATGCTCCTCAGGATATGTTGGTTGCAAGGTCTTTATGGTAGCTGGAGATCAGGAGAGAGGCTCAGTTCTCTTTGTCAGCTATGTGGAAACTCCACAGTCTAAAAGGTGACTGCCCAGTGTGCAGGTGTCACAGAGCATTTGTCCAGCAAGAGTCTGCCTCCTGCCCTTGTCCATAGCTTTGTTCTCTGATGAGATTTACTTGGCTCACTTAATTTATGAGATAATTGGGCACTGAGATACCTGGCCTTCAAACAATTCAGGGTTGGTCTTTAAGTTACTTTTTTATTTAGCTTTAGGTTCATGAGTATTTCAATAAGTAATCTTATAATCCCTTAAAAACTACTGCTGCCAAAATGGATATTTATGCATTCTGATAGAGGCAGTGAATTTTGGATGAAAGTATAAAATTGAGAAGGGCTTGGCATCCATAGGGAAAAAGGTTGAGTTTTTAATGAAGGCTTAGGATATGTTTTACAGTGTTGGTGAACAGTCTTCACTGTCCAGATCTCAGAAAGAGCACTATATGATTGTCCCAGGCACACAATAATTTTATTTCATATTAGCAAATGGCTTTAAATGCTGAAGCCTAGTAGAAATGCATTTATGCAATAATATGTAAAGCAAATGAGGAAGTCTGATAAAGTGTTCTGTTCTGTATAGCAAGGATACATATATTTTTCAAATGCACAAAATTTCACTGCACAGTTTCCATTCAAGCCAAAGGGGCTTGTGTATGCCTAATTCCCAGAAAGCTCACAGGAAAATTATTCTAGGAATAGATTATACAGTAGATCTTAACAGCACTAATAAAAACAGTCATTAAAATCTATACTCATAGTTTGCCACCCATTTTTCATTTCGCACAGGACCTTGGGCTTTCTCTCACTGCTTCTGTCAGAATGAATTATCCCTGGCCACAGCAAGAAGCTTTAGAACAATGTATTTCTTGTCTTCTACAATGTGAGCTTGTTAATCTTGTCACTGCTCTATGTAAGGATTATATGACTTTTTTACTGCTTTTATTCAAAAACACTGCTCAATACTGTCATTTTATTTGCTTTAAATTGATTACCCTTGTAAGACCTCTTTCTGTGAGCACTGAAGACCTCCTGTTTCCACAGGTGGGTTATGGTCATTTCAAAAATAAAGACTCAAAGATCCTTTGAAGCTGAGGAAAAGAGCAACCCCTTCTTACATTAACTCTAAGCAAGGACAAAATCATCAACAAGGACCTGCTTGCAAGGTAGACTTTTATGGACTCTGTAGCCTTCTCTAATACCTTATTTCATTTGACAAGTCAGTGTTAGCTAAAAATACTGTGGAAATCTTAAGATATCAGGGAAATAATTGGCTGAAATTGCTACTTTCTTGTCTGTCTTAGGAAAGACAGGATATCTGCTGAAACTGTGGTTCTTGCCCTACTTCAGGTGTGCACCTGCCTATGGTAATAGGAAAGCTTTATTTTCCAGTGTCGCTTCTTTTTGATTATTTTTGGTTCTGTGTTATTTAGCGTGTGCATCTCAGAAGAAAAATTTTCTGGGGTTTTTTATGTCTTGGTTTTTTTTGAGAGAGAGATAAAAACCGTGACAGATTAGGGGATAGTTTACTACTGTTCTTAATAAGCAGTACAGCCTGTCTTCAGTGCTGCTTACAAGTTTCTTGTGGACTGTTACTTTCCTTGAATCCAACTTTGGTGCTCTTTCACATATGGATAAGGCTTGGAATTTTTTTAGTTTTTTGTTTTCATCTTGATAACATTGTGGTTGTCTGGATATCCTATTTAATTTTTGTTTGTTTGTTTGTTTCGTTGTTTTTATATCCCTCCTCACACTTCTCCCTCATGTTCTTTTTCTTCAGCACCTCTATCTATCACCACCCTATTCTCTCATCTTCCCACATTTTTGTTCTTGCTCCCATTTCAAGTTCACTATTTTCCTGTCCTGCCCATTACGCATTACTATCATGTCTTTAAATGCAAGGAAAATTAATTAATAATGTAACTGTGTTTCAGCCTGTGTATATTTGCACATATGTAAACAAACATATTAGAAGTTATGTATTAGCAGTATCATTTAGTATGTATATCATGGTACTAAGGTATTACTGTTTACAGGCTGGTGTGTGGGACTACTGAGGCATGTCTGCCTCAAAGGTTGTCTGCCAAAATTGCCTAAACAATCTTGTCTTGCCCCCTTTAAGGCAGTTTTTTACCTTAGCAGCAAAAGGAGAGTTTTGATGAATGCAGAGCTGCTGCACAAATATTGCTGAGGGACAGAGACTTCTGCTCTGGCTACTGAAGAAATGAGAGTAAACAAATAAGTTTGTGCCTTGTCAGTCTGCAGCATTGCTTGTGCTCATTTGCAGCACCGAGGGGTTCTCTGAAACGCATACTTTTCATGAAGCAGATACAGATGGATAAATGATAGAGGATAAAGAAAACATGTCCTTGATCTTGTTTTTACTACCATCAGAAGGTTCTCCTACAGGCTTCAAACGTGACAGCAAAAAGAGACCATAGATATTTAAGGCAGAGAAGATAGTTCATTTGTTGACATAAACAGAGTAGGGAAACCAATAAAATCTTAAAAGCTTGGAGACAACTGAAGAATTCTTGATTTTATTTAACACTTTTTTTTTTTTAACATGTTTTTCCTGTTTCATTGTCCTTCCTTTGTAGAGTTACAGATAAATCAGGAACGGTGAGGTTGCACTGAACTGATGACTGTTCAAAGAAATTTCAGTCTTTTGCAGGCATAACTTTAATGAGTGTGATGCCTTGACTCCTACACTGTCTCATGATTGCATCTTCTGTCTAAAGTGTGGTCTAATTTATTCTGTGAAAGATAGACTCTTCCTGTGCAGCTCAGAGTATGTAGTCCCTGCTCCAAGTTACTGTGTGCTGCACTGGCAAGAAGTCAAATGTCTCCCATTAATTAAATAGATGATACCTTCAGCAGTTCTCCTAGGAGCAAGGCAGACAAGCACCAAAGAGGTGGTGGACAGGAGTAGGGGAGCAGGAAGGCAATTCATTGATCCTAGATAATAGCATTGTGTTAAAATATCAGTCACGGTTTTACATTACCCCATGTAAATCTCACATCTGCCTGAGACAATCAGGACCTCTAATATCAACTTTGTGTACTTAAATGGCCTCAATAGGAAGTTATTGGCTAATCTAGGATAAAAAACCTACTTACTTGGGTTTGAACCAACTGTTACTGGCGTGGTCCCATGAAGAAAGGTAGGTTCAGAGTAGTTAAGTCTCTTGACAAAATTCCTTTTCTTTTTTGTTTCTGCAAAGTCTAAAATGAAACAATTTGTGGTATCTGCCTCTAATATGTGACAGTTAATAAAACTGATTATCTTAGTGAAAAATTATACTTGGGGATTAATTGCTCACAGAAATGTTATTGAAGATTGAGTTTAGTAGTAATCCAATTCTGTGAGGTTAGGAAAGCTGCTAATCTGAACTCAGAAGCCAAAAGAAACATTGCATTGGGCTGCTGGTTTTGGGTTATGTTTTACCTACCACACACCCCACAAAGTGTATAGAATATCTTTCACCACTGAAAGTCCAACTCCCAGTAAGTCTCAAGGCCAGGTTGGACAGAGCTTTGAGCATCCTGCTCTAATGAAAGGTGTCCCTGCCCACATCAGGAGGATTTGAACTAGAAGATCTTTACATTCCCTTCCAAACCAGGCCATTCCATGATTGTATGATTCTGTGAAGCCTGTGCTGTACCTACAGGATATTTGTTCCTTTTTTTGCTTTTTAATTTTTTTTTTAATACACTCATGTCATTATACTAATAACTAGCCATTTTCTAGTATAACAGGTTCAGGTTCCTTGGTGTTAATTGGACATGTTGCAAAATTTTGTTAGAGAAGGAGATAATTAGAATACATCTTCAGCTTCTGTGATGCCTATATTCATTAAACTCTATTTCCCTCCTTTACAAATTATGGCCTTATTAATGGTTGTTTCTTATTAATGGTTGTTTCTCCTTGGGCTCTATGATGTTCTCAACACATCCCACTGGTTACAAAATGGTTTGAATTTTTGTTGACTTTTCAATATCTTGAAAGCACTTGGAATCTCACGGGATACAGGCTCCAGAGAAAAGTATAAAAACAGATTTACCTTGTTGAACTAGCTGAAGCAAAGCTGTCTGAAAGCATCATGCAGAGGATCAGTAGGTATTTAGCTTAAATTTTCTCTACAAACATTCCCACGCAATCCAGATATTATATGTGCTGATCTTTGTGCCTCAAGCAGTCCAACTCGTAATCCCACAGTAGATTTTAGAACGTTAACATTCATTTCCTCTGAATGTTATTCAGGGGAAAAAAAGCAACAACAGCAAATACAGAAACCAAATGGAATTGTATTTTTAGAAAGAAGCCTTATTCTGTGAAATCAAAAGTATCAGCTTCATGGGATTCATAAACTATGTTTTTAAGATTTGGGATTTAGGTTCATCATGAACAATTCCAGGAAATCTTCAACTTTCCAAGAAATAATTCAGAGTTCTTCCGAGAGTAGATTTTTGCTTTTCCTCTTGTAAGGTTTGTAGAAAGGAGTTATGTGGGACAGTCCTTTCCCTAAGCAACATAAATCCTGCCTTGACTCAGTTTCCCTTTATACTTTGTTTCTTTTAATTCACCTTAGGCAAATAAACCTAAATAGTATAATAGATCAATATTTCTGAGGAAAAAGACTGAGCTTGACTGAATCTTAGTATGTTGACTTCCACATCTGATTATGCTATTTAGCTGTAAACAACCCCTTTTTTATGATGGTAAAGGAGAATATGCAAGTTTAATCCGTTCATTAAGAGACAAATGTGAAACCATCTTTCAAGGATTAGTGTAATAAACATCTTTGAAAATTACTATAATAAAATAATAAATAAAACTATTATAAGATGTATAGTTATGGATATTTATGCAAGTATGTGTTCAAGAAAAGAAAAACAGTGAGAAGAAAGTGTTTTGGGGTGGGTTGACATTGTTTTGCATGTGAGTAGAGTCTCAAGATCATCATCTTTTACTTCTACCTGGCGTCACTTAGTGACTACCATTGTCCAGTCAGGGCATTTTTGGCACAAAAAGGAGATGACTGAAGGAGGGAAGAACTACAGAAAGATTGCTGCAAAGAGGTGAAGATCATTTATTTTATAAATAAATGATCTTTTTTTATCAAACTGTAGATCACACAAGAAGCTATGGACTTTGGCCACACCAAGACATGCAGGTAAGGCCCTGGCTGGGAGGGATCCTCTGAAATGTGGACAGTGAAGACCAAGGAACTACTTCCCTGGAAGATTGCAGAGCTCCTGTCAGTCAAGGCCTCTAACAGCAGTTTATGCAGAAGTCTGCCAGAAATTATTTTGCTCTAGAATGGACTTGCTGAAGAATTCAGATACTTTAGTCCTAGTTTTTATGTCTTCCCATTTCTTTTTGCTTCTTCCAGCTGATCAATACTGGAGGCTACAACCTCAGTTATATCTTACAGCAGAAACCAACTTGCCAAAGTTGTAGGGAAAATCTGGGATGTCCCTTTCATTACTTGGAGAGGGGGAAAAAAAGATAAAAAATTACTAATGTCTTTATTTTGCAGAAACTTCAACTATTATAAAGTCATAAATTGAAAATTCGGGGACTATTCATTGATTTTTCCCTGCAAAACAAAGACTACATTCATTTCCCCAACAGGACAGAGAACAGAAGTGGCAACAGGCTTGTGTGGTGCCAATGGATTTGGCAGGAAGGAAGGACGGGTCTTTCACAATGTGCAACAGCACTTATGGGACTTAGAAGGAAATTGGGGATACGGAGATGGAGGACAAACAGCAAAGATAAACAGGCCCAGTTACTCATCAAAGACAACATGATTGTCCACCTGACAGAGAGGGCTGGAAGTGGCACTTTCTTGGAAATATGAGATGATTATGATAAGATGAGTTTTGCTTTTTTTCAAGAGTTCTCCCACACTTCATAACAGCTGCAGTTTCTGTGTCTGTGTCAGTCTGTACTCCAGAAGGTTTTCCTGAGCCGTAATTGCTCAGGTGTATCTGTAATATCCTTCTATCTCTAGACTTTTCAACAAGACTCACAGAATAATAGCCTGGACAAGAAAAATGGGGAAACCTTGCATTACAGCAAGCACCTACAAATCAGATTCATATAGGTAAATCATGTCTATTTTGTCATGAGAAGCAGAAAAACTCCTCAATGTTTATATATTAGGAAAATAGAAAAAACAAAACAGACAAATTTTAGTGATGGAAATAATGTGGAAGAGGGACTGGGAGAGGAGCACAAGGATTGGTGGTGTCATATTTGATTTGTGATTGCAGCAAAAAGGCATAAAAAGACCCAAGAGGGAGGAGGAGAGTGGGAGTCTAAAAGGAATGGAGGTCAGAGAATAAAGAGCCTGTATAAAAGTAGAGTATATATATTAATTTTTTTGCCTGCTCCTTACTTAGATGTATTCAAAGTCTCAGCAACCAGACCTGCTCTGAGTGGTGGTGTTGGACAACATGAACTCCGAAGATCACTTCCAACATAAATAATTTTATGACTGTAATAAAGCAACTGCAAAAGGTATTATTTCTATGTTAAGAACATACTGATTCTCTCTTCTCAGAGTTACTGGCTAGTGATAAACAATCCTATAATGTTTACCTAACAACTCTTTCTTTTCAGGTTCAGGCAGCACATTTGGACATGTTTTCCATTCCATTGAGCCAGGCCAAGCATGAGTTTGTCTGCAGAAGAGCAATGTTGGCCAGAATCCAACTTAACTTGGTCTAGTGATATGATCTGATCCCATCTTGCAGTACCAGGAGAAAAGGCAGGTAAAAGCAGACCCTATTTGCATTTTACTAATGTTTGATTCATACTGTTGAACAGTATGAAGAAGTTTCATGCTGAGGAGAGGCTGGAGAGAATTAATTTTGTTTCACCCTCACAGTGAACTCCAGCAATGTGGAACATACTACTTTCTAGAAGTATGCTTAAATTCTCACCTAAATCCTTCTGAAAGTAAAGACTATGAACTGCAACTTGGGACCATTATGGCAGACACTTTAAATTAATGTATCTGACCATGTTTTTTAGCTCTTCCATATGAGCAAAATACCAAAATTGTCTTAAAAGGAGCATAAGTACTTACTTGTCAAGGGCACCCTGTGCTTGAAAAATGTTTTCTTGGTCAGAGTGAACAAAGCTGATGGCATGAAGTATTGAAAACACATAGGTCACAACAACCCGTTAGCTAAGGGATCAACTATTACCCTGAGAGGCATACTATAAAGTTGCAGGTGCAATAAAATGCTGATACAAAAGCTTCCATTTAAGGCAAGTGGCATTTGGTCATCAGGGAAGTAGTTGTCCCTGTAGTGGATTTATTTTTCTGAAGTGATGGAATTTTTATCACTTTCTGTTTCATCTTAGAAAAGGGGGATAATGTTTCATGAAGGAGATAATGAAAACCATCTAGGGAGCCATCAGACAAACAAGCTTCTAGAAGCTGAATTAAAAAAAAAAATCCATCTCTGCTTGCCTCTTATATGTGTGAATCACAGTTTTACCACCTTCTTTGAGAAATGACAGATTTAATATATGCTCCATCTAAGCAACAGATTTGTGTGTAACACAAAAAGGTGTGGGGGGAGATTTCTCAGAAATAAAACTGCTCGGTGGAAGAGAAAATATTTGAACATAAATTTCAAAGGCTTGTTTCAGCAGATAATTTCAGGCTCTCCAGGCAAAACCTAAAAGTAATCGTTATTTCTATGAGAATCAATATGATGTAGGTATATGGAACAGAAAATAGGTGCAGTTACAGCTCAGATGCATCTTTACTTAACACATACTAATATTTTCCTATATATAATACTTGTTTTTAAAGTTGCATAATTATACAACTAAATTCACTGCTAGAGAATATCAGGAAATCTGGAAAAAAATTAAACTCCCTAGTTCTTGAAATAAACAATTATATTTCATGAGAGGGAAAAAAATCTTGAAACCAGAGAAGTGTAACAAACACTCTGAAAAGGAGATATGATCACATAAAATGCAATTAGAGGGGGAAAAAAAGAAAATTTGGGAAAGGAGTGAACACAATGAAATGTATTGGAATGACGTGAGGTGCAGTGAAAAACACGGAAACTTGCGAAAATGATACACTAAGAAATCTCGAAACCAAGGAACAAAATGAAATGAAGGAGAAGAAACTTAAGAAATGAAAGGCCAAACAAAAAAAATTCTGAAAGAAGTGAAAATAATAAAATGGAATGAGATAACATGAAGTGCATGGAAATGGACCAAACCTTGCCAAATTGATCCTCACAGAAATCGAAAGATTCGTTTCCCTTCATGAATTTCCTTTCATGAAAGCAAATAAAATTTTGGAATCGGAGAAGAAAGTGTAGCAAACACTCTGGAAAGGAGATATGATAAAATCAAATTCACACGGAAAAACCGTGAAAATTGGGCAATGGAGTGACTATAACCTAATGGATTCGGATGAAATGAGGTGCAGTGAGAAGGACTGAATCCTGCCATTACACTTGCTGAAATCTCCCAATAAGAGAACAAAGTCAAACAAAGACATAGCAGAAGTAATTGATAAAATGAATAGCTAAAAAAAAAAAAAGAGAAAATTCTGTTTCAAAGTGAAAACAATAAAATAGCATAGGATGACATGAAGTACAGGGAAATGAACAAAACCCTTGCTGAATTGATCCCCATTGAAATCTCAAGACCTCATTTCCTTTCATGAAAGGAAATGAAATTTTGAAATCAGACAGGAAAATATAACAAACACACTGGAAAGGAGATAGGATAAAATCAAATGCAAGTGGAAGAAAAATTAAAATTGGAAAACGGAGTCACTACAACTGAAAGGACTGGGATGAAATGAGGAGCAGTGAAAAGGACCAAATCTTACTGAAATTACACAAATTTAACTCAGGAAACATGTAAACAAAGCAAAAGAAAGAGACAAGCGATAAAATTAGTGAAGTGAAATGGTTAAAAAAAAAATACAAAATTCTGTTTGGAAGTGAAAACAATAAAATGGCATGGGATGACATGAGTGCAGGGAAATGGACCAAAGCTTGCTGAGTTGATCCTCATCGAAATTGCAAGGTTTCATTTCTTTTCATGAGACAAAGAATTTCCTTTCATGAAAGGAAATAAAATCTTGATATCAGAGAACAAAGTGAAACAAACTGACAGAGTGCACTTCCAATGAAATTAAATTACATGGAAAGAAATTAAAGAAAATTCTGAAATGAAGTGATTGTAGTCATAGGTTACTAGATGACATGAAGTGCTCCTCTTCTGCATAGCTTTTGTAGTTTCAGTGTCCCTGGAGGTCTGGGGTTTGTGGTTTTCAAATGCCTAACCCTAAGCAGAACAGTAAAAGCTGTTATTTACTGAGGTGCCAAGCACATGGGCGGTGCTGAGCAGAAAGGTGTGGAGGAAGCAATGTTGGGGCAGTGCCATGCTTCCCTTGGTATGACTTTTGTAGTGCCAGGGTGCCTTGAGTCCTGGGCTTTGTGCTTTTCTCGACCTGAACCCTAAGCAGAACCCTAACAGTAAGTGGAGCACTAAAACCCACCTTTTGTTGAAGCAGGTGCCAAGCAGAAAGAGTGGATGGAACAATGTCAGGGACGGGCCATGCTCCCCTGGCACGCCTTTTGTACCTGTAGCATCCCTGGAGTTCTCAGCGTTTTGGTTTTCTCAACCCTAACCCTAAGTGTAACCCTAACTCTAAGGGGAACAGTGAAATCAGCCTTTTGCTGAGGCTGATGTCAAGGAGAAAAGTGTGGAGGGAGCAATTTTGGGGGAGTGCCATGCTCCCCTTGGCATGTCTTTTTAGTGTCAGGATGCCTGGAGCTCTGGGCTTTGTGGTTTTCTCAACCCTAACCCTAAGCATAACCCTAACCCCAAGCGGAGCAGTAAAAGCAGCCCTTTGCTGTGGCTGAGGTGCCCTGCACATGGGCAGTTCCAAAGGAGCAAGGTGTGGAAGAAGTAATGATGGGACAGTGCTGTGCTGCCCTTGGCACGCCATTTGTAGTTGCAGTGTCCTTGGAGCTCTGGTCTTTGTGGTTTTGTCAAGCCTGAACCTAAGCGGAGCAGTAAAAGCAGACTTTTGCTGAGGTGCCCAGCACGTGGGTTGTGCCAAGAAGAAAGGTTTTAGACGGAGCAATCTTTGGGCAGCGGGGTGTTCTTTCTTCCAGTGAAATGGACTAAACATTCCTGAAACGATTCTCATTGAAATCCCAAAATCAGGGAACAAAGTGAAACGAGGAGACAGACAACATTGACGTAATTAAATGCCATTTGAAAACAAAAATTGATATTAAACGCTGTTAAAGAAAAGAAAAGAAAAAAAAAAAGGAAGAAATGTAAAGTGAGGAGATGAAGTGGAATGGGGTGACATGAAGTGGAACAAAGCGTCTTGATAAAGAAAGATTAGTGTTCCTACTGAAGGGGCACAGAGCAGTGCGCAGAGAAGGAAAACGGGAGAGGAGAGAGAACTGGAAGGCGAGGACAACATTCCCGCTTTACCTCAGGGCGCCCCGTATTTTCGGTCCGGCAGATGGAGAGTGCGAGCAGCGCTCAGGACCGGCCTGCGCGGCTCCCCTGAGGGTCTGGGCGCGATTTCCGAGCAGTGCCGAGCAGCCTGTCCCCGCAATCTCGGGGAAACAGCGGAGTCACGGGTGTCCGTGGCCACCACTGCCTTGGGAAAGCGGCAGAGTAGGGCAGAACAGGTGCGGACAGGACAGACAGCCAGGGAAGAAGCAGCACCGCAGGGAGAAAAAGACGACGGGGTGGGCAGACCTGGCCTTCCTGGCAAGCCTTCGCTCCCTGGAACAAAACCGGAAAATAGCATCCTTAGGGGTGTGCTGCAGGGATCTGCTTTTATGTGCTAAGGCTGCTCCCACAACTCAATTTACGGGGCTTTTTTTCCCGGGCAACCGGTGATCTACCCCACCTTCGAGGGTCAGCCTCTTGCAGCCCAGTGGTGGGAGCTGTCTCTCCCCTGATGGGCTGTCAGAGAAAGTCTCCCCAGGGACTGGGATCCCCTCCATCACGTGTACAGCTCCTAGAGTGAGTTTCCACCTCATGTATGCCCCCACGTATGTTAATAACGATCAAACTAAAATATCAAATAAAAATAAAATTCAAATAAAAATCAAATTACCCACTCCACACATCGGTGGTTCCAAGGAGCAAGGTGTGGAGGCAGCAATGTTTGTGCAGTGCCGTGGTCCCTTGACATGCCCCCTGTAGTTTCACTGTCCCTGGAGCTCTAAGCTTTGTGGTTTTCTCGAGCCTAACCCGAAGTTAAACCAGAGTTTTGCAGAGGCTGAGGTGCCCAGCATTTGGGTGGTGACAAAGGAGCAAGACGAGGAGGGAGCAATGTTGGGGCTGTGTCATGCTCCCTTTGGCACTCCTTTTGGAGCTGCAGTGTCCTTGGAACCCTTGGGTTAATGGTTTCTGAAACAAAGTTTTACTGTGATTTTCTGAAACTATGTGAAAACAATAACATAGAATGGCATGACATGAAGTGCAGTGAAAAGGACCAAACTTTGCCAAATTGATTCTCATTGAAATCGCAAGATTTCATTTCCTTTCATGAAATGAAGAAACGTTTTTGCATTTCATTTCATCAGTTTCACCTCTTGTCTGTTTGATTTCATTCCCTGATTTCGAGATTTCAATGCATATAATTTTGGCAACTTTCAGTGTTTTTCACTGAACCTCATGTTCAGTTTTGTATAATTCACTTCATGTCAAAATTTTCTTCCTTTTTTCTACTTTCATTTACGTATCATATTTCTTTTCCAGAGTGTTTGTTACACTTTTTTCTCTGATTTCAAGATTTCATTTCCTTTCACAAAATGAAATTATTCATTTTGTGGAAGGAAATGAAGTCTTACAATTTTAATGAGGATCAGTTTGGCAAGGTTTGGTCCATTTTCCTGCACTTCATGTCATCCCATGCCATTTTACTGTTTTAATTTCAGAGCAGACTTTTAAATTTCTTTTTCTTTTCTTTTCTTTTCTTTTCTTTTCTTTTCTTTTCTTTTCTTTTCTTTTCTTTTCTTTTCTTTTCTTTTCTTTTCTTTTCTTTTCTTTTCTTTTCTTTTCTTTTCTTTTCTTCTTTCTTCTTTCTTCTTTCTTCTTTCTTCTTTCTTCTTTCTTCTTTCTTCTTTCTTCTTTCTTCTTTCTTCTTTCTTCTTTCTTCTTTCTTCTTTCTTCTTTCTTCTTTCTTCTTCTTTCTTCTTTCTTCTTCTTCCCTTCCCTCCTCTTCCCCTTCCCCTTCCCCTTCCCCTTCCCCTCTTCTCTTCTCTTCTCTTCTCTTCTCTTCTCTTCTCTTCTCTTCTCTTCTCTTCTCTTCTCTTCTCTTCTCTTCTCTTCTCTTCTCTTCTCTTCTCTTCTCTTCTCTTCTCTTCTCTTCTCTTCTCTTCTCTTCTCTTCTCTTCTCTTTTCATCAATTTTTTCTCTTTGACTTCATTCCCTGATTTCAAGATTTCTGCGAGCATAATTTTGGCAAGTTTCAGTCTTTTTCTCTGCACCTCATTTTATCTCAATCCATTTCATTGGATTCACTTTCTTTCCAAATTTTCTTTTTTTTAAAATTGGATTTTATTTTATCATATCTCCTTTCAAGAATGCTTATTACACTTTGTTCTCTGATTTCAAGATTTCATTTCCTTTCACAAAATGAGTTCAATGAGGATCAATCCTCAAGGTTTGGTCCATTTCCCTGCACTTCATGTCATCTCATTCCATTTAATGGTTTTCACTTCAGTGTAGAATTTTTTTTTTTTTTAGTATTTAATTTCATCCATTTCTTTTCCTGTCTCTTTGTTTGACTTCATTCCCTGATTGGGGGATTTCAGTAATATAATATTGGCAAATTTCTGTCCTTTTCACTGCATATCATTTCATCTTAATCCATTTAATTTTATTCATTCCACTTACAAATTTTCTTTTTTTATTTTTCAATTGCATTTGATTTTTTTCAGCTCTCCTTTCCAGAGTGCTTGTTACACTTTCTTCTCTGATTTGAAGATTTTATTTCCTTACATGAAAGGAAATTCTTTAAATTCTAATGTCTCTCAAAGTAACAGATTTTGAATTTAAACTCTAATTTTGAGCCTAATAAACCATATTATTTCAAACTTCATCTGTAGTTTCCAAGTTAAATGCTTGCCTTTTGCAAGTAAATTCTTGATTTATTAAGAAAGAAATTTAGCATTCCTGATACTTCAGTTCCTAAAGCAAGTATTTGGATTTAGATGCCTGATAGAAATTTTATATGAAAAGCTGTGAAACTGAACAGATGTTCAGTGTTCCATGCCTTTGCAAGGATGGGATTTCTAAGATCAAGCTGACTAAGGGAGAGCAATGGATGTTGTCTACCTTGACTTCAGTACGGCTTTCAACACTGTCTCTCAAGAAATCCTCTAGGGCAAACTGCAGAAGTGTGGGTTGGATGAATGGACAGTAGAAGAGATTGAAAACTGCCCACGTGATAGATCCCAGGGGGTCATGATTAGTGGCAGAGCATCTAGTTGGAGGCTTGTTGCTGGAGCTGTCACCTAAGAGTCAATACTGGGCCCAGTATTGTTTAACTCCTTCATCAAGGACTCGGCTGAAGGGGCAGATGTCTCCCCAGCAAGTTCACTGATGGCACAAAGCTGGAGGAGAGGCCAACTCTCCAGAGGGCTGTGCAGCCCTTCAGAGGGACCTCAGCAAATTGGAGAGATGGGGGGAGAGGAACCTTCTGAAATTCAACAAAGCAAGTGCAGGTCCTGCACCTGGGGAAGAATAATCCCAGGCACCAGCACAGGCTGGGTCTGAGTGCTGTAAGCAGCACTACAGCAAGGGACCTTGAGGCCCCATGGACAACAAGCTGCCCATGAGCCAGCAGTGTCCTTGTGGCCAAGAAGGCCAGTTGTGTCCTGAGGTGCATTAGGAAGAGCATTACCACTAGGTCAAGGGAGGGGATCCTGCCCCTCTGCTCAGCCCTGGTGGGATGCATCTGGAGTGCTGTGTCCAGTTCTGGGCTCCTCAGTACAAGAGAGACACAGAGCTCCTGGAACAATTCCATTGGAGAACAAAAATGATTAAGGGACTGGGGCATCTCTCTTTTGAGGAAAGGCTGAGGGACCTGGGCCTGTTCAGCCTCAAGAACAGGCAACCGAGAGGGCACCTCATCAATGTCTGTAAATCTGAAGGAAGGGTGTCAAGAGGATAGATCCAGGCTCTTCTTGGCAATGCCAAGCAACAGGGTAAGAGGCAATGGGCAGAAACTGATGCACTGGAAGTTTCCCCTAAACATGAGGAAGAACTTCTTTACTGTGCAGATGACCAAGCACTGGAAGAAAGGTCCAGAAAGGTTCTGGAGTCTCTCTTACTGGAGATATTCAAGAACCATCTGGACACAATCTTGTGTTGTGTGCTCTAGGATGACCCTGCTTGAACAGGGAGGCTGGACCAGATGACCCACTGTGGTCCTTTCCAATCTGACCCATTCTGTGATTCTGTAATTCTGACTATGCTGCTTCTATAGCAATATCAATTTATATATTTGCTAAATATTTGTTAGAAGCTTGTAAGCAAGGATTACATAGTCAGTATTTTCCAGTGCATTTCTTGTTGAACCAATGATTGATAATGGGATTTCTTTTTTTTTCTTTTTTTTTTGTAAGATAGTAAATCAATTCATGAGAAGAGTACTTTTGCTTCTCTTGTTTCCTACCTGCTTTGTTCTTAGATGATTTGCTACTACTGCTGGAAGTAAAAGACTTCACATGCTACAGAAGTTGAGGCCTGAGCTGTTTTCCCTGACAGAAAAAAAGCTAGCAAGCTGCAGATGACACTTTTGACCTTGGAGAAGTTCTGTTGTCTAAATTGAGCTTTCAAACAGAAGTAGGTCAATTACACAAATAACAGTATACTCATATTCACATCCTAAATGGCTGTTAATACAACTGTGATCTATTGAGGAGCCTTTTTTCCCAATGTAACATCCCAAATTGAAATATTAGATGTGGCCATCCATTTGGAATTAAATGCTACTTTTATTTGGTAGTTTATCCAGCTACCTCAAAGAGCAAATTTTAAAGTTGAAAGAGAAAGGAATAATCACATTTCTTGAATTTATCTTCCTCCAGACCCTTTCAATCTAACGTGGGATCAGTGAGATTGTGGACATGAGATTGGGAGTTCAGTTTGTGGTGTGGTGGCAAAGCCATGGATTAGGGAAGAGGGTGGATCTCTGTTAGCTTTCTTGGGGAAGCTGTCTGTGCAGTGACAGTGTGTGTGCTGGCCATGTTCCTCTGAGCATGAGAGGGAACACATCAGGTGAACTCTCATGTTCAGTATGGCCAGGAGAGGAAAATCCAAATGCTGCCCAAAACGTGGCAGCAGTTAGTGATGACCTCAGCACTGAGGAAACTTCCTGGGATAGATATCAGGAATATTTCTCCAAACCAGCTACTCTTTGGGCAGAAAATCAACCTGTGAGAAAGAAGCTCTCTTGTTTCAGTGTACAAGAGGTATGGTTATAGATTTTATTTATTTCTATAGTCTTTAGGCTTGCTGCCTTCCTCGCCCCACCCACCCTTCCCAAATTTAATTTTTCCCTTCTCTTCATATTCTAATAAAACCTGGAATTTAAGCTTAAAAGCTTTTTCTTTGGAGGAGGTATAATGGGAAAATCTTAGGCAGGTCCACCACATAGTTCCAGTCAGTTCAAAGGCTCTTGTCTCTACACAGGAGAATATACTGTTATTTGTGACCAGACATGAACAGTTTGGTGAATCTTAAATGCCAGGGAAGCATGTTGGACTTTATGTAATTTCTGTTCCCATTTAACCAAATTATGTGGCTTTAATTCAGTTTACCATCTTGGTTTACCAAGATGCTTCCAGCTTGGTGTGTATAATGTGAACTTGTACTTCTGCAGGTAAGTATAGAAGCAGTGCCTATCTTCAAGGCATTAAGAAATCTTTTTCCTCTTAAATCTGCCAAAGACTTGTGGGTGAAAAGACAGTCTTTTCTTTCACAATGCCTGGCGTTCTGAATTGCATGAAGCCACTGCATTGAACATTGGAGTAAAGTTGATTTGACAGTCAGCTGCTAGGGAAAACACAGGGGTCCAAATACTATACTGTTGAAATCAAGGATGCTTACATTGTGTTCATTTTTTTTATAGCCATAGTTTTTACAGCCATAGTTTTTACCTCCTCCAATCATAAGTGAAACCCCAAGGGAGTTCTATTTGAGGAAAAAGTCACGCTCTTTGAGGTCTTATTATCTAGAATTAGCTTTAAGTTGAAACAAGCCACCTGCAGCATGACTACTCTTGAAAGTTCTCTGTGTTCATGTGAGAATAAAACAGTTCATCAATTCAGCCTTGTTATTCCTCATTAAACCACTGCCTTTTATAACAGTACCTGCAGAACACTGTGTTTCAAATTAACATTTAGAATTTTGAGCAGGGATCTCACAAAGCATTTATCGGATGTTAATCTGCATGTGTCTGGAGATTAACTCTTTTTCATGCTGTACAGGTAATCTTTCATGGAAAGTACTGAAATTACAGATTTAAGTTATTTTTAGGCCAAATCCCTACAACTCTTCCCTCTTTACTTTAACACCTATCTTGCTGCTTTTTTAGTGCTATTTATAGAGTCTTGATGCATAGCGTAAAGGAAATATCTGTCAGTGCTGCAGTATTTGCAGCGCTTTATCTATACCTGTTCCTCCAAATATATTTTCAGCCATGCAGTAAACTGAGAAGAAGAGTGCTTGTGGGTGCAAGGATGGCTGCATCTACATCTAAGGAGATGTTCTTCCTTGGGTGTCCTGGAGTGGCCTAAACTGCTGCTTTGGGGCTCTGCCAAGCAGCACTGAACAGAGGAGGTCGAAAACACTGCAGGCCTGAAGGGCTGAGTGCTGGA